>JAVBJF010000156.1:0-600000 GCA_033439095.1 Pseudococcus viburni | reverse complement strand
TTTTTTACTAAAATGTGACATGTGACTTTTTCCACTAAAATGTGACATGTAACTTTTTACCCGAAATGTGACACGTGACTTTTTTCTCACTAAAATATGACGTGACTTTTTCACTAAAATACGGCTTGTGACTTTTTCCATTAAAAATGTGACATGCAACTTTGTTCACAAAAAATATGGCAGGTTACTGTTTTTTCCCCAAAAAACGTGACAGGTGACTTTTCACCAAAAATGTGACCTGCGGCATTTTCTCAATAAAAATGTCATGTGATCTTTTTTTACAAAAAATGTGACAGGTGACTTTTTTCATCAAAAATGTGTCGGGTAACTTTTTTTTGCCAAAAACATTACCTGTAGGTAATTTTTTCTGAGTGAATTATGAACCTTTTTTGCCAAAAAAAAGTGTCCTCAGACGACCTTTTGTTGCTTAAAATGATTTCATGTCCTTTTTCTATCAAAAAGTGACAGGTGGCTTTCTCCATAAAAAAGTGAATTGTGACCTTTTTTGCAACAATGACTCATTTTCATCAGAAAGTGACTTGTGCCTTTTTTCATTAAAAAAGGGACTGCTGACTTTATTCCTAAACAAATGAATATTAACGCTTTTCCGCCAAAATAGTATCTAACTTCAGATCATTCTCCACCAAAATTAAGACATGACCTTTTTTCACCAAAAATGAGACCTATGAATGCTGTGACCGATTTGGTTCATGATTTTTAGGGTTTTTTAAAACATTTTTACCACGAAAATGCCTTCAGGAGACCGTTTTAGCCCAAAAAAACCCTGTAGCCTTTTTCTACAAAAAAAAGTGATTTTAGTGGACCGTTTGCCATCAAAAATGTGACTTCAGACCCCCTTCTACCAAAAAAAGTATTTTTAGAGACAATTTTCAGCCAAAAAAAGTACTTTCAAAGACTCTTCTCAACCAAAAAGTGATTTGCAACCTTTTCTAGCAAAAAAAGTGACCTGTAACTTATCAGATGACTATTTTCTCCAAAAAAGTGACTTTCGTCCCTTTTTTAAAATCAAAAAATTGTAGCCTTTGACTCCTTCGCACCAAAAAGTACCTCCGAAGACTTTCTTTCAACCAAAATGACTCGTGGCCTTTTTCTGCCAAAAAAGTGACTTGTGATTTTTTTACACTTGAAAAGAAACTTGCCATTGCTTTATTTTCAAATTTTTGATTTTTTTTGCAAAATTCGTAAACTATTAAAAATTTGTTGATGTTTCCGGGTATTAATCAATTTTTTCATATATTTCCAATTTTTAGAAAATCTCCCATTTTTCGGATTTTTTTGAACATTTTTTTTAGATATCATTTTCACTTTCTTTCGATTAAAGAAAAACACATTTAAAATTTTACGAAGAAAATTCATCCAAATGTTCGTTCCAGCTGATTTTATTCTCTCTAATGTTGCATTCGGTCACTTAATAAACAAACAAGACCGGTTAGGAGGCGAGAAGGGAAACCAAAAAGCCCCCAACGACGGCACGTAAACAGTAAACACCAACGCAAACACGTAGGTAATTGTACGTACAACTGATTAAGGCGAAAAAGAAATTATCGAAAAATTAAATACGCCGAAACGTTGTTAATTTATCTCGCATATAAATACACATACGTATCATATTTTCCTTTCGAGCGTTCTTTCATACTCATAATAAAGTACCTACGTAGTACCATTACATTACGTACGTACATCCGAGCCGAGCTTATATCGCGGAATCTCCTCGCCGCGCTGACCCGCCACCCTACATTCATTCAAAATAACTCCTCCGTTCGCCGTCCAATTTACCAAATTCAACATATTTTTTCAACGACCTATAAAAACGCGACCCGACGCGAGCGGTAATTAATTGTACCATCTTTTACATACCATTTGGGATAACGCACACTGGTGCACATGCGCCGGTGTGGTAGTAAACAACAACACAGATAGGTGTAATTATACTCGTACAGAGAAGAATTTCCATCTTCGCCGGTGACGACGGCGCGGCGCATAAAGCTCGTTAATTTTTTTAATCGCGCGTATTTTTAATCCCGGTCGGAAATTTTGACTCGTGTAATTTAACGTTGTGTCGTCACACGAACGCCAATAGCGGATTATCATTACCAGATTGATACGACGAAAATGGAAATTAAATAATAAAAAAACCCCGACTGAAAAATAGCATTTATGAAAAATTGTCCCAATAGAGAATTACTGGTGGTAAGTTGGAAAAAAAGCTCAAATCGACGTCCAGGGAATACCTCTGGCGTTCTTATGAGTTGGTAATTTATAAGAATAGAAAATTGCGCTATGCAGCATTGTACAATCGAGAAAAAAGAATCAAAGCCAACTTTATGCAGAGCCTCGTTACCGCACGCGTAAAAATACGCGACGACCTAGGAGTAATAAGCTCGTAAGATGCGGTCGTACAACGCCATTCTTGCCGCGCCGATATAATCAACACCCATAAATTCTCTCTCGACTCTCCACAACATACCTACACACAACAAACACCTTATAACATCTGGCAAATAAACACCTGAAAATACATCTCGCTCGTCGTATAGGTACTAACAACCATCCGACGATGTTTCAAAACAGCAAATACGTAGGTACTCGCTTGCGTAATATTTCTTTCCCCCTTTCGAATTATACACCCAGATGCATCGAATTTTACGTCCAAAAAATACTTTCATTTTTCAACGCCCGATTCGCCACCGAGTGAACATAAAGTTCGACTGAGTGGAAATATAAAATAGGTAAAGGTACCTTACCTATGTAGGTAATTGGATTACACGCGAAGAGTGAAAATGTAAACATATCAATCACAAACCTAATGAACTAATTAAACAACCGATGTGAGGTATACAAGCGGATAGAAAAAGATGACATTGATACCAGTTTACGCGCGTAAACAGACCCAGCGAATATGTGATTCATCAAAATAAACTTCCAATCAAGCTTACTGTACCATGTGATATGTTAGCTTGAAATGTATATCGATAAATAATTCGAATCGATAAGCCTACGGGTAATCTCGTAAAACAAACAAATGAGAGGAAAACTCGAGATGGGTAAATTTGTCGAATAAACAAGCTCGATTGAATATTGATCGATGAAAAGAACTAAACTGATACATGTGACAATGCGTTTGATGTATAAAATAACGTCGATTAGGTCACGTTGCTGTGAAAATAAATGACCAATGGGTCCAGAGGACCAGATAAATACAAAATATTGACAAATAAATAAACAACTAAACAACTAATAAAAAATTCTGCACAAACAACCCCAAACAAAATTTACAACAAATTGTTTATTTGTGGAAATTATATGTGCACCGCTGATTTATTTGTTTACTTTGTATGTTTAGTTGCGATCAGTTCATCAATTTTTGTGGACTCAATAATTATGTAGTTGTAATTTTCTTATTGCTTGAGTAGTACACAAAGTTACAATGAATTGTTTGCGTGGATCGATCGACTGATCATCTGTAATTTGACAGTTTGAGTGAAAGTTAAATTGTCAGTTTCAGAATGAGTTCATTTATCTAAAAAATGAAAATTCTGGCTATTTTCTGAATTTTTCTCGCCATTTTCATGTCATTTTTCTTGCTTTAAATTTGCTCATAAAAAGAAAGGAAAATGTTGAGAATTCTTGCTATTTTCTGTTGTTTTTTTTTCAAACTTTTTCCAGTAGCAGATATCATGTTTATGAAATTTTGTTCGTCTGCTAATTTATTCATTGGTGCAATTGTTTGTTTGTAAAAACCATGTGATGAAGATATGTAGGGTTGTTTCTTCATTTGTGAAAGAATTCTTCGCCTGTGTAATTTTTTTACTACTCTGCATTTCCTTTGTGAATTTATTCATCCAATTTTGTTTCTTCATAGTTTATCGGTGTAATTATGCCACAAATGATGCACTAATGTTCAAATAATTGAACTTTGAAGTTTTAGAAACTTCTTTACATAAAAAGGATATGTGTGATTTGATTTCAAATTGGAGGAAGCAAGATGATTAGTCGAAACACACAATGAAAAACTTGAACCAAATCCATAACTTTTCAATTTGTGAGCATAAAATCCAATACAGCATTATTTTTCTTGAAATTAAAATGACTAATAACCAGTCTAAAAATTGGCCGATAATCCCCAAAAAATCACATCACACAATGGACTGAACTGAACCAAACCTAATCTGACTGCCCCAAAAATGAAAATCTGAGATTACGGACAAAAAGTGTCATGACAACTGGACCGAAGACATCAAAAATTTTGAAATAAACCAAATAAACCAGACTAACAACATGCATGTTTCTGTAAATTGACACTGTAGACTTGGAGCGACTGGGAGACCCAAGTAGTCCTACAACTGAAAACCACAAAAAAATGTTTGGGGTAAACAGCCTTGATAAGAGGCAAAAATTTTTCAACTTCCACACATTCAAATTTTCCAGCAGGAGGATCAGAAGGCATTGGTGGGAGGAGAGATCCACACAATTGAACCGTGTCAAGTCAAAAGCCACCAAGCGACAAGTGCTGAGATTTCAACTTTTATTTGCTGGTAACGCAGAATAAGCGTCCAAACATGTAAATTACTGATACAACAATGTTGATACTTGCCATCCCTTCTTTAACTTTTTCTAGTTATAGTACTTTTAAGTTTGTTTTTTGG
The DNA here is from genome assembly GCA_033439095.1 of Pseudococcus viburni. Classification (NCBI taxonomy): domain Eukaryota; kingdom Metazoa; phylum Arthropoda; class Insecta; order Hemiptera; family Pseudococcidae; genus Pseudococcus; species Pseudococcus viburni. The sequence continues at coordinate 595,333 of JAVBJF010000156.1, read as the reverse complement.
TGAAATTTTTGATGTCGTTTGGTCGCTTTTGATCTAACATGGTTTAAGAATTAAATTGATATAAGTAAATATATTGAGCCAGTAATATGTGATAGAAGAAATGCTAGAAGAAAATGAAGTTTCAGAAATCTCTTGATTGAAATATTTGTGTGATAGTGGAGAGTGCTGCATAATCTAAGAAACTGGAAACATAAGTTACAGAATTCATATCTAGGTGCTCTCTCTTATATATAAAGGGGGATGTAAGAGAGAAAAAATTAATGAAGAATGGATCTGAATGGGTAAAAAACACATTCAATAACTGGAGAATAATTCTAATTCTCAAAAAATGAAATTCTGGACTTGAAATGGATATTGGACTTGCCTGAAGTACTCGTGTATAAATTACAACAGACTTACTTAGCATCAAAATACAAATTTTAGCAAGAATTAATGAAGAAAACATAATAGTTCACTAGAAATTGAAGAACACAGTGTATAACATTTGGGAAAATTGTGTGTTTTTAATAAAGGTAACAGCAAATCTTTGGAGACATCCAACTGAATAAAAAGGTTTAAAGTGGTAGCTACTAACTCATCGCCTCACTAACCAATTCCTCATGTAAAAGTTGTACATAAAAGGATTAGTGGTGCAAAGGAAGGATTCAGTGATGTTACGTTGTGCACATCCTGTGGTAATGATGGGTAAAATTGATTACACATTAGACTTAGACTTGACCCTCACAAGCTTATATTCATTGATTGGGAATCGAAGAATGTGTAGGATATACCCTGCTCATGTGAAACTTTTACGCTAGGGTGCTTAACATCCTTACACTTGTGTGGTTAATCAAGGGATGCGATTTGCATCATAGATTAAGAATACTACAAATTTATGGTTTACATTCCTGAAACATGTTTTCTGAAAAACTTTTGTACCAATAAAAGTACAATATGGAAAATTTTTCAGCGTAGTAACACTGTTGATACCAAAACCAATACCAATGCCACTACCAACTAATTTCAATTCATCACGATATTTATGCCAATTTTGGGATTTGTAGTAAAATTAAATTTGAAAAATTATACTTTTTCATACTTTCTGTTCCTATGAATTTTTTTGTACTTTCCACCCACTGTAAGATGGGGTTACTTTGGGCTTCGGGGGTTAACTTTGAGTAGAGGTGTGGATAACAGGTAGTTTTGACTACCGAACGAAAAAATAACTGTGAAAAAATAACCGGAGAATAACCGCAATTCTCAAAAACTACCGAAGGTACACCAGTTAACTACCAAAAAAACAAAAGATGCAAAATGCAGCAAAAAATGACGAGGAAAAACGATGATGTATTATAAAGTTTTTTCTGTTTTTATTGTTAGTACATTTGGCTATACTGATTGATGAATACTGAATAAATTGAATTTTTTTTCTTATAGATCACCATTTTTCGCGGTTTTAGACTCATTTTCGTTTTTTTCAATAACTGGAGGGTTGAAAAAATAACTGGTCAAGCGTTGGAATACCACCTGGGGTAAAAACTACCGAAATGTCAGTTATTTTCACAAAAACTACCGGTTATTCTCTGTCCACATCTCTAACTTTGGGCCACAAATGAAAGCACCAAATTACCACAATCTGCCGTGGCCCAAAGTTATCTGGTCTAGACCAAAGTAACCCCGTCTTACGGTACTTTTTTGGATCTAGTAATTTCTTGATACCAATGACATGACAATTCAGTCAAAATTCAGCACTACAATTTTTTCACGGGAATTTGTACTTCTTGCAAATTTTTGAGAGAAACTCACATCATTTCTTCAGCACACTTTTTAGTATGAACTTGACAATACTGATTTTTTCCTAGTATGGTGTAAGACCAAAGCCAATATCAATACCAACACCAATGCCAAAACTGAAACTGAAATCGATACCAACACTAATACAGACACTAAAACCAATAATCTTCAATGCTTGAAACATTGAAAATGAAATATACAAATTTGACCGAGAAATGACCCATTTCCAGTTCTGCAACCAAATCCGACCTCAATGGTCAATGCAGCGATAAAACCGTCAACATTGCACTTCCACCTTGCATTTCTGTCACTGCAAAGAAGGTAAACGACATTTTGAACTTTGCGACAGTGATGAAGTAATATTGGTAGTAATAGTGTAATTACACTGTTGAAAATACTAATTTCACACACCACCATAGCAAAGTATCTGCATGTAGGATTTCCACAACAGGCCAACCATCATGTAGAGCCTTCACTAGGTTGACGTTTCACTTTACCAAACATGCTATGCTATTTGCAACGCACCCAACTGCATAGTACATCCATCTCTGGTACATCAGTATCCGAGGTGAAGAGAGTGAGAGGAACGCACGCAAGTACGCACATCAACATCTCCACACACACGCAGAATGTAATAGGTACAACATGAAAAGATCTGCACCGCCATCTCCTTCACCGTCTACACAGACTTGCAACTCCTGCATCGTGTCCTCGGTCAAATAGAAAATCCCGCAGGCCGCAGGTAGGAGCGGAGCGGACCTGCGGGCGGCGGCGACGGTGCAACGTAAGAAATTACACTGGCAGTCAGTCCACGATGGATGGTAACACTGAGGCGCGTCGAATATAACGACGGCGTCGGGTTAACGTCCTCCGCGGCTCGGTTCGCGGTCTAATAGGCGGGAGAGGATGACCGCACACAACGCTTCGCTATACATAAAAAAAGGCGCGGTAAGCGGAGCGAGGAGAGTTCGCGTCGCTGTCTCGCAATACGCTTCTACCGCTGCTCCTTACAACTGTAGGTCATATTCAGCAATGGCGACGACCTCGTACTAAACGCCCGCACCGACACGCACGCGCTCTTTCATAAGATAATCGTGGCGTGCCCTCCCGTACTTCGTGCAACCCGCCGCCGCGCCGCCGACTCCGTCGTACTGTTCCGCGCTCGGCGTGGCGGCGGCGCGCCCGCCCTCCGGCCCTGTCCTCATCTTCATCGTCGTGTACTTATATACTTACTATATACTCTATACACTTTTGATAGCAAGGCTTCGCTTCGCGTTTTTCTCATTTCTCTCTCTGTCTCCTCTCTATTTCTGGCTCGCTCACTCCGCCGCGTGGATACCACTTTTGCCGCCATCGCCGACGTCCTCCTATTCACTAAACAGTCGTGGATCGTATAATATATCTCCTCTGTATAATTTAAAAAATATACTACTGCTCAGAATCTTCATGATCATCTTCATCGTACCCATATTGCCAGACTATGTTCTGAATTTACTCTTCAATTTGGTTTGGTCAACCTCAACTTTTCTACCCCCCCCCCCCCATCACACCAGCAATTCGATATCTTTGCACCCAAATCCAATCAAGAATAAGCAAAAATCAAAAACTACTCATTTTAAATCAGTGAAAAGTCACTGATAAATAGTCAGAATTGCAGCACAGAAAAAATCAGCAAAATTCTTTGATTTTTCCAGAATTTCACTGATTTTTCTGCGAATTTCAGAAATTTTACTAACTTTTTAGTGAATTTTCACTGATTTTGATTTACAAATGAGAGAGTAGAGACTGAGAAATCGAGAAAAATTTGATCTACTCTCTTATTCTGAATCAGTGAAAAGTCACTGATAAAATAGTTAGACTTGCAGCACAGAAAAAAACAGCAAAATTCACTGATTTTCAGCAAACTTTCACTAATTTATCAAAGATTTTCACTGATTTTTCATAAAATTTCAAAAATGTCACTGATTTTTCAGCAAATTTCAAAACATGTCACTGATTTTTCAGCAAATTTCAAAAAATTTCACTGATTTTTCAGCAAATTTCAAAAATTTCCACTGATTTTTCAGCAAATTTCAAAATTTTTACTGATCGTTCAGTGAATATTCACAGATTTTCCAATAATTTTTTCACTGATTTTTCACTGATTTTCCGGCGATTTTTTCACTGATTCTCCAGCAATTTTTTTACTGATTTGTTTTTAGTAAAAAAAAATTCACTGATTTTCTCCTCTGCTGCAATTCTGACTGTTTCTCAGTGATTTTCGGTAATTTTCTGTTTTATAATTAAGAGAATGAAAAAGATCAAAATCAAAATTTTTAAAAATTGAAAAATTCATAAAAATGACCGGAAATGGCAAAAATGAATATTTTTTGGACTTCATAACATCTGAAAAATCTGTTCAAGTAATATTTTGCAATTTTTGAACATTTTACATTAAAAGATTAACACATCTAAGAGCACCTTGAAGTGTTATTTTTCAATACTTAAGAGTTTTACTGATCTATCGATCTCAAGATCGAAATCATTTGAAATTTTCTCGATCACTACCAAAAACGAATATCGATTGGTACAGTTTCGAGATGTCTACTGAATCAAAAAAATGAAAATTCTTGCAGTTTTCTGAATTTTCTTGCTCTTTTCTGGATTCCTTTCAATTTTCATACCATTTTTTTGGCTTCAAATTTGCCCCAAAAAGAATCTTATTTTTTTATCCTTCGATTAAAAAATTCAAGGAAAAGCAGAATTATGAGAATTATTGCTTTTCATAATAAAACTATTGAAATTCTTGCTATTTTCTGGTTTTCTGGCAACGAAGGTAAATTTCTTGCTAATTTCTGGTTTACATCTCGATTTTCTTCTCAAGGGGGGAGTGAAATTATCACTATTTACAATCCTCTCAGGCAAAAACATCTCACTCCACCAAGACCATCTCATCACAGAACTCGAACCACCACAAAAACACCCCTCAAGACCTAAGGGCCAATAAAGGATCATCCCTACTCGGTCGAGGTCGATTTCGCGTACATAAATATTGCTCTACCATCTCGACTCCATTCATCCAAAACTGATATCAAAACAGTTTAAAAGAAAGCAAAACGCGCCGCCGCCGGCGGCACAAATGACAAACAACAACAAAAGACGGTTTATAATATTCCAGCCCCCAGAAAAAAAAGCAACCACGAGGAAGGAGGGTGACAAAAACGGGAGTAATTTTCATAACAGCGTTGACTCGTGCTCTCGTCGAGGGAGAGGGTTCATTTCATTTATATTTTCACCAAACAATTCCGTCTGGGGGCCACGTATTAGCAAATTAAACGCTAGATTTTGTTTCGCAAACGAGGAATCTTCGGTTCAACGTTGTAGAAAAGTTTTTCCCGCCGCTGAGACCGGCTTCTCGGTAGGGAAATTCTTCGAATAACATCGCCCATCGACGTAGATACGAGACGAAGAGTAGAATAAATATCAAAAGTTTGACCACGGATGCGAGAGAAAGAGCGAATTATGAGTTGTAACCAACGCGACAGACGAGAGTATACTGCAAAATTTTGGCAGTTGAAAGCACTCTATAAATACGTATGGTACGAGTACGTTCGAAAAACATAATGAACAGAAATAGGTTGTGGGTATTGTTCCATCGTCCTATCGTATGTACATATATTTCAAACCCAAAACAGATACGTGTGGTTTGGTATGCTCATTATATGACACAATCGCGTAAATACGAATATACAATGTGGTATGTATTTTTAAGGGTTGATCAATATCTGAAAATTTATTCGATGAATGAGAAATAAGTAAAATGTTGGAAAGAAAACGGATCGCTGAGTTCGAAAACCTATACCGAATTCCGAAAATACATTGAATTTCTTTCAAGGGTTTCTTCGCAATAGTATAAATATAATTGAGTAAACCCTATTTCACGAAAAAATGCTCCACTGTATCTGCATTTTCATTTATGCTCGATAAATAAACTCATTCAGTGTGTTAAATGGAATATTTCGTAATGTAAAATTGTTTATTTTTTCCATTTTCAACGTTTATTGGCAAGTACAACGTATAGGTATTCGTTGAGAGATCCCACATAAACATGGGTTTTTTTGTGCCATGCTGTAGAATAATTTTTTTCCAATAGTGAAATCCTCTCCCCCCCCCCCAAAAAAAAAACAAACGATAACTCATTCAGAACTTGACTCCTTAAAAATTAAAAATATCACAAAGGAGGATACTTTTGAAGCATATTCTTTTTTTTCTTTTTTAAAGGAAAAAATCAGTCGTCACCAAAATTTGGAATCCACTGATATAGATTTTTCCTGATAAGGGATTTTCATATTTTTTTACACAAAAATTTCCAACTGAAGAATATTTTCAAAAAAATTTTCAGAAAATTTCAATTGCCATAATTTAAATTTCATTCACATTTTGAAATTTTAGTTAATTGTAAAAAAAATAAATGAGAAAAATACAAATTTTTCATCAATTTTCCCATTACATATCAATTTTATAGGAAAAAATGGGACAATTCTATTACATATATTCTTTTGAAAAATCGCTTGAAACTTAAAAAGTAGTGCACTTTAAATGAGGTCTCTCCGAAGTAAGGTTACGGGGGGGGGGGGGAGGGAATGAACAAATTTCAGCTAAATTGAGTGTTGTCGTTTTTTTTCCAACTTGAAACGAAAATTCTCCCTCCCCCTCTTCTCTATCTTAGAAAAAGAAAGACTATAGCTTTCATCTGATTCAACCCTAATTTTTTAATATAACAAAATAACTTTTCCATCATCAGAGATGGGTAAGTAGTAGCTCCCCCCCCCCCCCATAAGTCTGGTACTGAATTAAAGCATCAAAATTCTATTTGGAAAAACTGCGAGACAATCCGGAAAATTTGCACAAAATACCAAAGAAACCCGAGAATGTGAATAAAAGTGAGCATAAAGTGAAGTCGAAATGTCGGATTTTCATGAAAATTTTGTTGAAATGAATTATGATGTACAATATTCAAATACAGTAAAAAATGGTTGAATAAGAAAAATTCAGTCCAAATGAAAAACAAACACTGAAATTTCAATTTTTACACGTAAAATATTGAAAAATCATATTTTTTTCAGATATCAAAGAAAATGTCAAATTTTTGGAAAAACTGATGAAGTTTGAAAAAAATACAAGAAATTTGGTTGAAATGAAATTGGTACATTTTAATTTCAACTTATGAAATTCAAATAAAAATTGATAAATTTTATATTTCTTGATAAAAAGTAGTAAATTTTTGTAAACGTTAGCAAATGCTGGTAAAATTGTTCAACTTTTGTAGAAATTGGTTAAAACATCATACATTTTTTTTAAAAATATAGAAAAAAATTATTTGCAAAAATTTTCCAACAAAACAAAGAAAAATACCAAAAATAATAATTGTTCAAAATTTCGGAATATTTTGCGACAGGTATTTTCCACAATTTTGATGTTTTTTTGGAAAAAAAATTACGATATTTTGAGTGAATTTTCAGCTAATTTCAAGAATATCCTTTCATTTAGCACATTTTCCATTCGAGTTAGTCCACGAGCCTTCATTTTACAACATTTAAGAAATTTTTTAAACATTATTTAAACAATTTTCAAGCTTTTTGGATAAGTTTCAAAATATTTAAAATTAGTTTCGGATAATTGATGATTTCGAAAGATTTAGTGATATTTTAAACCGGTTTTACAATAACTCAAATAATTTTTAGACTACTTTGAAAATTGAAAAAAAAACTTTAACCAGTTCTTCAACATTTTCAATAACTGTTATTTCTTTCCAGTGGCGTAGCCAGAAATTTCCCATGAGAGGGTTCAAAATTTCACAATTTTTCGAGAAATTTCGAGTTCCCCCCCCCACACTAAATTTCCTCTTACTATAAAAACACTAAATACAAACTTGAAAATTTTTACATGCGATTTGCATAACATGTTAAAAGAAAAAAAACTGATGAAAGTGTTATTTTGGAACAAACAACTGTCATACTAATTATTTTGACCTTAAAAACCCCTCCAAAAAAACTTCACAAATCCAAGCATTGGCGTCAGAAGCTTTTTTGGGAGGGTGCAAAGAGGGTCCTAAGGAGACTTGGAATATCAGAACTCAGGTAAGTCCCCCCCGTGACTACGCTCATGTTCCTTTCAACGAATTTTATGACATTTTGAACAATTTTTGAGCTATTTCAATGAAATTTGATGATTTTTAGACAATTTCATCATTATTTTGAACCAGTTTCGGAACATTTCAAACGCTCTTCTAGCCATTCCATTAAATTTTACGACATTTTAAATTAATTTGGAGCTACTTAAAATGATTTGAAAAATTTCAACGACTTTTATAGTATTTTGGAACCAGTTTCACAATATTTCGAACAAATTCGACCCCATTCGACCAATTTCTACAACATTTTTAAAAAATCCAACAATTTCAAATTCATTTAAAACTTTTTCATACCATTTTCTGCATTTTTCGCTCTCCCTCAACAGTATCATCCGAAAACACTATCTGCACAGCGAAAAAGTAAACAAACCGCCACCTGATTCAAAAAACCAGCCTGCTACTCGAGGAAAAAAAATCACTGCCATAAAGTGTAACGATTTAGTTCCTTCAAAGCGTACGCTTCTCCGTAAACAAATACGTATCGAGCCGCTGAAAAATTTCCACTCTTGTTCAAACACCAATCAGATAATACGAGAGGGCTTATCATTGCGAGGCATCGCTATGTCAACTTCGTCTCGGTCTTTCTTTGACTAAAGAAATACACCGATAAGGGCAACTATCTGTAGTATGTTTTCCTTCCGACTGAATTCGGTTAACGTGTAGAAATAGATAAATTAGATACATTCGTAGTCTCGTACTGCCGCATAAGTACGTATTTCCCCCAAAACCCAATGTACTTTTTCTCGAACGACTTTTACCTGGCTAATTTAGCTTATCGTCGGATATCAAATCGTCATCGGTCAACGTAAACAAATCTTTTTCAATCGGCATACTACGTCTCTGTATCTCACGCTGACCATCGTGCGAACGACGAAAGCAGCAAAGTTCAAAAGCACTACATACCTGTAACAGAGGGAAAAAAAAGTTATCGATTAACAACACATCGTAAAATCACCGCACGTTACTAATCTGGCTCCTATAAACTCGGCTGATTGACGTCACGACGTCGTCGTCGGTGCTGCGTCCGTTCGCTAGCTCGTTATCTCGAAACTTATCGACGCGTGTTCGACACATCTTTCGAAAAATAACCGAGTCCGGAATGGTGGTCCGGGGGGAGGGAGGGATGGAAAAACAGTTTCCTCGGCGAGCGCAATAGTTGAAAACCGGACGGTCATCGCGATTTAACCCTTAAAACAGTTACACAAGAGTCGTGAGAAACTCATCTGCGAGAACGATGCAACAGAGAGCTGTCAATCATAACGCGTTCCGGCGTTTTCCCCTAATCCATGGCGTGGCTGGTACACGCAAGGTACACGACGGTGGTCAGTTATTACCCTCTTGTCTACAATAAACACATTGTGATGCATTTTTCGATACATTGTAATAATAATGTAGTTTCGTGGCCGTAAGAAAAAGAAACATTTAGAAAGGAATGGGCATGGGGATGGGAGGAGTGAAGGGAGCTACGGTGAATAACACGAAAACTTACATACGTTCTTTGCACGTACTGCACGTAACCTTCGCAGCTCGTATAACATACCGCACAATGATTGTAACAAAATGCAGTTACAACCTTTCGCGTTTGTCTTCTTCTCGTTATGTAGATGCACCAACCCCTTCTCGAGGCGCTCCCCCTCACACGTCGAGTAAAAATTTCAATCTTAACGAGCGCCTCAGGATACGCGTAAACAATACTACAAAAGAAAAGCGGATCGCCAATTCCGTGTAATAACGAGCACTTTATTAGGTAGTCTCAGCGCCGAGTCCATGGCCACGGTAGCCGCGTCCACAACCCTATATTTATTCCGCGGTATACCGCAAAATCTGCGACGCTAACGATGTCCAGCAGCGTCCGTTCGAGCGGCCAGAAGTGGAAGAAAAAAATGCCTAACTGGATATCAAAATGACTACATTTGGTTCGAGAGAATCGAGTCGACTCAGCGTTATAATAAGAGCAGGCTTCGGGGTCGATTTGTATTATTTGGGCCTGGACCACGGTTCCCATAAGAAGGTTTAATTTGAACGATGCGATGGTGTGTGGAGTAGTTTAGGATACTATGAGCTCATTCTGTGGATATTTCAAAGAGCGAGGACTGGTGATGGCAGCAGGACATTCAGCTTATCGAGTATGGTTCAAGACCCTTCAGGCGTCTTCACCATGATGAGTGCTCGACTCCCTGGAGTATTTCATTGCCAAGGATCGAAAACGAAAGCTGACCGTTGCGAGAGGATATTCGTCATCGGGATATTTACAAATGTGACGGGTGAATTTTTGATGATGCCTTTTAGGAAGATTTCGAAAATGGTTAATTTTTGAAGTAAAGTTTCTTTTTATATGGGGCTTTTTGGTGTGAATTTGAAAGAGTTTTCACTTAAAATACACAGATCATCACATCGCTGAAATGCTCTCCAACAAATAAATTTTTCGTAAAATAATTTTTTCCTTCTTTACCACTTTACACCCCCCCCCCCCCCGTTCCAATTTATATTTCAACATGAACGAAAAATTTATTTACGCAGTCAACGACATGATATTTTAGAAAAGTTTCGAAAGAAACAGAAATATACCTAACAAGGTCAGATTAAGTGGAAGAAGGGGCAAGGGGACAGCCTGATTTTCTCCCTAAATAGCGAAAAAATTACACTTTTTGTTGAGAAAATTAGATTTTCTATCTGAGTTAGTCAAAACTAGTGAAATTCTGCCTTTTTAAATCAGTTATTTGTCACCAAATAACTAGTGAAAAATTATTGGTGAAATTAATTACTTTCACTGATACAGATTTGAAGTGTAAATTTAAAAATTTTCATTTTTGTAGAAATTTTGGAAAAATTTGTTTTTTCAATTGAAAATTGAAAGAATTGCCTTTTCAAGTCCCAACAAAAAATCAAAGAACTGTTTTCAGAGGTAAAAATATTTTTCACTTTACTCAACTTTGATTCATTTTTGGAAAAATCCATTTCTTTGGCGCACAGTATTCCACTATAATACAAGTGTAGAACGGGGAGGAGGAGGATGAAAATTAGAAAAAATAAGCATCCATCAAAAAAGTACAGCGATTATCGAAAATTACTATAGAGAAAATCAATCTAAAATGGTGGAATACTGCATTTGGAAAAAATTGTAAAAATTATGACTCAATTGCAAAAAAATTTGGGAAAATTTCATTTTTTGAACCGGAAAAATGAAAAAATTCCACGAATCAAAAATTTGTTCCCTCTCCGCCCTTCCCCCTTCTTCTATTAGTGGCTAGATATTATCAATCTCAATTTAATGATCAAAGAAAAATTAATTTACAAAATTACAAAAATTTCAATCCACTCGTTATAGAAATTGAAAATAAAAAAATTCATACCTAATTAATTTATGATTTTTTTGAAATCGAAAATTTTTTTACAGGTATAAGAAGTGTAATTTCAAACATTAAACATTTTAAGCATTTACATTGGAAATAAAGGAGAGATTTAAATCACCATAAGCATTTTACACAATTCAAAAGGCTCTAGCAGTCATAAATACAGCAAAAACCATCATGATTTATGAACAAAAAAATTTTTTTCACTTTTTGAATTGATCAACCGTTCTCTCTGAGCTACAAAAACTGTTCAACCAAAACACATTCAATTATAACGTGAATCGGTGGGAGAAAGGGAAAATAGAGGTTCAAAAATCATGTCATCGACTTATATTTCTCACTTAAATTACCAATGCCTAATTTCCAAAATTTTCCGAAAGTTCAATAATAGAACATTGATGAATTTCAATCGTTTCGAGATTCGATAATTAATCGTTTGCAATTGGGGGGGGGGGATATGAAAATTTTTCTTCATATTAAAATAAAATTTATGGGTACAAAATTTTATAAAATTCAAATAGCACCATTTAGATTGAAAAAACGAAGACAAAGACGAATCAAAGTTGGCCGGTTCAGAGGACCAATTTTCAATTCGAATCCAATTTTTTCACCTGATTGCACAATTTTCATAATTTTTCAAACTTGAAACGGAAATTTTGTTTAAAAAGTGCCTTTTTCGATACTTTTGTAAAACAGTCAGCATTTTTGAAAATTTTCTACCTCAAATCGTATTTTTCCTGACCAAGAAGAAGCGACTAGTTGCCCCGCTGCCCTTCTAGCCCTTCATGCAGAAATTGGAAACCGAAAATTCAAGTTTTTATGTTTTTGTTTTTTCGTGCTAATTTCTCGGCCTATTCGTTTGCTGACCCCCCCCCCCCCACCACGCCAAAATTCAAGCAATCTTACACCACATATCACAGCTTCATAAAAAATCATCACATCCTTTTAAAAACGAACGAAGTAAGCATAATCAACTTTTTTCGTTAATCTTTCGACACCGTTTCAAGCTTCTCAAACGTTTTTCGAGAACTCATGCTAATTTTATGTTCTTATGATGTTTGTGATTTGTATGAACTCTAAATACAGCCAGATAGTTCACGTAACATTGATCAAGAATCAATCAGAAATGTCAAAAATTCATAAGAAAATGTAATCCGTCTCAATTTGTCGTATTTATCGTTCAAAATCATCATACATTCAATCAATCCCAAATTAATAATATTGTAATAGGTCATCTCTTCACACCTTATTCGAATATATATTTCCAGTTTTTTCCAAAAAATTGAAGAAAATGTTGCCTCGGGGTCTATCTAATGGAATCTCTGACCTTCCATGATCGCTTCCTTTTCAGCATCATAAACTCATATCTTATCTGCCAGATCTTTTCTACATCAAATCAAGGCATCTCACACCTCCTACCCTTAAATTACTTAATTTTCCACACATACCAGCCTGAAAAATCCCACAATCGACCAAGTTACATCTCTCCTCACTCATGACCTTTATTGACCCTGGTATATAAAAAACCCACCACAATATCGCCACACCGTCCATCTTCCTGAATCGCGACGATTACAAAACTCCTCTCGCTCTCCGATGCATGGTATATATAGCACCATAATACCATAAGAACAAAGCCCAAGCCGGTGGAAGAATAAGCAGCAGCGTTTATACCGGGAACAATATCGGTTTGCCGTATTGCACGTATCACACTCGTATACGAGTACCAGAGTACAGTGACACGTTCATTTCGTATCAGCTACATACGTATCGATCGAATTTCAAAACATATACGTAATAGCAAGCCTCCTCCTTCCACATCTACGTACACACACAGCTCGTAAGTCGTAGACCATACATAAAAAATTATGGAAAAAAACTCGCCACGCCATCACAAAAAAAAACACGTGCACAAGTGCATCGCGATAAGCTAATTTTAACCGTTCCATGGGCCCCTTACCCTTTCCTCATCTGGCTGGAACACCCAGACGCGTTGAAATTCGCGAGCGATGCAGCCGCGACGCTTTCTCTTCTGGGGTTTAGGATTATGAGTATTAGATTCACGAGACAGGTGCTCGACAATGCGCAGGACTTGGCCACATACTGGTACATATGCACATACGTGACATCGCAGAGCCCAAGCCCAACAGTCGACATACAATCCAATATAGTCTTAGTTCGTACATACTAATTAAAGCAATAACCATGTACCAGAGATATTCACGAAGGTAGAACATCGCAGCTAATGAGTGCATCGTACGTATACAGCGATACGACGACGATGTACAGGGTGTCCCACAATGTTTTAGAAATAATTTTATCTGACTTTTCCAGATTTTCCAGGCTACTTTTTCCAAGTTTTCCAAAATAAAATGAGCAGAAAAACACTTTTCAAACCATTTCTCCTTCCCATTGATTTTTACGAAATTCCAACGAAAATTTCTAAATTCCTTGACTTTCGCTTGACTTTTCCAGACTCCAAATTCCCAGCCTATTCCTTGCCTTTTCCAGTTCTTTGACTTTTCCAGACTTTCAAAATTCTCTGACTTTTTCTTGACTTCTCCACTTTCAAAACTCCCTAAATTTTTCTTGACCTTTTTCGAATTATCGAAATTCCCTAACTTTTCCTAGCCTTTTCCGGACTTAAAATTCCCCAACTTTTTCTTGACTTTTTCGAATTATCGAAATTCCCTGACTTTTTCTTGACTTTTCCAGACTCAAAATTCCATGAATTTTTCTAGACTTTTTCAAATTATCGAAATTCCCTGACTTTTTCTTGACTTTCCCACTTTCAAAAAATTCCTGATTTTTTTTGACTTTTTCGAATTTTTGAAATTTTCTTTTCCGGACTTAAAATTCCCCAACTTTTTCTTGACTTTTTCGAATTATCGAAATTCCCTGACTTTTTCTTGACTTTTCCAGACTCAAAATTCCATGAATTTTTCTAGACTTTTTCAAATTATCGAAATTCCCTGACTTTTTCTTGACTTTCCCACTTTCAAAAACTCCCTGATTTTTTTTGACTTTTTCGAATTTTTGAAATTTTCTGACTTCTTCACTTTTCCAAACTGAAAATTCTGATTTTTTTTCTTGACTTTTCCATACTCAAAAATATTTGACTTTTTCAGGCTATAAAAATTCCCTTACTTTTCTTGACTTTTCCAGACTCGAAATTCCCTGACTTTTTATTGACTTTTTCCGAATTATTGAAATTCTCTGACTTCTTGACTTTTTCAGACTGAAAATTCAGATTTTATTTTCTTGACTGTTCCAGACTCAAAAATCCCTGACTTTATCTTGACTTTTTCAGACTCAAAAATACTTGACTTCTTCAGGCTATCGAAATTCCCTTACTTTTCTGGACTTTTTCAGACTCAAAAATACTTGATTTTTCAGGCTATCGAAATTCCCTTACTTTTCTTGACTTTTCCAGACTCAAAATTCCCTTAATTTTTCTTCCAGACTTGGAATTCCCTGACTTTTTCTTGACTTTTCCAGACTAAGATTCTCTGATTTTTTCTTGACTTCTTCAGACTTTCAGAACTCCCTAAATTTTTCTTGACTTTTTCGAATTATCGAAATTCCCTGTCTTTTTCTAGACTTTTCCACTTTCAAACCTCCCTGAATTTTTCTTGACTTTTCCAGACTCAAAAATACTTGACTTTTTCAGGCTATCGAAATTTCCTTACATTTCTTGACTTTTCCAGACTCAAAATTCCCTGACTTTTTCTTGACGTTTCCAGACTTAGAATTCCCTGACTTCTTCTTGACTTTTCCAGATTCAAAAATACTTGACTTTTTCAGGCTATCGAAATTCCCTTACTTTTCTTGACTTTTTCAGGTTATCGAAATTCCCTTACTTTTCTTGACTTTTCCAGACTCAAAATTCCCTGACTTTTTCAGACTCAAAATTCTCTGATTTTTTTTTACTTCTTCAGACTTTCAGAACTCCCTGAATTTTTCGTGACTTTTTCGAATTATCGAAATTCCTTCACCTTTTCTTGACTTTTCCAGACTTTCAAAATTCCTTGACTTTTTCGGATTATTGAAATTCCCACACTTTTTCAGACTTTAAAAATTCTTCGACCTTTCCTCGTCTTCTCCAGACTTTTAAAACTCTCTGAATTTTTCAGACTTTCAAAATT
This sequence comes from Pseudococcus viburni, assembly GCA_033439095.1. Classification (NCBI taxonomy): domain Eukaryota; kingdom Metazoa; phylum Arthropoda; class Insecta; order Hemiptera; family Pseudococcidae; genus Pseudococcus; species Pseudococcus viburni. The sequence continues at coordinate 579,890 of JAVBJF010000156.1, read as the reverse complement.
CCCTGACTACCACTCCTCAACTTCTCCAGACTCAAAATTCTGTGACTTTTCCAGTTTTCCAGAAAGTGGACACCCTGTATAAAGCACTCATTGTAAGTCAAGTGCACACGGTTTCACATCTGCTATTTTTTCAATTCTCTTCGCCACAAATATATAAACTTAAACACATACACAGGTACCTAATACGTAATTGCCTACGGTGGAGGTTTTTTACGCACTTCTCCGAGAGCTGTCAATTCGCATACTCGACGGTCTACTCCTAAGGGGGTTTTATCAGATTAACTCGACCGAGCACCCGTGCCCCTTCGAATTACCCAGTCGAGGCCAAAAAGCCTGCCATACCGAATCTGCTGGCAGATTTTTCAATTTCAACGCACCAGCAACGTTTCAGCGTAAACTTAAAGCTGGAACGGTTTAAAAGCACCACATCCCTATTTCGATCCATTACACCACCTCTCGGCGCCGCATCCATTTCCGAAACCCATATGGCTTAATTAACGTTGACACGTTTGCACTTCGCTCTGAGGGCCAGGCTGGGCTCTCGAACCCCTGAAATTTTCGCCTATATGTAAAAAAACCATGAATAGAGAGGCTTTTTCCTTGTTTACATTTCTCATGAATGGATCCCCATATCGAGTGGCGCTGGGTGTATTTGTACAGGGTCTCTTGTCAGTCTATCTCCCTCAATCTCGAGTAAAAAGTATGTAACAATCGGACGATTATTTACTCGAAAACAGGTTACCTCTCGAGTAACGTTTCGCGGTTTGGTATGAATTTATATACATAAATACAACAGTACACTGTATGCCTGTATGCGCACATGCATGGTGCATTTTTCCACTCACCGATTAACCATAATATTGGAGCGGCAGAAGCAACTGCGTAATTTTCGAGAGACTTACACGACACATTACGTGCACGGGTTTGTTTACCGATCCGAGGCATATAGGCATTACCTTATGCGCATTTTTCCACCTAAACGAATCCAGCCAGGAACGGAAACCCGTCGGGTGCCGCCGCCGCAAAATAAGAGCTGATGAGCGCGTGAAATGTAAACATATCCGCGATAAATTTTTTTCCTCTATGTTTTTCCAGCCGTGGCCACCAATACGAGACGGGTAAACTAGAGGCAGAGTTGCAGCTATCACGTGTAATGTAAAATTCGCCTCGGTCGAGTGGTTTTGAACACTGCCGCAGTTCTCAAGACCGACTGAACGGTGCGGGGTGAAAAAAAATTTATGTTGGAGCAGATTGTACGATTATCCGGTGTCGATAGAATGACTATGGTTTTTCTTGAACCCTCGTTTTATCCAATCCGGATAAAATTTCAATTTTTTTCTCGAATAAGTTGAAAAATGCAAAAGAATGAAGAGGATGGAATTTCAAACTTCTGGTAAGTGAATTTTTCAAAAAAAATCCCACGAATTTACGTTTTTTTCAGTCGAAAAATGAAAAAAAAAACAGAAAATGGGCGATGGACGTAATATTTAGGAAAAAAAAGAAAAAAACAATAAATCATCAGAAAATAAATCAAAAACATCAGGGACAAGCTGCAAAAGAGTTCTAAAAAAAGAAAATGTATCTAAAAAAAACTGTAGGATAATGATTTTTCTGATTTTTTCAACACAAAGTAGGATTTTTTCTCTCTTCAGCCAATCTAAAAGGAAAATTTCCCAGAAACATAATCGCTTTCAAGTCTCAAACTTGATTTTTTTTATCAAAAATACTTCAACTTTATCACTTTTGAAGAGATGAGCTCGCTCCTCCACCTCTCTCCCCTGATTGAGCTTTGCAAAGCATAGTACTTTTTTGAAATTTTTGGTCTTTTCGATTTCTGAATCACTGAAATTGATTTTATAAGATTTCCAAGACCTCCAGTCGTCCAGTCCAATTCTTCCAAATTTTCAATTTCAAACGTTTTTTCAGGGTCTCGAAAATTCATCAGAAATGTATCAAAAAATTGAAAGAAATCAATATTTTCAACATAGAACTTTGGTACCTTAAAAAAAAAACTAACAGCACAAATATTCGGGAAAAAAATTTTTGGAAGAAAATTTTTATCCCAAATTTTTGGCAATTTTCAACTTCGAAGCATAAAAGTTGATTTTGGCTGTTTCAGTAATTTTCAAAGCAATAATATCAATTTTCAATACCAACATTTTCAAAGTTCCGAAAATTTTTTACGAGACTCCGTCAAAAAACGAAAAAATCAATATTTCTCGCCAATTCTGAGTGAATTTCATTTCAAAAATACGTGATGAAATTTTCTAAATGAAATTATAATTTATGCTACAGCCACTTTTAAAAGATATGGTGATGAAGGAAGGGGAAAAAGTGATTTGGAGACTATTTTTTAAACCAAAACAGTGACTAAACAAGTTTCTAATGAAAACTAATCACATCCACTTCCTTTTTTCTGCTTTTCCGTACCGATAAAAACGTAAAAAAAAACGTGGAATTTTCATCTGAAATCAGATGAAAAAACATCAATTTGAACAAATCCAGTTTCTATAGTTTTTTTTAATTTTTTCGCAATGTTTTTCAAGATTGACCTGAATTTATAATTTTTTCAAACACACAAAACCATGAAACCAGCCACCAAAATCAGAAAAAGTAACCGAATCATCAAGAAAAAAAATGATCCTTTATGATTTCTAGAAAGAAAAAAGAAAAAAGCAAATCAAAATTCACCAAAATCTCGAGCTTTTCTCAACACTAGATACACAATTTTCACAAAACCACTTCAAATTGCCGGGAAAATGAAAGAAAGGATGATAAATAACCTTGGATTCCGATTCCATCAGTTTCATTTCGACAAATATTTGTCCCCTCCCCATCTCCCTCACTCCTTCACTAATTCGAAAGATATCCATTTTTTAAACAATTTTTTGACAGGTAAATGAAGACGAGATAAACGTTCAGCATTTTTATAATTTTTTTCTCGAATAAAAATAATCAGTTGGGTTTGATAATTCAATAAAGAAATGCAAAATTATCTAAAACGTAATTATCTCGCTTTGATCAATTAATAGAAAGGTCAAAAAGAAGAAGATAATGATATCGCACACATAATTCAAGATTAATGACTCGATTACTTGTGCATTTTCACAGAAACGTGTACGTATATAAAGAAAATGCAATGAAACAAGGGTGGGGGAGAAGGGGAGAATGTAAGAGGCGAATTGGGATAGACAAATTGTCTCCAAAGAGTTCGAATCGTTCGATACGAAGTTGGAAAAGAGGATTCAAAATCGAATGATGCCTATTCCAACGATTTTTGGAAGAGGTGAGGAGTAGAAGGAGGGGGATTTTCAAAGAAATTTAACAATCAAAAATAAAAAACGTCATATTTTAACGTTGATTCAAATTTAACTTTGTATCAATTTTCGGAGGGGGGAGAAAAGGAAAGGAAAAAGGGGGAGAAGAGCAAAGGGAAATTATTTCCATAGAATTTGAGCTCGATATAGAATTATTGCAGGTCGCCGTATTTCAACGAAAATTCCAAGATTTTCTGAATCTGGGGATAGGAGAGAAAGGTGATACTTTCAAGTAAAAAAAACCTTTTAGACTGAAAAATTCTCCAAAATCTCAATTTGAATCTTAAAAAAATTGAGCCAATTCGGCAAATAATTCAGCAAAAAACATATAATTTCAAGTACACAAATAACTTCGAAAAAATGAAACGAAATTATATCAAAAATTTAAAAAATTGTAAAATAACAAATATTTTCATAATAATCCATCAATCCACCCAAATTTTCGTAATTAAAACAACATCTCGTACCAACCTAAACCACCAATCGGTCTCCTTACAATTTCAACTCCACCATCGCCATCCACTCCACACACATCCGTCTCAGTTGAAAAACAAAAAAAAAATTCAAAAATAAAGAGGGTAACGAAGAAAACCAGCCGACCTGAGCTTAAAGTAGACCACATCGCTTGGCCTCTCGAACCAGCCAGCGAATCGAGCGAAATATGTAATATACACGAAGCAGCGAGCGCCGAGTACATGCAGAATGGAAAAATGCCAACACAAGAGCTTCGAACCAGCTCTTACGCCAGATTACGTCGCAATTGTACGCGGCCTTTCAGCGTGAATAGCTCAGCGGGAGGTTTTGTCCAACGGAAATGAATTTAAACGCTCAACAATCCCTAACTATAAAGAAGCACTAATAATGAAAGATGTGCCGAGAGAGTTCTTTACAAAATGAAAAATTAAGCAACCCTTTAGAATCGGAGCACACAGAGCAGTATACCATAAGAACCTAGAACGACGAAGAAAAAGGAAAAAAAATGTTGCCTCGGTATACAAGTGCTCAGCGATACGACTTTTTTCGAGATAAATGAAAAATACAATGTCCGAAGCCATTTTAGGTTCGCGAATACCTCGGCGATGAAATTTACCTATCGAGGTACGAATTGCACGGAAAATCACAAAATCAGAGACCTCGAGTCGTCATTCGACGATAACTCGATCCTACGTACACTTGTCACGTTGAAAATTTTTTTTCAGCAGCACTCGAAAATTCATATCCACGCTAGGGTGGATCGAAAAAAAAAACATATCTTGGATTTTGACCAAATTTGGTGAGGTGGTTTACTTTGAGTGGGAGGCTTCACAAAGATAATTTGAGCCCCCGAGGGGCGAGGGGAGGGGAGCAGGAGGTACTCAAAGTTCACCTCCTTTTGAAAAAACGCTGTTTTTTGCGTTTTTTAGCAAATCAAAATTGTGTGAGAAGCCTTAGTAAGACTTAAAAGATGCGATTTGAGTTTCTACATCTCTCTAAACCATCGCCATCCTTCTCCGATCAAAACTCTGACTGCTACGAAGGGGTTGAAAAGTTGCAGATTGCAATATTTCAATAATATGAAATTACCACTTAGCTGGAATGATTTTTTTTTCATCGAGTAAGTGAACAAAAATGGTTTTTTTCAAAAGGAGGTGCACTTTGAGCACCTCCTGCTCCCCTCCCGTTGCCCCTCGGGGCTCAAATTTTTTTTGTGAAGTCTCCCACTCAAAGTAAACCACCTCACCAAATTTGGTCAAAATCCAAGATATGTTTTTTTTTTCGATCCACCCTAATCCACACACAGACTCTGGTACTTGGAAAATAGGTAAATACCGTTCGATTTTTCACCTCCGTCGTGCCAACGAAGTAAACCCTAGAAAAGAGGAAAAACCACGTCGTCGACGTCGTTTCACAAAATAATACACGAACGACACCATCATTTAATACCGTACCGAGCAAACGAATCGAGCCACTTCACTCTTTGCTCATGCTCTCGCACACGTACATCTTCGCCAACCACACTTTTTCCTTCTGCAGCTCTGCTGCCCTCATCATTGTAGCACACGTATTCAAAATGAGAAACCTCACCAACAATACGTGTCACCGTCGGTATCAAATAATGAAAAAAAAACACCGCGACGGACAACCGTGTACTCTTCAACAATCCTACTCCGCTCCGGATACCTCGATTCGTCCTCGCCATCCTTTTGTTTATATCTAAATGAAGTTGTTTTCATTTACTCGAATCCGATCCATAAAACCGAACGACGTATACTGCGCAAGAGAATACGTAACGCAGAGGTAGAAAAAAACCCACCACCTCGTACCCTTATCCTCATAGGACCCCTGAAGCAACAAAAGCTCTCGCACGAATCGTACATTGTGTGTAGCTTCGTTTGTCGTATCCATTACATAATTCTGCAGCGTTGGTATTTCTCTATACTTTATTATAATTACGATTTTTTCCCTTTCGTTTGGGTTTTCGAATTTTCGAGCTACGTAATAAACAACAATACCAGTATTGGATTTATACCGATGTCTGTTCGGGAAAAATATTCTAATCGCATACGCGATCTTTTATTTTCTTTATCGATTACTCACATAGCTTGCAATTTTAACACCGAACGTACGATGATTTCACACTGGGACTTTTCTTATCGCTGCATGCGTCGAAGATATCGTCTTCATGGTTCAATTTCCCGATGCACTATATTAATATAGTCGCGATCAGCGATTCGAGTATTTTATTAGAATTACCCAACGTAAGCGATATTCGAAGCCTTTCGAGTTTTGGTAAATCAGCGTCTAGTCTAGAATTACGTATGTATGTTTTTTTTTTTGACGCAGTATTATAACATACGAGGTGATTTATTCTGTCACGTTTGATCGAAATTGATGAGTAGTGAGTTTATGGGACTAAATTGGTATGGTGAAGGGCTGAAGGGAGGGGAGAGGTTATTAATCTTTTTATGCCATATATTTACGAGGGGGGACGCCAACGATGGAAATTATTTGAATTTGACTTGGAATTTTTGCTTTTTCGACTCCATCGCCAAGTACATAATTGAGCTGTCCTTATTCGGAGCAAATCACTTTTTCAGCTCAATTTGAGGTTGAGGAACAGATTTAACAAATTTTTCCTCAACCTCCCCCCTCCCCTCAAAACCAGGCTGAAAGATATCAATTTATTAGGTAGGTAACTGAAAAAAATTGTCTTAATTTTTCTGTAATTTTTTCCCAGAAAAATTGAATTTTATCCAAATAAATTCTTTCACAATAGATGAATAAATGTTATAAGGCTGGGAGAGGTGGGGGAGGGGGGGTCAATCTATGCAGTGGACACTAAATTATAACACCACTGATACACTAATCTTTTGTCAAGCAAAAAAAAAACTTGAAAAAATTTTGACGAACAGAATATTCATCATCAAACTGAGATTTCTGCAACTCTATGCTCAAATCAGAGTTAAAATCTAGGATTTTTTGGGACCCTAAGCGCAAATTCAGGAAATTTAGGACACAATGTCGAAATCCAAGAATTTCGGGACAATATGTCCAAATCTAGGAATTTCGGGACAATATGCCCAAATCTAGTATTTTTGGGACACTATGTCGAAATCTTGGAATTTTGGGGCAATATGGCTAAATCTTGGAATTTTGGGACAATATGCCCAAATCTAGGAATTTTTGGGACAACATGTCCAAATCTCAGAATTTTTTCCAATGATAGGATTTTTAGGACCCTAAGCGCAAATTTAGAATTTTTGGGACAATATGTCCTAATCCCAGAATTTTTGGAACAGTGTGTCCAAATCTTGGAATGTTTGGTACATATATTGTACAAATATAGAAATTTTCGAAACAAAATGTCCGAATCTTAGAATTTTTGGTACATAATGTCCATATCTTGGAATTTTAGGACAATATGTCCAAATCTAGGATTTTTTGGGACAATACGTCCAAATCTAAAATTTTTTGGACATTACGTCCAAAACTTGGAATTTTGGGACAACATGTCCAAATTTAGGATTTTTGGGACACTATGTCCAAATCAGGAATTTTAGGACAACATGTCCAAATCTAGGATTTTTTGGGACACTATGTCCAAATCTAGGATTTTTTGGACAATATGTCCAAAACTTGGAATTTTGGGACAATATGTCCAAATCTAGGATTTCTTTGGGAAAATACGTCCAAAACTAGGTTTTTTGGGACAATATGTCCAAATCTCAGACCTTTTGGAACAGTGTGTCCAAATCCAGGAATTTTTGGGACAATATGTCCAAATCTTAGAATTTTTGAGCCAATATCTCCAAATTTAGAATTCTGGGACAGTATGTCCAAATCTAAAATTTTTTGGACAATATGTCCAAAACATATAATTTTTGAGGCAATATGTCCAAATTTAGGATTTTTGGGACCCTAGGCGCAAATTCAGGATTTTTTGTACAATATGTCCAAATCTTAGAATTTTTGAGGCAATATGTCCATATAAGATTTTTGGAACAGTATGTCCAAATCTAGTTTTATTCAGACAAGTTTTGATATTTTTCATCATTCTACCCTCCCCATCTCCCTTCCAGTCATGAAAGATAACTTCACATAACTACACCCCCGTTCCCTTCATGAATATGACAACTTCAATATTCACTTTTCATTTTTCAACGAGATAAATTTCCATTTCCTCCTCCATCGTTTGAATTCTGAATCAAACAAAATCAAAAATGTTTCTCATCACTCACCCCCCCCCCTCATTTATGAAAAATCACTTCAATTATTTACATTTTATCATTCAATTCCACAGTTTCAAAACTTTCCTTTCACCACCAATTCATCATCAAAACTTGGAAATATTTTTTAAACCCTAGAAAGGAATAAATAACGACAAATGGCAAAAAAAACAATTCATCTAATTCAATTCCTTGAACAGTTTCACGTTGAAAGAAAATACAACGAAGAATTCTTTAGCACAAATTCTCGATCGATTCCACTAAAAATTTTCCAATTTATCGTCAAAACTTCGAACCACCGTGAAAACCCCATTTAATGAATTTTTTTCTACTTTACCCTCATTCACCCCAAAAAATTCATCTTTCCTTCCAAACAAACTTTCGAACTTCAAAACAATCCACTCTTATCACCTATACGTAAACCTCCTCGACTATCACAACTCACTTTGAATCACCATTCACGTACACATCTCGTTATCAGTTCATCTCGAGCTAAAAAAAAACACGCGGACGTCCGGACTGACGCCGATACGCAAACGTAAGCTAGGTATAAAATAAGCTTATTACATTCATCGCAATCCGCACATAATATATTCAAATCGGATGGAAGAAAATATACATCGTCACTTATCAGCTTTCTTTACTACTCGAATTAAAGTTGTTTTCGCACGTACGTTACACCTTCTTAATTGTGTTATTTACGTCAATTTAGTGGTTTGAAAATGATAAAAAAAAAAAAACCTCCGCTACATATATAACAAAACAAGCGCACCAGCAGCAAAACAAATACCTGTTAATCGTTGTTTTAATGGTGTTTTATTGGTTTATTTATAAAATTATTACACGCGGATATACATATGTACGTATAGATACCTCGCAACTATACCGCGATATAGTAAACCTACGTAAGTACTTTCTCAATTAGGTACAGAAAACGAGCACCCAGAGCACCTTTAGATCGTAGGAGAAAAAAAGCTCAGTCACCGGTCCAACTGATAAAAAAAAATTACGTGAGATGTTGCTCAAGCTCGTGACGCCGTCCGATCAATTCTCGTATACTTTTCGAATAAGCATCCGAGTGTACGTAAAACCCTGCCGACGATAAAACACCCCATATACTTCGAGGGAAAATATACTCTCATCTTCGCCCTCCTTTCGTACACTAAAAGCTGATAAATTGTTTATTTTTCGAGTACATCGTAGCATAACTACCCGGGACGACGTTTACGATAATGAGAAACAAAATACACTTCGAAGAGAGTAATACGGTGGCGTCGCTTAGTCGATGTTTTTTTCCTCTTGCTTTACGCTTTTTTATGACGTCTTCAGAAACACGAGTCATACTTCACCTGAACCTTGTCGATGATACGTTACCGGCGTCCTCCCGCACCATCGACGTCGTAAAATCAAACAAAACAGGAGATAAGTCGATCTCAACCTCAGTGATAGAATACGATCGCGGTACAAAATACCAAAATGCATAACTCTTTTGTCTGCGGCGTCGGTGGATGAAAAAACAACGATGAGCGAGTGAAAGGTCATAACACGAATATTTTATTAACCCGGAGTGTAAATCTTGTACTATGAAGTGCGCAGGTGGAGACGAATTGATGAGAGAATTTTCAAACGAAGACGTGATATTTCGGTATCGGTCGTGTTTTTGTATCATTTTTTTATAACTTGAAGGGTCGTAAAATATGAAAAACGTACTGCTGTGAGAGATATAGCTCATCAGTTTTTTGTTTCGTTGATTTTTTCAAGTCATAGGTATAGTGTGTCAAATTGAATTGACCCCTGAAAAAAAGCGACTTCGGTGACTCAAATTTCACCAAAAAAGTGGCCGAAAGTTTCAAAAATCTGAAAAATGTTCTCAAAAATGGAGTTGAAAAAAAATTATTCCAGTTTCAAAAAATTAGACGATTTTCCAAAAATTGAAGAATCTTCTAAATCTCGAATAATTTTTTAAAAATGAGTCTTCCAAATCCAAAACTTGAAACAATCTTCTAAAAATTCCACAAATTCACGAAAATTGCAGGTAGTTTTTCAAAAAATGATAAAATTATGAAAAATCAAGAATTTTGTAAAAAAATTTCAAAATGTTTCCGAACATTGCAGGATACTTTCCAAGACTTGGGCTGCTTTTTCCAACACTTAATTTTTTTCAAAAATTCAAAAAAATTGTCACTTTTTAAAATTACATTACATATGACAATTTTATAAAAACTGTAAACTGGAACAATTTTTGTCGATAACCTGATTAATTTTCCAAGTACATAAATTGAGAGATTTCCCCACAACTTGGACGAATATTCATAAAGTAATCAATTTTTCTAAGCTTCGGTCAATTTTCCAAGAATTGAACAACTTTTCCAAAAATTTCTCAGTTCTCTCTCAACCGGCCAATTTTCAAAAATTGGATAATTTTTTTTAGAACGTGGACAAAAATTGTACAATTTTTCAAAGCTGTGGAGGGAATCTTTACTCTCTCATTCCGAATCAGTGAAAAATCACTGATAAACAGTCAGAATTGCAGCACAGGAAAAATCAGTGATTTCACTGATTTTCAGTGATTTTTCACTGATTATTCACAAAATTTTACAGATTTTTCAGTGAATTTCATAAACATTACTGAGTTTTCAGTGAATTTCATAAATATCACTGAGTTTTCAGTGAATTTCATAAATATCACTGAGTTTCCAGTGAATTTTTACTGATTTTAAAGTAATTTTTTTTTTACTGACTTGCTTTTAGTGAAAAAATTTTCACTGATTTAGTACTGTGCTGCAATTCTGACTGTTTTTCAGTGATTTTTGATAAATTTCACTGATTTAGAAATGAGAGAGTAAAAATTGAGAATTTTTTCAAAACGACAATATTTTTTAAAACTGAGAAAAATTTCATACAAAACTTGAACATTTCAAATTCTTCAAAAATTGAAGCAAGATAAATTTCAAAAATGCCTGAAAAAAATCAAATTTTTCAAAAATGTAAAAATATGAAAAAATGTCAACGTATTCAAAACCTTTTTCGTTCCTGGACACCATTCCAATCGTTTTTGGTTTGATTTAAGTGAATTTAAGAAACGCATCACTTCAAACCTTGAATAACTCCCCGCACTTCTAAGAATTTCAACATGACCACTCTTCAAAAATGGATTTGAACTCGAACGAATTGAGGTCGAAAAATTTCGCTAAGAAAACCAATCAAAAGGAATTCCTTTTCCAACATTTCAGCTTTTTAGATAGCAATTGAACAATTCTTTTTTGCAAAGTGTTTTTGATGACTTTTTAGTGAAAATCGTGGCTAAAAGAGACAGAAAGTAAAAAAAGTGACCAATTGGGCACATTGTGGGCACTATCGATTCATTTTTCTGCCCTATTCAGCATTTTTTTCTCTTCCTGTTCAAAGCAAATAGGCCAAAAAAACATCAAAAGAAGCACCATTCAAATTGCGTCTAAAAATCTGCCCACGAACGGTTCCACATACCAACCAGAAAAGAGTAAAATAGAGTTTGAAATCCCCCAAAAACAACGGCTTCGGCAACCTATACTTTCGTTTCTCTTTATCTATTTATGGCGCGGAGACGACGAGAGGACACGCCAGCTACAAAACATACCATACGAGTACTACATACAAGTTTTATGCGGAAAACACACACATCCAGATCCACCCAAAAGGCATATACGAGGCGTGTTGTTAAGTATACATACGATGAAAAAGAGGCTACCACGTACAAGTAAACGACTACCGAGACCCCGCCACCGCGTTGAAAAGTTTTAAGTAACATTTTCAACAAGGCTTAGGAAAGAAAGTTTCACGTTATACATTTTTCGCAAAAACGTTCGCTTCGTGCGTTAGTGAGCGACTAAAAAGGCTTTTATCGTACGAGGGGAGGGTTGCTTTGGTCGTACGGGCTGTGACCATCGTTTTCTATATACGGTTACTGCGGTATAGCTTTTGCACAAAGCGAGAGAGTGGAAAACACGGAGACATAGAAACCCCTTTATCGTATCGTTATTTTCCTTATGTACGTATAAAGCTTTTGTAGAGCTGTATGCGAAGTATGTGTTCGCTGTTGTATCGCGCTGACCGAGTCTTCGATACGCTTTGACCGCATCATCGAATCGAGCAGACGAATGGATATAAATTTTTTACACAGATTATTTTGTCAGGTGCTTATACGTAGAAAGTGCTACGCTTCGAGATGTGCCAAAACGTATTTTATAGTTTTATGGTCCAGTTCATTTCGAGCCATTTATTAGCTCCGCAACAGTCGTACGAACCGAACGAATGAGCGACTGAGAAGGGTACAACGACCATGTGCGCCTCTGACGTACGTGGATGATGCCAAATGGTTCGCCGAATGGATTTATTGATGATTGGAATCCAAAATTAAGCGATAATTGCGGTATAAGGTGAGCAATAAAAAAAAGGAAGACTATATCGATGACGTACTTTGAATGGGAATCGTTCGATGCTAAAAATAACGCCGGATTCGTGATCAGCGACCTCGAAAACCATGAAATCGATATGCATGAAGATTTTTATCAGTTTTTTGCCCCCTAGCATGGAGAGCCCCCCGCCTCCTTTCCACGCTCGATTTTGATACGAATTCGAAACCTGATTATAAGATATGAAAATATGCGAATTCATGAAGCTGGATGAAATTATCATTTCGGAATAAGTTTATACGGAAATGCATACATCATTTTTCAACCCTTAGCATTTTTTGACCATACCATTGAGTAGAAGGGTGAGGGGGGAATTTAAAAATTGATAAAAATTCGTCATGGATATCGATTACTTAGGATTTTTGGACATAGAATTCAAATCTGATATTATTTTTGAGCTTAAATAACAAAAATCTCCTCCATGGAAAAATTTCAAAAAATTGAGTTCCAAGTTTTTTCGGAAACTGAATCCAAAGACATAATTTTCGGACCACAATAGCAGAAACATAGAATTTAAAATCATCTGAAGAGAAAAGAACGGAAACCACATTAGTATTGGGGTAGCATTGAAAACCTCAGAAAATTATTATCGTGTTTCGAAAACATCAAAATCAAAGGAAACGTCTTCAAAAAATCATTAAAACACACTAAAAATATCGAAACATTGAAATGATTTGAACTTTTGGAACAAACGTTAAAATAATTATAAAAATTGATGAAAACGTTGAACCAACTGATGAAGTGGCAAATTTAACCATCATAAAACCAAAAAATGATGGAAATTTTATGCTAAAAATCGTACAGAAAAACGATCAGAAGTTGGGGAATTGGAGAGGCAAAAAAATCGAGGAAAATTTTCAACTGAAAAGAAATATTATAGCATTTTTTCTGACTCAAGGTAGGTATGTTTCCCCCCCCCCCCCCATTTAATAATGAACCTACCTCCCCCCCGCCACCCCCAAAGTTTCTGACTCAAATGACAATTTTCTAAATGAAAATGCAATTGGGAGGTGGAAAACAGCCCTGTCTCAAAGTTTCAAAATTCCTATAAATTCATAAAAACGAGTGAAAATGTAAAAAAAATTCAAAAAAAAAATCAAAAATGTCTACAAAATTTATTTTTGAAAATGAAATATACCACACAACTCTCTCAAAAATCGTCGTTCAAGTCATCAAAATATGTACATCAAAAAATACTTCAAACTTCATAAAAACTGCAAAAATTTCATTAAAATTTTCATAAAATTGGGCCCATCACTTCTCACAAAATATTTTGGTAATTTTTTCACATTATTTCCTAAAAATTTCAGAGTAAAATTTAATTTGCAGAATTACAAGACATTTTAGACATTTATGTACAGTTATTTCGTGAAATTAATGCTCCTACATCTTTTCAGAAGATTGCTGCATTTCTTCAATTTTTACAAATTTTTAGTGGCGTTCGTGACATTTCCAACAAATTTCACTATCGTTTCATTACGTTGATGGTGAATAAACCTACTTTTTTTTCGTAATTTTCAACCCGTTTTAAAGATTTTCTAGATATTTTTGTAATTGAAGATTTTAAATTTTCAAATCCAAAAAAGCAAAGTTTGCATTATGAATGAGGAGAGGGATTAAAAACTGAAAATTTGTCGACTCTTATGAAATTTTTTTCCATTGTGACTCAAAATTCAACTTTTTTGATTTTTTCAATTCAGAATGCAAAATTTAAAAAAAAAAAGGTCAACAAAAATTTTGCGTTTCTGACTCGGAAGGCAAAAATAATTTCACAATGAGAGAGTGGGAGGAGATTTTCTAGTCATTTTCAGGTTGTTACCCAATATTTTTTGAAATTTTCAAGCACTCAGGCCCCAAAGTTTCAATCATTCCAGTTGGGGGGGGGGGGGAACAAAAAATTGATAATTTCCACCCACATAAATTTTTTCATTTTTCCAATTCCTCGACTTTATGCAATTTTTTTGTTATTCCAACTCAAAATGCAAAAATTCCTCAATTTTCAAAACAAACGAAACTTTTGCGAAATATTTGCAAATTTTACGGCTCAAAGTTGAACGGAATTTCACTATTGGAATGAGCTTTCTTTTCTTCGATCTGGTCCCGTTTCCAAGGTGATTTCTTAAAAATCGATCATTAAAAATTCTCCAAGCATCAAAAAATCAACCAAAAAATTTGATTTTTCGACCACTTACGAGTCAATCTCTCAACCTTTTCATTCCATTGAAGACTCTTTGAACTCCAAATCTCCAAAATTTTCAATTCAACCGCCACATCTTCCGAATCTTCACCCAACTCGCCCATTCATCTGGCAAACCTCAGTCTCGACTGCATACCTTTTGCGCACCAAAAACCACACTAAAATCACCCATCAATCACCACTGTCGTGACTGACCAACTCCTTCCATGCCCCAGACCCGAAGACCCATCCTGGCCCAAAACTTAGCCTCGCTTATTCCCCCCGTCTCCGTATTCGCAGCTACCCTCGTCTCGCACATAATTAATCATCTGGTACGGTATTTCGAACATTCTTTCATAGGCGACTCGAGCTTCCGCGGCCATCCGCACACAAACAAACCAACAGGAAACTGCGACGATGCGACGTACGTATATGCAACATCCTGCCATCGTATCGGTCGCATCAATACGTATGTAATATGTGTTCAGGTCCATCTTACATATTCAGGTCACGTTGCCAGAATAACCTTTTAAATCTGCCGCCTGAATTTGGCAACCTATTTCCTGCACCTTTATACAGCATGCGTTTGCATCGAGCTCTAAATTTTCCCGATTCGTGATAATTTTACTAAATATTCGACCGCGAGACGCAGTAATGCGGAAACATGCAGAGCTTTGTTTTCGGCCAATTCGTCGAGATGATTTTTAACCAGCTTTTCGAGTACGAGCAAAATTTGCATAAAATGTCGGTCGTATCTTGACGTTGAGAAATACGTTGACGAAACTCACACTCGAGAACAAACGGTCAGCAAGGGGCTCGGCAGTCTGTTGCATAAGACAGTTCGAAAAAACTGGTCATCTAAGTTGACAAAATCAATAGAGAATACGCTCGAGACGTCCAATTCTATTCGAGACGGCCAAGCGGAGGAAAAAAAACAATAATGCATGCGTTTAACATGTTTCAAATAGTATTAACACAAAACATCGTCATCGTCGTACAACAATGGCCGCATTATAAAGGTACCAAAAAGCAGAAGAAAAGAGCTGGAAAGAGCAAGAGCAAGATCAGCACGAGTACAGCCAAAAGAAGAGAGAACACAAACGCAGCGAGAGAACGCACCACGTACGGTGAAAAAACCTTACACGACTCGGATACCTACACATAGGTAGACCGAATATAAAAGACGAAGAGAAAAAAAAAAGATACTGTTGAAGATTCTGCGAGGTGTTCTCGAACAATACCCGGCTACAAACCCTTTCTCGCGTTTTAAAAAAATGCAACTCGAGGAACTGGTTTTCGGATGAAAAAAGGCGTACCCCGCGACCAAGCACATTCTGTACGGGCGACCTTTGTTTGATCGACAACAATCAAATGTCCATCATAGGGTCTGGCCTAACATCATTTCTCATTATGAGCGAAGACGCGAGAACTCGTAGTTGTACTACGAGCGACGCGACGGTCGATTTTTATTTATTTTTTTAACGTAAACGACGACCAATGTCATGTCACATCGTTTAAACACATTTAAAATAATCGTACCGGCGAAGAGAGGAAAAAAAATGGGGTACATTGGTCGACCCCGTTATAAATTAGCGGCTGGAATATAACCACGGAGGAGAGGAAAATGTACGTGGAATCTAATTACATCTCCATACGAACGCGCGATCTTTGAAGTTGTAAGAAGAGATGTAGAAAAAAAATAGCTGGAGAAAAAAATTACACGCTAAACTGGTTTCGGCATCGCCGCATCGACATCAATCTTCGGAAAGTAATTATCTTAGGCGAAGTGGCCATCGAGAGCCGCCACCGTACCATCGCCGCAGACTCCCTGCCCATATTTTCTCGAGTCCTATCGCGCTGTACTCTTTCAACGTAACCATAGTCGCCGGCGCATTGCGTCTCGTTGTAAATGGTCAGTGTGGTAGAGTGTTACGAAATCGACACATAGCAGAATACCAGCGCCATTTTCAAGATCGCTAAGCCATATGAGGAAATTTTTCGATTCGAGGAAGAATTCTAGGAAGGTTTGGGAACAGAAAATAGTTGAAGAAAATTCGTCGGAAAATAATACTTCAAACACTGTTGGGGGGAGGGGAGGAAAAGGGAAGATCAAGAGGATTTGTGTATAAAGATATCAAAAAAGATGAAGTAAATTCATTTCTTATTTCAATTTTGAAGAAAAATCAAATGAAAACAGTGAAAATACCAAACTAAAGTAATATCAATCAATTCAGTTAAAATTGGACTGCATCATAGAAAATTCAACAAAAAATGCCATAAATTCTGAAATATTCAACGAAATTTCAAAATTTGGAACTTTCACGAAAAGTCAATTAATGAAAAATTCTAATCGGAAAAACTGAGAAATATTTCAAAATCTGATGATTTAAGAAGAAGTCGATCGAAAAAACGTCAATAAATTTCAAAATATTGATGATTAATATAAAACATTTTTTCAATGAAGTCAAATAATGAATTTCAAAAAAAAAAAAATTAAGAATGATATGAATCTCGAAAATTTTGAGATAATTTCAGAAGACGATTTCAAAAAAACGTCAATAAAAAATTTCAAAATATTGATGATTAATATAAAACATTTTTTCAATGAAGTCAAATAATGAATTTCAAAAAAAAAAAAATTAAGAATGATATGAATCTCGAAAATTTCGAAATAATTTCAGAAGACGATTTCAAAAAACAATTAATTCTAGAAATTTTGGCGATTACGAGTCGATTTCTCGAACGACCGAATTCCCGAATCTGTTTTTGCCAGAGTCGAATAAAATTACCACGAAAATCGAATTTTTTCAAGTCGGAAAAGATTTTTCCTAATTTTTTTCTGCCTTCATGAGGAGGGGAGAGTTCAATTAAATTGCCTTTCTGCAACAAATGCAGAAATGAAAAAATCTGAATTTTTTAAATGGTTGAAAGGGAGGGGGAGGGGGAACCGGGGAATCCCCAAAAAAGGAAGGAGTGATTCAAGGTTTCTGACTATGTATATTTTTTTGGTTATTTTAATTCTAATACATATTAGCGGTGGATCCAAAATTGAAGAATTCTAATAGCAGGTATTGACTATCGAGTAAGCGTAACTAAATCTATTTTTCACCCCCCCCCCCCCAATCCATTTTCCAAGTTATTTCAACTCCAGAATTTCAACGTTATTTTGGCATAATTTGCTGAATACGATTTGCCACTTTTCCAGTATTGTAAACAGATTTTATAATATTTTAGGTAAATTTTATGTTGTTTTTCAAAATTTTTACAAAAATTTAGCGGGTTTTCTCGCTTTTTAGCAATTTGTAGATTGATGATCGAAACTTTTTGCAATTTTTTTCAAAGTCAAGCAACTTTAATCGCCATTTTAACTCAATTTCTTAAAAATCCAATACTTTTTTGCATTCTGTACCAATTTTTATGGTATTTTTAGCAACTTTAATTAATTAAACACAATTTCATCGTTTTTTACTCTTCTTAGGATCAAGCTTTTGTAAAATAAAAAATCCAACAATTTTCCTGTTTTCGTTTTCCATTTTTCATGCTTCAAATTTGCCCCAAAAAAATACCCCTCTTATCCCTGTCCTTACATAAACTCGTCTAGCAGGATATTCCATTTTATGCACTTTTTGACGGATCCATCGATCAGGTTTTTGGCTCAAAAAAGCGAACAGCATGTTCAATTTTTTTCTTTGGAAATATTTTCCAATTTTCAAGTCCTTAAAATTTCACTGTTCGCATTAATTCAAAGCTGGCAGTGAAAATTTTAGCGGTGTGGTTGTTGGACCGATGGCTACCACTTGAAGAATTTTCAACTGAATCTCTAAAAAACATTTTATGAAGTTCACAGTTCCAATGATTAAAGGTTTGGAAAAATTAAAATTTTGACTAAAAAATTTTAAAACTAATGAACTGTGGGAGGTTTTCATCAATTTTCCAATATTATTGAAAAAGTTCTTTATTAAAAATATTGGTAATTTTTCCCACGTTATAACAGAAAATATTTGAAATTGTTCAATTTTGTGAAAATTATTCATAAAAAATCGTAAAATGATTTTTAAAAAATGAAAATAATAACTGAGTTGTATTCGAAAATTCTTTTCACTGAAAATTCAATTAAAATAGATCAATTTGTACCAATTTTTTTGAGTACCTATTTACTTTGCTGTTTTTCTTGAAACACATCATTTCGGTTAAATTTAGAGAAGGTGAATTGGTTATTGCCGGGGACAGAGGGGGGAGGGGGGAGAGTATCGTTAAAGAATTTCAATTAAAAATCAATACTTGATGAGGTGACTTGGTTATACCGTGGGGAGGAGGGGGGGGGGGTGCATTACTATAAAATTCCAAATAAAACTTGATTATTTGTACATTTTGAGTATTCGTCTCTCTGTTTTTCTAAAATTTCCAAATTTTGTTCAATTTCAAAAAAAGTGAATTTATTATTATTCAAGGAGAGGGAGGCGTTGAACATAGACAAAGGTATGCGAATTTGGTATCGTGAAAACCTACAAATTGTAGCTCGGTTTGAAAAAATTACGGATATTTCATCAGCTGGCTCATTGTTCGTCTTCCTCTTTGCCCAATTCGCTGAAATTTCAGTCCCTTGTAAATATTTCCCACCTTGCAAGAGGTGAATTATTTTGGAAAAAACTTGACAGAAATGGCCTTCGTGTGATTATTTTCGCCTCGAAAGGCCCTCAAAGTCAAGTAATCGTCCATACTCCTTCATCCCGTTCACGATTCCCACGAATATTCCTTTTCGCAGTTAGCTAGACATTGTGGAATTATTAATACGTTTTTTCCCAGAAATCGATCTGTTATCTTCGTTCCGAGAAATACGTCTGCGAAACGAGAACGTAGTAGGTAAATATTTTCCTCGAGTGTTTGAGCATTTACGTGTCGTTGAAAGAAGTTTCAATTTCCAGTTCAGCGAATTCTACTATTCAGTATCGTATACTTGTAAATACCTGTTTTAATGAATTTTCAAAGTATTCGTACTTATAGATAACACACCAGACTACATTCATCTTCATAAAGCCCCCCTCGATTTCCACCTTCTTCCATCCCTATGTCTAGGAACCCGAGAACACCTCTGGAGCAAATATCCAGAGTCCAAATCTCGTTACAATTGCTACGTTTCAATGACTAATGATACGAGAAGAGCACAGACGAGTCAGACACAAGACATGACAAATTGATGCTAAATACCTTCGCTGAAAAAAAAGGAAATCGAAAGATAAAGGGAAGGAAGCAGGACAAATAAAGCTTAGACAAAACGTTGGTCGTTTCCAATACCAATAATCGTTAGCAAAATGTGAAATTAAATTGACCCTTCCCGTCGAGACAAAATCAACCATCGAATCTAATACGTTTTTTTTAGTTATAAATGAACCTTCCAGGTACCTATACCTACATAAGAATGAACGATCATAAGCCTAGATCTAGGTAGGTCAAATATTGCCTGGTTTTGTACAGTGAATGGAGAGGGTGGCGAAATTTTTTCCTTCGAGCATCGAGGTACCCAGGACAATACCGAGGAGAAGGCGAGAGAAAAAGCCAAGCCACCAGTGGTGTGTTTTGTCGCCGTCTCAATAGGTTGGGTATTGCGAAATAAGCACGTACAATGTACATCGAGCGCACAACTTACGTTAGAGCAAAGAGGGAGAGACGAAAGGGTTTCGAGAAGGAATTTTTCGGTACATTACGAAACGGATGCGACTCGCTAATGTACATGGTCGTAGAATGGGGGAGTATGAGAGGTGGGCACGAGACGCGAAGAGGTGTTAATATCATCGGGTGTGTGGGTTGCGAAACAGCGACGTCGACGACGACTTCGGTAGACTTTCCCAATATACATGGTTGCTGTGAGTCTCGCTCGTTCGCCGCCATCTAACGTGTAAAAAAAATATAAAAGCTACCGATAGTGATGAACGCCGGGTCGGTAACACGTTAACGATTTATCGCGACGTGTTATCGCGTCCGCCGCCGCCCCCCTCGTCCCACCCGGTGCCGCAGCCGTCGCCGTCGACAACGACGCTAAATTGATGTTATTTGCGAACTGCGTCATCGTCCGTGCCCCGGCCCCGTATCGATATAATGAGCCAAAATGTACCGTTTATTCTTCCAATATACGTCGACATAAGTTGCTAATGTAAACAAAGTGCACAACCGACGCGTCCGTTTGGAATTCGTCGATTGAGCGTTTTTTGCCCTCGTCTGATCGACGACGCGACCGAAAGCAGCCGGATTCTCGACTCGGTTTTTAATTAAATATAAAGCCGAAATGTATAAATTACTCGTTATTGGGGTTTGAAATAGCGCGCGGCGTGGAGAAACGAACGTGGTGTTAATTAACGGGCTAACGAAGGTTTGCAGCGCTCGGTTCGTATTGAAAATGTGATGTGGATGAGCTCGGGAGGGAGGGAGGAAGGGGTTATTTATGTTTTTGGCGTGAGCGATCTTTGAAAAAAACCATGTTTTTTATTGAAATGTCAAAGTGCGAGATAGGCCACAATATTTCGGGACTTTTTATTGAAATGTCAAAAATTTGAGATATTCTTCGACGGTTTTTCTAAAATTGCTTCTGGTTGATTTTGTTTTAGCGAAGTGACGGATATTGTGATGCATTTTTACCATTTTGATAAGTTTTACACTCTCATTTTAAATCGGTGAAAAGTCGCTGATAAATATTCAGAATTGCAGCGCACGAAAAATCAGCAAAATTCAATGATTTTCAGCAAATTTTTGCTTATTTCAAAATATTTCACTGATTTTCCAAAAAATTTCACTGATTTTTCAAAGAATTTCACTGATTTCCCAAAATTAAACAAATTTTTCAGTCACCGATTTTTCAAAAAATTTCACTGATTTTCCAAAAAATCAGTGATTTTTCCAAATTATTTCACTGATTTTTTTCAAAGAATTTCACTCGTCTTCCGAGATTATTTCACTACTTTTCCAAAAAATCACTTATTTTTCAAAAAAATTTACTGATTTTCCAAAAATGTCACTGATTTTTCCAAATTATTTCACTGATTTTTTTCAAAGAATTTCACTCGTCTTCCCAGATTATTTCACTACTTTTCCAAAAAAATCACTCATTTTTCAAAGAATTTCACTGATTTTACAAAATGACACAAACTTTTCAAAAAGGCATCGATTTTCCAAAAAATTTTACTGATTTTCCAAAAATGTCACTGATTTTTCCAAATTATTTCACTGATTTTTTTCAAAGAATTTCACTCGTCTTCCCAGATTATTTCACTACTTTTCCAAAAAATCACTTATTTTTCAAAGAATTTCACTGATTTTCCAA
Source organism: Pseudococcus viburni (assembly GCA_033439095.1). Lineage (NCBI taxonomy): Eukaryota > Metazoa > Arthropoda > Insecta > Hemiptera > Pseudococcidae > Pseudococcus > Pseudococcus viburni. Next base: position 557,925 of record JAVBJF010000156.1, on the reverse strand, counting down.
AATGACACAAATTTTTCAAAAAGGCACCGATTTTCCAAAAAAATTTACTGGTTTTCCAAAAATATCATTGATTTTCCCAAATTATTTCACTGATTTTTTTCAAAGAATTTTACTCGGCTTCCCAGATTATTTCATCACTTTTCCAAAAAATCACTGATTTTTCAAAAAAATTCACTGATTTTCCAAAATGACACAAATTTTTCAAGTCACTGATTTTCCAAAAAATGACACTAATTTACCAAAAAAAATCACTGATCTTCCAAAATGACACAAATTTTTCAAAAAGTCAGATTTTCCAAAAAAATACTTGTGTTCCAAAAAGTCACTGATTTTTTCAAAGAATTTCACTGATTTTTTCAAAGAATTTCACTGATTTTTTTCAAAGAATTTCACTCCTTTTCTCAGATTATTTCACCAATTTTCCAAAAAAATTCACTGATTTTTAAAAGAATTTCACTGATGTTTTAGAGAATTTCACAGATGTTTTAGAGAATTTCACAGATGTTTTAGAGAATTTCACAGATGTTTTAGAGAACTTCACTGATCTTTTAGAGAATTTCACAGATGTTTTAGAAAATTTCACAGATGTTTTAGAAAATTTCGCTGATGTTTCAGAAAATTTCACTGATTTTCTAAAATGACCAAGTTTTTAAAAAGTCACTGATTTTCCCAAACAATTTCACTGATTTTTAAAAAGAATTTCACTCGTTTTCCAAAATGACACAAATTTTTCAAGAAGTCACTAATGTTCAAAAAATTTTACTGATTTTCTTAAAGAATTTCACTCATTTTCCCAGATTACTTCACTGATTTTCCAAAAAAATTCACTTATAGAAGAATCGAAAATGATGTTTTTTTGAAAGAATTTTCTGGAATCAAGATTCATATGGAAATATAGAAATTGAAAATCGTAACGATGAAGTGATGTACAATTTTTTGAAAAACTTCTAACTCAAATTAAAACAGTTATGGGTACCTATCTATTATACATACATCAAGAAACGGTAGAATTTACCTCGAGCGAGGCGAGGGCAAAAAAATTATGATAAAATGAGCAGAAAAACACTTCACAGATATCTTTCGCCTGGATTTTTACAAAATTCTAACGGAAATCTCAAAATTTTCTGACTTATTCAAGTTTTCCAGAAAGTGGACACCCTGCTCTACGACTTTTTGTTGTTTTTTTCGCGAAAAAATTGAACAGTTCTCGACAGCGTTCAAAAAAATGAGTATTGAAATTTTACAATTTTTCACGTAAATTCACCACTTTTACGATTTTTTTCTCTCAATTTTATGATCTTTAAAATGGTTTTCATCATTTTCATGACCAGCAAACACCCTAAAAATGCAGGATTTCTGAAACTTCCATTAATTTTGTCAGTTGGTAGAGTATATTTGGACCAAGGACCACCTTTCAGACTACTTTAGACTGCCATTCCCGAGAAAAAATTCATAAAGCTCCCAGTGAGACACTAAATTCCATAAAATTTTAATAAACAACGCAATAGCCCATCAGCCGATCTTCCTCGCCTACCTTTTCCCCCCTGCCCCCTCCAAACATTCAAATTTTCTTTTCATTCGTATTCCGAACATTACCATAATCGAATAATAATGAATGAAGATGTCACCGACCTCGTCAAACGTTAGGAATATTTTTGCCAATGTTTAAAAGTTATTGAAATCATCTGAAATATCACACCCATTCAAAAATCAAAGTCGAGAAAACTTTCCAAATCATTTTCCCACACCTTTTGAGCGAATTCTATCGAATTTACAGGCCAATTTCTCCGTTCTTTTCGGGTTATTTAAATATTTTCATCAATACAAAAAAAAAGTTTTTTTTCTTTATTCAAAATTTCCGCCAGATTTCGTACTTTATTCGAGATTTATATTTTTTCGTTCAAATTTCTCGTCTCGGAAGTTTGGATTACACAAAACGATTAATGGGCGAAAAAAACGTTAATTTCTGCCTCCCCCCCCCCCCCTCAATTCGTCATCACTCGTCATTTTATTAAATATAATACGAGACTTCGAGACGACCGAACCGAGAATACGTCTCACAAACATTCTAGATTCGATGTTTTTTTCTCTTCTCTCAAGTTTTCAATTTAAATATAAATACTTTTTTTTTTTTGAAAACGATGCAAAAGAATAGAACAAGGAAAGAGTTCCTTTCAAACCATGGTACTGTTGTCCCGTCTGGTGACAATTGAAAATCTCATTCAATCCGTCGACAAATTTGTTTCCACAAGATATACGACCACTTTCTTTCTGTTCTTTTTTTTCCCTCGAAACACAGGAACATTCCTTCGCCCATCCACGGAGCGAAATATTCGCACACTGCGGGGAGACCACCATCCAACCACTCGAGGAAAAAAACCCTCCATTCATACGATCCTTTTATGCTACCTACTTAAAGGCATTCTTCTCAGACGCTCTCTCCTTCGCACAATGGCACAGCCTCTTGGTACACGGAGAAAAAACTCTCGACGTTAAATATCGGTAAATTCACCGCAAACTGCATTTTAGTAGAGTTGTGGCCGTAGGTAACCATATATTCTGGACCATGTGACCCTTTTCACATCTGTTGTGAGACTGCTTCGCGAGCTGCCCGGTGCGGGCTAATTAAACGTCGCGGTCGCGCCATCGCTGGGTCGATTTCGTAATACGTTATGGCAGTTGTATGCGGCCGCAGCCGAAGCTAGGACGAGTAAAGCATTAATTTTTTCGATCTGGCCAAACACCAGACCAGCGGTACCGCCAACAACATCGACGACGATTATATGCAAACGCCTATCTCATTCGCATTTGAAAACCATAAAAAAGATAGAGAACGACGTCGCGCGATATAAAACCGGTTCGGTTCGTTCGATGAGTTTTTTTCACCTATACCTTTACCGATTCCGAGACAACAGAAAAAAAATACCGCAATCTAGCTCTTCTTATTTTTTTCAGCATTTCTCGCAAGTATACGAAGAATGACGACAGGAACGGAAAGAATCACCTTCTCCGGTTGGGTCACTCAAACCCCAATAAAACTCTTCCGATACCTACGAGCAGATCTCGGCTACCGAACACATAAACCACTTGACTTCTTTTAACTGCCCATCGCCATAATAACGCCAGAGCTGTACATAATGAAATTTATCATCCAGCGGCTCGGTTCGCGGTATAATTTGGGTCCGACGAAGAAGAGAAAAAGAGGATGCTGCTGTGCCTTACCGCCAATCCGTATTACCAAAAATACACGTATAATCGTCCGGTTTTTCTAGGAAATCCGAGACAAGGCTGGCGATGGCGGTTTCGGATTGTCTGTAGGCCTGGACCATCCGCAGATACACATCGTTTCACAATAGAACTATACGCTATTGCCAGATTTTTCCTAACGAATGGCTTCATGTGCGACGGTTATACACCCGATTCTACTTTTTTTTTTCCAATCCTCGGTCTACAAATGCGCACTCCACTCACACAAGGCAACCAACAGGATACTTATGTGCACCATGTGGTTATCGTCAAACGTATTATGGAAAAAAGATATAGGTATTCTTGATTCTTCCTATTGGACCGTGTTGCCAAATCGATCGATAGATGGGTTCGCGTTTTTCTGGAAATCTGTTGTTGCGTATTTCATCATGTGTCCGGGCCAGACCGTGGTTCAGGCGAATGCAAGGTTTGAAAATACATATGTAAATAATGATGAGAAAATGGCGTTCTCCAGAGGAACTGGACTCGCGAGTCATTAGGAGTCTCCAAGCTTGATGAATTATGCTGAGAAATACCAGAGTTCGTAATTATGAATTTAAATTTCGAAACATGAAAAATTGAGAATTTGAAATTGTCAAGATTCGATTGCTTGTTCAATTTTGAGGTTAAAGTTGGGTGATGGGATGGGGAGAGGAAGAGGAGGGAAGGAATCGAAACTTCAAAGGAAAATTATTCCAGCGAATTTTGGTCTCATCCCCATTAAAAGATGAGGATTCGATTGTGTATTTGATTGGATTTTTTAGGCAGGGAATCAGAAAATGATTCACTTTTCTGCAAGTAAATTGAAGAAGGGTACCAACTCATAAACAAAAAATCGATCCATTCTGATTAGTTTTGATTTCCCAGTTCAAAATTAAGAAAAAAAGAAACGATTTCTACGAGGGAGGGGTGAGGAAGAGCGAGTGTGTAATTTTCAATGACAAAAGAAAAAATAAATTTTTAGCCAAAAAATTTGAAAAACAGGGTGTCTTCTAACAAAATTTGTTGAGCAAAAAGCTTGGCTTAGCTTGACCTTTTGGATGACTTTTCCGAGTACCCCCCCCCCAGTCATGAGTCTGTACCCCAATACCTCTCCCCCCTCCAAAAAATCGATACTTTTGTGTGCTTGCAGCTATTTATAAAAAATTAAAATTAAAACGTAATCATTAATAGCTATATTTTTGAAAAAAGCTTGACCTTTTGTGTAAATCAGGGTAAATTGGTCAAAAAGCTTGACTTTTCAGGACCGGCATGAACTTTTTGAAAAAAGCTTGACTAATCAATCAAAATTTAGAAATTGAATTTCTCAACTCTCATTTAGACCTTTGAAAATTTACACTGATTTTGTTGTACTCCTCACACCCCCACCCCCACTCCAGGAAAAAATTATGATGCGATTAAATTTTTTTGAAAAATAATGTTTCTCAATTTTCAATTTTTTTACACCATTCTTTCAAGTTTTTCAGAGCCTTGAAAATTTTTTCCTGATTTTTGTCAGTTTTAAATTGAAAACCCAACGTAAGATTATTTTCGAAATTCATTACAATTTTCGTTCTCACCATTTTTACGATTTTTTGGAGCAAAATTCTTAATTTTCTACTTGCTAATCTGCTGTAAAATCTTGACCTCCCCCCCCCCCCCCTCCAGAAAAATAGAAAAGCAGGACTGGCTTACGATTTTTACCGATCATAACGAAGTAAAGACAACCAATTCGGACTAAGGAACATTCCCACTTCCCTTTCTAAACAGATTGATACGTTCACCAGAATTTTTGAAAAAAAAATTTAGTCGTTGTTGAAAATTTATTTTATTACATTTTGCAATTTTTAGCATCAAATTTTTGCAAAACCCCCGCATTTTTCAAGCCTGTTTTTTGAAACCAAAATCAGAACATATTTCATTTAAAAAAATGTTACTGCTTATCAGAAATTCCGTTGGCCATCTAAAAACAATTTTTTTAATAAAGCAAAAATTAATCTTGTAGTAGACTTTTTGCAGGCAAATTCAAAATTCGAAAATTTACCAACTCCTAAAGAATTTATTAATTTTTTATAACCGAGCCATCACATTTTTTACACCTTCATCTTTGTACCTCACGACTCATAAATAGAATCGATGCACCACTTTCCCCTTCACCAGGATCTCGAAGCCTAAATTATTTTCTGAGAAATACTTTTGGAGAATTTGGCAATTTAAAAAAAAACATCAGTTCGCATTTGGGCGAATGAGAGAAAGGATAGGGGATCTCAAATTTACTCACCTACAAATTTCACATTCGCGAAATCTTATTTCTAACCTCCTTTGTATTTTACAACTCGAAAAAAGAGTAATTTCCCCCTTCCCCCTCTGGGAAAACTCGAATTCTAAATTAATTTCCAAGCAAAAAGCAAATCTTTCGAGGTAATTGTTTTGAAATTTTACAAATTTTGTCATTTTAGTGAAAAAATGGAACCTAGAGCTCTACTCTTCTCATTTTTGGACGAGTGAGAGGAGGGATAAGGGCACTCAAATTATTTGGAATAGAAAATTGAAAAAATTTGGATCAATTTTCGACAATCAGGTATTTCAATTGATTTAAAAATTCAAGTCCACTTAAGATTCCCATATTGCTAATCCAGATTTCCTATGAAAAAAACTACCTTGAGACATTGAAACAACAAAAACACTTTTCAAACGATTTCTCAATTATTTTCAACAAGGGACCTTCGAGCACCACTCAAAACTTTACTGCAGGAGCTCAAACTTGAAGTGTGATTCTCTGGCAAATTTTGAAAATTTAGAAATGGAAGAAGGAAGCGGAAAAATTTCAGAAGTCAGCCCAAATTATATCTTAATTCGAACCTTTGAACCCCTCTCACCCCCCCCCCCCCATCAAACCTGATTTAATCAACTCTCAAATTCTTTCCCAATTCTTCCGAGAAAATTTCGAGTCAAAAACCCCATCAAATTCTACCCCACTACCGCCATTCAAACTCGAAAAAAAAATCTGTAAAAATAACGACTTTCCGGATTTCGAGTTTCAAGCCAAACAACACCGAAACTTTAACGTATCGCAGCTCGCACATAAGGTACCATTTCGATTCCACCGGTGCTCTGTCAGCAACCAGCTCCCCATGGGAATAACCTAGTCGATATGGCTTATCTGTATCGGTATGTTTTCCATTCCATAGGGTTATTACAGTTGGTTTTTTTCCTCCTTGCACTTACATATACTTAGTATATCTCCGGCGAGAAGACATAACAGATGTCAATGTCCTCAGTACCAGACACAACAATACGTACGTGTACATCAACCCAGCACGTTGGCCGTAATACGCACGCACCGACGACATAAAACCAGAGCGACAGAAGGAGAGAGAAAAACTGCATCAGCAGCCGTTTTTATCACTTTCATAACATACCTGTAACCAAAAAAAAAGAAAAACGAAAACATAAATAACGATCAAATCACAACGTACGTACGTAACGCACACATATACATACTCGTAATATAAAATAATATACTGGAAACACGCGCGGAGTAAAAAGAGGCAATAAATCAACATAAACATTATCACCGTCTTAATAAAACAACTAACAAATTAACCAAAACAGGAACCCATTTAAACAATGAAACAACCTTATCGGGTACGCAGAAGTTGTTTACATTACACACGCTGAGCCAGGAGGGCGGGGGGGCGGAGGGAAATCTCATAATATGCCATAAACGACGTTGAAACGTTACTAGACAGACTTTGATACACATGTCGATAGAATGTTTCAAAATTACAGACGGTGACAGACTGCATCGTTCATTCTGAATGAGAATGTCTGTGAAATTTCGAGAGAAGAAATCAACGATTTCGACACTCTGAATCTGGTGAAATTCTGCCTTTTTGGCCGAAAATCGGCGATTTACCACTGATTTTTCAGTCAAAAACAGGGTGTCTATACCTACTGGAATCCAAGAGAACAAAATTTTCAAATTTTCGTATCGTTTTCGTACTTTGATGGTAAAATTTTGAAACCACGTTAAACCGCGATCATTCCTCCCATCAATGAAATTTTTGCGTGATAATTTTGGATCAAACACAGTAGCATAGCCAAAAATTTGAAAGTATACCCATACAAAAATTTTCTGGACTCGAAAGGTTCGAAAGTAGAAACTGATACGAATTTTGAAACCTAAAATTTCATCATTGTCAACAAAATTTCAATCGTTGGGAGGAAGTTGAAACTTCCGCCCCCTTCACATACTGAATTTCTTTTCAAAAATGAAAAATTCTAGCCACCAAAATGTTAATTTTTTCATTCTTTGAATTTCAAAAAAAAAAATAAATAAATCAGGGGAATTATCCATCTATAGTAAGGTACAAATAATTTTTTTTTCAAAAATCAATACCCTCTCATTTACAATTCAGTGGAAATTGCCGAAAATCACTGAAAAACAGTCAGAATTACAGCACAGTAATAAGAATCAATAAAATATTGAAATTCGCTGAAAAATTAGTGAAATTTTTGAAAAATTAGTGAATTTTTTTGAAAAATCAGTGAAATTTTTGAAAAAAATCAGTGAATATTTTTGAAAAAGAAATGAATTTTTTGAAAAATCAGTGAATTTTTTTGAAAAAAATCAGTGAAATTTTTGAAAAACTCGGTAAAATTTTTTAAAAATTCGTAAATGTTTGGGAAAAATTGGTAAAATTTTTAAAAACTCAGTAAAATTTTTTAAAATTGGTAAATTTTTTTAAAAATTAGTGAAATTTTTGATAAATCGGTGATTTTTTTTGAAAAATCAGTTAAATTTTTGAAAAATTAATGAATTTTTTTGAAAAATCGATGAAAATTCGCTCAAACCCAAATAATTTTGCTGATTTTTCCTATACTGCAAGGCTGACTATTTATCAGTGACTTTTCACTGATCCAAAATGTAATAGAACTTTCTACAAAATTTTCAAAAGCCTCCTCCCAGGTCCACAAATCTTAGTTAATTCAGTTTCAAAAATTTTCAAACTCCCTTTCCCCTGCACAAATATTTGAACACTTGAAATTATTATAGGAAAAAAAAGAAAGATGAGAGAGAGAGAGAGAGAGAGAGAGAGATTTTATTTTGAGGGAAAAATGAAACAATATGCAAGGGTGACTAATCTGCTAAATCACGAGAATGGAGAATTTAAATTAGGTTTTTTAAAACTGAAAATACATTTTTTTTCTCACAATTCATTGCTTTACGCCCCTCAAAAAACCCAGGTGTTTCAAATTTATACAAATTCCAAACAAGCCCCTGCAAATTTTCCAGCTTGCCTAATTAAATATAGGGAATTGATGAGTGTATTTTTCGCATTACTTGGTGTATTTCTGCGAAACGTTTATTTGCACATTAAATTATTGAGCCCGAGCGAAGCGAAGGCTTAATTTTTCTGGAAAAACGATTTTCAAACGCTGAAATTTTATCGGTTTTTTTACCAAATGAGTTATCACAGAAAGAAGTTTATCGTTATTTCATATTTTTTCACTACTTTTTCTCAAGATTTTAACTGAATTCGCCAATTTTTCACCACTTTCACTACCCATTTTAAAATCACCACTTTTCCACTACTTTCACTACTTTTGCCACTTTCACTGATTTTTAGATACCTTCATCTAGAAACTAAATTCGCGGATTTTTTTTTCAAGAAGTACATCTTTTAAATGCGAATTAATTTTTTTTTTCAAATATCACATTTCTATATCAATTTTTTAAAAATTTGTCTCGAGGGAATGCATCAAGCCTGAGCGAAATGGAATCGTAAATTTTCACTAAAAGAGTATTCAACCCTTAAAAAGTAAGTACTCATTTTCAAGCATTTCAGTCGTATTCTTTACAATAAAAACTTTCGTACTTCTCAAACAAATCTCATACTTATTGATTTCGTAATTTTCGTACAATTTTGACGGTTTTTCGTACTTTACGCGGCCATTTTCAAATTTCGTGTATTTTTCCACCGTGAAAAAAATTATTTCTTCTGACAAATACGAAATTGACCGAGAAGTCGATGATTTCTGACTAAAAGATGGGTAAAAAATCACCTCTTCAATCAGGCAGAATTTCTCAAAACTCCGACAGCTTCGGATTTAGAAAGCACATTCGGTAAAAAGCTCTTCGCAGACCTGGCCATGGGACCGATTGCCAACAGCGAAAACAGCCAACGGCTGCCAGACGTGGCGTCCGTATGTCGCGACCGTCCGGTTTCGCTTTCCACACCAAGTGCCCCTTCCATCCGTCGTCTGCGAGCACCATGGACGTATACGCGTAAATATAACTCGACCTGACCGGCGAGCCGAGTGAAGAACAACTTCGACATGGTAAACAAAAAGTTCACCACGACGCGACGCAACGTTATCCAAATGACCTCTGATCATCGTGCAAATCGTGCCACACGGTGCGTTCTTCCCAAAAGCCATTGCACATACCGAAGCTGCAGTCCAGGTAAATCCAACCGTATCGGTCGTCTGCCTCGGATTCGGGCGCCCATCAAACCGAGGTCGCATTTCGGACCATGGTTCCTCTTGCCAGAATCCGGAACATGTGCGGATGATCTGAAATACGTCAAATTACACATTCTTGGGATCGGTTACACAACGCCCTGGTTGACGGAAACCATCGCGATGGACTCGGACGCGAGGGGAAGCGAAGAGCTTGTTTACCAAACACAATCGATAACGCAGAAGATGTTTCGAATGACGAACTCTTTTTCCATTTTCGCACTTCGCAGCGGGCTTGCGAAACACATTTGCGAGATAGGCGATCCAAGACACCATATTTTTGGATCCGAGCCCTGCATCCGTATTGTGGACGGATCTGGGTGCACCGGCGCGGCGGCCATCGTCAAAACAATACGTGGCAACGTAACGTTACGAAAAATTCTCTTGTACGCCACATACGTACACCAGATACACCAGTTGGCTGGTCGCCAGCGCCAGCCACCGTCGTTGGAAGTGAAGAAAAAAATTAGCCTAATCACACCGACGAGCGACGACTGACGGGCCGGGCTGGGTGGCAGGCGCAGGGCCACTGCAACTCCCTCATTACGTAGGTACGTCGTATTAAATTCCCATCGTAACGACTACGGCGTACAGGTTGATAACCCCTGACGACCAATATGCCCGTCTAATGGGTAATTCTGATCGTCTAGACGTGTCGATATATAGACGTATGTGTAAACGATATCCGCCGACATGCATCTACATAAATACAGAATTAAACCAGCAACCTCACCTCCGTCCGAACCGATGGCAATGGCTGCTGAAAGAGTAAACCAGACGGCGCAGACAGACGCTGACGTAAACCCGAATAAACATTCCACGTTTCCTAATTACCGATTCTTCTACTTTACATACGTTGGACCCCGTAATGTAATCGTGTCACCTTGAATCGACGCCCTTTTTGACCATCGAACGCATATTAATAGGTTGCAAACTTGCCCCGTGTACACGATGTGGTATCGAGGTGGAGTGCGGAGTGTAATTGAATTTTGGCAATTTTTTGATATATCTGTTGAATAATCGAGAGTTCGAGAGTTGAAATGTTCGCGGATGGAATTTTAGGACCCTGAGACTCCCCTGGGATGGAAATTGTAAATCCTGAAAGGAAAACTATGCAAAAAAATCGTTTTTTTGATGGCACAGAGCTCGAGATGGCTGAAAATTTACGTTTGAAAATGGTGAATTTCTCATTTTCTGAGATTTGCTGAACTCTGGAGCAGCTGGAAACTAAATATACTCAGCTGAAATTTTTTTTGTGGCTTTTACTTTGAACTCTTTGCTCGATCGATCGATGGTGTCGAAAAATTTAGATTTTAGCCCTCCTGCCTTACCCAGGAGGTTGTGGTTGAGTTTTGGCAGGATATCCAGTATCCACTTGTTTTCAAAAATTATTTTATACAAATTTTCCAAGTTCTTCAGAGCAATTTTACTTGAAAAAATCTCAAAAATCAGGATTTTTAGAAGCATTTTGCAGGAATTTTTCCTCACAGAGAAGTTGCTCCAGGACAAAGTTATCAAACAAAGTGTCATGATTTCAAGTACTCTTTTTCTCCTGGATTTTTCATGCTTCATGAAGACGAAAAGGGGGGAGAGGGGAAATTTCCCGCAGAAAAAATGTTTTCAACTGTTTATTTCAGTTCCAGGTATTCCTATTTTATAGGAATTGAAAAGAGCTCGTTATTCTTCAGCTTCGAGTACTCCTTTACTCCTAGATTTTTCATGTTACATGGGAGGGGGTGGGGGAATTCGCGCCAGGAAAAATGTTTCCAACTGTTCATTTCAGTTCGAAGTATTCCTAATTTTTAGAAATTTGAAAAGAGCTCGTTATTTTTCTGTTTCGAGTAAGTATTTCTTTTCTCGTAGATTTTTCATATTATATTTGGGGGGGGGGGAGGAGAGAGAAAGATTTCGCCCAAAGAAATTTTTTTCAGCTGTTCATTTCACTTCCGATAATTCAAATTTTTGGGCATTGAAAAGAGCTCAGTATCTGAAAACAGACGTCAATAAAGCCAAGGAAGTTTTTCGCGGAAAAATGGAACTTATTTTGCAAAATTTTGAAAAACAACGCTCCTAGGTACTCCCTCATTTCTGAATCAATGAAATTAGTCAAAAATCACTGAAAAACAGTCAGAGTTGTAGCACAGTAATAAGAAAATCACTGGAAATCAGTAAAAAATCGCTGAAAATCGTGGATTTCGCTGATTTTTCTTGTGCTGCAATTCTGACTGTTATCAGTGATTTTTCACCGATTCAGAATGAGAGAGTAAAGTTAATTTTTTACGACTTCAAAGAAAAATCTTCGACTTTGACGTGAAAACTCTCAAAATTTTCACACTTTTCCAGATTGGAGAATTTTTTTGAATTTCTCAAGCAAAATCAGTGAAATTCACTGATTTTCAGCGAATTTTCGCTGATTTTTCAAAGATTTTCACTGATTTTTTAGAAAATTTCATAAATTTCACTGATCTTTCAATGAATATTCACTGATTTGTTTTCAGTAAAATAAATTTCACAGATTTTCTCCTGTGCTGTAATTCCGACTGTTTCTCAGTGATTTTCGATAATTTTCACTGATTTATAATCGAGAGAATGGATTTCGGAAATCTAAAAACATAAATTTTGATACCACACTAAAAACGAACTTGGAAGGTCAAAAATCATAGATTTCTACACCACGATCCACTTTCTCGAAAATTTTGATTATTTTGGTCTCCTCACCCCCCCTCCCTCCTGACTTCTAGGAGCCCTAGTTTGGAATAGGCGATGAAATAACCCTAGACATTAATTCAGAGCCCTAGAATTCTCCCTAGAACCGAATTTCTAATTTTTTCCAAAAAAATCTAGATACCTACGTGAATATTTTCATCAGTTTTTCTCTGATTTTTTTTCGGAATGTGCTTTGTAATTACTTCTGGCTCGTCTACTTTGGGGTTGAGAAAGTTTTATATAAAATTTTCCACCTGGAAAACTTTCAGATATGGAATTAAATATCTCGAAACCCAAAACCTCAATTTTCAAGTATTTGTGTCACTTTAACAGAACTATTAAAAACGCAGTGTCACCATGAATGATTCACCCTGCAGTAATTTCAATTATTATTTCTCTATTTTCTCTCTTTCCTGTCTCGTATTTCTAATTCTTTCACAAATTCTCTCCATTTTTGAAGTAAGTATAAGTTCAATATTCTGAAAAAACCAAAAGTAAAAAGCAAAATTGAATTTCAATGGCAAAAAATTAATAAACAAAAGTCATAAAGATTTACCTTCGTGATTCAAATACCTAATTTAGGTCTTTTTTTCAACACCCCCCCCCCCCAATATGAATGATACCTCAAACTAGGCTGTCAAAAATGAAGTATTTGAGGTTCCTCGTCGTCTCATGTGATTCGTTTTCAAATATGTACGAAGTTTTGTTCAGTCTTCTAAAAATGTGACGAAAGTTTGCAAATTGATAGTTTTGTAAAATTCGAAACAGTTTTTGAATATCTAAGTATCTTCGTTTTGAGGGGAAAACTTTGAGAGGCGAAAGACATACCAAGATCGGCTCACAATCTCAAAAAAATTTCAAGTTTAGCTTGTTCATTGATAAATCAGACAATCTGAGAAATAAGGGATGGCAAACCACCACTCAAGAGTCTCACACCTTCTCTCTCAGACTTCAAAGGGGCTAAAATTCCATTAATTTTAACTCAAAAAGCACCACGCGTCGAAAAATCAAATATTCCCAAGTTTTCTCAGATTCACCCCTACTACCCACACTCTGTTTCGGCTCAAGGCACCCATATCCAACATCTGTACTTGGGCCCAGAAAATCGCCAATTAATACGCTAATACCATTCAGCGTTGTAACTCGAGCATGGAAAATACTCTCACTACGAGGGACAATTCGAGCACCAGTCGCCCTTAATTCGTCTTCTATCAATCGACCAGACATCGGACCGACGTCAGACGGCAGCTGAATTCGGGTTCTCGGTATACACAGACGCACAAACACACGGTATTTATTCAAAGGGTGGATTTTAATGTAACCATTCTTCTCTGGCTGGTTCTCGATCAACCCTCCCTCAACGACGTTATGCAGTCGTATAGTCCATATTACGACACAGTACCGGAGAGAGAACAAGCAAAACAATCGGCTTTTCCTGGTATTCTTCCATCTTCGTCTTACCCATCTCGGCAATGGGTAAATATCGAGTTACAGTCGCCACCGCCGAGCCGCCGATGGCAAATTACGTCATCCGTGGCGTGCACAGGTACCGGATGGAATCTACCCTTGACGACCTACCTACTGGAAACACGACGGTCGATGGTGCTGGGCTACCCATGCATACTGCCGACTGCCGAGAGGTCTATATAAAAACGTGCCGATGATGAATCACTTTCGATATCGTATTATTTGATCCCCCCTCGCGTAGAATCTTCGACTTCCTTTCCGGAGTAAGTTTCCCGTCGTCGTACAAGAGTAAATCGTTATCGAATACGATCTAATCGACGCCTTCTCCCCTCGACAGGACCGGCACCATTGAGGAAAGACGTTCAGCCACACGCGGAAACATCGGCTGGACCAGTTAATTGATCTTTCATACATATTTATACGGAATATGTAACCGGGGGATCATCGTATAACGTCGATTGACGTACGCGAGTATCGAGTAGGTTTGGAAAGAGGTACGCCACGCAGATGTTGTTTTTCGGCGCCGCTAAGTGGTGTTTTTCTTCGAACTCGGCGAGCTTATCGCGGCCGCGTACGTAGATGTGTGAAGCTCGAGTACCGGCGAGATATCGCGTACCCGTAAAATGACGTGAAAAAAACATACTCGTGTTGGGTATCGATTTATACGTTTTCGAGGTCGTTGATTTCGAATCAACCGTTAAATTTAACGTAAATCGAGAATCGAGCTTATTGGCTGGCGTCAAGAGGCTGGAATGGAGGCGTTTTATATAGAACGCGTTGTAAAAAAAAAAGCGTTTTTCCTTATCGATAATGATTTTCGTACACGTAGAGATACTTATCAATCTACATTGTATTTTTAACCGGCTAGAGTAAGCGATTCTTCGGTTCGATTGCGAAATCACCTTGAGATAAGGCAGCGTACGATGAAGAAAATAAAAACACAGTCGTGTCGGGTATCGAATAATATGTTTTCGAGGTCGCCCGAATCGAATTCGTTGATATTTTTCACGTACGATGAGTTTCGATTTCGACCCGGGTACTCGATTCGTTCGGGTCGAAAATTTGCAGGAATTTGTTCGAAATTTGGAAAATTATTTGAAACAAAAATTCGTTGGTTTTTGGAAATGTTGGGTTGATTGATTTTCATTCTATGAATGAACTTTTTAGTGAGGAGCCAAAAATAGTGTGGCTCAAAAAATTTGGATTTTGCCAACTTTTCATTGGAATTCCTTTGAAATTTAGGAAATTAAACGAAAAAGAAATTGTCGCTAAATTTTCATAATTTGGGTCGATCATTTTTCATTCTATCACTGAATTTTTTAGTGAGAACCCAAAAATCATTGCGTCCAAAGAAATAGGATTTTGCGAACTTTTCATTGGAACTTGTTCGAAATTCAGAAAATTATTTGAAAAAAATTTATCAGTGAATTTTTACAATTTTGGGTCAATCATTTTTCATTCTCTTACTGAACTTTTTAGTGAAAAAAGGTTCAAAAAATGGAATTTTGTGAACTTTTCATTGGAATTTGTTCGAAATTCAGAAAATTATCTGAAAAAAATTTAACGGTAAATTTTCACAATTTTGGCACCAACATTTTTTGATCTCTCACTGAACTTTTTATTGAGAAACCAAAACTCATAGGGTCCAAAGAAATGGAATTTGTTCGAAATCAGAAAATTATTTGAAAAAAATTTATCTGTGAACAGGGTGTCTAACAAAATTTCAAAACCCCCAAACAGGACAAACAGGACCTTCAACAGGACCTTTAAAAAATCGGTTCTGATCGATTTTGTACCCCCCCCCCCAAAAAAAAAATCCTATTCTGGCAAAAAAAATTGAAACGAATTTTTTCAATAATTGTTAGAAATGAGCAAAAAATTTATTTTAAAAATTCAAGGACAAGGAAGGTAGAATAAAAACAAATCTTATCCTGTATATAAAAAACAAGAACGAACATTATAGTAATACTAAAAAAAAAGTTCCAAAAAATTAGTTATTTTTTAATTTTTAAAATTTTTTTTCAATTACGATCATTTATTGAAATTTTTTCTCTATTTTGGCGGGTGGAATTTCAAAATTGTTACAAAACAGGACTTTTCACTGAAAAAGCCCCAAAACAGTACAAAAACAGGACAAACAGGACCACTCAGCCCAAAACAGTACAAACAGGACGAACAGGAGTTGTTAGACACTCTGGTGAATTTCTACAATTTTGGGTCAGTCATTTTTCATTCTCTTACCAGAGATCCGGAGGGAGGGGGTCTAGTTCCTCCAGCTCCGACTCCGGCTCAAGGAATTAAAAAAAAAGTGCCTCCGGCTCCGGAAAAATCAACCGGAGGGAGGCCTCCTCCCTCCGCCTCCACCTGCGGAACCCTGTCTCTTACTGAACCTTTTAGTGAAAAGCCAAAAATCTTAGGGTCCAAAGAAATGGAATTTTGTGAACTTTTCATTACAATTTGTTCAAAATTCATAAAATTATTTGTTCAAAATTCATAAAATTATTTGTTCAAAATTCATTATTTTTTAAAAATTTATTGTTAAATTTTTACAATTTTGGGTTGATAATTTTTCATTCTTTCACTAACTTTTTAGTGAGAAACCAAGAATCATAGGGTCCAAAGAAATGGAATTTGGTGAACTTTTCATTGGAGTTTGTTCGAAATTCAGAATATTATTTGAAAAAAAATTGTTGATAAATTTCAATAAATTGACACAATTTGGGCTGATTATTTTTCATTCTTCAACTGAACTTTTTGGAAAGCAAAGGAGCAAAAAATTATAGGGTCCATTTAAAAAACTATTTTTTAAATCTTTTGGTAAATTTTCAAAATTTTGGGTCGATTATTTTTCATTTTCCAACTGGACTTCTCAGTGAGGAGCCAAAAATCGCAGGGTCCAAAAAAATGGAATTTTGTCGACTTTTCGTCGGTACGTTTTCCAACGTCATCAAAATCAAATTATCGAATTTTTTCCTTATTTTTCACATCTTAAAGCTTAATTCGAACCTTGGTGGGGAGGTGGAGGGGTATGAAATCAGTTTTGGTCACCAAATCCGAAATTCGAGTTTTTGACATAGTGAAATTCTTGTGTTAAAGTATAGTTCAAGGTTGATTCTAGAAACCTTCCGATTTCAGCTTTCTACCTTTTCTTGTACTTGAGAAACAGGAACAAAACTAGGTGTCTTACAAAATGTGTAGAGCAAACAGCTCAACTTAGCTTGACTTTTTCGCATGATTTTTTTTTGACTTTCTTATGACCCCCCCCCCCCCCCCCCCATTCAAACAAATATGTTTTTTTTAAATCACAATGAGCTATTTTTCATTTAAATTTTTCATGAACAGAGAATGTAAATTTTTTCAATTTTTGAAAAAAAAGCTCGACTTTCGAGTCAAAAAGCTTGACTTTGCATGACTACACTGAAAGAAATCTCATTTTGAGTATTAGAATTGTTTTCAAAAATTTTGGAACAATTCCTTAACATTGTGGGGAAATTTACATTTTACCAAAATGTACAGGAATTGTTTTTAAAAATTGAGTAATGATTTATAAATTAATTTGCAATAAGCACTCAACACTTGGAACACGAATTATTCACTAAGTTTATTAGGACCATTATGATATGTTATGGAATTGTTCCACAACATAGCATAATTGATTTCTCAATAAAGTGCAATCATTTCAACTTAGAATGATATTAATTTTTTCAAAGAATAATATTTGATACCAAATACTTAGGAACTGATACCATACGGTTAAGGAACTATTACTGAATGATTATCAAGTTTTCCATATTGTATCATAACTACTACTCAGATTGAAAACGTGTCTCATAAGATAAGAACCACCTGCTCATGGCTGCTTGTTGGTTTATTTCTGTTTCTGTTAATAAACTTTTCAATTTTTAAATGTGAAATTTTCGATACCTTTGTAATAAATTATTTATTGAAACATTTCATTTCATTCGCTGCAAATCGAATAGAAATTAGTTTGGGGCTTGTGTTTGTGTTGTGTCCTATAAGTATATAGTTGTGAAAAGTGTGTTATTGTGTTCTAAAATGGTGGATAGAACTATATTGAAGTAACAATCATGGAGTTAGGAAAAGTATATCACAGGTACCTATTTAAAAAATATAAGTTTGCCACACTATTGCCATAAAAAAACCAACTTCTTTTAAATTATAATTCTATTTCAAAACAATTTTTTTAGATAAGTGGCAAACAGGACTTGTTTTAAAAATTAAAGTAGAAAATTTTCCTTTCAAAAGTTTATTGTTTTCCCTACCTACCAATGATGATTTATCAAGCCCTCTATTTTTTTATAAAATTTTTAATTTTCTTTCAAATAAGAAAACGTATTTTTTCATGTTCTTTTTTCATTCTTTTTATTGCTTCAATGATTCTTATAGAAATTTGATAATCGTTCCACAACATTTGGGAAAAGTGGGACAAGAGCAAAATTTAGAAAAGGTTTATATGTGTAAAGGAATAGTTTATAAAGGAATGGGAATGATTGCTGAACCAATTTATAACGGTTACATAAAGTTTGGTAATGATTGCTAAACCAATTTCATAATGGTCACATAAAGTTTGGTTATGGTTATTGTTTCAAGTGGAATCACTTCAAAATTGGTTAGCAATCATCCCTGTTTATTTAGAAATGAATATTTAATGATCCAAAAACGTTCATATGTGCAAAGAAATCATTAAATGTTTGCAAGCATCTAACAATTCCTTTACAAATGTAAACAATTACTAAATTCTGCTCTTGTCCCACTTTTCCCAAATGTTAGGGAACGATTACCAATTTTTTTTAGGAACCTTTGCAATTCATTTCTTTCAGTGTAGTTTGACCTCTGGATCAAAAACTTGATTTAGCTTGATCGTCAGGCAACCTGCATAAAATCACAGTAGAAAAATTGATTCCATTCAACCCTCCTCCCCCCCCTTCCCCCAATTAAATGAGAAATCGATTTTTTTGCTCAAGATGAGAACCAAAAATTTAGGAAAACTTTTCAATTTTCCAAGCACTTCTTGTCTTTGTGAACCAGAGAAAGGAATGAGGTCGTCACATAAGCCTATTCTCATCCTTTTGCCAACACCCTTATCCTCAATCTGGCCAAAAATACGAAATTCAACCAAACCTGAGTTTCGGAAATTAAAATTTCATCCTATTTTCGAATCGTGCTCCATGCAAAACATGCTCAAAACCCCTCGTACACCTTCGAACCCGTAACTTCTTCAACTCGATATAAATCTGTTCCCTATTTTCAGTCATTCAACCCGCACACTCGTTCGAAAGAGCACTCATTTCCACATACAGCACTCTTGGGCACTTGACCTGGTGCTCGAGCAGTTTTTCCAAACCCGTCGTAAAATACAAAATTCCGCCATAGTTACGCGACTAGGTACCCTTACACGATCGATTCGCAGGTAGGCCTGAATCGAGAACATTACGTCTATACGTACGACGAATACCGCTGTGCACAGGACGGTGCACCGTACAGCACCGATGGCAATAATACAGGGTACCTGTTACATGCGCCGAGCCACGATGTCATGTTTTCTAATCAAATTACCGCCCGCAAACAGGAAGAAATAAAAAATACCCTTTTCGAAAAATAGGTATAATACGGCGACGTGTACGCGACCAAGCTTAGCTTTGCAGTTGGGAAAAATACGCCACGGTAGCTCCGCCGTATAACGTGCCTTTGCTTTTAATCAAAAAACACCGTTTGGTAACGTTGCTGTTGGGACAAGGCGGAGAACCGCGCCGCCCGCGACGTATATAAATTCGAGCCAGCGAACGAGGACCGGGGCAAGGAGCGGCGGGTAATTCGTATTTACCCAAATTTATAACTCTTTTCAAAGGCACGCCTTTTCATTATATAAATGCTGGTAATAATTTACACTTTAGTAGTCTGCAATTTCAGCCCATATAGAACCCCGCGCTCCGCACGTCCGGCTATCGTGTTCGGTCGCCTTTACGTGTACGTACCGACACCACCCCGAGATAGGCCGGCGTAGGTAGGTGTACTCGTGTATACGGTACACGCACGCGAACTCTTATACACCGTCGCACCATCGAACGCAGCCATCTATTACGTGCACATGCCGGCACGCACTTGAGCCCGTCGTCGTCGACGTTATTTTTCCATAATTTTACTCCCCTATAGTTAAGCCGTAGTCGTCGTCAAACCTTGACCGAACGTAAATGAAACGAATCGTCGCTTCTGCGATATCAATATGGGGGGGGGGAGAGCAGCGAAAAAAAAGGACCGACCAATTCGATTGTGGAAATTTACCAATCGTCAAGTTCAAGGATATTAATGGTTTCGTGATGCGGTAGTCGTCGAAATTACAGGGTCTCGTCGAGATGTCGTCGCAATATTTCGAGAACGGTTCTTCAATTTTTCCGTAGTGTTTTCTATTTCGGTATCATGACGATTCAAGTACATATGTGCGCGGAGCATTCTGCAACGCCAACGGTTCTATGAAATTATTGAAAGGTTTCTTTCGACAATTTCGTAACGTTTCTGTATCGTTTTTGAAAGGGTTCTACAGCGATTTCATCGAGTTTATAAAATGTTTCCGGAATGTTTGAATAACGCTTCCGGAATTTTTCAAGAACGTTTATATACATTTTCTAAAACGTTTCTGTACAGTTTCTATTACGTTTCTACAATGGTTACATAATGTTTCTATGCTGATTCCACAACTGTTTCATAACAATTCTATAACCTTTTTCAGAATGTTTCTATTTCGGCTCCATACGTTTCTTTAAAAATTCTATAACATGTTTGGTAACGTTTTTACTACGTTTCAGGAGCAGGAAAGTTTCCATAACATTTCTGGAACACTTCTATAACGAATCTGGAACATTTTCATAACGTATTTGGAACGTTTCTAAAATAGTTCCCGATGTTTCTACAACGATTATACAAAAAATCCATTACGGTCCTATAATCTTTCTGAGAATGTTTCTATAACAGCTCCATAACGTTTCTGGAAAGTTTTTATAATGTGGTTGGGAAGTTTCTATAATGTTTCTAGAACATTTCTAGAATAGTTCCCAGATGTATCTATAACGATTTTACAAAAAATCCATCATGGTTCTATAACCTTTCTGAGAATGTTTCAATAACGGCTCTATAACGTTTCCATAACGATCTATAACTGTTTTGTAACGTTTTCATAAAGTTTCTGGAAAGTTTCTATAACGTTTCTGGAAAGTTTCTATAAAGTTTCTGGAAAGTTTCTATAACGTTTCTGGAAAGTTTCTATAACGTTTCTGGAAAGTTTCTATACCGTTTCTGGAAAGTTTCTATAACGGTTCTGGAAAGTTTCTATAACGTTTCTGGAAAGTTTCTATAACGTTTCTGGAAAGTTTCTATTATGTTTCTGGAACACTACTATAACATTCCTGGAACACTTCTGTTCTACTCTACAACGTTTCTGGAAAGTTTCTATTATGTTTCTGGAACACTTCTATAACATTTCTTGATCACTTCTACAACGTTTCTGGAACGTTTTCATCACATTTCTGGAAAGTTTCCATAACATTTCTGGAAAGTTTCTATAATGTTTCTGGAACACATTTACAACGTTTCTGGAACGTTTCATCACACTTCTAGAAAGTTTCTATAACGTTTCTGGAACACATTTACGGAACGTTTTCATCACATTTCTAGAAAGTTTCTATAGCATTTCTGGAAAGTTTCTATAACGTTTCTAGAAAGTTTCTATAACGTTTTTGGAACACATTCACAACGTTTCTGGAACGTTTTCATCACATTTCTAGAAAGTTTCTATAACGTTTCTGGAAAGTTTCTATCATGTTTCTGGAACACTACTATAACATTTCTGGATCACTTTTACAACGTATCTATCACATTTCTAGAAAGTTTCTATAATGTTTCTGGAAAGTTTTTATAACGTTTCTGGAAAGTTTGAGTAACGTTTCTGGAAAGCTTCTATAGCGTTTCTAGAAAGTTTCCATAACGTTTCTGGAAAGTTTCTATAACGTTTCTGGAACACCTCTTCAATGTTCTGGAACGTTTCTACAAGGATTCCGGCATTTCTACAACGATTCTACAAAAATTTGATTACGGTTCTATAACCTTTCTGAAATTGGTTCTATAACGACTCTATAATGGTTCCGTAACTTTTCTGAGAACGTTTCTATAGCAGTTTCAAAAGGTTTCTGGAACGTTTCAATTTTCAAAATTATCCTGTAATAATTCCCAAAATAGTTTTACATGGTCCCATAACAGTTTCTCAACGTTTCTTACAACAGTTTCACAAAATTTCATAACATTTTACAACGATTTTCCAACAGTTTCATAATATTTCTACAGTATTTTAAAAAACCGAAAATTTACATTTTTCTCTTCGTTCTTCTCACGATCAATAATTTCTCGACGACCAGGACAATTATTTCGTTCAAAATTCCGTATTTTTCAATTTTTTTTACAGAAATTTATGCTTATCAAGTCGTATTTAGAGTTTTTGGATTTGTGCAATTTTATTCCTCTAAAACTGTACATTTCAAAATATTTTAGCGTTTGGGAGGAGAGGGGGAGTGTGGTGGAGAGTCAAACACGATTGCGATATGCTATAGAAAAAAAAGAAATAATAATCAAAAAATTGGTTTTAAAAAAATTAACCTTCTTTTTTTAGGAAAAATGAAAAATTTGTCATCGAGTGGTTTTCTGAAGCCTCTAAATCCATTTTTGGGGTTATTTTGACCCCATAGACCACCCCTAGGGTGAAGGTTGTAATTTAAAATCTCTCCGTGATATCGAATGAGATATTAAAATAATGTTTTTTGACCTTTCGAGTCGATTTTTGATACCATTTTACCGAAAAAATCAACAAGGAAACGAAGAATGGCCAAAATTTCGAATATTTTCGAATTGAATAGCAAAGTGCTCGTTTTTTAACCCTCGGAATCCAGATCTGTAAAATTTTCAACGAATCCCTATTTCTCTTAGTTTCAAAGTCATTTCAATCAAAATTGTACACGAATAGTTTAGTTTTCAAAAACTTTTGAATTTCGATTTCATCTCCACCTCGTGGAAACTTTCCGATAGTTCGACTCAAACTTCCACGACAGAATTTCATTTCAGTAAATTTCTTTCAACACGACAGTTGTCCCCATACTACAAAATTTCATCTCCACCAGCCCAAGCTCACATTTCTGACAAAAACCACGTATTCGGTTCAACATCCATCCACATGCAGACCATGGCATTAAAAGCCACACCCAATCACGCCAGTCTGTCTGATATATCCATTAAGACACTCAGACTCGATAAATCAAACAGACATATATCTCGAGTCGTCGACAAAACATAAAAACACTCTCCTTAGCTCGACCCAGACCAAATGACCACCGCGCATTTCACCATTCGTTCTTTCACCAGCTCAGCATCGAATTCGAAAGGTATAGCCGGGCATCGGGTCGCATACGCCACATTGAAACGCACACAGCTACACGTACACCAATACACCGCAGCACCATTCGAATCGATCCATCACAATTCGATGTTAGCAGCGTTAGTTACCAGTTCGGGAGTTCGACAATATGGGAGAAAGACCGACAGACCGAGCGACCGGCACGCCGCGCTGCGTCGCGTCGCTTCGACTGAAAGGGGTATACGTCCTTGACAAGGTTAACTTTACGCGTTTTCCTCTCTCTTTCTATCTCGCTGGGTCGACGTTTCTCCCTCTCGCTGCGTACGTACGTATATAGGTACATGTTTCATACACGAACGTTCGCTTTTCGCACCAAAATATTAACGCAGACTGTGCGAGCGGCACGTAATACGACGCTGCAGAAAATCCGGAGACATAGCGTCGCTGCGGTAATTTCTGTCCGCGAAGTCGGTTTCGCCCTTCCGAGGCGTCCGAAAACAAAAGCCCGAAACCCCGACGCCGGGCTATTCGAATTAGCGACGTACGACCGTGAAAAAATCTCCATCGCGGGCACACGACGCCGCGTCGAGCTTAGGGTGCGACCGGGGGCTGGGTTCGGGTACGTCGTGTACATACGTATAGTAAAAACCACCCTTAACAGACAAGTCTGCGTCGACGGTTTTCCTGTAGCGCTGTAAAATCGATCAGCCGGTCACCGACAGCTCCGCCGACTCTACCAGTCAAAATACCACGCCGTGTAGTCTCCTCTTCGGAGCGTCGCAGTCGTCGTCGTCGACCCTACCGACGCAGCACGTAAACCCCGAACTTTGAATTGCCACGCCCAAACAACCCTATATCTACCTACGAGTAATACCGTACAGTACGAGAACCACCGAAAAATACGAGCCTTTTAACCCCTCGCTCGTCTTCGGCCCGGATCCTCCTGGCGCAACCTTAAAAAAACCTTGACATCGGAAAATTTTCTGCTGGGTTCGGGAAAAGGGTGCAACTTGTACCTGCGTTCGTGCCATAGACCGTTTTATGCCCTCTATTTTTTTCCTATTCAAATTGGTATCCTTTTTTTGGAGGTATTTCAGCAATTGGATTCCTGAAGCTCGAAGGCTTTGTGTCTTCTAACGAGTTCCTGACAGAGTCAATGACGAGAATACATAATTCCAACATTGGATTTTCTTTTTTCTGCCTCTCTTCTCCCATCCTCGTCCAGGCTCATTTTTCTAGCTCGCATTTCCGCACTTTCCGGGGAAAAGGGTGCACCTTGTACCTGCGTTCGTGCCATAGACCGTTCTCTGCTCTCGATTTCTTTCCAATTCAAATTTGTATCCCTTTTTTTGTACGAATTTGAGCAAATAGGTTCCTGAAGTCTTCGTGCCTTCTCACGATTTCCCGGAAGAGTCTACGACGAGAATACACAATTCCAAAAATTCATCAATGTGGATGGATCTTTGTTTTTCTGTCTCACCCCTCCCTTCCTCGCCCAGGAACATCTATTTCTAGCTCGCTTTTCCGCTCTGTTTGGAAAAAGGGTACACTTTGTACCTGCATTCGTCCCATAGACCATTTTTTGCTCCCTTTTTCTTCCGAATTCAAATTGGGATCATTTTTTTTCAAAAATATTCGAGCAAATAGTTTCCTGAAGCCTTCGAGCTCTCTCACGATTTCCTGGCAGAGTCTACGACGAGAATACACACAAATATTCATCAATGCGGATAAATCTTCCTCTTTCTGCCTCCTCTCTTTCCTCCTCGTCCATGCACATCTCAAGCTCGCATACCTATACCCCCTCTCCTTAAAAAATGTATTCCGCCAGCACAGAGAGTAATTTCCACATCGGCGTCATTACACGCGTATGCATTTACACGCCGCCACAACACCGCGCCTCGCCCGCCCACCACAGCACGTCGATTTATAAACAATCAACAAACCGCGGCGCGTTTACCCGGCGTTCGCATGCCCTGCTGCTCTCTTCTCTATCGCATATTTCCTTGCATTACACATCCTACGTACACAAACGTATAAATACGTGTACTCGTACTCGACGTATGATACAGAATATCGTAAGCGTCTGTGTTTATGGTATTCTATGTATATACAGCCCGGCAGACCATTATCACATATTTTTTTTACGTATTTACCACGTCGTCTCGCAGCCACCGCCCTGACTTCTCACCTCTGCTCGGTGTCGGGTTACGAAGCGCCTTCGTCATCATCGAGCCTCTCTGCCAATATGCCCATCGAGCCCGTTGTCACCTACACGTCTGCCGTCTCATCGATAATTACTTCCTGGCCGGATGATGACGGGCCAGGGAGTGAAAAATCGATAACGTAGGTTGTTTTTAGTACATAGTAGTCTAAGAGCTGAACCTGCTGAAATTTACTTGCATACAGGGTGTCTACTAGGATGCAAATTAAGCAAAATTCGTACAATTTTCGCGTACAGGTATATTTCTCCAAAATTTCCAAAAAAGTGACTTTGGTGACGTTTTGGAAATGAAAAAGTGACCGAAAAGTGACCAAAATTTTTAGGAAAAAATGTTCAAAAGGTGAAATTTCTCTACTTCTTCTGTTTTGTACAAAGCGAAAAAAATTGAAGTAATTTCGGAAAAATTCGCGATTTTTGATGAGTTTTGGGTCAATTTCGCGACTTTTTCGCGACTTCAGCGACCTAAATTCAAATTCGCGACTTTTGCGACTTTCGCGACCGGTAGACACCCTGAATATTAAACTTTTTTCAAGGAAAAAAAATCGTTTTTCCATTTTTTAAATGATTTTCAATTTTTTCAATTTTTGGTCGGGGAAAGTTACAAAAAGTGACCAAAAGTCACTAAAAGTGACCTTTTTGATGAGAAAAGTGACTTTAGTGACTTTTGATGGAAAAAGTGACTTTAGTGACTTTTGATGAAAGGAGTGACTTTAGATGAAAAAAGTGACCAAGCCACTAAAAAGTGACCAAAGAAATATGCCTGCGCATATTTTTCGTACTTAGATAGTGAAATTTTGTATTACATAATTATCTGAACCTCTTTTGGATCCTAAAT
Source organism: Pseudococcus viburni (assembly GCA_033439095.1). Taxonomy (NCBI): domain Eukaryota; kingdom Metazoa; phylum Arthropoda; class Insecta; order Hemiptera; family Pseudococcidae; genus Pseudococcus; species Pseudococcus viburni. The sequence goes on along the minus strand of JAVBJF010000156.1, from coordinate 531,531 downwards.
TAGTTTTCGAGTTGAGGTTCTCTTTAGATTCTACTCCTTTCGAAAGTTCCAAAATCAGTGTCAACTCAAAAACCAATTTTTGACCCTTAAGGATGGTTTCTACGTAAAAATTCGGAACAACTACACAGAGAATTTGAACGTGCTGGCGATAAAAAAAATCACAAAAATCACCCTCTTCCATTCTCAGTAAAGCCCCCAAACAATTTCAAAGGACTGCGGCTAAAAATGTCACACAGGCTTATACCCTTTTAGTTTCTTCTTATACGTATCAGGGTTTCTCTCAGTTCTCAGGCATGGGCTCGAAAGATTTGGAAAACAATTGATGCTATAAAAATTTCTTAAAAATCAAATTATTTTATGAAAAGAATACATAAAATTTCTGAGTTCGAGCGAAGAGAGGGAAAAATTTGCAAACAATTTTTGGAACATCTCTCTCATTTATAAATCATTGAAAATTATCGAAAATCACTGAGAAACGGTCATAATTGCAGCGCAGGAGAAAATCAGCAACAAAAAAATTTCAATGAAAACAAATCAGTGAGAGAAATCACTGGAAAATCAGTGAAAATTCACTAAAAAGTCAGTAAAATTTATGAAAATAGCAGACAAATTAGTGAAAATCAGTGAATTTTGCTGATTTTCTCCTGTGCTACAATTCTGACTGTTTCTCAGTGACTTTTCACTGATTCAGAATGAGAGAGTTGAAATTTCAGTCATCAAGAGGAAATTGAGATTTCTTAACCTCCCCCAATTTTTTTCTGGAAAAAATTAAAGACTCATCAAAGTTAATTTTGAAAAACTTGTTTTAAAAAAAAAAACAGAAATAGTCTTTTGAAAAAGAATAAGATACAAATTTTTAAATACATCAATTTTTTAAATGAAAAAGTTCAATTTTTTAGCGTTTTTAAAACGTTGATACAATTGCAAAGCAAGGGCAAAAATTTTTCTACCAAAAAGGTATTTAAACCATAAAATGTACTTACTCATTTTTTGAAGTATTTATTTTTGGTTATATTTCAGAAATTTTTGTTTTTTCCAATTACATTTTATACCATTTTCAAACCAGTAGACACAAGAGTGGGCCGAAAAATCAAAATTTTCGATTTTTGTGAAGATACCCCGCGCAAAAGTTGTTGGCTGGGGAGACTAGAAAAAAAAATCAGAATCGATTCATATCTTCTGATCACGTAAGAGCCTTCAATTCTTTAAAAAATTTCCAAAAATGCAATATTTTCAAAAATTTCAGAAAATTGAAAAAAAATTATCAAAATCAATTTTAGAACTTATTTAGTGACTATCTAAACCAAAAAGCACTTTTTTTTTGAAAAAATACACGTTTTATAGCTTTTTTAAATTTCTGCTATTTCTTCACCCATGAAAAAAAAAGTTATGAAACACTGATTTTATCGAAAAAAATGTACTTTTTAGTCTGGACAGTCACTAAATAAGCTGTAAACTTAATTTCAATTAATTTTAAAGTTTTTCAAGATTTTGAATTTTCGGTAATTTTGAAGAAATGAAGGCCCTTGAGCGATCGGAAAAGATATGAATCGATTTTGAAATTTCATCATTTGTCTAATTTCCCCAGTCAACAACTTTTGCGCAAAAAATCGAAATTTTTTGTTTTTGCCCCACCCCAGTAGACACCCCCGTATTACATACTCAACCGAATGAAAAGGAAGTCCAAACACAGCGAAAGAAATTTTTTGAAAAAAATAGAAATTTTGATTTCTTTCTTAAAATTTTGTAATTTTCGTACAATTTTGACAATTTTTCGTACTTTGAATGGTAATTTTCGAATTTCTTGCCTTTTTCGTACTTTCGTGCATCCCATGCTTGAAATAACTGAAAGCTGGGACCGGTCCCAAAAGTCATTGTGTACAAAGATTACGAAAATAACAAAAGAGCAGAAATCGTAATTTAAAAAAATGAGGTCAGTGCACTTTTGGAAAATTCCCGAAATGTTGATCAAGTCACACCCCTTCCACTTTTCTTCTTTTCAAATACCTGGGTACGTCTATTTCTACTCGACACGTAAAATTCGTGATTATACGTAAAAATTGCTAGTATCGTATGGGATTTTATCATCTCGCTTGTTCTCATTTTCCTACATCTGAATTTTTTCCACCAATCTGAGGCTAGAAGGAGGATCCCATCACACGAAAATTTTCGCTTCACGTCATCTATAGAATGCGAACTGTCGGTTGGTAATTTTTCACGCGGCTGAATTCGTCTATCTAGAGGAAAAAAAAATTCATCCACATCGATGGAACGTTTTATACATAGATTGTATTCAAGATAGGCGTTTCTTTCGACCTTCCTACGAGTAATATCCACTATGCGATGCGATTTTTCATACTCGAGGGTATTTGTCGACGTACGTACGTCCTCTTTTCACCGATACGATATTTTTACGAGCGACGACAACGATGACGCGTACCAGGACCGCAGGATTCCGGCCTCGGTACGGTAAAAAGGAGCGAAACAGAACAGAACCGAACGGCGAAGCTCTCGAGGCGACGGGTGTCGGGCGGGAGGCCATTGAAAGGTCTTTTCGTGCGTCGATGTAATTTTCTCGTACGCAATAATGAGATAAAGGAAAATCCGCCAGCGCCAGCGACTCCCTTCGTTTCCTCCGGCCTTCGCCGTTTCGCTAAGATGGTGCCGGCGGCGGTGGCGGTGGTGGAAGTAGTAGTAGGCCTTCGTTATCGTTGTCGTCATCGCACCTCTCGCCTGCGCCTCCCACAACAACCAACCAAAGGAAAAGATTTCACGTGGAATTTCACTTTTTTCCTCTTTTTTCCCGGCGGAGACGGGGAGCGGAGGGAGGTTGCGTATTTTTTCCGCCTTCTGTTCCTCCGTTTGTTGGAAGAGGGTTTTCGAGCATCGGGTGAGGAAAAAGAGAGGTAAGAATTTGACCCGGTATCGTGCGGTACACGCGACGAGGACGCGGACGTGATATCGTAAGCTAACGCGAGTAAATTACGTAGTTTTCGGCGATACTGCGTGAGAAGTGGCGGAGGATCGACCGCCCCGTCGAACTTTCCTCGAGAGTATTCGAATTGTTCGACATGAAGTCCGAGAGCCGAACCTGGTGAAATTTACTCGAATTAACTGAAAACTTGAACCGGCCCCCAAAAGTTAGACTATGTACTTCTAATTCAAAAACCACCCTGATCCGCAGGAGGCAATGTTAAGCACAGTGAAAGCTCGAAAGTTTATAATTTTCAAAAAATTTCTCCCAAAAAAACCGATAGTTCAAATTGATACCAAATTATATGAATTTTTCGCGCTGAATCTGAATATATAGGTCTGCCGACCCCTAAGTGCTGCCTAAACTTCGGCAGACTGGGTAAAAGGGGGAGAAAATATGAAAATTTTTCAATTTTTGAGTTCAATTCGCATAAGAAGCCATTTATTGGATTGAAAAAAAATTTCGACCGGTTCTAAGGGATGTTCGACAGCAGTGATGACTTCTTAAATTCAAAACTTCCAAAAATTAAAAAATTGAGGGGGATGAGGCATGGGGAAGGTCATTAAATTCACGCAGTTGCATCGAAATTAATTCTTTCAAGAGCAGAAAAAATGAAAAATTATTAGCAGGATTCAAATAAAGGACAAAATGACAAAAAATATTGAAAATTCTTGGATTTTTTCACAAAAAAAGTATTTTTCAAATGTGATGACTTCTCCATGACCATCATTCATGATCATGACATAAGAACGTCCTATAAATATTTTTTGAATTTTCCCCCAACTTTTCTCATTTCTCGAGTGATAACTTGAAGAAAAAATGATTTTTCATTTAAAAAATGCAGTCCTTTCAAAAAGTTTTCTCAGTACTAAGCCCTTGTCAGACAAATTGCTGTCAAAATACCATCAATATAAGAGGGATTCTTTTTCAAAATTAATTTTTTTCGGCAGAAAAATGATGGTCAAAGCATAAGAGGTGCAAAAGAGGAAAATTCAAAATAGAAAAACAGAAGTTTGATTTTTCTCCCCCTCCCCCTCCATCATTTCTTTATCGTGACCGCAATGTTCGACAATCCAAAATACAAAAATCACTCGAAAAATGCCAAAATACAACTTGAGAAAATATCACGGTGTAAGGTGAAATGCTTCAAATTAAAATGCAGGGTTCTTGTACACTTTTTCAAAGAATTTCAGAAAACCCGTAAAAATTTGCTTCAAGAAAATCCATTCTTTTCGCTTTGAGTGATAAGTTACAAAAAATTAATTTTTCGTTGAAAAATTACACAACTTTTAGGTACGGTATTTTCAGAACTACCTAATGGGCCTTGTCAGACACCTTGTTTGTGGTCAAAAATGAAATCTACGAGAACAGAAATTGAAGAACTGAGGACAAAAGGGGCGAGGGGGTCCAAAATCAATGAGGAAAATGTCTTAGTTCTAAATATTCTTCCCCTGCAATTTACCTATGTTTGAACAAAAAATGAAAACTATTTTGTGTCATTTTCTCGGAAATTTGTTATAAGTGCTCTGCCTCCTCCCCCCTCCCAATAGTTCAAACAATCTCAAATCTAATGGAAAAATATCTATAAAGTACCCAATCACTGCTTTACTCTCTTTTTTTCCTCTCTTTAATCTTCACGGTCTATTTTTTCAATATTTACGATACCTTCCCTAAAAATATTAAATTTTTAACCATTTTCGGTTTCAAGTCTAAGTAGATCTTATTTTCGTAACTTTGCATTATCGGTTTAAATAGAATGCATGTAACTGAAGCATTTTAAAAACTTACTGAAACTGAATTATACTCGTATTGGATAATAATTGCCTTCGATTTATATTTTTACGTAGGATAGAAATTCCAAACTCACCTGAAACAGAAAATGAAAAAAAATTCAAGATTAGTTCAATTCTTGATTAAAAAAAAAAAAACAATTTTCAAAATTCAAGTGAAATATTACAATATAGCCATACACATTATAATTGATGGAGGGGGAAAGAGGGGGGGAATTAGTAATAAAATCACACATGCCACACATCTGAACTCCCTCTTCTTTTTTATTAATTCATTCCATCAAACAAGATCCATCAATTTCTACAGTATCGTGGGAAAATTTTTTCCCCAATTTTGAAACTTGAAACTACCACAATTCTTTACTTCTCCTGTATAATTCAGTCCAAAAGTAAGAGAAAATCTGTTCTGAAATTGAAGGAAAATATTTTTCAACTTCAAATGAGACAAAAAAATTTACTTCAATGCTTAATTCATTAAAAATGAATGAGACTTGAAAAAATTTACACGAGTAAATTATTCAAAATCTAATTTTTTTTCAATTTCAATACTTGAGACGGTGCAAGGGAGGGAAGGAGGAAGTGAAATATTGATTTAGACTGCTGAAAAATTTCAACTGCACCAATGCAAGACCAAAATTCAACTTCTTAGACCTTCCCCCCCCCCTCAAACTTATTCTGGCTGAATTGAATTTCAATACAACCAGTTGGTTTTGAAACACCAAAATGGGTGGAGGGTAAAGGATTAATTGAAGAAGCTGAAAAAATTCCCAGTGAGCCATTTCGAGACCAAATTTGCAAAATTCAGCTTCCAAGCTCCATTCTCCTTTCTTCCGAATTCAAAGAAAAAAAATGTCTATCAAGAAAACTTCCTCGATTTTGACAACCACCCATTCAGAAAATTTAAATCCGGAAAAGGGGTGAAATATAAATTCAAAATGCTGAAAAAATTTCAATTGAACTATTTCTAGACCAAAATCCAACTTCCTAGCCACCTCTCCTTCCTCTCCAAAAGTTTCACAAATTCCTCACAAACCATCCTTCTTTCTGGCCACACCGAATTCCAACCTTGCCACCTCGTTTTATCACAATATCGCAAAAAGCAAAAGGGAAACGAGACTACTTCACATAATCTAGCCCATCGCTCACGCTCACATCCACACGGACGAAACGGTCGACGCACGATTATATTAACTCTCTAGTCGTATAAATGTAAATACGAGTATGCTCAGACGTACGTACGTAAATGTACATACATTTACTACATAACTTACATAAAGACATCATAATAAAACTTCGAAACGTCCCACATCTCGGTAGTTCTCCAATTAAAAGCATCGTCCGTGTAGCTGTTTGGAACTCTATTACTACTGCCGCCATTCTCACTCTCTCTCCCCTTTACTTCCTCATTGAGCAGCGAAGACGTAAGTACAGTACATAGCTACGTGGTACGTACAGTAGCAATCGTCCCGCCATCATCAGCCCGCAACTTCTGTACCGACACACGAAACCTTCTTTACGCAACCGTCGTCTGTGTTTCGGTATAAATGATGCTCGATTCACGTACGTAGGCCTCTCTTGGTCTTTACTTTTCCTCGTTACATTCAAACCAAACACACACCCAATTGACCCGGTCTCTGTCTTTCATCTTACATCCGAAGCATACATAAATTCAGACGTTTGCGAAACACGCAACCCAAATGACAGCCGACGTTTCGGAGATGAAATATCTCCGGCGAGATGCTCCACGCAACGTGCTTCGAGTTATCACCGCGCAATTCGTCGATGACAGAATCAACGCTCTTGAGCAACGTCGGCAATACAATGGTCCATCGACGAATTCATTATTCAATTCGGCGAAAACCCCCGGTCAAGTGGTCATAACGTGAACGGTCGGTCGGCACGACGAGGCAACCAGAACCTCTCGAACATCTCTCGAAAACGTGCCATAATTACACGTATGGCTCGTATTTCTCGGTACTACCATTATTATTTTACTTCGTAAGTCGTCTCGTAGAGTCAGACGATCGCGAAAAAAATTCAAGGTTAGCGGTAGCTTATCGTCGGATTGTATTGCTGATAAGCGACCACGACGACGCTCGTTAACCGACGCCAATTTATTACGGAGTACGCGGGTCAAAGTTATGGTAAATTGCATCGTTTATCGCCACTCTCGACGCAGACCGCATTTAATATTATTTTTTCGCTAGTCGCGGTCCCAGTCGTCGCGGTCGCACGTTACGAGACTGCGGTACACTCCATACGACCGCGATAACGTCAACGATAAAAGAATAAGTATAATTATGTTAACGACGTTTTATCGTTATTCGCTCTGAATAGAAAGGGTTATCGACTTGACACGACGGACGGCAAAATTTTGGGGAAAATTTTCCGATCGTACGAATTGCACGACTTGGCAATTTTCGCAAAATGATAAGGGGTTCATTCGCACGTGGCTCGGGTGTGTACAGTAAATGCTTAGGATAACCACCGACACTCTTAAGTGGTTATCTTGGCCAAATAAACGCATAGACTTACGTACATCGCTGCGAGGACACACGTAAGTAATCGAAAGAGATAATTTACTTTATATTCTATTTTTACAAATCGAATCGAGAAGTGAAAACGTGAATAGTGGGTAATTCAAGCGCCAGAATATCAAAAACACGTCCATTAAACCTCGAAATGCAACAGATGATTAAATATTACTTTAAAATATTGGTAATTACCATTGATTACTAATAATTCTCCCAAATTACCGATAATTACCGTAAATTATCAATAAGTATACTGAATCATCGTTAATTACCATCAATTATCGATGATTATAGTGAATTATTATCATTTACCGTGAATTACAAATACTCAATTACAGTGAATTATCATCATTTACCGCAAATTACCAATAATTACAGTGAATTGCCGCCAATTACAGTGAATTACCGACAATTACAGTGAATTACCGATAATTACAATGAATTACCGATAATTACAGTGAATTACCGATAATTACAGTGAATTACCGATAATTACAGTGAATTACCTACAATTACAGTGAATTACCGATAATTACAGTGAATTACCTACAATTACAGTGAATTACCTACAATTGCAGTGAATTACCGATAATTACAGTGAATAACCGATAATTACCTAAAATCACACTGAATTACCGATAATTACAGTTAATTACAGACATTTACACAAAGTCAAAATTACATATTTTCAAGGTAAATTACCCAAATTTACAGTAAATCACCAATGATTACCTTGAATTAGGAATTAGAGCAAATTACCAACAATTACTTTAAATTACAGCAATATTATCAATGTTCACCTCAAATTACAGTAAAATTAGGTACCAATAACTACATTGAAACACAGTAAATTTCCAATAATTACCTCAGATCTCAAAAAAATTTCCAATAATTACCTGAAATTACGGTAAATTATCGATCACATTACCATCCTGAGATGAATAATTTACACAATCTTCATCTTTAACTAGTTTGTGCACATGAAAAAGGAACTCAAATTTACAATATTTACGGTAATTTACCCGTAATTTCGACAAAACTCAGAGTAATTCAGCAGTAAATACAGTAATTCAGAAAATACAAGACAGTCAAACCTGGAACTCGAATACCTTCATGACGTCACTACTCATACCCCTGAATGTCATTGAATATTTTACGTCATTTTCAAACAGTTTAGAATTTTTTGAAGTTTTCCAACTCCAAATTTTTTCCTTGCAATTTTTTTCTCGGAATTTTCTCAACTGAAATATTTCTGACGTGTGTAATTTTCTCCACTGAAATTGTTTTCTGAAGAATTTTTCCATCGTTGAACTTACATCTTTTTTGAAAAGAATGATTTCTGTTTGATTGACGCCATAAAAATTTTGAGGGAAAAAATCGAGTTGAAAAAATTATGATTGGACGTGGAAAATTTTCAGATGTGAAAATTGCGAGAAAATAAAATTTTTACGACGTCAATCAAACAGAAGAAATTCTTTTCAAAAAAGATGTAAGTTCAATAATGGAAAAATTTTGGCCGTGGAAATATTACGTCAGAAAAAAATTCGGTCGTGGAAAAATAACATCAGAGAAAATTTTCAGTTGAGAAAATTCTGAGAAAAAGAATTAGGAGTTGAAAAAATTACAAGGAAAAAATTTGGAATTGGAAAACTTTTTCAGAAAATTCTAAACTGTTTAAAATTACGTAAAATAATCTGGTCTTTGAAAAAAAAAAAAGTCAAAACGACATTCAGGGATATGAGTAATGACGTCATGAAGGTATTCGAGTTCCAGGTTTGACTGTCTTGTGTGTAACACACAAACTCACTGGTAATTACGGTAATTATTGAGAATTCCAGAGAGAATACGATTCAAATGGAATGATTTTTATGACAAATGAGATTTCAAACGAACGCTGTAAAAATGGTAAATTACCAAAGATGAGGGAAATTACCGTAATAATGAAATTATCTTGGTAACTATGGTAAATTTACCGGCAATTCCAGGTAAATATGGTAAAATTACGGTAATTACAGGGAATTATGGTAAATTTACGGTAATTACAGGTAAAAATGGAAAAATTACGGTAATTCTAGGTAAATATGGCAAATTTACGGTAATTACAGGTAAAAATGGAAAAATTACGGTAATTACAGGTAAATATGGTAAAATTACGGTAATTCGTAGGTAATTACTAAAAACTAACGAAAATGTTTTAGCTATATACTTCCTCGAAATAAAATCCAGGACAGGTAATTTTCATAGAAATGGTAAATTCCGTATTCACCTCGAAATTACGGTAATTTACCAAAAAGGCAAAACTTCGAAGTATAAAACCGCCATTCGCAGTAATAATTGCTCAAATTACGGTATTTTTTGGCGACATTGGTAAATTTCAACGTAACTGTTACAAAACATCGCGAAAAAATTCCGGTTCAACAACACGCCGCTGCGTCCATTCCACGGTATAATTTTTTCCGCAAATAAACACGTCCTTTTGGCAAATCGAGCGTAAACAAGCCATCATTTCCGATCGATTTAAAAACAAAACAAACAAACCCCGGGCTCGTGCGAAAAATAAATACACTATTTCATATACGTGCAGTACGCCGGTAGGTATTTTCGGATTCTTGAATCGTTCTCGAGCTTCACCTCCGGTTACGTAGGTACAGTCGTAATTTTACCGGGTGAATTCTTCGGAGCTGTCGGCTGTCACACGCAGACGCGCGTATTTCGTAGTATAATAAAATTTCCGACCAGGGACCCGAGCGAGATTCTAAAGAAAGTAAATTCATTCACGCATAAAAGTGATAATACGAATTTGGCATTGAGATGCGTTTACCGAACGTGAAGGTCTTTCCTTGGACGCGGCGCGCCGCCGTATCGTAAAAATACACGACGCGCGCGGAAAAATCGTCGCCGCTTGGTCGTTTTGACACGAATAATCTCTCGGATCGTGATGAAGAAAACACCGGCAACGGGCGCAGGGAACGGATCGTATGATTTTATACAAAATAACGACGGTTACGAAGAGAGAAAAATATAAAAAATGAGCGACTTATCGACGACGCGGCGTCCTGTCGATGACCACGTCGCGTCGTCGGTCTTTTGTGAAAATTTTTCATCCCGACAAAGCACGATGGCCGGATTTACGCCGCAGGAGCGCGGGGGATACTAAATATAAAAATGATTAGGTCGATTATGCAATTAATAATTCGAAATGGGCGACCGAGAAACAAACAAGAGGGAGAAAAACGACACGACGCCGCGCCGTTCAACGCACGAAATTTTTTTTATCGTCATCATCACCATCATCATCATAATCTAGCTCTCTTTTATACGTACACTCCGTCTCCATCCTTGCTCTGTCGTTGTTTCGCGTAACCCAACTTATACGAATAAAACTTGGCTCTAGTATATTATTTTATAAGAGAAGAAAACGTTTATGTCATTTTTACAACGCGGCCGAAACTCTCTTCAAACTATAAGACCATGAAATACTTGGCTGGCAACGTTACACGCTTGGCACATTTTTTTTCCTCTCCTCTCTTCTGCTCTTTATGCTTTTTTTTTACCAGCTTTTCGTACCTACCTCATCTTTTTGATGCTAATACGGCTGCTGATACTTGTGCAGTAGAATAGATACTTGGTCTCGGTATCGTGGCTGTCGGTGTACTTTTTCATGAGAGTTTATAAGCGGAGAATTTTTTTCAAGCCTTTTTAACAACCGACTTGTTTCTATTTTCAGTTCCTAGTACAACGAGTTCCGTTGGATTTGATGTCAAAAAATTTAGCTTCGAACGGCAGACTACAGTTTCCATTTATGTTGTTGAGTAGATTTCTCGAGGGAGAGGGAGAGGGAGGGGGTAGCATTCGGGAAAATATGAACAAACCAAGCTCAAGATCATTGCGATAGGATTTTTCGTGAATCATGAAACTTCTCAATTTGCTAAAAATTGAAACTTAATTTTAAAAAAATAAGTTCTAGAATTTTTCTCCAAAAATGATGAACTGACAAAAACAAGGTATATTTTTGGAAACTCGAGAAAAAGAAACTGGCAGAGTCAAAATTCTCATGGTGCAATTACTTCAAACTAATTCCAAAATGAATCGCGATTTCAAAAATGTACAACTTTTGCAAAACAGCAAAGAATACGAAAACACAATTTCAAAAAAAATTGAAATTGTTGATAAAATTTGCAAAAAAATGGCTTCAATTGACAAAAAATTCACAAGAAGTGTTGATTTGAGGAGGAAATTTACGAACAGTACAGCACATTCAAATTATTGCAGAAACCAAGAATGACTTTCGAAAGAAATTCGAGCAAAACGTGCTACCGTAAAACGGGGCGAATCGGGAATGGGGGGGGCTATTTGGGAAGTGCTTGTTTTGTTTGGTTCAATGGCAACCCTGCGCGACTCAGGTAACTTATAACGGCAGTTTTAAGTTTTTTTTGGTAGGGTAACACTGTACCAACATTTTTTGTGTGTTGTCCCGGTGTCTCGCCAATATTTACATCAGTGGTGCCAGAAACAAAAAAAATTCAAAAAATGACAATTTTTTAGGACTTTCTAAATGTGGTATGGCTAGTTATATTCTGATGGTGTAAAAAATCAGTATAAAATTTTATATTATGTAAAATCCACCGTAGAATCGATTGCCGTTGGATTCACTAACTAATATGTAAAGGTATGCGAGATATTCACGATTTTACCACTATGGGGTTATTCGGGAAGTCATGTTTAGACATGTACAAAACCATTCTTAATATATTTTAACGGGCAAAATTATAAAAAATATATTGTTTCATATGTAAAATTTCACGTAGAATCGATTGGCGCCATTGTTGAGACGCCATCTTCTACCATTTGCAAGATAATCACAATTTTTCTAAAAACAGGGCAAAATTATACAAAATGTAAACAAATAAATTTTAAATAATTTTAAATCCACATCAAAGATTGATATTTGTTGTTTTTATATCTTAATCATGAATATTTGTTGTTTTCCACATTTAGCTGCCATTTTTTACACAATGTAACTCAATACTTTTCGAATTCCCAAATAGCCCCATTTTCAGGGTAATTTTTGGAATGACTTTGCGCAATGCTAGCGCCGAAAGGAAGAGGGGTGAAAAAGTGAACTAAGAATAGAATTGTAGAGGAAGGTTGGGCGAACATTTTGACACCAGAATGAGCATTCTAGACATAATACAGCCGAAGTTATGAGGAAAAAAGTGCAAAAAACTTCCCGATTCGCCCCATTTTACGGTATTTCAGGAAGTAACTAAGTTCAATCAGAAGTCAGCATTAGAATTTTGAAAAGAAATTGAAGGAAACAAACAAAATGGAAAAATAGTTCTTCAGTAATTAAAATCTTAATCAAAGGTTTAATAACAGACATTTTCGTAACTTTTCAACATTTCGTCATATGACATTTTTTTTAGCAATTTTGAAAATAAAAAAGTCATCAATTGAAAAAAGTGTCATAGATATCTGACATTTTGATAAAAAATCATTTTCAAAACATATTGATGATTTAAAAGCTTTTGCTGCACGATTTTTCACATTTTTCTAACTCAAAATGAGAATTCTCCTGCTCTCAAAAATGGTCATCATTTTTGAAACATTTTCGACCCAACTCCAACTTTTCACATTAGAAAATTGGCTACCAGAATCACACATCATGTTTTTGTTTATTTTCGAATCGAAGAAAAAATCGAAGAGTTGAAAAACTGCAAATTTTCAACGTTGAAAAATGTTTCTTCGAATCAAAGACGAACGAAAATGTAAAGACTGATTCTGGTAGAAAATTTCCGACTATGAAACGCCGATGACCGAAAATTTCTTCGTTGGAAGGTTCATTTTTACGCAAACCTGCAAAAATCGTTCCGATTTGCTGAAAAATACTAATCTGCGAACTCCCAGCATCAACAAAAATGTTGCCAGGTATTAAAAAAATTACAAAATTTTCAGCTTTTAAGATTTTTTTCTCGCAGAAAAATCTGAAAAATTGGTTAAAGAGTAATTCTCGCTCCAAGCGTTCCAAAAATGACCTCTCCTATTTTTCTCTATTTCTTTATCAACGATTCTGATGGTGAGAGGAAATTTTACCAGGAATAAAAAAAAATTGATTAGAAGCCATATCATGCCCCAAAATGGATCCAAACCCTAAAAATTTGAAATTTCTAATTTTACTCTCTGGATTTCAATAAGGTAATTATTTAAAAATTTCGCTACGAATCTGAAAACATTGGTTAGAAGGCCTTTTCATACCCTCAAGTGGCTCCAAATGGAGCCTCGACCTAAATATTTTTGAAAATTTCATAGGATTTTTTTCAATTATGAGTTTTCTTTGAAATTGTACAAGGAATTGAAAAAAATTGATTGAAATACATTTTGAGAGGTGAACAATGCCGAATTTTTTCAGACTGATTTTATCTTAAAATATTGATTATACATCTCACAAGGGAGGTATCCCAACTCAAATTAAAATTTTGAGCCCAAACAAAAAAAAATCGAAAGTACATCATAACAGGACCCCGTATCCAAAATTTCAGGTGCTGAAGTTCATTTCTCGATTTTTGGCGATTTTTTGAAATTTCAAAATTATCTCCACCCTGCGAAATATAAAAATTTAATCTAATGAACGAAAAAAGCTGAAATTTGGTATATACCCTATATTCGACCACCCGAATCGATTGGAAGCGGTTTCGAGACGTTTCGGAGCCACCAGAAAATTTAAAAATTTTCCAGCGCTGGAGAAAAAGCTCATAAAAATGGCCCATATGGACTTCAGCACCTACAATCGCGGATTATCCATATTGGTGACCTATTTGATCGATTGAAACACAATTTTCCAAAATTCGTAACTTTGAGTTCAAATTCGCATTTTTGAGCAAGAAATTTTCCTGGAAAAAATTTAAAAATTCGCCTAATGCGGATACATTGAGGTAAAAAGTTGAAACTTGGTAGATACCCTATTTTCGACCTCCCGAATCGAATGGAAGCGGTTTCGAGACGTTTCGGAGCAATCAGAAAATTTTGAAATTTTCCAACGTTGGAGAAATGCCCATAAAAATGGCCCATATGCACTTCAGCACCCATAATCGCGGATTATCCACATTGGTGACCGGTTTGATCGATTAAAACACAATTTTCTGAAATTCGCAACTTTGAGTTCAAATTTACATATTTTTTTGGCAGAAAATTAATTTTTTTCCAGTAAAATTGTCAGCCAAAAAATATAAATTTGAACTCAAAGTTGCGAATTTCGGAAAATTCTACTTTATTCGATCAAATAGGTCACCAATATGCGATTAAAGGTGCTGATGTTCATATGGACCATTTTTATGGGCTTTTCTCCAGCACTGGAAAATTCCAAACTTTTCTGATGGCTTCGAAACGCCTCGAAACCGCTTTCAATCGATTCAGGAGGTCGAAAATAGGGTATATACCAAATTTCAGCTTTTTTCGTTCATTAGATCAAATTTTCATATTTCCCAGGGTGGAGGTAATTAATTTGGAAATTTCAAAAATTCGCCAAAAATCGAGAAATGAACTTCAGTTCTTGAAATTTTGAATACGGGGTCATGTTATGATGTACTTTCAATTTTTTTTTGTTTGGGCTCAAAATTTCACTTTGAGTTGGAATACCTCCCTTGTCATAGTCATTCACACATCTGTGCTCTGTGCCCATCACTTCACCATCACTTCGAAACCCAATCCATAAACCGACCCCATTTTTTTCGTCTGCTTTGGCCGGCCAAAGGTACCTGCGTCGATAAGGTCGGACAGCTCTGCGAGGATAACGACTCCGCGTAACACGAACCGATCCAACGCCACAACACGAGAGGTTAACGAACCTCGATTGCGCGCAGCATTTCGAGACGCCATCGGCGATTACGTTACCGATGGCTATTTCTATTGCTGTGTATGCGCGAAGGCGACGTATCCATTCACCATGGTCGGTATCCGTCCTCCAGCCGTCCAGTGTCCAGCTCGTGCATACACGTTTGCACGTCCTTTCTCTCGTCTTCGTGGCATGGCAAGAAACGTAATCGAGAAGAGGAAACGCGCCAACACACCGCTCAGATCGCCAACCTAGCCCGAGTACACAATTGACACTCTACGTGCACACATATACCATTTCATAGCCAAGTACTCTCCGGCTGTAAGTTAAGTACATCGAAGTGCACCGAACGTATAGTGGACAGAACAGCGGCGAGCTAAATTAACGTCGTTGACGACCGACGACGACGTCTCAGTCTCCATCTTTCCTCTCTCTCTCGCTTGTTGGGTCATCAGCAGGTATACACGAGCGCGTGTACATATGCATTGTATCGTCGTACTTTGCACTCTGGTTTTTTTCTCTTCAAACACAGACACACACAAGTAAACATATTCGATTGTACTTGCATTGTCGCGATAAAAACACCAGAGACAGAAACGTTCGACAGAAATCCATAGAATACGGAGACAGACCATAAAAAGAGCCAGCAGATAGACAGACATGCCATTTTCAGGCATCGGAGCGATATTCCGCAAAAAAAATAGCAACTTAAGAACCTGTTTTGAGCAAAATATTAACCAAATATTAACCAAAAATAACAATTTTTTCATCAATTTAACCATCTCCCCCCCCCCCCAATTTCAGGCATCGGAACGATATTCCGCAAAAAAATAGTAACTTTAGGAACCTGTTTTGAGCAAAATACGAACCAAATATTAACCAAAAATAACAATTTTTCATCAATTTAACCACCCCCCCCCCTCCATTTTGAAAATTGAATTCGTCAAATCGTCAAAAATAATTGCATTTTTTTTTTTCTCTCAGAAAACGAAAAAGTTTTTTAAAAAATCAAAAACAAAAATACAAGAAAGAAATCAAGAAGAGAAAAATTAAGATACCTTTTATCCTTTAGATTTTGAGCTAGAAACAGAATTTTCACAGGTACGAATACAGCCATTCAAGGACTTTGTTAGTTCGTCAAAATTTAGTCACAAAACCGGAAATGAGCTGAAATTAGCATGATATATTGGTTGGGGGTGAGGGGGAGGGTTTGAAAATTTTCAACTGAGATCAAAGGGTATGGACGGATAAGGGGTGAATTTGACCCCCGGCGCTTTTGGGCTCCTAAACACCTCAAGTCGTGTATATTGACTAGAAATAATTTTTCATAAAATTTTGGACCCCTACCCCCCCTCTCTTTCGGAGCTATGGCCATTTTATTGCATCATTTTCAAGAATTTTTAATTTCAACGGAAGTGAAGATAATTTTCTGTTCTTTGGCACAAAGTTACATCTGGTAGAGGTGTATTCATGATAATTTTTTCAACAATTTTGGTACACTCCTTCACGTTTTTTCGGTCATTTGAAGTTTTCAATCGTAAAAAATACCATATAAGCGAAGAGCGACCACCCTGGAAAAATTCCTAAAAAATACGTTTTTTTATGTAGAATTTTACTATGTATTTGGTTTTGACGATTTCTTTGAACTAAGGGCCGAAAATTGCGAAAACCCGTACAGAAATGTTGTAATTTTAGCAGATTTTTCAAATTTTGAGCGCTTTATACAGAAAGAAATGACCAAATAATGAAACCAATTTCAAATTCGTGTTCAGCAGGTCAAAATACCTCGGTAAACACCCTTTTCGTAATATGTAGTTTTGATTAAAATTTCAGAATTCACCTTTTTCATTGATTTTTCATGAAAAAAAATGAATTTCGAGACTTAAAGTAAAACGATCGCGAAAAAAGTGTTAATCAGGGTATTTTGACCTGCTGAACACGAATATGGATTTGGTTTTTTCATTTCGTCATTTCTTCCCTAAAACGTCCCTATTTTCAAGTTTGAATCGGGTCTCTCGAGCAAGAAAATTATTATACACAATAATTAATGTCATATTCGTGTTCTACGACCCAAAATTAGTCGGAAACCAAAATCTTTCCATTTCAAATTTTTTAGGCACATAGCTTTTTTTTTGGAAAGGTGCAAAGTTGGTACAGAAACTTAAAATACGAGAAAAATTTTAGAAGGGGGAAGAAAAGAGGAATTTTTTGGCACTGTCGCGTCGCCTTAAATACTTCACACATAGGAACTTAATTCAGATTTAATTTATACCCGAGCGAAGCGAGGGTAAAGCTTTGAAAAAATTGAATTTTTATACCCAAAAGCCATTTTTTTCGTATTGTTTAATACCCCGTTCTATCCTACTTTCGGATGCCATTGCCCTAGGTCACTTCTGATGTTAATAAACAGCAAAATATGATAATAAACGTAGTAAGTCGGAAGCTTTTTTTGGGGAAGGTACAAATTAAGTATAAAAACCCGGAGTACCAAAAGGATTTTCGGGGGAAAGGGGAAAAAAGGAGCCTTATTTCGTACACTCAAAAAAATAAATAATAAATTTTATTAAACGTAATAATAAAAAGGCACCATTCACAAAACTAGTAAAATTTATTCAAAAAATAATAATATTTATCGCAAAATTGACAAACTTTATTTTCTATGCAATAAACTTTATCAAATTTCGTGATAAATTTTATTATTTTTTTTGATAAAAATTTCTAATTTTGCGAATGGTGCCCCGTTATTATTTTTTTTGGATAAACTTTATTTTTTTTTGATAAAATTTATTATTTTTGGATAAAATTTATTTTTTTTTGGATAAAATTTATTTTTTTTGAATAAAATTTATAATTTTTTGCAACACTTTCTATTCATTTTTCATTCTCCATTTTTCTCAGTGTACTGTTTCTTTAAAATGTAAATTTGTTCATGCCCGAGCGAAGCGAGGGAAAAGCTTTGAAAAAAGTGGGTATCTAATGCCAAAAAAATGACATTTTTCATGTTTCAAGGCTGATATACCTATATCTAATTCAGAAATAAATGTTCGACAACCAAACACAATTTTTTTTTTTGAAATTGATCAGAATTTTTTCAAAACCTTGCATTTTCAGCGATGCACAGCTCCGAGATTCTGCTGTCGGCGGACCACAGAGCGAAGAGTTCATGTCACCTTGACATGCGTCCATTTACGCTGACGGGGTCCAGTGGCCGCGCGTGCGATACGATGCAACCACATCGCGGAATACCAGACCAGAGTCAAGTGGTACGAGAATTACCGCCCGCCTCGTCCAGGCGATTCGACACCACCTATGACAAGAGGACACTGCAAGGAGACGTCGTCCACGTAATATGCAATCTATGTGCATCGAGTGGTTATTATTCCACATCCACCTCTACTCGCCGGCCCATCAGCCGAGAGCTGCAAGGCGCGTTTTCAAGGATCTTCTCGTATAATTCAGTTTCCTTTTTGTTTTTTCCTCTCTCTCTTCGGGCTGCATACAGAGCTGGCGACCGATTGACGAATGGTGGAGGTAGATTTGCACAAGTGTCCGCGATAATAATACCGAATGGAATAATTTCGGTCTTATTCATCTCGTTGCCACCCCCGCCTCCGCCACCACCTTCGCACACGTTGCATTCTTGAAGCATCGGCGGTATATGTGTACAACAAATGCAACGCCATAGATCTTTTATTCGTGTACGTCGGTGTGAGTGCGTGTGTGAGTGAATTTATGCATCGTGCATAGTACTCGACGGACGAGCGGTGCCGTAGGTACGATACGTATCGTCGAATAGAAAAAAAATTGTCGTATTTTGAAGGCCAAGTGCATCGAGCAGCACAAAGAAAAATCTTCATTAAAAATTACGCTCCCGAGTACGTCGCGGTTCGTCCCCCCGCGTACGGATCCGTTCTACGGGGAACATAACGATCGAACGATTTGCCAAGAAAAAGAAGTATTCGAAATTTAACGACCCGCGATTTCATTCCGCGTACGTTTAATTTCGCGCTAATTAAGATGCGAGAGATAGAACGAAAAAAGTGGTGAGAGAATATAGGGGAGGGGGTCATCTAAATGACCTTACAGTGATGATAGTATCGAGATTTTGAATGTTCTTTTTTCCGGATTTTCGTGCAAGCTTCGCAGAAAAACTGTCGAAGAATAATTTTCGATATTTTGGAAAATTTGGAAACATGAAAAATGATGGAGGGGGGGTGAGTGAGTAAAAAAAATGTACAATTTTCGAACTTTTTTTCTTTGATGAAAAATGAGATTTGGAAATTCGAAATATTTTCAGCTGTTTGTTTTTTTTTTAGTATAACAAAATTAATTCAAGGAGGTAATTTTTTTCATTAAAAAAAGGAGAGCAAAGCACATTGAAATTTATGATTTTTTCAAATAAAAATCTTATCAATTCGAACTGGAAAAATTCCGCATTGAAAAATTCGGAAAAATTTATTTTGCAAAAACCATCCAATTTTTTCAGAGCTAAGATTTGGAGAAAGCAAGAAAGAGAGAGAGAATAAAATTCAATTTTTTAAAACATTTCGATGAAGAAAGTGAATAAAAGTTGAATTAAATGAAAAAGAGGTATTTTTTTACGTTTAGATATTTGTATCATGATTCATGAACATTTTTCAACCATTTCTGTTCCTGCATCCAGTTTAAGCAATTCATCAGTCAAATCAACACAACATCGCATGAAAAAATTTGAAAATCTGTCTACTTTGAAAAAAATTCTACTCGAAAAAATCTTAGAAATGGTAACATGTGAATTTATTTCTTAATTATTTTTTTGAAATTTAGTTCATGAACAGAAAATGTTTTTAAATTCTAATACGTAGGGAAATTTTTGCGATTTGTCCTCGAAAAAATTAATCCTTACAATTACAAAACATTTAAAAAATTAAAATTCAAAATTCAAATCGTTATGGAAATTCATTTCGTGATTTTTTACTTCAAAATTTGGTTTCAAAAAGCATGAAAAAATTTCAAAAAAAATTCAAACACGTAAAATTGTTTTAATTTTTACTCCAACATTGATCCTTAATTCCTTATAATAAAAATCTTTTTCTATTCAAAAATTTGTAATTTTTACATCAAAATTTAGTCAAAAAAACCATAAATGAACTGAATTTAGCATGACATAATGGTTGGGGAGGGGGGTGAGTGAAAATTTTCAACTGAGATCAAATTTACTAATTTTCTGCTCTCGAAATGCAATTTTTCCGATATTTTTTTCGTCTCTAATCCGAAAATGTTTCCAATTACCAATTTGAACCCAATTTTTCCGACTTTTTTTGTGGTGGGGGGGGGCAGAAAATTTCCGACTAAAAAGACTAAAAATGTACAAGCAAAAAAAAAAGGTTGCCAGAATGTTTAATTTGGCGACTGAACATCATTTTTACGGAATATTTGTCGACTTTAAAAATCGTCTAGTGGTGTAACACCTCTCCCCTCTTACTACCGTTCCTGATTTGGGGAAAGAAAAGTTGCTTCTTTAGATCTGGTCCAGCACAAAACAAGAAAAAACTGACGCAGATAGATTCAAATTTTTAAAATATCAAAAACTTGAATACTCCAATTATTCATTTTGCAATATTTCTAGAGGTTTCAAAACTCGTTCACAAAATCAGAAACAGATCGAATTTATCATTGAGAGGAATAAGAGTAAAACTTAAAATTTCCAAGTGACATAAACTTTTTTTTTGATTTGTCATATTTGTAATGCAATTTTCTATGTCATAATTTTCATCTCAATACAACAAGGTTCCCAAAATAATATCATCGATTTGAAAATTTTTTGTTTGAATTCAATTTTTCACGACTAAAACTACAATTCTATCATAATTGGGGGAAGGGGCATTTCCTTTCATCTCCCAAGATCTGATTCTGTAAAAAACATATTAAAAATGTAGAATTTTTTCCTCAAACAATAATTTTCATAAACCATGAAAAATCAAAAAAATTCAAATACATGAATTTATTTAATAATTTCTACTTATCCTCAAATTATGACAGTTTTAAAAAAATACTTTTCATTTGTCCCAAAGAAAAATTGCACATTTCTTCAATTGATGAATCAAGTCATAATAAATCTACAATTTGATTTTTTTTAAAATGAGCTGAGAGGGAGGAAGCAAAATAAATTCACTCAGACATCCCAGCCAAAATTAGAAAAAAGTAACCTTTTTTCAAAATTTTAATTCATGATTTCACCTAGAAAATGTAAAAAAGTCATTCGAATTTTCACTTGAAGGGTTCGTAATACTAAAATACCATGGTATACTTTTTTCAAATCATTTTTTTAAAGCAATTTTTGATCTTTTTTTCAAAGCAAAATTTTTTTAAAACAATTTTTTTTCAAAGCAAAAACCAAAAAATTGATTTTTTGCAAAAATTTTTGAAAAAAGTAAGTTTTTTGAAAGAAAAGTAACTAATGGTGATTTTCCTTGAAAAAAGTAACAAAGTTACTTAAAAAGTAACCTACTGGGATGCCTGTTCACTCAAACTGACCATTTCTTCAAATCGAGACCAATAATTCTGAATACCGAAAATGAAAGACGAATAATTTATCGAGCCTCCTCCTCCTCCTCACTTCCAATGCACAAAATCGACCACAAAAAATCACCGCATTTCCTCTCAATCGATCCAAATTCATCTTCAATTCTTTCTCCAGATCCCCTAAAACCCATCAATTTCTCCAGCCCTCATCCTCATCACCAACCCCATTACTCCCCACACCATCCTTCATTTCCTCTCGCCTCCACACCGGCCAATCCCTCGTCTCACCGCGACTAAAACCTTGCAAATTCTGTACCACGTTACCTTGGCGGCCATCCGGTCGCAGCGGAAAATTTCCTCGGCGCACCCATGTGACCCATACTTCCTAGAATTTTCCTCGCTCGCCACAACAAAGCTCTCGTCTAGTCTGGCGCTGGCGGCGCGTCGAGCCGAGTTCGTGCAGCTTTATTCAAATCTGGCTGCTTCAGAATGCAATTTTTCTCTAGAATTTTTTCATCCCCCCTTCCTGCGGTAACGCGACCGAGTGCAAACTGGTTTGTACGTATAAATTACCTCGGAATACCAGTTCGCATTATCGGCTTAGCTGCGCGGTCGCAGGTGGCCCAATGGCGTGGGCCGGAGAGGGGAGGTGGCGGCTCGACGACTAGGTAAGGTACATGGCGGCGTATCTGTACACCACCGTACCGAGTATAGATTACTTCGAAACAATACAATCCGCTCACGTTCGCTTATTAATCTAGACAGCGTAGTATGCCGTGTGTATGTATGTATACAAACGACCTATGGCTATGGATAGCAGATAGCAGAGCTGGTGGCCGGCAGAGAGGTGTACGCGACGATATGCATCCCATAGAGGAGATAGAAAAACACACGATAGTCGAAGCGAGACAGCATCACGAGAGAGACCGCGATCGAGATGGAAAGACAGACGATTGCATAATGCGACCGACGCGGCGTGGCACGACTTCGCTCAGTCGCGATATCCGAAGATGAGAGGCAGGGGAGCAGCAATGCATCTCTGCGGTGGCCGGAGGCTGCGACGTGGTACAGGGTCCGTAGATACGACCGGAGCACAATGGGAGTAGATGGAAGAAGAAATCCAGCGTCGTAATGGTGGTTCTTGTTCATCGCCGAGTCTCCGATTCCAAGACGAGCGAAATAAACAAGGTCGAATCGACGGTGCCGATGCCGATGCTGCGCTTATGTCTGCGTCCGCGCTTCGTCATCCAGCTTATCGGATGCTCGTGCTGGGATTTATTTTCTCGGTTGGTTCATTATCATTATAGTCCAGTAAAATTAGCAGAAAAAATGGCCCTATAGTGCGAATTTAGTTGGCAAGCTGAATTTTGGTATACTGGTCCATTTTAATGCCCTGAACACGAATTTAAGGTGTCCGGTCGCGTCCGGGGTGCGCGTTCCCCGGAATTGTGGATCTTTGCCCCCCCCCCAATCAGGTATTTGGCCCATATCTGCTAAAATATGGGTTCTAGAGCAAAAATGGGATTATAAAAGTTATTCTGCGTCAAATTTCCCATCAGATGACTTTTGAATGGTATTCAAAAATTCAAGGGGGCTGGAACTATAGTTGATTAAAGAGGGGGTTTTCTCCAAAAATTGGATTTTTGGCTATATCAGGCATCCCACACAGATTTTGGGGGAAAATAGTGACTTTAGTGACTTTTTATGAGACAAAAAGTGACCTATTTTTCATTTTTTTCAGAAATAAATACACCCCTCCCCCCCAAAAAAAATCATAACACGAACTGTATTTCTCTCTGCAATAGTGCTGAAAATACTTTTTTATTCTGAAAAATTTTTTCATCAAGGGTAAGGGTGCCATATTTCGACCACTTTTTTTCAAACTTCCACCAATCAAAGACTTATGGAGGTAAAAACGTCAGAAATGGCTTTAAAAAATACATTGATCCTTCCTCCACCACCCCTAAAATTCTGATCCGATACGATCATTTTTTGTGATTTTTTTCTGAGGGAATTCAAAAATTGATTATCAAAATTTTGGGTTCCTAATTTCGACCACCCCCCTCCCCCCACTTTGTGATGAGGGGTCGGTTGTACATTTTTCTTATTCTACTTAGTAATAAGATGTAAAAAAAACCGCTCCTAAAAGTCGATTAACCCGATTATTGGTAATTGTTTGAGGTAATGGAAAATTTTCAAAATTGATTTTTTTCTGAAGGCCCTAGCTCCTCTCCATGACATCCTGAGAGAAAATGGTAAATGACAAAATTGTTCGTTTTTTAATGCTCTACAACTTTTGTGTCAACTATTTTTTCATTAGTGCGTAATTTCGCAAGTTTTCGACAAAAAAACAAAATTTGAACCCCTTTACTCCCCAAAAGGAGGACGAAATTATGCACCAATTTTAGGCAAGTTCAGGAATCTTAAAATACATACCCTACTACGAAACTTCCCCTTTCTGCTAATTTTTTTGGGTCAAAACCTAAAATGACTGTACTACTATGCTATTTCGTTTTTTACAAATTTTCTCCGCTAGTTTTGCCTGTAGGGTTGTCATTTTGGTCTCAAATTGATTATCTGTGAAAAAGGAGCATGAAATTTGTTTTTCCGGTAGATTGCGTCTATAGCGGCCGAAATCGGCCGCTGGTCGAAATTAGGAATTTACTCTTAATAAATCTTTACTTGAAGCTACGATTCTAAAAATATGCTTCAAATAACTGAAAAAAAGAATAAACTTTTTTAATTATTATAACTTCCGTCTAAAATAAGTTTTTACTGAAAAAAATCGTAATATTCGCTGCATCTAAAAATTACGAATTCTAAAAAATAAACTAGTATTTTTTTAAATTTTATGCAAGAGCGGAAGGCCGTTTGAATGAAAAAAGTGACTTTAGAGTGAAAAAACGGACTAATAGTGACTTTTGGCCAAAAAAAAGGACTTTTAGTGATCAACCCTGAAAATAGGGGACAAGTCACTAAAAAAGGTGACTCTGTGGCATGCCTGAATCATGATAAAAATTTGGTAGGAATGTCAGCAGGATATCTTAAGTTGAAAAAAAATAATCTTTCAAAAAAAAGTTGAGGAAATGTGAATACCAGAGTTGAAAAATTTTCAATTTGAGGGACTTATCCCCCTGAAATTTTGAAAGTAATGACATTTTTGAGCTCAGTGAGATTCAGTCATATGGAAATGACACCAAGAATGAGCTTATAGCTCAATTTTGAAAATTGGTGGCCTGAACCCCTCTTTGGAGCCCCTTCTCCCCCTCCTATAGGGTTTCGCGATGACCTACCGGGCTAAAAAAAATTTGTAATGGTATCCCTGTTCCCTATATCAAATTTTGTCCCTCTATCATCATTCGATGTTTATTTGCAATCTGCTACTGAGCTACCCCCTCTCTGTGCTTAGTTGTAGCTCCAGCCTCCTTGGGTTTGTGCAGATCATTCATAAGTCATCTGATAGGATATCTGACGTAGATTAAGTTTCGTAGACCTCATTTTTGCACTGGGATCGATATTTTAGCAGATATTGCCAAAAATCCGATTTTTGGAGAAAACCCCCTCTCTTTAATCAACTATAGCTCCAGCCCCCTTGAATTTTCGAATACCATTCAAAAGTCATCTGATAGGAAATTTGACGTAGAATAACTTTTATAGACCCCGTTTTTGCTCTAGAACCCATATTTTAGCAGATATGGGCCAAATACCTGATGGGGGGGGGGGCAAAGATCCTTAATTCCGGGGAACGCACACCCCGGACGCGACCGGACACCTTAAATTCGTGTTTAGGGCATGAAAATGGACCAGTATACCAAAATTCAGCTTGCCATCTCAATTTGCATTATAGAATGATAATTTTACTGGACTATTACGGCTAAGTCAGCGTTGCCCATCAGCGACGTAAATAGTACCTGTGTTATGCGTCGTCAGCATATTATGCCTACGATTACGTCCTACGTACGCGAATCGGGGTCGTTGTATGGGTTCAGGTTCGGGCTCGGCCGTCGGTAATACGTTTACGTACCGTAACAGTTACACGTATCGAATTGATTGCTTCCCTTTTGCGAGACGACGAACGGGAAAGAAGAGGTGCGGCCGCAGAGGAGCTTTCAGCTATGATGGTAATTACCGCAAGGCCGTTCACCAAAAACGGACTTGGCGAAGACGGTGGCGATGGCGATGGCGTTCGCAACCAGGAAGATAATAGATGTAGCGTTATCGACATCGCCATCGTCGACGTATTATCGTGTACTCTTCACCTTCGCGAGTGCGTAAGACGACGCGACGCGACGTTCGTTGCGTACGACCATTTCCTCCTTATAACCGTAAAGATTTACATGCTCGATGGTTCAAGTATATACCTTACGAAGAGTACAGGTACGCGAATTGAGTGTTTGTGTAATTACACGCTAGGTTATTGTGCGTGCCCTCGTCAGGTTTATAACCCCTCTGGTTTCTGGTCGTCACCGGTGTGGCAGGCATTACCGCAAGTCCGAAGACTAATCCGACTACATGAACGAATTGATTGCACGGATTTGAAATTATGTCATAAAAAACCTCGGTGGTGGTTTCGCTGTGACGACGATGATGGTAGAATGTTCGATATAAATAATTTATTCATTTTATGGAGCCCCTCCCCCCCCCCAATCATCGCTCAGAAAGTCCAAAAAACAAATTTTTTCATTTCTTCCAAAAATGATATAATATTTTGATAAACTTTTGTGAATAAAAAAAATGTTTGAATGAAAAAAATTGACTAAAAAAATTGAGCAATAAACGTTTCAGCCTATTTTTCAAAATTTGAGCACCAGATACAATTTCGCCAGCATCCAACAATGCCGGACTATTAACCACAACTCGAGGTTGAAATAAGATACGAAAAAATTAATGCTAAGATTCAAATGTTCGAGAATATCACGAATTCAGAACAATTTCACTCCAAGTGTAATGAGACTAATGAGGGAAGGAAGCGAAAGGGTGAAAAACAGGTTATCAATTACACGAAGTAAAACCTTCAAAAAGCAATATTCTGCCTGCTCATCCTTCCCCTTGTTCTTCAGGACACCTGCAGTGGAATTGAAAAATACAAAAAAATGAACATTGCCACTTAAAACATGAAACAATTTTACGACTTCAAAATGTGTCACCTCGAGAGTTGATTTTTCAAAAAAATTATGATTCAAAGAAGGGGGGAGAGAGAGAAGGGTAAGAAAAAAGCAATAAGGAAGAATTTTTTTAAATTTCAAACACATTTTTCCCTTTTTTTTATGGAAATCAAACAAAAATTAGTCGAGATATGCACTATCAAAATTACTGAAATATCGTAAAAAGTGGATGAAACTTGAAAAAAGAATTACTGGAAATGTAATATTTCTAAAAAAATAATGAAAATGTAGGAAACGTTGGAATTCAAAAATCACTGAACCAATGTGAAAATGTTTAAAATGACGAAAACGCGAAAAAATTGTGGATTATTTCACAAAAATCGTTGAAAACTGAAAGAACCAGTAAGAAGATTGAAAATTTTAATCAAGTATTGATATCATATTGTTCAAAACTGTTGTGAAAATAATTAAAACGTTACAAAAAGTGGATTAAAATTCAAGGAAAATTGTAAAAATTCTCATAAAATGAATTTAAAATTCATAAAAGCGTTCAAACTACCTATCAAAAAGTTGACTAAATGATCATACAAAAAATAAATGTCAAAAAAATTGCCTCAAAAATCTTTAAAACATACAATTTTTCCGATTTTCATATATTCGTTCAAAGTTCATAAAATTAATTTATGAGCACTTAAAAAGTTATCCAAATAAAGTTAAAATTCTTCAGAATCGCCGAAAAGTAACTGAACCGTCATAAAAATGAACTGAAATTCGAAGAAAATGATTGAAATATTGTGATAAAAATTGTTTATAGGTACCTGAAGTTCAAAAAATTCTTCAGAATCACCAAAAAATGACTGAAATGTAATAAAAATTGACAAAAATATTGATAACATTGTGAAAATTGTTCAAAAAATATTTAAAAAATGAACTATCCAAAAATTGATGAAATTGTCACAAAATTTGTTTAAAGTCTTTATAAAAATATCATATAAAGTTGAAAATTAATCCAAATGTGGTGAAATTTTCATAATAAAGGCACAAAAGCCAATAAAGTATTGAAAAACATAACGAAAAAACGATAAAAATTCATTAAAGTATTTGAAATTAGTCAAATAAATTCATGTCGGAATAATTTCTGAAAAATCAGTCAAAACCTACCAAACTACCATAAAAATTGATCAAAATGTCACAAATCAACTAATTTGTCAAATTCTACATTTTTAAAATAATTTTTTCAAAAATTTATACCAGCTGAAAAACATGACATTTATGACTTTTTCAGAATATATTCGTACGGGTTTCTCGTTATTTGCAACAATTTTTTAATTATTCCAACGATTTTTACGACGTTTCAAATAATTTTTGGAGCACTTCGGTCGATTTTTATAAAATTTTACAGTCTCAACGAATTTGATGACATTTCAACACTTTTGGAGCGTTTCAGACAATTTTCTTAATTTTGCACGCATTTTACAATTTTTTTGCCATTTTCAGTCGTTAAACACGTTTTTCTTAATATATCAGATAATTTTCGTAACATTCACATCAATTTTAATTTTTTTTCGATTTTATTTCGAAACATTTCAAAGTCATTTTCATAATATCGATCACTTTACATGAAGTCTGCAATATTTTCAATCATTTTCTATACTAACACATTTTTGAGGATTTCAGACAATTTTCAAAAAAAATTTATAATTTTTCAACATTTCCAAATACCTATTTTTCACGTCAATTTTTGGCAATTTTTACAGGAAACATATTTTCGAATCGAAAATACGTCAAATTCTAATTTTTTTCTTTTTTCCATAAAATTGGTCAAACTAGAAAATCAGTACAAAATGGTGAAAAACTGGCAAAAAAATTCAACTAATGGAATAATTCGAGCGAACTTTACTTGCACTCCGAACTCTAATCGACATCGCAGCACCTCCCCCCTCTCGCCCATTCGTTCACGGAAAACCAACTTTCAATCCACTCTTCTCCTTCGCGGCAAATTCTCACTACACGATAAATCCATTTCCACATACAGCACAACACCTGGTACCTGGTACACATCCTTTCCAATTACCCACTCTGTCAACAACAAGCCGAAGAAAATTCGCCAAACACCCATCATCAGGTCGCAATCTGCATACGTAAAATCCTTGCATCGCATATATCATTCGATTCGAATCTAATTGTCATTTTATATCAATTTTACACGCCATAAGCCACTCTAATCGCTGTATCGATCGGTCGATCGATCGTAAAACACCAGCTACCGCCGAGCCGAAATTGAAAAGCGAAAAAAACCTAATTAATTCGTTCGTCGTCGTCGTAATTCTCGAACACGCTAATCGATACTTGAACGATAGACGATGGCAGACAGAGCAAATTGTACAGGGCGATAAAATCATCACTATCGTTTGATACCATTACCATTAAATATAACCCGTTTCCGTTTTCTAACTCGTAGGTACACGTACGAACATTCAACCTGCAAGTTCGGGTGGCAAGGGTAGCCAAGACGGGAAGGGAGTGGAGAGTAAAGAAAGGTGATACTTTACGATTATAGTAGTACGTCGAACATTTATAATATATACGTCAATTACGCTGACAATAACGATCCTTGGCGTAATTACTCGCGTATATTCGTTCAACAACTGTCTTGATTATGCGAGGTACGCTGCGCTGGTTCGCAGCCCGCCATCGTCGTTAATTTTCAATTATATCGCGTCCAAGATGAGCGACGATGTATTCTAGAGTGTTTTCTATGACGAAGTAATTTTTTTTTCAAATTTTAGTGGTCTCACTCCCCGAAGTAGTTTATTTTTTTCTGAAAATGAGATTCCCGAAATTTGTGGCTCTTACATCGATTAGAGGGTCAAACGTCAGGTCCCCTTTTTTATAGAATTTAACATAAAATATTCAAAAAATGAAAAAAAATACACAAAATTACCAAATATTCCTGGAAAATGTGAAAATATGACTCAAATTTGATAAATTTACATGAAAAATGCATTAAGAACGAAAATAAAAAATAAATGAACGACTGAGTCTTTTCGGTTTGACTCATACGAGTCTTCAAGTACCATGCAATTTGATTTTTTTCCAAGTTCATATTTTTTTCAAAAATTTTTCCACTCTAAAATTATTTTTTCAAATATTAAAATTTTTCTACTCTAAAATTTTTTCCCAATTTTTACCAAAAATTGAAGATGTGCTTTCCAAGATGCCTAAGTACATTTTTGAAAAAAGTTACTTAGTCAATTT
Source organism: Pseudococcus viburni (assembly GCA_033439095.1). Taxonomy (NCBI): domain Eukaryota; kingdom Metazoa; phylum Arthropoda; class Insecta; order Hemiptera; family Pseudococcidae; genus Pseudococcus; species Pseudococcus viburni. Next base: position 501,535 of record JAVBJF010000156.1, on the reverse strand, counting down.
TGAAGGGTCATAGCTCATAAAGATCAAATTTTTGGAGATCGAGACTTTTGCCACATTTTTGGTATACCACATGTACAATACATTTAGTTTGGTAGCAGAAAAAATGCTTCAAAGGGATACAGTACAAACGTATTTTTCGTTTTCTGAAAAAATGTATATTTTTTTGACTTAGGCCACTTTGAGCACATCTTCAATTGAAATTTTTTTGATTTTTTTTCAAATTTCAATTCAAATTCCGATTAAATTCTTTCCCACCTCTAAAAAAATTCTTCTGATTTTTTTTTCTCGACTTTGAATTTTTTTCATGTACTAAAATTTTTTTCAACCCTAAAATTTATTTTCAGAACTTTTTCAAATTCCTTCGTCAAAACAACCAACAAACTAGCAAAAATCATTTTTCAATTTTTTTCTAAAAAATCTTGAAAAATAGCAATTTTTACTTGAAAATTTAAATTTTTGGCTGAAAGTGCGAAGAAAAAGTGACTTTTGAGGGGAAAAAAGTAACCGAAGTGACCTTTTAGACGTGAAAAGTAACCAAAAGTGACTGAAGTCGAAAAAAGTGACTAACACCCTGAAAAAGTGACCCGCTATGATGCCTGTTGACAGTAGAAATAAATTCTAGAGGTGAGAAAAAATTCAATGGAGCTGGAAACATTTTGAGAAAAATTTGAGAGTTGAAAATTGGAAAACTCTTATGGTATTTTGGGAAAAACAACCAGAATTGAAAAAAAGAAAATTTTTGAAAAAATACAAACTTCATTTGTACGAGTCAATGGGAAAGATTCAGTTATCCGCTTCATTTTTGATTTTTATGCCTGATGCAGTGGCGTCGGAAAGTAGGGTACAAGGGGTGCATTACACCCCCTCAAATTCTGGCGGTTGCACCCTCTTCCCTCTAAATTACATCAGATAGGGATTTTTGAAGCATTAAAATATGAAAAAACGCTTTTTTGGGCATTAAAAACCCTATTTTCTCAAAGCTGCATTGGGGCAAGAACAAAATCACAATTATGTGAATTATTCAAGTCAGCGATGCGGAAAATGCCAATTTTTTCTTCTCCTCCGAAAATCCTGCCATTATTTCAAGTCTTTGTACTCACTTTTCTCCCAAAAAAAGCTTCCGACGCCACTGGCCTGATGCATTTTTTGTGTAAATGGGGAGAGGGGTGTTGGAGGGTCCTAAAATTGAGTAAAAATAGCTAAAGTGTACCATTTGAGCCCCTTTCTCCTACGAAAATCCCCCTCGAATCACCGTTGCCAACCGATAGTTTCGAAAAATCCTCATAACGACTAAAAATTTTTTAGTTAAAAATCCTTAACCCTTTACTTACAAATGACGTCACTTACAACGTTACCTGCCACCAAAAATGAACTAAGACTACTTTTACTTCAAATTACATTGTGCATCCTATTTTTTACGTTTTTTTAGAAATTTTTACAAAGAAAGTAGGCGAAGATTTGGAGTGCTATTTGGGTTCAGGGAGCGCCATTATTTGAATTTAAAAAAATTTTAGATAATTTTTCCGTTTTTTTTGCCTAAATTGAACTAAAATTTGAAAAAATAGGGTACTCTGCGAAAATTTAGAAAAAATTGATATGACCTAAAAATGCTTTTTTTGCTTATTTTTCATATTTTTCTCGAAAATTTTTGAAAAATTCCTAAAATCAATATCCTCAACAAATTCCTTAACAATTTTTCACAAACCTAAAAAATCCTCAACTTTAAGGAGCTATCCTCAAGGTTGGCAACGCTGCCCTCGAATAATCCTTCGATAGTTCATCCCTAAAAATCAAAATTGAGTAATTTTGTCAGATTTTTCAGAAATTTATGAAAATTTTGCATAATTTCTCCCATCATTTTTTTTTGTTTTTAGCATCTCATCTTACGTTAAATTCCATAAGAAAAAGGAGGGTCCAGAGCACAACCACTAAAATGATGTAGAGGGCTAAAATTCTGGAAATCTATTTTCAGGGAAAACCAACCACCCCCAGGGAGCGAGACCTCCGAAATTTGGAAATTCCATTCCAGACACCGATCGCGAGATGGATCAACGATGAGAAAATCTTCGAGCCATCCATGGCACATACGACCAATGTATAACGTCTAGTCGTGGCCAGAGTTGTTGTACGTACTCGTATAGTATACGAAAGTGAGAATTTTTTCGTCCGACGTTGCTGCCGCGACGGCCACAACGACCGCGCGTTCTTAGGTGAATTTCTTGTGATGATGTTCGCGTGCCGCCCAAATAACTGCGTCAAGGTCAAACGTTACGAATGGGCGCCCGATTTCAGGCCGTAAGCAGAATGGCGATGGATGGATGGCGTCTGCTATGCAGAGAGGTTTACGTTCGCGGTTTGGTTTTTTTTTTTCGTGTACCGAGTGAGATCCCATCGACCGAGACGATGCCGGCCGGTATTAGAATTTTTTCTACTTCGATTGAATCGAACAAATGTGGGAGCACGATGTATTTTTTCCACAGTCGAGATGTAATTTAACGATCGTATGATTCGGGGCGTCGTCGTCAGCAGTAATCCCAGCCGATTATAAGTTTACGATCGTCGTCGACGTCGTGATATATGAAGCGACATAATAACTTAAGGGCGCCGCCGGACTTCAAAATATCGTAAAAAAAAATTTATACGTAAGAACGATCTAGCCCATAGACGTTCGACGTCTCGTAATCTGCATAAATACGTAATATTTACGTATTTTTAAAGCTTAGTAGGTTCTTGTTTTTATTTCTCTATAGAATATTTCGGGACGATGCTTCAATCGGTAATATTATTACGGGTGTTCAATTACTGACGTATGTGATTTCTGGTACTTGTGACGACACGACCATCAACATCCCGATTTTACGTCATCGATGATGACCAATTGTTTATTTTAGAGTTTAAGGTGGAGGAGTTTATGTGTACAGTATATGGAATGATGGATATAACATACCAGCATGCATGTAACTTATGTAATCGTTTTAAATATAGGAATTAAATTCAGCGACACAGCGAACTATGCAGTTATTCCAGTTATGCGTACGTAGTACGTAGTTTAATGAGCTCGAGTCGAGTGGTAAACGAAATTAATGGTGAAATGGGGGTGGTGGCTGGACGAGATCATTTCGAAAATGTAATCTCATCGGTGCCCTATTTAGGTTCGTTCGTTTGTTTTATTGTGGCCTGATTTTATTTCGACCAGAAATTATTTTTATACCCACAACAGTACTCTCTCAATTATAAATCAGAGAAAATTACCGAAAATCACTGAGAAACAGTCAGAATTGCAGCACAGGAGAAAATCAGTGAGAATTTTTTCACTGAAAACAAATCAGTGAAAGAAAATCACTGGAAATCAGTGAAAATTCACTGAAAACTCAATAATATTTATGAAATTCACTGCAAAATCTGTGAAATTCTTTGAATCATCAGTGAAAAATCACTGAAAATCAGTGAATTTCACCGATTTTTCCTGTGCTGCAATTCTGACTGTTTATCAGTGATTTTTCACTGATTCGAAATGAGAGAGTAGAGAGGCTTGATGGGGGGGGGGGGGTTCAAAATTGAATTGAAAATTATCAAAAAAATCGCGAATTTCAGAAAATAATTACGTAGGTAATTTTGTCCATTTACCAAGTCTCAGGCATCGGAACGATATTCCGCAAAAAAAAATAGTAACCTTAAGAACCTGTTTTGAGCAAAATATGAACCAAATATGAACAAAAAATAACAATTTTTTCATCAATTTAACCACCCCCCCCCCCTCTTTAGAAAATTGAATTCGTCAAATCGTCAAAATGCATTTCTTTCTCAGAAAACAAAAACGTTTTTTAAAAAATCAAAAACAAAAATACACGAAAAAAATTAAGAAGAGAAAAATTAAGATACCTAAATTTATCTTTTAGATTTCGAGCTAAAAACAGAATTTTCACAGGTACAAAAACAGCTATTTAAGGACTTATTCGTTGATTCGTCCTGAATTTCAGACGTTTCTCAGATGAGTTTTTTTCTTCGATTTTGAGTGACTCTGCAGACTTCAAAAAATTGTCAACTTTGATAATATATTTTCCCTTCGAAATTAAATTTCATGATGTATACTTGATCTGAAAAATGAAAATTCTTGGAATTTTCTGAACTTACTTTCTCGGCATTTTCATGCCATTTTGCTAGCTTTAATTTTGTGCAAAAAAGAACCTCTGTTTAACCTTCAATTGAAAATTTCAAGGAAAGAGGAAAATTTTGAAAGCTCTTGCTCTTTGCAGTAAAATTATTAGAATTCATGCAATTTTTTGGAGTTTCTTATTTTTTTTGACAATTGATGCCACGAATTTTTCCCAACGTTTTAGGTTTTAGAATTTTTCAAAAAAAAATTTCAAACCCCATAATTATGAGGAACGAACCAAAAGGAAGATTACTAGAGAAAAAAAATCGAATAGAGAATGTTCGCCTCTCAACAGAATTTTTCTTCGCTCAAGCAGCTTCTTACATTCTGAAATTTTCATAAATTTACAGCGGTGAATTTAACGAAGGGAGGAAGGGGAATAAATAATTTAAGACTGTTGAAACTTTTTTGCCTCAAAAAATAATTTTCAAACATCTGTAAAGTTTTTCTAATTTTTAGACTTATAAGAAAAGAATGAAATGAAATCAGCGCTGAAAAGGAGAGGTGGGGAGGGGAAGAGAGGAAATAAAAATTTTCCAACCCGTTTGAAGTTGATTTCCTTTCAAAACTCAATACCCGATAATATTTTGAAAAGAATTCGATTACTAAAAGAAAACGAAAACAAATCCAAAGAAAATAAAATAAAAATTTCGGGACCCCTACGCGAACTTATCGAAACACGACACGAACAAAATTGAAGCGTTGAAAGAATAAAAATTTTCCAACCCGTTTGAAGTTGATTTCCTTTCAAAACTCAATACCCGATAATATTTTGAGAAGAATTCGATTACTAAAAGAAAATGAAAACAAATCCAAAGAAAATAAAATAAAAATTTCGGGACCCCTACGCGAGCTTATCGAAACACGACACAAACAAAATTGAAGCGTTGAAAGAACGCAATTCTCCTAATTAATTAAACCCTGAAATTTTTTTTCTTCTTTCCTTTTTTTTTTAAATAAATAATAAAGAAGAAACGAACCAAAATTAGCAATAACGAATCAGCAAATTATTGAAGGAAAAAGATAATAAAATGAAAATTTTTCATTTTTGATATTTTTCCCCTTTGAAGAAAAATGTTGCCGAATTTGTAAGAAAACCATAAAAAAGAGTAATCAATAGCCAACATCACTGGAAATGAAAAGGATGAAATGGAAAATTTTCGACTTGAACGGTGTTTTTTTACTTGAAATACGATTTTCCTCAATTTCTCCGACTATTTAATTTTGTTGCGAGGCAAAGGAAATAAGGTAAGCTGGCGCTTGACCCTTCCCTCCTTCCATTGGAGCCAGCCAACTCTGCACTCAAGTTTATATTTCATCAAGATTTATACTTCGAATTTTTTTTTCTACATTTTCAAACGAATTCACAGTAAATGAAAGAAATTCATTGGCAAACTATTAAGAACAGGTCTATCGTTTTGTTGGACGGGGGGGTGTGAGAAATCCCCCCCCCCCCCACCCAAAACGGGGGAGAGCAGTTCCAACTTTACTTTTTTTGGAAAAAATTCAAAGTTTTGTTTTTCTACAACTCGTGATTATCTTCAATGCAATCGGAATATTATTTCGTCAAATATTCAAAAATTGTCACCTTTGATTATTTGACCTTTGAATACCATTTGTTGAAGAAAAATCACCTATTTTGACTACATTTTCGCGATATTTTCTCGTATTTTGAAAAAATTACTCAAAATTAACATTTTGAAATTCTGATTATTTCAATAGGAACATAGTCAGGTTTTTGGGAACCCCCTCCCTCCAGCGTTTCATACTTTACATGAGAAGTTTTTTGTATCGATATGAAACGAAGTGAAAGGGGGTAAGTATCATTTTCGACACCTTTTTCGGCCAAAAGATCAATTTTACTCCTCCCCCTCCGCCACTCTTGAGAATCTCGTTCACTTCATTCGCATAATTTGTTTAGCAATTTCGCCTTATTTTCGGGTAAAAATTCGTCTGCATAATTAGTTTTCTGAATTCTACGTCAGGCACTTGTTTGAAAGTCATGGTCATTCAAAGTTAAAAATTTACTGCATTTTCGATTTTTTTTTCTCCGAAAAAGCCATAAATTTCAAAAAACCAACTTTTACGTCGAATTTTTCGCAAAAATTGAAAAAATTCTATTTTTGAGACATAATCATTCATTGTAACTATCAATTGAGCTAAAATACGTGCTTCGTAATTTCTGAAAAAAATTTCAACGCGAAAAATGATCATACAATCCATCGAATTTCCCACGAAAAATCTTACACCATCCAATAGCCCAATTGAAAATCGTACACCATTCTAAAACTCGAATTCCCATCAACTGTTGTTCGGGGTTGGGCAGGAGTGGGATGGGGTAATGACGTCAAACTCCGAAAATTCTAACGAATATCGAGTACAGGTACTTGAATGTATCGTTTCGACGTACCTGTTTCCTTTTCAGCCTGATCAGGTCGGATTTGACGTGATTCTTCTTGAAGCTGTCCAGCAGCTCGGTGTATTTATCGTATTCGGGCTGCGTTTCGAGTACATGTATGTAGAGCCTCCAGTTGGTCGAGTCGAATCCCCAGTGACAAATGCCGGTCTCAATGTACGTATGGATCGAATTACGTTTCTTATCCATGTAACAACTATGGCATACGAACATCTGGGGGGTGAATAGTCTGCGACAGACGACGCACTGCACGCACCAATTCTGCTCGGTGTAAAATTCATAGTACAGGACGCCTTTGGCGCCGCTGAAACACTCGTGGTAGACGTAGAACGAAGATTGGGTGTGCTTGTCGAGGCCTTCGGGAGCGGCGCCTCCTTCGTGGAGCAGCACGCTGCAGAGCCTTTCGGCGTCCGGCTTGGTGACCAATCCGCAGGTGGGCGTTTCGGCGGGCAACAGACCTTTGGCTTTGAGCGCCAGTAGCTGCTCGGAATTGCAGGACGAAAAATTGATGAACAATTCGGTGCAAACGTTGTTGATGGTGTACGCCTGGACGTTCCGCAGCACCGTGCTGAGCAGCTGCACGAAGCATATTCGCTTCTCGCCTCCGATAATGAAACACGATATTCGATACCCTTCGATGAGCGTCTCCGAAAGTTCGGCGCTTTGATCGGCCGTCGATAGGATAGGAACTTGCGGTACGGGCGGCGGCGGCGGCGTCTCCAGCGGTAACTCCGGAGACGATTCGGAAGCCGGCTCTTTTTTGGTGGTCGTGACGCCGGTATCCGTCGCCAGCACCGTACTCGGACCTTGCAGACTTTTGATGGCGCTTTTTTGATATGTCTTCAGCACCTTTTTCAGGTGAGGCGTATAGTGCTGCAGCTCATTCTCAGGCGTGATGGGTATTTTTTCCATCATTATTGCGGCACCAGGGCGTCGGAGGCGATTCCAAGATCCCTCCTGATGCGGCTCCGGCGGTCGATGATCCAAAAACGCAATCCAACTAGAGCTGCGGTCCTCGTAGCAGCGGCAGAATCGATCGTGATGATGCTGCGGCCGCCGCCAAATACCGAACTCGCCGTAATCGCGTCACTTCAAACGAAATTCCCGATCGAAAAATAAATTTACCGCCAAAAAACCATCTCCGGCGATCGGGCGGCTAGAACCGAACCATTTTCAAAATATTTTCAAAATATACGTAATATCGAACAAACTTCGTCACCGAACACCAACAACATGGAAAACCGATATTAAAAATAATAGAGCAAAAAATTACCAAGGGAGGGGGGGAAAAAAACCACGCGAAAAAAATTATTAATATATTAATAATTTATTTTGGGCCGATTGCCCAAAATCACACAAACGCACAACAGGCCGGTAACGCCGTAGCCGTTCTACACTGCTCATAACCGAACACAGACATCGCACGAGCACGTACCCCGATATCTAATTCTAATGGCTATGACGTTTCCGTTTCTGCGTGAACCGTCTACGGCGCTGTGAGAGCTTCGTGCGTTTCCGCCGCTGTTCGGCAGCGCTTCGTCACACCACGCGGATCGCTAACGAACCGATATACAACAACTATGCTGAGGCAGTGAGCCGCCGACGCCGCCGCCGCCACCACCCGGCCCCCGTCAACGCAGCAGCCTCCCCATCCCCTGGCCATCGCTCTATATCTCCGGCTGTGTCCAACATCGGCGACGACGACGACGCTATTCTCGCTCCCTCCCCGCCGGCCTGGCTGTACGGAGACCGACGACGACGTCGACGTTCGCCACCGCCGCCACCGACGTCGTCGTCGTGCCGCTACGTCGCTCTCCTCCCGCCCTATCCGCAACTACCCCTGGCTCGACGTACGCTCACTGCCGTACCCCTGCCGCCTGCCGTGAACTCGGCAGCCCCTCGCTTGATCGTAACCCATTCGTCTATGCGATTGTCGCCGCCACAGCCAGAGCCGAGCCGGCTCGCTTATTTACGTTTTTTTTTACTCTTTCGCGCCAGCCGCGCCGTCCCGACGCGTACACCGGTTGGTTGACTTCGCCAGTTAATTAACATTTTAAACGATTAATAATTTTTTTTTCGGGTTCGATATTTATGATTATTTTTTTCTCTCTCAACTTTGTTATTGTTTTCGATGAAGTAGGATTTTTATGAATAGCGGGTATTAGAGTGGGGATGATTTTTACTTTTTTGGCGGGAAAATTTAATGGTATCTAGCACCTACAAGAGCGAAGCAATTCGAAAAACGTTTGTGAAACCAGGCCAAAAAAACTTGGTGACAACCATAGGTCTTAGTATTTTTCAGTTTTCGATCAAGTCCCGCATTTGCCATGCTTCAAAAAAATTGAGCATTGTCAGAATTGTCAAAATTTGAAATCATTACACAAATTCTCCTCCCTCTCCATTCCACTTTCAATTTAAAGAAGATGAATAAGGAAAAAATTTGGGAAAAAATTTCACCAAAACGATAATATAAGTCACAAGAGAATTGTTGAAACTAAATTTTAAGCTTTTACACCCTTTCCGAAGAAGAATGGATGTTAGTAATTTGGAATTACTCGAATACTCCAGAGCCACATACACCATCTACCCGCAGGAAACAAATTACTTGTAAATTTTTGGAGAAAAAATTGGAAAAAACATTTCCACAAAAAATGAAATGATTTTTAAAAAAAATCTTTCTACAAAAAATGGAAGGTAAAATGAATTATCAAAATTTAAAAAATAAAAGAAGCACAAAAATAAAAGTTACCAAGTTATTTAAAATTCAACTTGTTCAATAATAAACAATCTTTGAACCGTTTTTTTTTCATTTTTAAAAAAAATAACTTTTTCTAGAAAAATAAAAAGGTTTTCTCGAAAAATGAAAAAAGTTTTTCTATAAAAATGAAAAAAAGTTTTTCTATAAAAATAAAAAAGTTTTGCTATAAAAATAAAAAAGTTTTTCTATAAAAATGAAAAAGTTTTTCTATAAAAATGAAAAAGTTTTTCTATAAAAATGAAAAAGTTTTTCTAGAAAAATAAAAAGGTTTTCTATAAAAATAAAACAGTTTTTCTAGAAAAATGAAAAAAGTTTTTCTAGAAAAATAAAAAAGTTTTTCTAAAAAAATAAAAAAAGTTTTTCCAAGAAAATAAAAAAAAGGATTTTTTTAGAAAAAAAAATAGAATTAAAAATTAAATTATAGAAAGAAAGAAAAAAAGAAATGAAAAAAAGTTTTCTAGAAAAATGAAAAAAAATATTAAAAAATTTCAAAAAAAATAAATTTTTTAGAAAAAAATAGAATTAAAAATTAAAATATAGAAAGAAAGAAAGAAAGAAAGAAATGAAAAAATAAGAAATAACTTTCTTGTAAAAATAATTTTAAAAAAAAGAAATTGAACAATGAAAAGAAAAAAGAATTTAAAGAAGTAAAAAATTGAAAAAAAAATCGTTTTAAAAATAATTTTTTTAGAAGAAATGCATTTTTTTTAAGAGTAAAAATTTGAAAATGAAAAGTGAAAAAAGATGTACACTCTCAAAATCAAATCACATTAAAGAAATATTATAAAAAGATGACCAAAAAATTTCAACTTCATTCGAACAAATATGTTAACGGTCCACAATCCTTAATTTGATATAACTAAGTTACTACTCCAAAAAATGTAAATGAAGTTGATAAAAAACACTTTGAAAAATTAAAAACAGAAACAGTTTTTTGGAGGGAAAAAATTATTATTGTCGAAAGAAAAATCTTCATCTAAAAAAACATGAATTATTTTAAAATAGTTTTTTTTTTTTGAAAATTAATTGAAGACTGACATTCCAAAACGCAGTAAATGTAAAAACTGTATATGAGAAAAAGGACTTGAATTTTGAATGTAAAAAAAGTTACATTCAAGCCCCATTTCTCACATAACGTTTTTGGACTTACTGCATTCTGAAATGTCAGTCTTCAATTATTGAGTAGGTACTATTTTTGAAAAAAAAAATCAATTAGGTACTTTTTTATAAAAAGCGCTTCCCTTTTTTATAGAATATTTTTCTTCTTCAATTTGTTACAGAATGTATTTTTTACAAAGTAATTTTCCTTGGTTTACAAAATTATTATTCTACCTTTTTATTTTGAAAATTGAATGAAAAAATTAAAAAATTTGAAGATGAAAATTAATTTTTGAAAAAAAAATTAAAAAATAGATGGAAAGAAAAAAAGAAAGAAATAAAAAAACAAAAAAGCAACTTTCTTGGAAAAAAATTAAAAAAAAGAAAAATGAAAAAAAAGGTAGAAAAAAGTAAAAAATTCTTTTGAAAAGAAATAAATTTTTTGGAAAGAGTGAAAATTTGAAAAAAATGAAAGAAAAAAGGTGTATAATCTCAACATCAAATCACATTAAAGAAATGTCAAGTATAGAAAAATTACCAAAAAGTTTCAATTTTTGATTCCAACAAAATGTTAACGGTTCACAATACTTTATTTGATATAACCAATAATCCAGAAAAAAAAAACTAATCTTCGTCACTGTAAATGACATTAGGTAAAAAAAAAAATTGAAAAAATTGAAAAAAAACACAATTTTTTCTGGAAAAAATATAATTACCCGAAAAAAATAGAAATTTCTCTCAAAAGTTTTTTTTTAGAAAATTAGTAATTAGGTAAGTACTATTTTTGAAAAAAATACATCAAGAAGGTACTTTTTTAAAAAGTACTATCATTTTTTTTAGAACATTTTTTCTTTTATTTTTTTAAGAACGTATTTTTTAAAAAGTAATTTTCACCAGATTACAAAATTATTCTACTTTTTTATTTTCGGAATTGTAAATTTGTTTTACTCTGCGAGTAACGGGTTTCCACAGCCGGGTGGTGAGTGCCCCCAATTGCCCATATAGATTCAATAAAGGAAAAATCTGCAATTAGAAATGTACAAATTGTACAATGACTGTTTCGGTACCAAATTTTTATTTTCCTTCCCATCAATTTGACCTAATTTATAAGTAAACACTTCGCAGTTTTTCCAAGCACTTGTTGGTTTATTTTGGTAAATTATTAATGTAAGGAGGGGGGAGGAGGATCTCGGGTAGAATGTAAAATTATTATTTCATTTTAAATTAATTTTACCTGCGTTATCGACTCTTTCATCAATTAATGCCAAGACTTTCATATGCTTTTACCAAGTAACCTATTCAATTCAATGAAAAAAAATTCTCCACATACCTGAAACAAAAAAACAAACAAATTTGTTAATTACCTAGTCAATCTGAAAAATCATATCACAATGCAATTAAATTCTTGAAAAAAAAAGTACAATATCAAAATCCTAATCAAGTTTGGATACAGCTATTTCCACAGACAGTCAAGGAAAGAGCGGATAGGGGAAATTTTCTCAAAGACAGGTGAACATTAGTAGAGAAATTTTCACTTTTCAGGCCATTTTCAATCAAGCACATCGGAAATAGACACCTTCAAAAAAATCAATTTTTTTCGATAGGTTTTATCAATTTAAAAAATTAGTATTAACTGTGTTGAAAAAAAAATGAAAAAATCTAACTTTTCATACCATGATTTTTACAAAAAAAACAACGATTGATCACTAATTTTTTTTAAATGAATTTTTGGGTCAAATTTTTGCCCCAGCATGACCTCAATATTAGTTTATTCCCTCTGTAGCTACAAAACCAGCCAAAATCACATAAAAAAAACAAATACAAATAAAACGAATTCCCTGGGTTCATTTTCGAAAAAAGTAACTTCAAATTTTGAACGGCTATTCGCGATAAAATTCGAGCTACTTTCAACTGCGAAAACTTTACTGGGTCATTCTAAGTTCGCCGTTTCTTCGTATCTGTCTCGCATTTTTACCGAAATTTATTCCTTCAGACAATCCGACGTCAAAAACAAGTCGTAAAATTCCGCAGTACGCATTAAAAAATCAATTTTTTTTCGCAACACGATACCAAAAAAAGAAGCCAGCTCACTCGGCAATATACTTTCGCCGGCAGATAGGCTGGAAATAGCAAAAACTCGCCCATCACGTACGCTGGTATATTTTCCATACACGCAGCAACTTCGCAGCTTCTTCAAAATCAGTTTCGATTTTACCATCTCGTTAACCCAGCTTCGAAGTAGTCCCCTCGACCTCACTCGCTGTGCAGCTTTTACTATATAACCGAGGCATATGCGTATACGCACATACGCCTCAGCATATAAGGGAAATGGTGCAGAGGCTGAAAAAAAAAAGACCTCTCGCATGTCTCATCTTATCATACTGGCGTCGCTTCATTTCCTCCGCCGTCTTCCATTCGCTATTCCCTGTTCCGCTTTATAAGACACGACGCGTTATCATTGTGTAATCTTTGGAAACGATGACAGGAGGTCGAGAAGCGAAGCACAAACTCGTGAGAGAAAAGTACCTACTACGAGGGAAAAAAACTCCTATAGGGAAAAAAGCACCACAGCCACGTCTTCGACAACCCCGTCGAAAGTCGAAACTTCCAAAGTAGTAAAGAGAAAAACTTTTTTTTTATCTGGATCCAGCAGGCTCGAACCGTCGCGTACCAGTTTCCCGGCCGAGTATTTTTTACGATACTTTTACGCATCTGGCGTGATAAAATATTTCTTCGGTTATGATTTTTTATCCGCGAATTATGCAAATTTTATGGCGTATTTATAAAACCTCCGTCGAGCGGCGACGTACGCGCGTCACGCCGATAAAATTAAACAGTTAATAAATTCCAACCCTGTCGTTCGTTCGCCTCCGTCGTATCGAAAAAAGCTCCATCCGAAGCCTCCGCTCCTCGGTCCGAAGTCGACGACTGTCTCGACTTGGCAAACTTTCCGAGTAGGAAAAAAACCGCAATAACGATTCTCGTTGCCGGCTGCACCGAAACGACATCGTCGTCACCATCGATGGCGTGGCAAAGCTCATCCCCCCATTTTCTTGCACCATTTCTTTATCTGTGTGCAGAACTCGTATATCATTTTGGAAACATATATGCTCGCACGAGAAACTCCGCGATGGTATTTTTCATTGTTATTGTTCTCGCCGTCGCCGACGTCGCCGCCGTGTAAAATTTTTCATCTCCGACGCACTAAATCAAAAACTTACCCGACCACGAATAAGGAAAACAGCACCAAGCACGAGACCCAGGTATCTAAACGAATCACCGCAGCGTACAAGACGAAGCGAAGAGAAAACTTAAGCCATTTCCGCATTTTGACCCGACGAGTCAAGATACCAACCCCCGTTCTGTTTTCCCATCTCTTTTAAATCCTCGCCACCGAGTAAAAAAATTCTCGGTTTTTTTCTCGAGCTCGCAATAACCGAGCAGATTTAAATGTGTACGTCGTCCAATACGAATACCCGTTGTTAATCGATAGCCCATATATGACCTATTTTTCCAGAGACACTTGTACCCCCCTCCCCTCCGCACCTAGACGATGGTGCTTTTCCACCCCGTAACATCGCAGCTTTGCTACTATGTGTTGCCAGCACGTCCGAACGTATCGCCGCACCGCACACCCTCTCCGGCTTATTATCCGGAGCTTTTTTTTTTCCTGAAAGAATACGACAACGAAGTACGCGGAGATAAAAAGTAAAGAGAGAAAAAAACATCCATTAAGGGAGTACACAGTACAACGCACATTTTATACTCCAGACATAAAATCACTGAGACGAGTTGGGCAGTTAGTCGATCCGTCAGTTAAAAGGGGCAAGTCGCGAGCTCGACCTGGAATTTATCGTGGCGTGGCACCTTGCTCGTATTGCACGCTGTAGTTTGCGTGCGAGTGTATTTGGTCAAGGCTGTTTCCGAGTGTTTTTCGTGCCCTTTTTTTTCTTCTTTTTTAGTCTTTATGGTTTTTTTTTCGGTAGAAAAGGTGGGGGAGGGGAGGGGAGAAAGAAAATGTTGAGCGAGAAATTAATATTTTGACGCTTTGTTTTTGTTTTCTGGTCGATTCGGGGTTGGTGCTGACGAGTTGATAATTTCAGGCGAAGTTGGGTTCGGAATTGAAAATTTTCAAAAACCAAGTCAAATTGAATTTTAAAATGTTACAGAAATTATTCGAAGTCTTTTGGCGAACGATTTTCTAGTAAAAATCAACACGAAAACGTTACGAAATAGATCGAAAAATAAAGACAAAAATCTAGATACATAAATGGTGAAAAATATATATCAAACAAAAAATTCAAGTGCCTAATTTTTGCAATTTTTTAGAGTAAAATAAAATTCAAAATATTCGATGAATTTTTTTGGATCTGAAAAAAAATTCTATAAAAATCGTCAAATTTACTTAAATTGTACGAATGTGAATACCTACATAAACCCTTCCGAATAAGTTTTCATAAGAGTAAATTGATAGGTGTACATTGAAAAAAAAAACCACTCTACATTTTGACGAAAATTGGTGCAATAGTTTACTTTGAGTAGGAGATCTCCCAAAAGAATTTTTGAGCCCTTCCCTCCGGCCCAGAAAGGAAGGAGCTAGGGACCTCTAAATGAGACAATTTTTGAAAAAAAAACTCCACTAGGGAGTTAAAAAGCTGAAGATCCCAAATTTTCAAGATTTTTTGTTTTTATCAAACTCAAATCGGCCACTCAAAAACACTTCAAAATCAAGCCCAAAAATTTTTCGACTCTAATAATGAATTTTGATGAAATTTTTAAAGACAGGGTGTCCACTGTATCATGGCATTCCTTTTTCATCACAGCTCATTAAAAAGTAAATTTCCAAAAAATTGGAGTAGAAAGACAAAGTGTAAATTACCCCGAGCGTAGCGAGAGAAAAATTTTTTTGAATAATTTATAATTTAATGAACAAAAGGCATGCATTTTGAATAAATGATAAATTTAAAAAATCAGATAGAAGATAGAATAATTTGGCCCAAGCGAAGCGAGGGCGAAATTTTTTGAAAAATTTATAATAAAATAAGCGAAGAAACACTTTTTTAAATGATTTATCCTTTTTTTAGATTTTTGAAAAATTCTAGAGAAAATTCCAAAATTCCCTGACTTTACCATTTAATGACCATGCTAAGTAAATTTTGACTTGCATACTTTCATAGAATTTTAGATGGCAGCACTACAACAGATAATGTTAAAAAAATAATTCGAATTTATTTTATCAGCCAAAAAAAATTTTAACATATCTGTGAGTAATTCGATCAGACTACAAACAACAAAAATTTACATTTCCGGTCATTTTCAGTCGCTTTCAGGCAAAAATTCATCCCCTCTCCAAAAAAATACATCCAAGTTGAAATAAAATGAAAATGTTATGTAAGGTCATTGAAATGTCATAAATTTACGTTGAAAATTATTTTTTTGAAACATAAAATTGCTGAAAATTGTAAAAATTGATTCAAAATTCAATAAAAAACTATTGAAAGACCGTGAAAATGACCAATACCTACGCTATAAAAAAAGAGCCGTTTAAAAAGGGAATACACTTGTTTAATTTAAAATGTTATTAAAAATTTATGGGTGTACATGTAGGTATGTAAGGTATGTACCACCCCAAAATTGAAAAACTGAATTTCACGTTGTTTTTTTTCCATAATTTTTAGGTACTTCAAATGAACAAATTCCATTATAGCTTCATAAATTGTTTAGGTTTATTTTTTTAAATCAAAAGTCAAAAAGACGACTTATGTAAAAAAAAAATCCCATAACATTTCAAAAATCATATCCCCCTGGAAGTCTAACAAAATTCTTAAAATCAAAAAGTAAGGCTTCGGCAGGACCTTTCGGAACTTTTTTATATGACTTTCGCAGAGCATTTCCTCGGAGTGTTCAATGTTCCAAAGGGGGGTGGGGAATTTATTGAGCCGAGGGATGCGAGGTCAAAAATTATTACAAAAAAAGGTTATCAAAAGTTGAATAATTTCATCATTTTTCCACATTTGAGTTGTTGAAAAGAGCAATTTTCGACTTTCCATAACTTTTTGGACAATTTTGCTATCAAAATTGAAAATTGTAATTATTTTTCACGAATCTTGCGATTTCATAACCCGCACTTGAAACTTTCTATCAACAGAAAATTAGACTATCTATTACAAAGAAATCATCAAATCATAAAAAAATTATGACAAAAATCCAAGTAAACGCCAATGAAATTTGGTAGGCATAAACATAACAAATCATTTTTGAATATATTCGCATAACATCATCCCAATTTTCAAATAACAAATAACATTTCAGAAACCATAAGAATTAATAAGAAAATGTAAAATTTTAGTACAGAACGATGAAAAAATCGCCAAAAACTTTTCAAGTCTTATCTCACAAAAAATTGTATCATGAAAATAACAAAAAATACACGAAAAAAGTCATTAAATTAATACGTATGGAAAAATCTTCATGATACACAGTTAGGTCTTTTGAAATAAAAATACAATTATTTCATCATCAAATCCCCTCACCTTCGCCTCCCATTTCCCTTTGGTTCAGAATTATTCTGAACCAGATGAGAACCAGAGGTGAAGAAATTTGATGATGAAATTATGACATAAGGAATACTTGGAAAAATTATGCAAATCAGTAAACCTTTTCTTCTCTTATGGGGTTTCAGCAGAGATGGGGCGATTCGAATCGCCAAAAAGAATCCGATGCGGGAATCGGGTTCTCCATTTCAAGCGAATCACAGTTTTGGGGATCGGATTCGCAGTCAAAAGGGGAACAAATGAAAAAATGTTTTCCGCAAATATATTTTCTTTGTTGAGAATCTTTTTGAATTTTTTTCCACATTTTTTTTACCGATGAGTGATATTCAAAAACTTGCCTCTCCATCAAAAAAGGATGGAAAGAATAGCAATTTTGAACAGATATATTCAAATTCAGTTCAACATAAAGTATTCTCTCTGATTTTTTGGCTTAAAAAAATGTTGAGAAAATTCGTATTCAAAACTTACTTTTGGGTCAAACTTTCAGATGAGGAGTTCGAGAATTTATTTTTTCAAAAAAAAGTCAGTGGCAGGAGGTACAGAGAATGGAAAAATGAAGGTTCTGTACAGGGCTGCGAGAACGAACGAGAACAAAGAACAAAGAACCAAAAAGAACCAAAAATTCTGAGAACGAGAACAAGAACGAGAACCATGTTGAAAACATTAAAAGAACAAGAACGAGAACGAGAACGATAAGTGACGAACGCGAACGAGAACAAGAACGATGATTTTGCATTTTTTCAATTTTTTGCTTGAAAAATGCTGATATTTTTGAGTTTTGAGAAAAATAAAGAACTAAGAACCAAAAAGAACAAAAAATTTGAAGAACGAGAACGAGAACAAGTTTTGAAGAACAAGAACGAGAACGGTCTCGAGTATTATTGAAGAATGAGAACAGGAACAGGAACGACTTATGAAGAACAAGAACGAGAACGGGAACCAAAATTTCATCGTTCTCGCAGCCCTGGTTCTGTAATTAAAAATTGACCATACTGCTGGTTCGTTTCAAATTTTTCGAAAATACCTTACAAGGGAGGTATCCCAACTCAGAGTAAAATTATGAGCTCAAACAAAAAAAATTCGAAAGTACAACATAACAGCACCCCGTATCCAAAATTCAATGTACTGAAGTTCATTTCTCAATTTTTGGCAAATTTTTGAAATTTCAAAATTACCTCCGCTCGCGCTCCGCAAAATATGAAAATCTGATCTAATGAACGAAAAAAACTGAAATTTGGTATATACCCCATTTTTAACCTCCCGGATCGATTGAAAGCGGTTTCAAGACGTTTCGGAGCAATCAGAAAATTTTGGGATTCTCCAGCGCAGCGTTGGAGAGAAGCCTATAAAAATGGCCCATATGCACTTCAGCACCTATATATTGGTGACCTAATTGATCTATTAAAACACAATTTTCCAAAATTCGTAAATTTGAGTTCAAATTTGCATTTTTGGGCAAGAAATTTTCCTGGAAAAATTTAAATATTCGTCCAATGCGCACACAGCGAGGTAAAAAGTTGAAACTTGGTAGATACCCTATTTTCGACCTCTGGAATCGGATGGAAGCGGTTTCGAGACGTTTCAGAGCAATCAGAAAATTTTAAAATTTTCCAGCGCTGGAGAAAAGCCCATAAAAATAGCCCATATGCACTTTAGCACCTATATTCGCGGATCATCCGTATTGTGACCTATTTGATCTATTAAAACAGAATTTTTTGAAATTTGCAACTTTGAGTTCAAATTTATATTTTTTTAGCCAGAAAATTAATTTTTTCCAATAAAATTGTCAGCCAAAAAATATAATTTGAACTCTAAGTTGCGAATTTCGGAAAATTCTACTTTATTCGATCAAATAGATCACCAATATTTGTTATCCGTGATCAAAGGTGCTGATGTTCATAGGGACCATTTTTATGGGCTTTTCTCCAGCTCTGGAAAATTCTAAACCTTTCTGATGGCTTCGAAACGTCTCGAAACCGCTTCCAATCGATTCAGGAGGCCGAAAATAGGGTATACACCAAATTTCAGCTTTTTTCGTTCATTAGATTAAATTTTCATATTTTACAGGCCGGAGGTAATTTTGAAATTTCAAAAATCCGCCAAAAATCGAGAAATGAACTTCAGCACCTGAAATTTTGGATACGGGGTCCTGTTATGATGTACTTTCGATTTTTTTTTGTTTGGGCTCAAAATTTTACTTTGAGTTGGGATACCTCCCTTGTTAGCATTTTTTGAAATTTACTCATAAAGTTTTTATTGAATTCTTAGATTTTAGAATCGAGCTGATGCTTTCCAAATTTTCATCAAATCGCATCTGATTAAATTACCATGCACGGAGAAGATAAACGACATCATTCGTGTTGCTCAATTCTAGTACCTATTTATTCGCCCACACTCTTCTGACCCTTTTCTCGACCGTAATACGAGAACGAAATTAGATGAGGACAAACGAAACCCATCTACGACTACGAGTAACATTTCAAGAAGATTTATAAACCATACTCTACACATATACAATACAAACGCAGGTAATTAAAAAGATGCGGGTAGCGTTTAAATAGGATCGGTGTTGCGAAAAAACCATCTAAATCCTACATGTTCGCTTCTCGGGGCCGAGTCAAACTTATTCAAAGGAAGCTTTACCACCGCCGGATTTATTTATAATACATATCGCGACCATACATCATAAGTAACTTAAAGAAAATACCAAATTCCGACAAATACTTGACACGTACCACGGCAGAAAGAGAGGGGCAGAGGGAGAGAAATCGCTTATCTGCGGTATGACAGATTTACCTACATAAAGAAAAATTACGTCATATTCTCGTATGCGGTACGTACATCCCTATATAGCAGGGCAGCTTACACATAAGATATCGTTTAAGTATACATAATAATACGGACGTGAATGGAGTTTTTTTTTTCCTCCAAAGCACGTTGTTTTATTACACGTAGCCGGTAATAGGGCGAAGGAAAAAAGGGAAGCTAGGTACCCTTGTCGTTCAATGACCCCGAGAACTCTTTCTCTCTATTCAGACGTTCAACTTTCTATACTTAGGTACCGAGCTACGTACGTATCGAGAATATTATTTATGAACAATGCACGCTCGTACCGACGACAACAAGTAGGTATTTTGCCCGTATAGAGGAGTTTTCCTCGTCGACGTTTTACGACCTCGTGCTGCCCTGCCAGAGAGTTACCTATCCTTTGATTATACAACGCTGCAAGGCGAGGCGAAGAGAAAAATGTGCTAATACTTTCATCGCATCGCTTAACTATAATACGCGGCGATACGAGAGCGATAAACCGAAGACAGCGACAGCGGGAATAAAGAAAAGAACGCCAACGATAAAGGGTGCATTAAGAGTAATAACGTTCCGATATTATAAAAGCAGAAGCGGAATACTGCAAGCGAGCTTTTCGTCCGACTAATTATCAACGTAGCTGTGGAGTAGGTGAGTATAAGCCATTTGAGGCTGTCGGTTGATGGTATTATGCTGGCGAATGCAAATCAACCCCTTTGGTAACTCGAGCCGATGCTGATGAATGTGACGAGAGAGTCGGAGAGAGGATTGCGAAATACGAGGAAATCAACGACCGAGCTCGAGTTATGGAATGGATGAGCCGTCGGTATGGGTACTGGAGTGCGAGCTGAGCGAAGAACAAGGGGCAGTAAAGGGATCCCCAAGAGGTAAGAGAAGAGCTCGGCTAAAGGACGTACTCGGGCGTTGATGTAGTACTGGATTAGACCGACGATAATGGAAAACGTGCGACAGATAGGTTATGACAGTTCGTAGAACAGAATGTGCTCGAATGTGTTGATATAACAGGGTGTTTATAAATTAATCGTACGAATACGGTGTGGTTGGTGAATGTGGAATAAGGCTGGAAATTTGGTTTAGGGGGTTGGATCGGTATTTAGTTCCGAATTCGAGCTGGGAAACGAATAAAAATTGGGTATTTTTTTTTGAAAAATTCGGAATGTTGACGATTTTTGGCTAAAAATGATGGAAATTTTGAAAATGTAGATGTCAAATTTTTGAAAAATCAAGAGTCAATCCAAAAGCATCAAGGAAAGTTTTCAAAAATTGAAAAAACTGGAAAAATTGATTCAAGAAAATGTAGGTGTAAAATTATTAAAAAATCAAAAGCACCACAAAAAATTTTAAAAAATTGAAAAAACTTGAAAAATTGATTCAAGAAAATGTGGGTGTAAAATTTTTGAAATATCAAGAGTCAATCCAAAAGCACTACAAAAAATTTTCAAAAACTGAAAAAATTAATTGAAATTAGTTAGACATGAAAAACAGCAATTTTTTCACGAATATAAAATGACACATCCCAAATTTTATTCATTTGGAAACCATGTATTTTTTTGGGGACACCATGTCCAAATTTAGTTTTTCTGAGTTTTTAGAGACATTGCATCCATATTTGGTTTGTTTTCGGACACTGTGCCCAGATTTGGTTTATTTTGGGACACTATGTCCAAATTGAGTTTTTCCGAAGAAACTGTGAATTTCAGGTGTTTCTGAGACATTATATCCAAAATTATCCAAATTTACTTTTCAAATTGAGAAAAAGGTAGGACATTATGTCCAAATCGGTTTTCACTATGGATTTGTCATAATGCTGCTCTCTAAATCCAAATCAGTAAAATTTAACTGATTTGCAGTCATTTTTTACTGATTTGACTCACAGGAATTGGACCGGCCAAATTTACTGATTATCTGTAAAATTGACTGATTGAATTCAGTAAAAAACAACTGGTTTTAAACCAGTTATTTTTTACTGAATTCAATCAGTTAATTTTACAGATAATTAGTAAATTTGGCCGGTCCAATTCCTGTGAGTCAAATCAGTAAAAAATGACTGCAAATCAGTAAATATTTATAGATTAAGACGTCAGAATAATATTTTTAAAATATTATAATTAATTTTTAAAAATATAGTAATTAGTTGACAGTTATAATGTTATCATCACTATTATTACATTTTTATGAGGAATCTAATGGTACAACTTTCATTTCAATTGACTAACGAAAAATCCCTATACCTATCTGGGATTCGAACCTACGACCCTGCGTTTTTATGTTCCTACCTACCTGAACTTAACCACTAGGCTACGGGGCTTATCTGAAATTAACTCTTTTAAAACAGTTTATATGTTTGCGATACCAATGTTTTTACTTCCTTTTTCATGAACACAATTTTTGTAATACGTATGGTATCTGAATTTTTACTCCTGCATAAGGTAAATAGAAATCCTACATACAAGATGGGGGGGGGGATATAATTTTACATATAAGTTTGTAGACTTGCATAAGAGCTACTCTTTCCACAGAAATACCATGTCTTGAAATTTTTATAATGGTATCTACATATTTCATCAAACAAGATGACAAATTTTGTTAAATTTTTTTTAAACAGATGCATACCATTTTTGAACCAACTTTTCTACCAAATACCTATTTATCAAATTTAATTGAAGTATAAACTCAAAAAAAAACTCAAAATTATTTACCCATCTTAAGTGCATAAAGAATTAATAGTAGAAAAATTATTTACCCTGAAGTTAAGCACAGGGTACAACTCTAAACCAGAAGTACTACATAGTATAAGGGCTTTAATTTGTGAAAAGTAGACGAGCGTCTGTTTTCATTTTAGTGTTGTCGGTTGTCGGGAATGTTGCTTTTCTAAACGTTTTTTTCCAAGTCCAATTTTTTTCATATTTTTCGCATATCAAGTTTTTTTTTTAGTCGCAATTTTCTCAACTCATTTTTTTTCAATTTTCTCATCTTAAATTTTTTTAGATGTAAATAATTATTTTCAACTCAAATTTTTTCAGACGTAATTTTCTCAACTCAGATTTTTTTCTTCTAATTTTCTCAACTCAAATTTTTTCAGACGTAATTTTCTCAACTCAGATTTTTTTCTTATAATCTTCTCAACTCAATTTTTTTAGACGTAATTTTCTCAACCCCATAATGTATCGAAAATTTTAGAAGCTGGAGTGCATTTCTCGAATTTTGGCGAATTTTTAAGATTTTTAAATAATGTTATAGCCCTAGCCCTGCAAAATATGAAATTTTGATCTAATTACCAAAAAAACCTGAAATTTGGTGTATTTAATTTCGGTCTGCCGAATCGATTGGATGAACATCAGCACCTTTAATCGCAAATTACCCAAATTTGCGACTTTGAGGTGAAATCCATATTTTTTGGATGACAATTTTTTTGGGAAAAAATTATTTTTCTGCTAAAAAAGTATGAATTTGAAACAAAAATTACGAATTTCGGTGAATTGTGCCTTAATCCATCAAATAGGTAACCTAAATGAGTAATCCATGATTTTAGGGGCTGCATGATTTTATGAAACAAAAATTTTATTCAAATTCATTCTATCTCCAAAATTAGAAAATTTCAGTTTCAAAGTCGGCAAAATCGTGAACTTCGTTCTTCCCCCGAGAAAAAATACTTCGCCACGCCACTGCTTGTACAATTGTACATACGTAAACTTAACAATTAATTTTTTGTGTACTGAATTTTCAATTAACTTTCCAACTGCTGTTTTTGAATTTCTACATGTTTTTCACGAGCGTCTGTTTTCATTTTAGTGTTGTCGGAAAAGTTGCGGCACGATATTTTTCGCATTTCAAGTTTTTTTTTCAGTCGCAATTTTCTCAACTCAAATTTTTTCTTTCGATTTTTTCAACTCGACCCAAATTTGTCTATTTTAATTTTCTCAACTCAAATTTTTTCAGACGTAATTTACTCAACTCAATTTTTTTAGACGTAATTTTCTCAACTCAGATTTTTTTCTTCCAATTTTTTCTACTCAATTTTTCTTCTTCTAATTTGCAGCAGCATAATTTCTTTTCCGAGTTCTTATCATACGACACAAGTTATGAGAAAAAAAATTTAGTTGAGAGACTTGGAAGACCAATATTTGAGTTGAGAAAATTATAAGAAAAAAATTTGAGTTGAAAAAAATTGGAAGAAAAAAATTTAATTTGAGTAAATTACGTCTGAAAAAATTTGAGTTGAGAAAATTTAAATAGATAAATTTGAGTCGAGTTGAAAAAATTGAAAGAAAAAATTTGAGTTGAGAAAATTGCGACTGAAAAAAAACTTGAAATGCGAAAAATATGAAAAAAATTTGGACTTCGAAAAAAACGTTTAGAAAATCTCTGATTCAAACGTCAAACACTTGAAAAAAAAATCGTGCCGCAACTTTTCCGAAAACACTAAAATGAAAATAGACGCTCGTGAAAAACATGTAGAAATTCAAAAACAGCAGTTGGAAAGTTAATTGAAAATTAAGTACACAAAAAATTAATTGTTAAATTTACGTATGTACAATTGTACAAGCAGTGGCGTGGCGAAGTATTTTTTCTCGGGGGAAGAACGAAGTTCACGATTTTGCCGACTTTGAAACTGAAATTTTCTAATTTTGGAGATAGAATGAATTTGAATAAAATTTTTGTTTCATAAAATCATGCAGCCCCTAAAATCATGGATTACTCATTTAGGTTACCTATTTGATGGATTAAAGCACAATTCACCGAAATTCGTAATTTTTATTTCAAATTCATACTTTTTTAGCAGAAAAATAATTTTTTCCCAAAAAAATTGTCATCCAAAAAATATGGATTTCAACTCAAAGTCGCAAATTTTGGAAATTTGGCTTTGATCGATGAAATAGGTCACCAATTTGGGTAATTTGCGATTAAAGGTGCTGATGTTCATCCAATCGATTCGGCAGACCGAAATTAAATACACCAAATTTCAGGTTTTTTTGGTAATTAGATCAAAATTTCATATTTTGCAGGGCTAGGGCTATAACATTATTTAAAAATCTTAAAAATTCGCCAAAATTTGAGAAATGCACTCCAGTTTCTGAAATGTTCGATACATTATGGGGTTCTTTACGATGTCTTTAATTTTCAATTTTTTTTGTTTGGGTTCAAAATGTTATTTCAAGTTGGGATATACCGCCCTTGTTAGGTATTCTGAACAATTAAATTACATTTCCCACCTTATTTCTGACAATCTTTATGATCACTGAACTACTTGAATTACTTGCATTTTCAAGTACATAACAGTTATTTCTTAGAAATGAAAAAGTTTAACGTATTTTTGAGCGTTTTTCTAATGGTAACAATGTTACTTTATACGCATGCGTTACAAGAACGTTCAACTGGCAGCTCAGTAAAAATTAACTGATTTAAGCAGTAATTTTTATAAAACTGTAAAAAAATCAGTAAAAATTTCTTGATTTACCGGGAAAAACAGTGAAAATATGTTAATTAAATCAGTACTTTCCAAATTGACTGAAAATCAGCTTAAAATGTCAAAAAAGTACTGATTTCAATAAATTTTAACTGATTTACAATTAATCTTACTTATAATTTCAGTAAAATTTATTTTACTGGAATGAATCAGTTATATTTTTACTGATTTGGATTTAGAGAGTGATGAGGATGAATTTACAAAACGCGAGACCAAATTTAGAGGCTAAAATTTCAAGATCATCGACTAGAAAAACTTTTAAAAGTTGTACTCAATTTTTGAATGTCATTACTAAAAAAAATTCCCTTTATGTCGAAAAAAAAACATATTCCATGACGTCGACAAACTACTGAAAATGTTGGCTATTTTTCTAATTTTCCACAAGTTTAACAGAATTCCATTACATAAATTCTTCAAAATTTTTCCAAACTTTTTCATAGTTTGTCATAAAAATTATAGAAACGATATTTTTATAAAACTTTGATCCTTTATTTAATGTCATTACATAAATTCACTAGAAAATTTCCCGTTTTTCAAATCTAACAAAATATAAAATATTAAGTACAATCTAACATTTTTCGTTTATTGAAATTGCTCAGTAATTTTATAAGCTGGGAAAAAAGGAGAACAGGACTCATAGTTGACATTTTAACATGAAGTCATCAAAATTCTAAAAAACAGATTATCTAACATTTTAATACCTTTGTGACCTTTCGACATTTTGTTGGCTAGAAAAAATCATCAACGCCTCAAAAGCTCAGAAAAATCATTACAAGGAAGGAAATTCGAAAAAATCGTGGGATGACTTTCGGGGTGAAAATTCATTTCAAAAATCAAAAATTATCTCAGCTTCAAAACCTCGAAAAATCGTAGGATGATTTTCGGGGTGAAAATTCATCTCAAAAATCAAAAATCATCTTAGCCTCAAAACCTCGAAAAAGTCGTGGGATAATTTTCGAGGTGATAATTCATTCCAGAAAAATCATCCCAACCTAAAAAGCTCGAAAAATAATTCCAGCCTCGAAAGTTCGGAATATCCATCCCAGCCTCAAAACCTTGGAAAAGTTGTGGGATAATTAGTGAAAATGATATGCATTGCAAAAGTCATTGTACTCCTTGAAAAAACGTAGAAAGTTTGAAAAAAATGTTTTTCATCCAAAAAATTCTCCCAATAGTTTCAAAGCTCGGAAACATCGTGGAATGATTTAGATGTTGAAAATTCACTTCAAATCATCCCAGCCACAGATGCTCGGAAAAATGGTGGGATGATTCGGGAAAATAATTTTCATCCCAAAAATTATTTCAGCCTCAAAAGCTCGCAAAGTTTACTGAAGTTCTTCATCCCGAAAATCCTTCCAATTTCAAAGCTCTCTCAACAATAGGAAAAACTATGGGATGATTTCGGGAAAGAAAATT
Source organism: Pseudococcus viburni (assembly GCA_033439095.1). Taxonomy (NCBI): domain Eukaryota; kingdom Metazoa; phylum Arthropoda; class Insecta; order Hemiptera; family Pseudococcidae; genus Pseudococcus; species Pseudococcus viburni. The sequence continues at coordinate 474,844 of JAVBJF010000156.1, read as the reverse complement.
AATTCCAGCAGTCATCCCAGCTTCAAAAGCTCGGAAAAGTTGTGGATGATTTTTAGGGTGAAAATTCATCGTAATAATCATCCCGGTCTGAAAAGCTCGAAAAAATCGTGAAATGATTTATGAAAATGATCCTCAAAATTTATAAGCCGAGACAATTAAATTGCCAACAAATCATGTAAGTGCCCTCAAAGTTTTAATTTTTCAAGATTTGTTTTCAAATTCCAAGGGTTTGAGAATTGAAAAAGGATCGCTGCCTAAACCAACATTTCTTACTTTACATTGTTCATAAAAATATGCAACTATTTTTCTCTCGTTTTCAGCAACTGTTGTTACTTTACACAATTTTAACAATATTTTTGTATTTTTGAACTATTTCTAAGAAAAATTCATTATTCAATCAGCTCTGATCTCTGATATCATTTTTGAATAATTTTTGTAAAAGTTGAAAATTTTTGGTGAAATTTTCATCACTTATATAATTTCCAACTTTATATTATTATTTTTGACCGATTTTCAACAATTTTCAAAAGTTTTTTACAATTTTCATCAGATCTGAAACAATTTTTTTTGATAGGCATTCTTTTTTTTTTTAGTACCGGTTTTGAAGTAATTCTCATTAATTGATTCAATTTTTTCTAAACCTTGTGTAATTTTTTTCAATACTTCCTCAACTATACGCATTATAATAATTATAATATTTTTTATTCGACATTATTTTTCGTAATTTCCAAAGTACATACAACTACGTTCTATTTGGAGATATTTTTCATCAAATTTTCCAAAAAATTTTCATTCACAAATCATGAAAAGTTCATCACTACATTATTGGGGCATTTTCAAAAAATTTTGCATTTTGAACAATATTATTTTTTATTTATTTACCGAAATAGTCCAGGCATTTTAGGAGTTGACCCCCCAAAAATTAAAGCCTGATTTTTTTTTCGCGTTTTACGTTCGTAATGGTCCACTACACAACATACTAAAATGGACACCCCCACAACCCTCCGCTACCCCCAGGGGAGGGGTAAACGTCCGCTGAAAACCGGTTTTTCGTGAATATCTCCTCAAATAAGCCTCAAAATTGAAAAGTAGTTATGAACAATCTTGTTCTACGCGTAATTTCCTATCGGAAGGGTTTTTTTCTTTTTTAAAAACACTCACTTCCTTGACCAAAAATTAAGGGTAAAAATCACCTATTTTTCAACAATTTACAGCATTTTTGGAAAAAATCGAAACTTTTGGAAATATCTCCTCAAAAAAGCCTCAAAATGGAAAAATGGTTATGAACAATCATGTTCTACGTGTAATTTCCTATCAGACAGGTTCATTTTTTTTTCGAAAACATTCACTTCTTTGTCCAAAAATTAAGGGTGAAAAACGCCTATTTTTCCAATATTCACAGTACTTTTGGAAATAATGAAAATACGAAGCTGAAAATATCGTTTTTGAATCCTTACGACACAAAGAAATGTTCGTATCACCAATAATCATCATAACATCGCGTTTATAGTACTTTTTCTTTCCACAACTTCGATTTTTTAAATGCAGTATTCAATTTCAATAACCTCCTTTATAATTAACGGTAGGGTTGAAATTTTTGCGGTGACTTTTTTTGAAATACCCTACCAGCATGTATTAAAAAAATACTCATTTTGGGTACTTTTAGCTTCGTATTTCCATAATTTCCAAAAATACTGTGAATATTGGAAAAATAGGTGTTTTTCACCCTTAATTTTTGGGCAAAGGTACGGGTGTTTTTGAAAAAAAAAACGAACCTGTCTGATAGGAAATTACACGTAGAACATGATTGTTCATAACCATTTTTCCATTTTGAGGCTTTTTTGAGGAGATATTTCCAAAAGTTTCGATTTTTTCCAAAAATGCTGTAAATTGTTGAAAAATAGGTGATTTTTACCCTTAATTTTTGGTCAAGGAAGTGAGTGTTTTTAAAAAAGAAAAAAACCCTTCCGATAGGAAATTACGCGTAGAACAAGATTGTTCATAACTACTTTTCAATTTTGAGGCTTATTTGAGGAGATATTCACGAAAAACCGGTTTTCAGCGGACGTTTACCCCTCCCCTGGGGGTAGCGGAGGGTTGTGGGGGTGTCCATTTTAGTATGTTGTGTAGTGGACCATTACGAACGTAAAACGCGAAAAAAAAATCAGGCTTTAATTTTTGGGGGGTTTGGTACATTTTTTCTCTTATTTGCCTGGACTAAAAACGATTTTCAAGATTTCCATTACGCAATAAGAAATTTGCGGCCTCCTTTTCCAAAAAAATTTAAAACAGATTTTCAATGCTCTCCGTTCTTAGTTGGAAAACATCAAAAACTAGGTAAATATAATTTTGACAGAATCGACCCCTTGAAGCAAAAAATTGAAAAAATCAGTTTTGACAATGAGAAAGAAATTACATTTTTCACGTTTTCATGAACGAAATAAAATTTTATTTAAGCTATGCTTGACAATTTTTTCGAACTTTAAAAATTTATCGAATTACAGTCGAAATTCTGGTAAAAGGCAATGCAAATTTAGAATGCAACTGCATTCTGCAAAATTTCAACCATTCTGACTAATTTTTCCAACCATAGTATAATTCTTCAAAAAAATACATTTTTTTTAAATTTGTCAATTTTACCAAATAATTGCCCAATTTTATTTGAGGTGACAGAATTTTAAAGCCTATAAGAGTATTTTTGCACTTTCATTTGTTTTTTTATCATTCTTTATGTTTTATGAACCACTTACAGGCCTACACCTGATTCCTTGAAAAAATATGGCCTCAATATAAATAAATCTTTTGCACCCCCTCACCCTTTCACCGACCCTAATTTACACTCTTTAAGTACACTAGCTCAGCAATTTCAAAATGGCAAAATTTTCCACAAATTCGAACAATTCAAACACCCAACCCAGTCATCATAGCGAAATTTCGAAGAAAAAAAGTGACTTTTAGTGAATTTTTTTGAGCAGTCACCAAAAAATTACCAAAAATTCGATTTTTTCGGGGTAATTTTTTTACAGTTTTTTTTTGGGGGGGGGGGGATTTTTTTGTAGTTTTCTGCAAACATTTCAAAGATAAATCAATTGAAATAATTTCATTCCAGGTATCATAGCGAAATTATATCAAAATTAAGTAACTTTTAGTAACTTTTCTCGAACACGAAGTAATTAAAAAATGAGCAAAATGTAACCAAAAATTCAATTTTTTAGATGGGGGGAGCAATTTTTTTTTGAAGTGTCCTGCAATCATTTTAAAGATGAACTGAAACGACTTGAATAATTTATTAAATTCCTTCGTCAAAACTATAAACAAATAATAATTTCATTACGGTTTTAACACACAGTGTTGCCAAATTCTAATGTTGAAAAGTTTCTAAAAATGTTTCGGAATTCGTAAAAAGTTCTGGTTTTTTATTTCACCACCACTATAGCTAAAAATAAAAGGCTGAGAATTCAAGAAAAAAAGTGGAGAGGGGGTCAAAATTCAATGAAAAAATTAGGTAATCTAAAAATCTTATTTTTTTTAGTGACACTTTAGGAGGCAGATATAGGTACATAATTAATTTAATTATACAGATTTGAACAAAGAAAAATTGAAAAATGACGAGATTTTTGGAACAAACAATTAATATATGACCTATATAGGTATTAGGTATCTACTCTCTAAATCTAAATCAGACAATTTTCGTAAAACTGTGCCTTTTTGAATCAGTGAAATGAATTTATTTGAAAATCTGTGATATTTCAATTGTTTGATTGATTTATTTTAGTCAAAATTACTGATTTATTCTGTTAAATGGTGAATTGACTCAAAAATCAATTAGGTACTTTACTGATTTGAAAAACATAATTTTTCCAAATTTATAAATATAACGATTGAAATACTGCCCGAGCGAAGCGAGGGCCAAATTTGTTTGAAAAATCATTATCAACTTTTAATTTTTTTCTTCAAAAATTTTGAAAAATAGCAATTTTTACGTAAAAATTTGAATTTTTGCTTGAAAATGCAAAAAAAAGTGACTTTTAGATGAAAAAAGTGACTTTTAGTGACCTTTGGATGAAAAAAGTGTCTTTTAGTGACCAAAGTCGAAAAAAGTGACAAACACCCTAAAAAAGTGACCTCCTATATGATGCCTGCCATCCCCTCCAAATTCGATAACCCTTTGAAAATTACACCAATACTTGGCCATCGCAAACCATACTTCAACTCGTAATTAAAACCAACTTCGATATTCGCTCCAACCGTACGTAACATCAATCCAACCGATTGTACATTTCAAAGGCGCCCTAAAAGGTCACATATCACGACCCGCCAGCCCTGGACTCGCGAAACAATTCCATTCCGACGCGACGCGGCGCTTTGAAAAGAAAACTTGGAAAAGCAAAGCGGCGACATCGCTGGGTATTGGACCCGACCGACGCCAGCGTCGCCAGCAACAATACGACGATTAATTTCGAGCAAACACGTCGGTCGTCGAAAACACATCAAACGACAAGCGGCAATCTACGCTGTATGTACGAATAATATCCATGTACTCGCATTACGATTACATTACGAGTCGGGTAAGTATAGCGAGTACAAATCCGCATCGCCGGCGATAATATGCAATTACATTAAATCCGCTGTCGTCGTCGTATGGTATCGACGACGCCATCGTCGTCGCCACCGCATCAGCATCATTTGAAAATTAATAATAACGAATTACGTAGCACTACGTACGTCGTCTCGTTGCGTCGGTTCGTTTCGCGAGATCATAACGTAACGTTCGAATAATTGGTACATCGACGTCGAAGACGATTATACCAGTACTTTTACAGGGTGTCCACTATATTTCAGAAATGATTTTCCCTGACTTTTCCAGGTTTTCCAGACCAATTTTTCGAATTTTTCCAGACCTTATAAATATGATATTCGTAAACCAGGGAGGATTGGGGGGGGGGAATTTTTTCGCGTGATGTACTTACATCCCGAAATTTTGTATAAAAAATTTTTATACAAAATTTCGATAATCAGATAATCAATTTTTGAATTCCCTCAGAAAAAAAATCACAAAAAATGATCATATCGGCTCAGAATTTTAGGGGGTGGTGGAGGAAGGATCAATGTATTTTTTTAATCCATTTCTGACGTTTTTACCTCCATAAGTCTTTGATTGGTGGAAGTTTGAAAAAAAGTGGTCGAAATATGGCACCCTTACCCTTGATGAAAAAATTTTTCAGAAAAAAAAGTATTTTCAGCATTATTGCAGAAAGAAATACAGTTTGAGTTATGATTTTTTTGGGGGGAGGAGGGTGTATTTATTTATGAAAAAAAAATGAAAAATTGGTCACTTTTTTCGAAAAATAGGTCACTTTTTGCTTCATAAAAAGTCACTAAAGTCACTATTTTTCCCCAAAATCTGTGTGGCATGCCTGGGCGAGGGGGAGTTGGATGGGCGGAAAAATTTTTGGAATTGAATTTGAATATTTTTCTGACCTGAAGAGGGGCATCTAAAGATCTCGTAAAAAGTATCTAGTGATTTTGAAAAAAAAATCGTTAGACCCTATGCATTTTATATCATTTTTATAAAAATGATATAAAATGCATAGGGTCTAACGATTTTTTTTTTCAAAATCACTAGATACTTTTTACGAGATCTTTAGATGCCCCTCTTCAGGTCAAAATAACTATTTTTTCATTAGTGCGTAATTTCGCAAGTTTTCGACAAAAAAACAAAATTTGAACCCCTTTACTCCCCAAAACGAGGACTAAATTATGCACCAATTTTAGGAAAGTTCAGGAATCTTAAAATACATACCCTACTACGAAACTTCCCCTTTCTGCTAATTTTTTTGGGTCAAAACCTAAAATGACTGTACCACTATGCTATTTCGTTTTTTTCAATTTTCTCCGCTAGTTTTGCCTGCAGGGTTGTCATTTTGGTCTCAAATTGTTTATCTGTGAAAAAGGAGCATGAAAATTTTTTTCCCCGGTAGATTGCGTCCATAGCGGCCGAAATCGTCCGGTGGTCGAAATTAGAAAGCGGTCGAGATTAGGGCATTTTACCCTTAATAAATCTTTAATTGAAGCCACGAGCTTAAAAATATGCATCAAATAACTGAAAAAAAGAATAAACTTGTTTTATAAATAAGTTTTTACTGAAAAAAATCGTAATATTCTGCATCTAAAAATTACGAGTTTTAAAAAATAAACTAGTATTTTTTTAAATTTTATGCAAGAGCGGAAGGCCGTTTGAATGAAAAAAGTGACTTTAGAGTGAAAAAACGGACTAATAGTGACTTTTGGCCAAAAAAGGGACTTTAGTGACCAACCCTGAAAATAGGGGACAAGTCACTAAAAAAGGTGACTCTGTGGCATGCCTGCGGCCTCTCCACAAAAATTTGAAAATTTGAATTTATTACCTACAGAAAAAAATTTAAATAAAAAGGAAAATCCAAGAATTCCAACGCAAACTCAAGTTTTGAAAAATGAAAAAAATTATGCCAGGGTGTTTGCCAAATTAAGCGAATAAACATTCGGATTTTTCCGGGCTAAAAATTCAAAATTTTCTTCACATTTCATCCCCCTCCCTCCAAAATGAAAAACACTTGTCCCAAATTTATAAATTCACGCAATCCCTTGCAATTTTTCAGTTTGTACCAATAAATGAAAAAGTGAATGAGGAGATGAAATATAAATCATTTTATGAAATATATAAAAGTGTTGAACCCAAGCGAAGCGAGGACGAAAAGTTTTGCGAAAAAATGTCTTCAAAAGATGAAAATTCACCACTTTTCCCTCATTCATTTTCTCCAAAACATGGCCAATAATTTCAATTTCTGTTCCATTCCCTCCCTTTTTTTCAACATCGTGATCAAGGGCATCATGACATTTCTTTCTCATCACAGCTCATTAAAAAGTAAGTTTCCAAAAAACTTGAGATTAAAAGATGTAGGTAATAATATGGCCCGAGCGGAGCAAGGGCGATTTTTTTTTTTAATTTATAATAAAATAAGCAAAAAAAATATTTTTTAAAATGATTTACATTTTTTGGGGATTTTTGAAAAATTCCGGAGAAAATTCCAAAATTTCCTGACTTTTCCAGACCACCAAAATACCCTGACTTTTCCCGGTTTTCCAGAGAATGGACACCATGTTTTACATAAACCAATACGTAGGTAAACATAATTTCCAATTTGCACGACCCGGACGACCGACGCGACGCCATCAGATGAAATTAAGAATACTGAATGATCAAAGAAAGGTGAAGCTGAAACGGACATAGGGGTTGAGGACCGAGACGACCGACGCCACGTTGAGGTAGGCGAAGGTGAAACTGGGAAATTGAAAATATACATTCGTATGCTCTGGCATCGACATCGAGTACAAATTAACTCGTTAATAAGATAAGGATCCGGTTCTTTATACTTAATTTGTAGGTATATTAAGAATTGGATAAATACATGAGACGGCGAGACTATATTGCCCGTATTATTATAATTATGATTATTATTACACTTGAAATCGATTTTTTGCTGACGCGAAGGCGCGACGAGCGAGGTGCAGAGTTGCATCCGTTGCTGCATCGTGCTCGAGTACATATTCGTGTATTTTACAGGAACTGGAATAGGTGGGAGGGGTGGGGATGAAGGTAGATAAGGTAAATCCACCAATTTGCCTTATGCATACATTACACTTACGTATGTAAGTATACCTCGTATGTTAATTATTACCCGAATAATGCAGCTAATTTGCTAATTATGGCGTCGTTTTCACGATCGCGTTTGCATTGTTGCATTCTGAAATGCAGACGTGACGATTCTCGCATAATATAATGTTAATTACCATTCGACATACGCAGACGTACCGGCGGGCTATCGGGTCTCGGTATTAATTATACGGGGTTTTTTGCCAAGTGTATCAACAAAATACCGGTCTTAAAAAATAAAGGGATACGATTTTAGTTTGTCGAGGGGTCTAATAAGGAAGGTAACTTAACTGGGAGTACAATTTTGGATGGAAACAAAAATAAATCGAAAGTGCATTATAAAGGATCCCCATATCTGAAATTTCAGGTGTTCAAATTCAATTTTCGAATTTTGACGAATTTTTGAAATTTCAAAATTATTCTATGGACCTGCAAAATATGAAAATTTCATCAAATCACCGAAAAAAGCTAGGGGACAAGTCAATAAATAAGGTGACTCTGTTTGATGCCTGAAATTTTCATCCCACAGCCTCAAAAATCCGGTAAACGTTCGATGATTCTACGATGGCGCAGCCAAAAATGCTCAGAAAATTCGCGGGATGATTCTTATGGGGTGAGAATTTATTGTATGTTTCATTCCAGACTCAAAAACTCGGAAAAAATTACGATGATTGTGCGATGAAAATTAATCGCAGCCAAAAATGCTCCAAAAAATGGTGGGATCAATTTTTTGTGTTGAGAATTCATTAAAATTTTCATCCCACAGCCTTAAAAACCCGGAAAAACGTGCAATGATTCTGAGATGAAAATTAACCGCAAATTAATCGCAGCCAAAAAAGCTCGGGAAAATCGTAGGATGATTTTTTTGGGATGAGAAATCACTGTATTTTCAATTCCAGCCTCAAAAACTCGAAAAAAACCTGCGATGATGTGATGAAAATAATCGCAAATTAATCGCAGCCAAAAATGCTCGGAGAAATAGTGGCATGATGTTTTTGGTATGAGAATTAATTCAAATTTTCATCCCAGCCTCAAAAACTTGGAAAAAACTTGTGATAATTCTGCGATGAAAATTAATCGCAGCCAAAAATGCTCCGAAAAATGGTGAGATGATTTTTTGGGGATGAGAATTCATTCAAAATATCCCATAGCCTCAAAAGCCCGGAAAAAAACGTGCGATGATTTTGTGATGAAAATTAATCGCAAATCAATCGATCCACTTTTTTGGCTAATTAATTCTACTGAACTACCATATAAATGACCTATTTGATCGTTTAGAACACAATTATTCATTTTCTGAAAAAATTCTTGGAAAAAATAGAAAAGTACGCCTACAGCGTACTCATCGAGGTAAAAAGCTGACAGTTTACAAATATACAATTTTCGACCTCCCGAATCTCGATTGGGAGCGAGTTTCGAGGCATTTAGGAGCCTTTAGAAAATTTAGAAAATTTCCAGCACAGAAGAAATGCCCATAAAAATGGTTCATATGAACTTTAGGACTTATAATCCGAATTATCCGCAATGGTGACAGGGTTGATCGATTAAAACACAACTTCCTATAATTTTGAAATTCTGAAATTCGCCAAAAATTCAAAAAATGAACTTAAGCACCTGAAATTTCGAATGTAATTCCGATTTATTTTTGTTTTCACTCAAAATTTTACGACCGGTTGCGGGAAAACCTTCCTTGTAAGAAAATTTCATTCTTAAAAAGGCATGACTCAGCAGTTTAGCAGGACAATTTTCGAACATTTCACCACGCGTGCAATTCTACATATCAGAATTTTTCAAAGTTTCGTAATAGAATTATATTTTTTTCTACTCAGAAACTCAATCTCGGGGGGAAAAAACTGAAAATATTTCCAATCCAACTCAAATAAATTTTTTGAAAATTTTTCCAATTCAGAAATCAATTTTTCTTAATCTTTCCGACTAAAATACAAAATGTGTTTTTTCCACAAAAAAAAAAAAAACAAAATTGGCAACATCGCAGAGGCCAAGAATTTAAATTTCCAAAACAAGATCGAGGTACGCGTACGCTTCCCTTTTTTTTTTTTTGGCCAGAAATCCCCACCAAGCAGATTATTCCAGTCCTTTTCCCCCATTTTCATTATTCTAAAGACAAAATTTGGTCAAAATTCAACGCTTCTCCTTCCTAAAAACATCACAAAATCTAGAAACAGTACAAATGGGGACGATCTCATTTTACGTATTTGATGTTCGATCACTGCTCTCGACTGATTATCAATAATTCCTAGTGAAAAATGAAAAATATTTTCCTTACCAGAGTGAAAAAATTATTCAAATTTTGATTACGTGGATGGAAAAGTTCCAAACGATAGTTAGAGATTATTCAAAGTCTCTTCACTGTAACTCTAAAAAAATTTTCAATCAAGTAGGTAGTAGACGGGTTAACGTGATTTTTTCAATTTCGATTAAAAAATTATTTACGATGCGATGACAAAATCGATCAGTAATTTTTTACTTATTCGACAAAAAATTTCACTAATTCGTCAGTTGGACCGATTCCAATTATTTCATTAGTGAAATGGACTAAAAATGGCCAGCTCAAACTTTTAGAGAGTAGTACATGGAGGGGAGAGAGAGAGAAAAAACATTGTAAATTGCATTTTTTTTTCAAAATTGACTTTTCAAGGAGTCTACTAGATCTGAAAAATGAAAATTCTGACTATTATCTAAATTTTTTTGCCCTTTTTAATACCATTTTTCTTGCTTATTTTTTATCCTTTAATTGACAAATTCAAAAAAGAGCACAGGCATCATAGCGAAATTCCGAAGAAAAAAAGTGACCAAAAAATGACCAAAAGTAACCAAAAATTCGATTTTTTCGGGGGAATTTTTTTACAGTTAAAAGATTGAGGCGCACAAAATTCCTCGATATTGTTAATTAATTCCGAAGTACTACTAAATAGTTTTTAAATAAACTACATTGTAGTGAGAATTTGAATTTAAAAGAAAGAAAAAGAAAGAGGGCTGAGAATTCCAGATAAAATGAGGGGAGGGGGTCAAAATTCAATGAAAAAATTAGGTAATCTAAAAATCTAATTTTTTTAGCGGCACTTTAAGAGGCAAGAGGCAGATATAATACATAATTAATTTAATTTAACAGATTTGAGCAAAGAAAAATTGAAATATGACGAGATTTTTGGAACAAACAATAATTAATATATGACCTATATCTACTCTCTAAATCTAAATCAGTCAATTTTCGTAAAACTGTGTCTTTTTGAATCAGTGAAATGAATTTATTTGAAAATCTGTGATATTTCAATTGTTTGATTGATTTATTTTAGTCAAAATTATTGATTTATTCTGTCAAATGGGGAATTGATTAAAAAATCAATTAGGTACTTTACTAATTTAGAAAAACAGAATTTTTACAAATTTAGAAATAGAATTATTGAAATACTGCGCAAGCGAAGCAAGGACAATTTTTTTTCTTAAAGAATTTTGAAAAATAGCAATTTTTACGTAAAAATTTGAATTTTTGCTTGAAAATGCGAAAAAAAGTGACTTTGAGAGGAAAAAAGTGACGTTTAGTGACCTTTGGATGAAAAAAGTGACTTTTAGTGACCAAAGCCGAAAAAAGTGACCAACACCCTAAAAAAGTGACCTGCTATGATGCCTGCAATAAAAATGGCCAGCTCAAATTTTTAGAGAGTAGAACATGGAGGAGAGGGAGAGAAAAAACATTGTAAATTGCATTTTTTTTCAAAATTGACTTTTCAAGGAGTCTACTAGTTCTGAAAAATGAAAATTCTGACTATTTTCTAAATTTCTTTGCCCTTTTTAATACCATTTTTCTTGCTTATTTTTTATCCTTTGATTAACACATTCAAAAAAGAGCATAATGTTGAAAATTTTTGCTTTTCACAAAAAATTATCAAATTTTTTTCTGATTTCTGGGTTTTCTTGTTTTTCATGTTAGTAGACAACACATAGGGAGTTAAAATTCAAATGTCTCAATTCGAATAGTGCCACAAAAACAATTTTGGTTAATTTGAAAATTTTCAACAGGTTGAAAATTAATTCTATTATAATTTATTTTCAAAATAAACTCATCAACTTATTTAGGAAAAAAAATGAAATGTATTTGAATTATGAGTTCAAAAGCATCTTAAAGTTAGCTCATTTTTCTGTAATTTTCAGTGAAAATTAAAAAAAGTATTAGACTCGTGATTGGAATTTAAAAATATATATATATTTGGTTTTTCAAGATTATGAGATCATCTCAAACCCGAACTCAGAGGCCTTTCGAAGAGATATGCTCTGGGGGGGGGGGGTGAGAACTTCAAATTTTCCAACTAATTTTTTTAAATTTGCCAACTAATTTTTCCAAATTTGCCAATTGATTTCTTAAAAAATTATACCAATGCTAATTTTTCTCAACACATTGCGGAAATATTCATTAAAAAAATTTATTTAGGAATAGAAATTACCACTTTTTTGGTACATATAAAAACAGATTCCAAAATAATAATGACAAAAAAATGTTACAATCTCAAATTTTTCCCTGGCCAATTTCATTGTAAATGAAAACCCCTTTGAAATTGTCTTAGTTGTCTCGAGTGAAGCAAGGGTGAAAAATTTCAAGAAAATTAAAAATTTAATAAGAAATATTTTGTACCTACTTAACGTAGCTTTAATATGAATAGTCGATAAGAGAAATGAAATTGGCCCGAGCGAAGCGAGGGCGAAAATTTTAGAAAACCTCAAATTTAAGGTGCAATAAAACAAAATTTTGTATTAATAAACTTAAATGAAAAATTGGCTGCTTCAACTTTAACAAAAGAAATATGATAAGGCCGAGCACAACGAGGCCAAAGCTTTTGAAAATTTTGATTTTTAAACATCGAAAATGAGTTTCAAGAAGATAGAATGTAATTAAAGTAGTTGAAATAATTTTGAGGGAAAATACGAAAAAAAACACTTTTGTAGGATTTGAATTAAGTATTTTAAAATCATGAAAAGAAAAAATACAGTAAGGCCGAGCGCAGCGAGACCGAAGTTTTTGAAAATTTTTTATTTGGGAGGTAATTTCAGGGATGGGTTGAAGAATTATGATTTGGATCGTGATTTTGGGGAGTAATTTCAGTCTTGGATTATGATTTCTGAAAGGAGGTCCTCAAAAAAATCGTTCTGAGAACTTACTTGCCCTCTGCCTCTTTAGGTGAGACCCTGCTTAACTACATATATCTTACTTGAACCATTGAACCTAAAAGTATACCTATTCTAAAAATAAAAATCAACTTTGAGAAAAATTAAAAACTTGAAATCATGTTTAGAAATCAAAACGTGAAGTTACTTCATTAAAAAGGTTCTAAAATCAAGTTTTAGAAAAATTGTTTAAATGAAATAATTTTTAAAAACTTTCCAGTTAGATTTTTCAAAATGAAAAAAAATTGATTTAGCCCGAGCGAAGCGAGGACGAAAATTTTATAAATTCTCAAATTGAATGTGCAATAAAATAGTGTTTTGGAAGAATGAACTTTAATGAAAAATCGACTGCTTCTACTTTGAAATGATTAAAGCAGAAATATATCATGGCATGGCCGAGCGTAGCGAGGCCGAAGTTTTTGAAAAATTGGATTTTCAAACATCAAAAATAAGTTTAAGGAGAATAAGAACAATGAAATTATTTGGAATAGCTAACTTTGAAGAAAAATGCGAAAAAATCTCTTTTAAATTACAAGTACAACTATATAAAAATTTTTTGGTTGACGAGTGAAAATTTTCAAAATGCAAGATAATTAATCATTTTTTTTGTTAAAAAAAAACATTTATTACAACGGTTTAATTCTTCGCTGGGAAAATGATCAATTTTCAGTTGGAAAAGGTTGGGAAAATGACTAATTTTCCCAACTCATAAGTGAAAATTTTGTTGATTTCCGACTTTTAAAATATGTAACCATTTTATTTATTCATTTTTCATTTAAAAAATAAATACCAATCGTCCCAACAGACATTTTTACTCATCACTTGGGAGAACGACCAATTTTGAGTTGGAAAAATAACCAATTTTGAGTAGGGAAAATTACCATTTTTGAGTAGGGAAAATTACCAATTTTGAGTCTGGAAATTTACCATTTTCGAGTTGGGAAAGTTACCAATTTTGAGTTGGAACAAATTAAAATTTTGTTGATTTCCAACTTTTAAAATAACCATTTTATTAATTATTTTTCATCAAAAAAATTAATCCCAACTGTCCAATTTTCCCAACTCACAAATATCAATATTTCACAACTTTCTCAATTTTTATCACTCGGGCTTTTCTGCCAACTTTTTGCCAACTTCACCCAACTTTTCCAACTGGAAAATGCTTGGGGGGGGTGAGACACCCCCCCCCGGTCGGAAAGCCTCTGCCCGAACTTTCAGAACTTTTCTTTGGCTCACAAATTAGTTATTTCGAACTACAGGCGATATCAATGGCCTTTTTTGCCCTTCGATCGAATACCTCTCAATTCTACGAATTTCAAATATTTTTCAGTATTCCGCTAATTCAAATCTAATTATACGAACACCTTGGAACTTTGGAATATTTATAGCCCGCTGAGCATCGGTATATTTCGGCGATTAAGTCTTAATTAATAATTTCACGCAGACTTTATCGATAGACGCATGCTTGGGTACTTTACTTATCATCACGCACCTAAGGATCGCGTTCGCGGTTACTTTACGTCGGATTACTTCGTTATCTTTACACGTCGAGGCGCCTGTCTTTCTATAATTTACGTATAGGTATTAGTCTGCAATATAAATATACCGTCCAGACTCGTAGACCGAACCAATTAAGCGCGATAACTCCTGTACACGTGTTTTATATAAAACGTGCACCTAAGCCATGCGCCGTGGTCCAAAAATGGAAGAAAATTTTATCTGCCATACGTGTGTGGCGAACGTGGCACCGAAATGTTGAAAAGTTTCGAGCTTTGGATTCGGCGGCAGTCGCATTTACGTACGTAATACATTACAGTCGCGTAATAACGTACCCCACCTCGAGCCAGGGCGACCGGCACCTCCGCAGCCCCTTTAGCCCATTTAATTGACATCTCACACGCCAGCAGCCGCCGCACACAGACCCACGACCCTGCTGATCCTCCCAATCCAGACGTCGCACAGTGGGCCAGGAGACCCCCAAAAACGTTCGTTTTCTGCGAAAAAAAATTGTCATGGATCAAGTTGGCAACACTGCTAATCTGTTGTTAGATATTAGGGTAGCACGAAACGAGTAGCGCAATTTTGATTTTCGTCCCCCCGTCCCTTCCAGCACCCGCCAAAGTTGACGATGTGCAGTCAACTAGTTTTATCTTGTTTATGGGGTGTTTACAAAGCAATATTTTTCTGGTTCATGTTAATATTTTTGAGATGTCAATTAGTGCAAAATGATCAGAAAAGTAAGGGCTATTCAGCCATGTATTTGGTTTTTCGATTTGAGAAATGATAATTCAATCATAACTCTCGAAAGATGTCCATATTTTTGCAAGATTTTAAATGGTTTTTGGAATAAAACTATACTTTCCCAGTCGGCGTCAGTGTCCGCTTATGGTTTAAATTATAGATTTTAGTGTCCTGAAACCGAATCCGGTGTTATTTTTTGCACGAACTTGCACGATTTGTCTACACGGGCAATTTTCTGACAGAAATAAGTAAAAAAATCCATGTTTTTTTGAGAGGGGTTCAAATTAAAAATTCGGTATGGTATGCTATCGTGTCGTATAATATATCACCATATACGTTTTTGAGGTCGTAGATTACGAATTTCGTACTCAAACAAATTTTTGAGTAGGAGGGGTGCAGGAGGGAGGGGTAAAAAAATGAAATTACACCATACTATCGTGTAATATGTCAAAATATATGTTTTCGAGGTCGTAGATTACGAATTTCATTCTCCAAAAAATTTTGGAGTTGGAGGAGGGGCAAGAGGGAAGGGTAAAAAATGAAATTTCACAATACTATCGTGTAATATGTCAAAATATATGTTTTCGAAGTCGTAGATTACGAATTTCGTACTCAAAAAATTGTAGAAGGAAGGCAGTAGGTGGGGTTTAAATTTAATTTTCGCTATATCCTTACTCGTACAATTTTTTGAGTACAAAATTTGTAATCTACAACCTGTTGAATGTATATAATTTGACATATTATATGTGCATTATCATTGTAAAATTTCAATTCCGATCCCTCCCTCACTCCAAAAATTTTTTGAGTACGAAATTCATAATCTACGACCTCGAAAACATATATTTTGACAAGTTACACAATATTATTGTGAAATTTCAATTTTTACCCCTCCTCGTGCCCCTCTTCTCACTCCAAAATTTTTTTGAGTGCGAAATTCGTAATCTACGACCTCGAAAACGTATATTTAGACATATTACACGATATTATTATGAAATTTCAATTTAAATCCCTCTCTCCTGCCCCACCCCTCACTCGAAAATTTTTTTCTCTTCAAAATTTGAAATCTACGACCCCAAAAACATGAGGTAAACATTTCTTGAACGTTCTTTCGGGGTTTTTGAGCAAAACGAACGTTTTTGGGGGTCTCCTGGCCCACTGTGCGTCGTACTATTTGCACCGTGCAGTACGCCGAATGCTGCTGGTGAGGCGATTTGGCAAAGCGGCCAAAATTCCCGGGGAAAAAGGGGATCGATACCGAAGCAGGTAAGCACAGCACAGTGAAAAGTTCCTCGTTTGTATATGGCGGCATCAGCGTGTAAAGCTCTAACGTACTATCGAGTGGGACCGTGATAGAGTGAGACGGAGTACAGAGAAGGATATCTACGTAGAAAGACCGAGTATACTCATCGACGTCGACGTCGCCGTCGTCACCACCGTCATCCCCTCGAACCTCCGATCGTCGACTGCGGGAACACCACCGACGGCGCTATCGGCGTGTCATCCTCACCCAGTCGGCGTCTCTGCGGTATATACGTATATAGGAGTACGCCCGATGTAGTATACCCATTCTCGCCAGCACGGACCGCCGCGTCGACGTCGTCGTCTGATAAATACCGCCATATACCGCACATCGTCCTGTCGCCTTCGCACCCTCGCCCGCGATCTCCGATCGTCCCGGATGCTCGACGTGTTCACGCAGTAGACGAATAAATGACAGCGCGGTGCTGCGCTTCGCGTACCCTTCAAAATACCCCCGGTTGCCACTCCGGTACCCTGCAGCCCCCCGGTGTCGGTATCGCATTCGTATTGCTGCCGATGCGATGCTGAGCGGACGGACGAGCGCCCGACAGCTTTTTAATCCTTTTTTTCTCTTACTCGGTCGTGCAACGAAAGCTCAAGGAGGGTGGAACGGGGTGAAGAATGAAAGAGGATGTTGTTTACATCGGATTGTCGCCAACGTCGAACTGCTAGTCGTGAACCTAACGAGTGTATGTGGACGTATTATGCTGTCGCTGGGTGCTCAAAAATATCATAAGAAGTTTGAATTTTCTCAATTTGCAATCGATGATAATCCGACAAAAAAATTTTCGTGGATTTGATTAAATCGAGGTATAAATGGTATAGCCGGGTTTTAGGTGAATTCGGCCCCCGCTCCGCTTTTCGATCTAATCCCCTCAGATGGTGTACCATGATGTAAAAAAAATTTAGAAAATTTTTTGACCCCCCCCCCAACCCCCTTCCATTCGGAGTTATGGCCATTTTATTGCATTATTTTCAAGAATTTTTAATTTCAATGAAAGTGAAGGGAATTTTCTGTTCTTTGGCATAAAGTTACATCTCGTAGAGATGTATTTACGATAATTTTTTCAACAATTTTGGTGCACTCCTTCACGTTGTTTCGGCTATTTGAAGTTTTCAATCGTAAAAAACGCCATATAAGCGAAGAGCGACCACTTTTTAAAAATATCCCAAAAACGTGTTTTTTAACGTAGATTCACGTCACGTATTCACTTTTGGCGACTTCGATGCACCAAGGGCCGAAAATCGCGAAAAACTGTACGAAAATGTTGTTTTTTTTAGCAGATTTTTTAAATTTTGAGCGTTTTGTATAAAGAGAAATGACTGAACGAAGAAACTAACGTCGGATTCTTGTTTAGCGGGTCAAAATACCCTAATAAACACCCTTTTCGCGGTCGTTTTATTTGAAGACTCGAAATTCGCTATTTTTGGTCATGAAAAATCAGTGAAAAAGGTGAATTTTGAGACTTTAAGCAAAACGATCGCGGAAATGGTGTTTATCGGGGTATTTTGACCCACTAAACACGAATCCGACGTTGAAATTTTGGCCTAGTAGGTACCCAAGTTCAAAATTTACATTTTCATATCCTTCAATGTAGATTTTCCCCGAGTATTTTGTTTTGACTGTTTCTTTGAACTAAGGTTCAAAAATCGCGAAAACCCATGCAGAAATGTTGTTTTAACAGAATTTTCAAGTTTTGAGTGCTTTATAAGGAAAAAATCGTCAATTGGAGAAACTAACGTCGGATTCGTGTTTAGCGGGTCAAAATACCCCGATAAACACCCTTTCCGCGATCGTTTTGCTTTAAGTCTCAAAATTCACCTTTTTCACCGATTTTTCATGACCAAAAATAGCGAATTTCGAGTCTTCAAATAAAACGACCGCGAAAAGGGTGTTTATTAAGGTATTTTGACCCGCTAAACAAGAATCCGACGTTAGTTTCTTCGTTCAGTCATTTCTCTCTATACAAAACGCTCAAAATTTGAAAAATCTGCTAAAAAACTAACATTTTCGTACAGTTTTTCGCGATTTTCGGCCCTTGGTGCATCGAAGTCGCCAAAAGTGAATACGTGAAGTGAATCTACGTTAAAAAACACGTTTTTGGGATATTTTTAAAAAGTGGTCGCTCTTCGCTTATATGGCGTTTTTTACGATTGAAAACTTCAAATAGCCGAAACAACGTGAAGGAGTGCACCAAAATTGTTGAAAAAATTATTGTAAATATATCTCTACGAGATGTAACTTTATGCCAAAGAACAGAAAATTTCCTTCACTTCCATTGAAATTTAAAATTCTTGAAAATAATGCAATAAACTGGCCATAACTCCGAATGGAAGGGAGTTGGGGGGGGGGGTCAAAAATTTTTCTAAATTTTTTTTACATCAAGGTACACCATTTGAGGGGGTTCGTTCGAAAATCGGAGCGTGGGCCGAATTCACCTAAAACCCGGCTATACCCTTTCAATCAAGTCAAAGCTGAACTCAAAATTTATCCCAAAATTTTCTCTAATCTCAAAATGGATGGATGTACAAATTAAACTCGAAATAGTCCCCCTAGAATGGCTCATTGATCTCAAATCAATTTGGTACAGTTATTTTAGTATTATTTTAACCCCCAAAAAATCAATCCAAATTTTTTTCCTCTGGTTTACGTTCGTAATGGTCTACTGAACAACATACACGGTGTCCACTATATTTCAGAAATGATTTTCCCTGACTTTTCCAGGTTTCCCAGACCAATTTTTCAAATTTTTCCAGACCTTTTAAATACGATATTTTTGTAAAAAATGGGAAACGGGGAGGGGGGTAATTTTTTACGTGATGCACCTACATCCCGAAATTTTGCATCGATAAGAATGATATAAAATTCTTGGTGGTCTAACGATTTTTTTTAAAAATCACTATTGGATGCTTTTTACGCGATCTTCAGATGCTCCTCTTCGGACCAAAAAAACGATTCAAGTCCCAACTCTTCCTCTCCACAAAAATTTGAAAATTTGAATTTATTACCTGCAGAAAAAAAATCAAAAAGAAAAGAAAAAATTAAGTATTCCAACGCAAAATTAAGTTTTGAAAAATGAAATAAATTATGCCTGGGGTCTACCAAATCAAGTGAATGAAAATTTAGATTTTCCAGGGATGAAAGTTCCAAAATTTCAGCATATTTTATTCCCCCCTCCCCCACCAAAAAAAATTAATAACCTGTGCCTCCAATTTATAAATCACGCAATCCCGTGCAATTTTTTAGTCTGCGTACCAATAAATAAAAAAATCAATGCGGAGGTGAAATATAAATAATTTTATGGAAACATATAATTTAAGCGTGTTGAGCCCGAGCGAAACGAGGGCGAAAATTTTTGCGAAAAAAGATCATCAAAAAATGAAAATTCACCACTTTTCCCTCATACATGTTTTCCAAAACATGGCCACTAATTTCGAATTCAGTTCCATTCCCTCCCTTTTCTTTTCAACATCGTGGTCAAGAGCATCATGGTACACCTTTCTCATCACAGCTCATTAAAAAAATTAGTTTCCAAAAAACTTGGTATTTTAGATGAATTCTGTAAAAAGATACAGTGTAAATTACCCCGAGCATAGCGAGGGAAAATTTTTTTGAATAATTCATAATTTAATGGACAAAAGACATGAATTTTGAATAAATGATGAACCAAAAATTAAACAAAATACATATATAATAATTTGGACCGAGCGGAGCCGGGGCGAAATTTTTTTGAAAATTTGTAATAAAATAAGCTAAAAAACACTTTTACAAATGATTTATCCTTTTTTTGGATTTTCGAAAAATTCCAGAGAAAATTCCAAAATTCCCTGACTTTTCCAGACCACCAAAATTCCCTGACTTTTCCCGGTTTTCCAGAGAATGGACACCCTGATATACTAAAATGGACACCCCACAACCCTCCGCTACCCCCAGGGAGAGGTGAATGTCTGCTGAAAACCAGTTTTTCGTGAATATCTCCTTAAATAAGCCTCAAAATTGAAAAATAGTCATGAACAATCTTGTTCTACATATGTGGAATTTCCTATCAGAAGGGTTCTTTGTTTTCAAAAACACTCACTTCCTTGACCAAAAATCAAGGGTAAAAAACATCTATTTTTCAACAATTCGCAGAATTTTTTGAAAAAATCGAAACTTTCGTAAATATTTTTTAAAATAGGCCTCAGAATGGAAAAATGGATATGAACAATCTTGTTCTACGTATAATTTCCTATCAGAAAGGTTCGTTTTTTTTTCAAAAACAAGCTTCGGAAAGACAGACGCAATACTCAGAATTTTGATTTACGTAATTTTTGTTCAAAATTTTTGATGGCAAAAAACCTCAAAACTTGTGAAATCCACTATTTTTGGAAAAAATGAAAATTTTGAATTGCTCCCTCAAAGTCATCAAAATTTTGAACCAAAATTTTAAAAATCGAAGTTCTGAGTTCTTTACGAAGCTTCTTTTGATTTTTCGAAGAAAACAACCTCAAAATCGTATTTTGCATGCCAAAAAATATAATTTCTGATACCAAACATGAAAATTTTCAAAATTTTGAATTTTGCACCCCTCCCTTTAACCTTTTTGATTGACAAATCGGTTTTGGATCCATAACCGTAAATAAATGTTTCGTTATCAGTTATCACCAATAATAATTATAAACATCACGTTCAAAGGTACTTTTTTTTCCACAACCTCGATTTTTTGAATGTAATATTCAATAACCACCCTCATGATTAACCGTATGGGCTGAAATTATACTGATGACCTTTTTTTGGGATGCCCTACTAACTTGTATAAGAAAAATACTCGTCACTGGTATAATTTTGGGTACCTTCAGTTCAGTCGTTTTTCGATTATTTCAAAAAATACTGTAAATATTAAAAAAGTAGGCGTTTTTTATCCTTCATTTTTAGGCAAAGAAGTGGGCATTTTTGAAAAAAAAACAAAACGAACCTTTCTGATAAGAAATTACACATAGAACAAGATTGTTTATAACTATTTTCCCATTTTGAGGCTTATTTTAAAAGATATTCACGAAAGTATCGTTTTTTTTTTTTTTCAAAAAATGCTGTACATTGTAGAAAAATATGTTTTTCGCCCTTGATTTTTGGTCAAGGAAGTGAGTGTTTTTGAAAAAAAAGGTCCCTTCTGATAGGGAATTACACGTAGAACAAGATTGTTCATAACTATTTTTCAATTTTAATGCTTATTTGAAGAGATATTCACAAAAAAACGGGTTTTAGCAGAGATTAACCCCTCCCCTGGGGGTTGCGGAGGGTTCCTGGGGTGTCCATTTTAGTATGTTGTTTAGTGGACTATTACGAACGTAAAATAGGAAAAAAAATCCGGTTTGAATTTTTGGAGGGTCTAGTACATTTTTTCTCTTATTTTCCCGGAGGATACTCGTGAAGACAGAGGAAGGGAGGAGGAGATTGAACTGTCTCAAATCAAAATAGGTATCTACAAAAAATCACGCCTCATCCCGAATTCGCGACTTTCATCAAACATAATAAACAAAATCAACGAAGAAAACGAAAAATTACCTGATTATTTGTCCTGAAGAATCGACCGATGTCTCCCGAAGAAAAACGACGAAACGAACACGCAGAAGCCTAATAATCGGAATAGTGGAATCTTGCTTCAGAAGTCTACAACGCAACGTTCTTCAATCAATCTAACATAAAAACACATTAGAATTACAAAAAAATACACGACATTGCTTCGGAAAAGAATAAAAATATGCATACCCTTAGAAGGAGCAAAGCATGATAAGAGTTGGTAATATTAGATTTCGATTGTGTAGAAAGATCTGTATCGTACGCATTTTTCCAAGATATCCAGCTACACACTGAAATCACAAACAAAAAAATCTCAGAATACACATTAATTAATAATTAGGTACCTAAATTTACTAGCTCCTCATTGTTTTTTCCAAAAATGATATTTCGACGATTCCGGACCAAATTTATTCAATGTTTGAATAGGTACCTATTTTAAATTTCTTCAATTCTACATTTTTTCGAAATTATATCTAATTTTGAAATTTTCCAGGTAAAAAATTTTTCAATTTAAATTTCCTCAAAACTTTTCCGACGTTGATTTTCTCAAATTTCTGTAAATTTCATATTTTAAAAAATAAGTACCAATCTTCATTGAGTTGGAAGAAATTATAAAAAAACACGAAGTTGGCATATTTTAAAGAATTCAAACTTGGGAAAAAATCAAGAAAATTTCAATTGAAAAAAATTTGAGGATAAATTTTCAAGTTACTTGGAAAAAATTTTCGAGTAAGAAGAAATTTTAAGAAAAATGAAGTTGAAAAAATTAGAAGAGGTCGAAATTGAGAAAATTAAATTAAGAATTAAAAAAAATTAGGGCTCAAATCTTTGAAATTAAATTTGTTGCAAAAATAATTAAGAGCTGATCTAAATTTTGTACAAAATAAGTAGGAAACTACGACCGGATGCCGACGAAACCAGGAGGAGGGGAGCACTTGTTATCCAATAATGCAGAAATTGTATTTTCAATTTAAAAAATTAGGGTTGAAACGAAAAATTTCTAAAAGTAGAAATCCTTTTTGAAAATAGCGTTGTTTTGAGTAGAAGAAATGAAAAAAATTGTTCTCTCGGATGAGAAAAAAAATCAGAAAAAAATTCAATTTCGGAAAGAAATTTTCATTTTTCTCTTTTTCTAGAAATTTTTTCTGTAGAAAACATTCAATACATTGGTTTATCGATTTCAACACAATCAGATGGATGGGGTATACTGCTCGTACATGAAAATTTCATTAAACACCACTACATATTAGGTACGTTAAATATCAAACCAAAAAAACTTACATGAAAATAGGTTCAGGAATATCTTAACCAACTCGTCACGAAATAACAACATGGAATCTCCTCACAGAACGACGACATCCTTTACTGGGACTGGGCCACTGCAGTAAACCGTCTCTTATTTTTCTCGCGATTGACTGACTACATTAAAATTCTGAAAAAACACATAACTGCTATCAGGGCAAAATAAGTAAATCATCTAAAATCTCAAGCTGAAAAAAAATTGAACTCGAGCTCAAAATTAGTCCACAAATTTCCTTCGAAGCTAAACTTTGACAAAATAAAAAATATTGACAAAATGAAATTAAAATTGAAATACTTCATTTACGAAAATTAGAATGAGGGGAAGGAGGAAGTAAACAATAGAAAAATACAATAAATCACATCTCATCTAAAAATACTTATTCCAAAATTAAATATAAATATCAAAATTACCCGATGAGATGTCCTGAAAAACTGATTGATCGATTTGATCTGGAGAAGAAACGGGGAGGCAGACTATTCAGAACGCGAAAACAATGTATTCTCTTCACCTCGCCATTCTGAAATAAAAACAAAAAAAAATCATTCAACTTACACGAATTAAATTCTGATTTAAATTTTGGATGAGTCGACATTGAATAAATTTGAGGTGTACGGAGAGGGAACAATAATTGGGGAGAACTGAAAATCGACAAATTTCGAAAATTGGAATTCAAACTTCTTCTTCCCAATATTTGTTACCTTAGACCCAAATATCTTTCTAACAATTTCAAAATTTTTATAGCAGAATAGTAATAAAAAATTGATAAATTGGCAAATTTTATAAATTTGGAAACAACAGCTTTCTTTTGTCCTGATCTCTATTTCCTTGCGCCTCAAAATTTATTCAGTCTAATTGATTTTTAAATTTTGATACTGAAATCACGAAAAAAATTGACAAAAATAGACAATTTTTCAAAATTTGAAGGCACCACTCCCCTCCCTTTCGGTCCTCTTACATTTCTAATTTATTCAAACAGTTCAAGTTCGTCAAGTTTTCGATTTAGAAAATAAAAACCCTTAAAATGAGTAGACGTTGGTGGAAAAGTTGAAATTGGTCATTTTTAAACAATTTGGGATCCCCCCCCACGACCCTCAGATTTTAAGTTTATCCCTGAAAATCAGAACTGAATTTTTTTTAATATTATATTATATTTTCAAGTAATATTGAAAATTTTGCAATATTCGCCAAATTCCCCCTTCCCCTCATTTTAGCATGTTTCCAATACGTTATCTCTTAAAAGAAAAAAAGGAGCCTCTTAGCACGGTTCTTAATTTGACAACATGTGTAATTAAATATATCCTTTGTCAATTCTATTTAAAAAAAAAATATATACAAACAGCAACGCTCAACACTCAGTATACTTCGTACACTGAAAAACTCACCCAAAACTTCAAAAGGAAATTTCACGGCATTTCAAACAGCTCATCTGAGAATCCCAATCCAAATCTACTGAATAAATCTGCATTCGAATTCGATACGACGATACAACAACATCCTTAAGATCAGGAACTGAACCAGGTTACTCAACCACATCTCATTGTCTTCGCATAATCCAACGTCTGGGGGCCTGTTGGGAGAAATTTCACAGCATTTCAAATAGCTCACCTGAGAATCCCAATCCAAATCTCGATACGACGATACGACAACATCCTTGAGATCAGGAACTGAACCAGGTTACTCAGCCATGTGTCATTTTCTTCGCATAATCCAACGTCTGGGAGTCTGTTGGGAGAAATTTCACAGCATTTCAAATAGCTCACCAGAGAATCCCAATCCAAATCCATTGAATGAATCTGCATTCGAATTCGATACGATAAGACAACATCCTTGAGATCAGGAACTGAACCAGGTTACTCAGCCACGTCTCAGGTCTTCGCATAATCCAACGTCTGGCGATCTGTTGGAAGAAATTTCATAGCATTTCAAACAGCTCACCTGAGAATCCCAATCCAAATCCACTGAATAAATCTGCATTCGAATACGATACGACGATACAACAACATCCTTTAAGATCAGGAACTGAACCAGGTTACTCAACCACATCTCATTGTCTTCGCATAATCCAACGTCTGGGGGCCTGTTGGGAGAAATTTCACAGCATTTCAAATAGCTCACCTGAGAATCCCAATCCAAATCTCGATACGACGATACGACAACATCCTTGAGATCAGGAACTGAACCAGGTTACTCAGCCACGTGTCATTTTCTTCGCATAATCCAACGTCTGGGAGTCTGTTGGGAGAAATTTCACAGCATTTCAAATAGCTCACCTGAGAATCCCAATCCAAATCTCGATACGACGATACGACAACATCCTTGAGATCAGGAACTGAACCAGGTTACTCAGCCACGTCTCAGGTCTTCGCATAATCCAACGTCTGGCGGTCTGTTGGAAGAAATTTCATAGCATTTCAAACAGCTCACCTGAGAATCCCAATCCAAATCCACTGAATAAATCTGCATTCGAATACGATACGACGATACAACAACATCCTTAAGATCAGGAACTGAACCAGGTTACTCAACCACATCTCATTGTCTTCGCATAATCCAACGTCTGGGGGCCTGTTGGGAGAAATTTCACAGCATTTCAAAAAGCTCACCTGAGAATCCCAATCCAAATCTCGATACAACGATACAACAACATCCTTGAGATCAGAAACTGAACCAGGTTACTCAGCCACGTGCCATTTTCTTCGCATAATCAACGTCTGGCGGTCTGGTTGAATTGAAGCCCTAAAAACTCTATTTGGAATTGGGACAAAACTCTCAGAAAAAAAATGAGCATATTAGATATCAAAATAAACTCCAGAGTATGTAACATGAAACAGCAGTCTTACTTCAGAAATTCAGTCTTACTTTGGAAATTTGGAACGGAAAGAGTAAATAACACAAAAAAAACAATCACGTAAACCACACCAAAAAACTATCATAAACTTCATCACTTCCAAGTACACATCAAAATCACGTAAAAAAAATAACAAAAACACTTCAAATTAAAACAACTAATGAAATAAAACGTAAACCACTTTAGCACGGTAAAAAAAACACAAATTCTCTCTCAAACTTAAATTTAATAACAGCAGTGGAGACGTCATTTCGTAAAGTGACCGGTTGATTCCCAAATACCTCAAAAAAATAATTTTCAAGTTCCCAAAAATATTTACTATCAATTTCAAAATTGATGAACGGTTGGCTGAAAACCTCCTTCATCAATATAAATCGAAAAATACATAAAAATCATTTAGTATTAGAAGTGAGGTTAATCATTACGAAACAACCAGTCACTTCGTTCAATTAAAAAGCACACGACTTAATAATACGCCGGAAGATTTATGAATTTAGTACGAATGAGCATTTAGTCTTTTATACCGATTTAGTATCGACAGCTGGACTCAAATTTAGCACAAATTGCAGCATCGATACAAGATCCGCTTGATCAATTTGCGCTAAGCCGAAAATAATCCCTCAAATTTGTAAAATAGGTACATAAATTATCATTTAAATTAAAACAATACATTAATAACGAAAACAACGCGATGCAAGCTATCAATAAAAAAAATATGACGTTCTCCACCACTCCCAAGCACCACGAAATATTTCTGACAAAAACTCACCGATTCCGTTGGGCAGCTTTGCAGATAAAAAAATTATATTTTATAAAAAAAAGTTTAAATAAAAAAAATACACGAACACCGATCGCAAGCAAATCGAAACCATTGTCGAAGAGAGGAATGCTAGCGATAAAAATGATAAAGCAACCGAACTATCGCACTAGATAACACGAGTTCCAGGAATCTCTGATGGATTAAGATCTGCCAACAAAAATGAACGGAATCTTCAAAAAAAACATCGATAAAATGTACAGATCGATAATAATTATTATTACCTACATTAGACACTCGATTGTTATTGTAACTTGAGGCACACAAAAAGAGAGTAAGTAATCAATTAACAATCATCAGTTTCGAAAATGTTGAAAAATTTTACATTGATTTTTGCTTGTAATTTCGTGCAGATGAAATTATATTTATTTTAAAAAACCTAATTATTTTCTCCCTTCTAATCATCGACGAAGAATTGCTTTTCAAGAATATATGTACCTTCACTACACCTCGTATTAGGTATCAGCAGGTTTTGTTTACAAATCCAGTCATAAAACTGCTAAATTTCGACAATTCGACTGAATTTTTTTTTGAAAATACAAATTTAATCCCTAGTGATGT
Source organism: Pseudococcus viburni (assembly GCA_033439095.1). Classification (NCBI taxonomy): domain Eukaryota; kingdom Metazoa; phylum Arthropoda; class Insecta; order Hemiptera; family Pseudococcidae; genus Pseudococcus; species Pseudococcus viburni. Next base: position 447,341 of record JAVBJF010000156.1, on the reverse strand, counting down.
ACGGTAGTTATCAGATTTGAAATAGCGAGATCTTATTCTATAAAAAAATACTTACGGTTGACGATCTCAATCGATAATAATTAATAAAATACCAAAGCAAAGTTGGACTGTAATCAGGTACCTAAATCCAACTAATTTTCAACATAATAGGTACACAATGAAAGTCATATTTTCGTTCATCGAATTTCCACGAATTTCATCCATTTTATTTTATTCGTGATACGTTGAACGTATAATAAGTTGAATCAACACTCGTCCATACCTTCTGTAATTTTAGTTCTTCATCTTCGTTCACCAGCACTTCTAGATAGAAAGAAATTTCAAGCGACGAGCTACCGGTGAGAATGATTCCGTTGTAATCAAACTTATTCTTCAATACAAACATATTCGTACAGATTTGCCTGGATGAAACACACCACGATTAGAAGCGAGGTAAAAAATAAAACGCAAATAGAGAACAAACGAAAAATATCACACGAATACAAATAAGTACACATTTTTTGAGAGAAGATCGTAGGTAGTCAATCATCTTCCATACAACACTGACCGAGTGACCGATCAAACCACAACGCTGAAAATTCACGGATAAGATACTCACGTGTTCGGAAAATCGTTCCAAGATCTTAGATCTTGTCGTAACAACGTTCATCGAATTCGTGCGAGGAGATCCCTTCGCTTTGTCGGATTAAAATGAGATAACGAAAACAATCATTTATACGTAAGTAGCTAGATACCAACTATTCATAAGGAAAAATCGCACCAAGACGGAATCTAAACCTTATCCGGTTTTATTGACAATACCGGTAATCGTGAATTCTAGAAACACTTTAAAACACAAATAAACACCATGTACTTACTTTGAGTATTGTCTTCTGTCATCTGTCAGATTAGCTAGTAAAATCGGCGATCGAGTACTCGAGGTATTTTTCAGCTCACGTAGAACGCGCGTCTGTCATCGAAAGAGGTACTCTTCTTGTACGTACTCGAGTCAAGTACTGCTGTAATATTAATTTAGTACTTATTTTACGATTGAATTTCTACCATGACGCCATCGGACGCCGAAAAATTCGGCGTTAGGGTACTTTCGCCAGGATCAATCGTAGAACGTTCGAAGAACAGAAAATAAACGTTAGGATAACTTACCAACTCGTTTCTGATCAAGAAATACAATTCGGAACGTAAATTAACGAATAATTATTAATTAATATGCGACAAAAATGACTTACAAGGAAAAAGGACGCCAAAAAGCAAAAAGACAGACATTAGAATAATGGCGGAATGAGTCACAGAATGCAAGGAGTTACATACCTAACACGTGAACTGGATAGTGGATAGCAAAAGTAGGTAGGTTCTTTAGGTAGGTTCTCACGTAATTACCGGTAATTCTCGTAAATACGTGAATTTTTCTCCTGTTTCGCAATTTTTTTTGAATTTTGAAAGTTTTATAGTAAATTTTTCAATTTTTTATCATTAATAATTAGTTTATCGTGTTAATTGGATATTTCCATCAGTTTTATTACTTTTCGCACAATTTTCTCGGATGTTTGGTGATAAAAAATCATTTCTTTTTTCAAAATTTCGAATTATTTTAGCATTTTTGGCAATATTTTTCTATTTGTAATTATTAATTATTTATTAATTTATCGTGTGTATCAATTACTTCAATCACTTCTATTACTTTTTTGTACCATTTCCCAGAATACCCGAAAAAAAAATCATTTTTTTCAATTTCTGAATTTTTCTATTGATATTTTTAAATTTTCCGCTATTATCCGTTGATTGATCCTATTAATCAGATATTTTAATCATTTTCATCACTTTTTACAGCATTTTCTTCTTTGACTGATGGAAAAATTTCATTTTTTTCAAATTTTAAAAATATTTTTGCAATATTGTTCAATTTTTTTTCCATCATTTATTCCTTCATCGCGTTAATTGGTCATTTAAAATCATTTTTATTACTTTTTACAGCGTTTCCTTGGATGTCTAATGAAAAAATGACATTTTTCTCAAGCTTCTGAATTATTTTAGTAATATTTTTCAATTTCTCATCATTATCGATTCGTTTATCGTAATAATTAATCATTATAATCCCATTTCATTAGCACTTCCTTTAACGCCTGTCGAAAAAAAACAATCGAAATAAACAACAAAATTGAGCAACGGAACATAAACTGTATTTTAATCACCACAGAGAAAATCATCGATGCGAACATAGCATCTTATAAACGAGGAATATTATATATTAGTGTAATCTTACCGGATAAAATACTTGTATCTAATAAATATTACAATATTACGACACTAACGTTCGATAAAAATAATACTGTTCTTGTATTTTAATTAAAAACTCCGCCATACCCAATCAATAGGTCAATGAATAAAATTCGTACTGGTCTGTTATCACATAGAGGTAAACAAAACAAAACAAAAAAAAAAGTTAAACACATACACACAGATTTTAAATTAAAAATAAACACGAATAATGGCAACAAGAAAAACCAGCATACTACACTAGCCATGGCATCTCAGCTCATCAACCGTACCTCGGAAAAATTCACAATTCTTTATCACTACAAATAATTAAACTGGTTTTCATTATAGGGAGGTAAACAAAACATTAGTAATTTTTAAAAGGGAAAGGGGAAAGGAAATGGGTAACATACTCAACATGATAACAGATACGCGTAATTTCCAAACTGGTTAACAATTTGCTACGTTAAAATCCATCTCGTAAACATTGATTAAAATAAAAAGGAAACGAAAACGAACATATTGAAAAACAAATTCAACGATGATAAAATATTCTACGTAAAAATACAATATACGGTGCTGTTTATAATAATTTTTTTTTACACAAAATCAAACTCTCTTCGAATATCTGCAATGGCTCCGCTACAATCGAAAAAAAAATCGAATCTCCGGACAATGACAGTCGGTAGGTAATAGTGGATAGGTAAAAATAAGCTACAAGCTGTAGAAATATTTACGCCGATCTAATCTTTACACATTTCCACATTTTAATTAAAATAATTTGTACTAAAATGGTTATTAAAACGAAAAACTGGATAAATTACACGATAAAATACAACGAGCAATATCAATCAGAATCGTTTGCTTTGCAGGGTTCTCCGGGAACCCAGACGGGAAAGTCGTCGAAAAACGCTGTTTTCAAGGAAGAATTTGCCATGCGCGCAAAACCCAAATAAAAAAACCGATCTACGGCGAAGAATTGAAAAAATGGCGGATTCGAAACAATAATGGGGAAGAAAAAGCGACCGATCTGGACGGATTTTTACGTAATTCTCTCCGGTCGAAGATGACCAAATACATGATTCCGAAACTCGTTACACAGATACAAAAAAAATGCACTAATTATGGCATATAAATAAATAAAACGCCAACTTAAAAACATACTACAAAAAATGAAGGAATTACAAAAATAAAGAATAGAGGAATGCGTTAAGAATTAAAATAAAAGAGACGAGAAATTAAAAGAAGAAAAAAAACACTAAAATATTTGGAAAATGGGGGGTGTGATTTGAATGAAACAAAATAAAATAAAAATTAACGCAACGGCAGGCAGAACCAGCCTCTGGACGTAGGTCTTTCGACCTGTTCAGGAGGTGAAACGTCGTACAACAGCATCTCATCAATGTGACGACCATCCCAATCGTCTTGTCAGACGCAGTCTTCCAGCGACATTAAAAGAGGATTTACGTACTCGAAGCCTTCGAACTCGGACTGATCTATTTTGTCGATGACCGATCTGTAAAAAAATAAAAAAAGGTAAAATTACATTCAGTTTCAAGATTTCAGATCGAATATAATCATAACTTTTAATGCGAAAATCGTGTAAGGTGGAAGGTTAAAAATACCACCGAGCGTGTAATTTTTTCCATTTTTTTTTTTTCAAATAATCACGCTAATGGTAAGGGGCTCCGAACGAGAAGCTTTTTCCAGCGTATACGCTGCAACGTCACGTAATTAAAATAACACCTCCCCCATCGTCGATCCTCTTTCACAGCTTGTGTTTTTGCGTTTTTGCCACTACAATAAATCCCGACTCGGCATCTCGTTAAAAACATTCGCTTTTTTACGATCATCGCAAACAATGTCGAAACGTTTGCCGAAGGGCATCGCGTATATGGCAGAACCTTCGCTATAAAGAGACCTAAAAGAAACAAGATGGGAGAAGAAGAGGAGAGGCAGAAAGCTACGAAAAGGCTTTTTTTTCTTTTCTCTCTTTATATGTAGGTACCTAAGTAAGCTACATATACGCCGGAGAGTCGTGTACGAATGTAGTATTCCGTTTTACTTTTCTTCTCCCTATTTTTATTTTTCTTTTCGCGTATTAAGCGAAATGAAATCCTGCATTGGAGTCGGGTAACAAGACCTTTATACGTATTACGTTATACGGTGCGTTTTACTTAACGTCCTATCGTATCGTATCGATGGCCTATTAACGCCGATTCCAGGTCGTTGGGCAATTCTAGACGGATTTCCTAAGAATGGGAAGACTATTGCGATAAGGAGTATTTCAGAGGCAGATATTGGCTGAATTTGATCCTTGAAGCGAGGATTAGGTTAAAGAGTGTAGATGATTGGTTCAAATGATCGAAAATATTTAGGAAGAACGAAGGCGATTGATGGATAGCATAGGGGTGCCCAAGGGGAAGGCTCAGGGGGCTCGAGCAGGGCTTCCAACACCGACCGATATTGAAAAAGCACGGAATTTCTGTTCTAAAAAATCACTTGGTAATTTCAGACATATCAGCCAAAATTTGAAAAAAAAAGTAACTCTAGGAACCTCTTACAGTCAGAAAAGTAACCAAAAAAGTCTAAAAAAGTAACATTTAAAAAAAAATCATGATTTGACCTAGAAAATGTAAAAAAGTCATTCCAATTTTTACTTGTATTTCAACAAAATCACAAACTATATAGTAAAGTATCAACTAATGCCATGGTATACTTTTTTCAAATCATTTTTTAAAGCAATTTTTGATTTTTTTTAAAGCAAAAATTTTTTTAAATAATTTTTTTTAAAGCAAAACCCAAAAAATTGATTTTTTGCTCAAATTTTTGAAAAGTAACTTTTTTGAATGAAAAGTAACCAATAGTGACTTTCCTTAAAACAAGTAAGTAACGAAGTTACTCCAAAAATAACCTACTGGAATGTCTGTAATTTTTAGAGAAATGAAGCGAAATCAGGATCTTGAGAAGAAATTGTCAAGCTCACAAGCTGATCAGAAAAAAAAAGTCTCACACAACTGAAACCATCAAAAATAGTCAAGATCGACAAAATTTTTCAATTTTCGGCTACAAAATCACTAAAATTACTACTTTTTTGAAAAATCACTACCAAATTCATTACCTTTTTTTTCAATGGTAAAAAACTACTACTTCCAGTGATAAATCACTACTGTTGGCAACCCTGGGCTCGACCATTCCTCTTGAGCTCGTCGAAGAGATCTTTCATCATAAAAATGTCAGAAAGAAGTGCATATTGCATTTCAACTATGATTTTTCAAAAAAATTTCGAATAGCCATTTCTTTAACGAGCACACTATTCTCCAAATCTGAATCAAATTATGTAAAAATTCATTCCTTTTTGAATCGGTGAAACAAATTTTACCAAAAATCTGTGTCAATCAATTCTAAATTTGTCAGAAATAACCAATAATTTTTGGCAGAAAGATCAGTGAAAAATCACTGACTGAGTGAAATTCATTTTACTGATTCAAGAAGGCAGAATTTCACCGTAAGACAGATTCAGATTTCGAGAGTGCTTCAGTGCTTTGTTTGTTCCAAAAATCCTAAATTTTTTCAATTTTTCTTTGCCCAAATTTGTACTTGTATCACTCACTTATGAAAAATGTTCGGAGTGCGCGAATTTTTCAATTAATTTTAACACCCCCCCCCCCCATTTTTTCCAATTCAGCCCCTCCCTTACACATCTTTTGGGTGCGCTTATGATGGATGGTTGCCTATATCTATAAAATTCGAATGTGTAGCAGAATACTACTAAGAATAAACGTAAGAAAAACATGTTGCTTGTGTTCAAAATTGAAGGAGTAAACGTTTTCACTTCAATTTCAGTGAAAAAATTCCAAAAAAATCGATCATGGAGATGAACAGTAAATTGAAATTTTGAACGAATATTTTGATATTGATTTTTTTTCACTAAAAATCAAAATCAAAGTTCTACGAACGATTATCAAGGTAGAAAAATATCTAAGAAAATAGTAAAAAATAAAATGAGAATTCTTGTTTTTTTTGAATTTTTCTTGTCTTTTTCATACAATTTTTTAGGCTTCAAATTCATCAAAAAATGAATTCTCCTTCTTATCCTTCGATTAAAAAATTCAAAAAAACCTTCGCAGGAAAATTATTAAAATTCTACTCCAGCTATGTTCTTTTTTTCCCTAAATAAGGCAAAATTCTTGTTTATTTTTGGTTTTTCTGTTTTTTTTTTTTGAAATATCAACAAGGATTTTGAAAAAGCAATTTTTTGGTTTTTGATCGTACTTGGGCAAAAGGGTTAACAAATTCTGAAGTTCCCAATTTTTTACTTCTCTCGTCAATTCTTACAGAAAAATTGTTTAGTGACTGAAAAATATTTTAAAGCCCATATACTTACTATTGAAATTACAGTTGAATGAAACTTTTTGTTGGTAGAAAAAAATTCGATTACCAAATTTTTCTCATTTTTGATTTTTTGAGAACCCCTGAAAAGTTGCGATTTACTACTCCAAATGTATTCCTTATTAAAATAAATATTTTGCGTCACAAGCTTGAAATCTAGTTTGAAGTTTCATTGCCATGGATGTTATTTGGAGTTGTTTTTTTCAGAAGTGAATTTTGAAACCCCTGAAAAGTTCGAAACTTTATTTTTCAAAATATCGAATATTTTTTTTTCTATTGATTTTTTAGCCAACTTCGAACTAAAAATTGAACTGATCACAAATCCGATTTCAACAAACAAATTTCTGAAAAATATCAGTTCCCGAGAAAATGAATGATTTTTTGAAATTCAAATTTAATTCGATGACTTTTCCGACTTTTTTTTTATTAAATTTTATTATACTGGGCGTGTATAATTTTCAAGACTTTTACGCCCAGTGTAAGGAGGGGCTTGGAAAGAAGGATCTATTTTCAAATTTGGTGTCGGAGTTTGAGTTTTTTTATTAAAAGGGCTGATAAATGATAATTCTTGCCATTTCCTGCTTTTTTCTGGCCGTTTTTGGGTCATTTTCCAGCTTTGAATTTTCCAGACAAAAGGATCCCTTCTTATCCTTTGATTAAAAAAATTCAAGGAAGAGGAAATAGTTGAAAATTCTCGTTTCTGTAGTAAAATCATTGAAATTCTTGCAATTTACTGTTTTTTATACTTTTTTCCCCAATAAACACCATACTTTTTGGTCTAAAATCAAAATTGAAGGGGTTATCCGAACGGACAGAAATTTTTTGAGATGAGATAAAGCTGGAAAGATTGAGAAAGCATACAGAAGTTCCTCCATCCAAAAAGACCTTAATTATAAGAATTGTAGCTCTTGAAAACTGTTTTGTTCCCATTTCACTTGGGGGATTAAAAGTTGATTACTTGAAAATTTCAGCCTTCTCCCTTGATTATGATATTACGATACCTATCTTGTGTCGTACTAAAAAATACACCAATCTTTGATTTTGAGTAATACAAGTCAGAATTAGAGTGAGGGTTTTGTTCCGCTCATCATGAAACTACATATCACGCACCATTACAAACACCATTAGTATTTAAAATCAAACTAATACATCAAACGTACTTCGTTATCATCAAACTGGTTGATTCCTTTTAATATTTTACATAGAGTAGGTAAGTAAGTAATTTTAATTTAAATTCGCCAAAATTTCAGTAATGAACTTCAGCGCCTGAAATATTCAGCGTAAGGAAGAGTCATTATTCATTAATGTAACGACTTTAAAAATTTATCACATTTTTTCGTTCCCAAATTTTCTTAGCCTTTTAAATTTTATGTAATAGCAAATAACCGCCATGGCGGTTATTTGCTACAGAGCCAAATCGAATGGAAAGGCCAGAGGGGATCGAAATAATGCCAAAATAATAAATATGTAGGTATTTTTCAAAAATACCTACATATTTATTATTTTGGCATTATTTCGATCCCCTCTGTCCTTTCCATTCGATTTGGCTCTGAATTGCATTTTTATAGCTGGCTGCTCTACCAACTACTACAAAGAAAGATGCATTCCAGTCAGAAAATTAGCAAAAGTGATATGTTTTTTTACAAAATTTGTAAAGTTTTGCATTTTGAATCAAAGAACATGAACAATATTACACCGAAATCAAGCACTTTTCCATTTCAAGTCGTTCCCTTGAAGGACCTTGAAAGAGTATTTTGCCTACTGAATTTTAAAAATGGTCAATTCGGGAAATTTCAAGATTAAATTTATGTAAAACAATTCTAAAGATGGTCGAGAATTGAATTAAGGCTGGTTTGGTACAAATTAAACTTGACAACTTTTTGATTAAGTAATTATTTTTATCAAAGCTCTGTTAATTTTTATTCTTTAAGTAGGCCACACAAACATTTGAAAAATATTTCCAATATTCATTGGTTCTCAAGAGCTCAACAAGAAGCCTAATTTTTCAATCGAAATGGCCAAAAAAAAGTTTAAAATGAACGAAAACTAACAATTTTTTATGTTAGATGCATAGCCCCTTCAATTTTAAGAATAGACTTGCTGCTCTCTCATTTCGAATCAGTGAAAAATCACTGATAAACAGTCAGAATCGCAGCACAGGAAAAATCAGTGAAATTCACTGATGTTCAGTGATTTTTCACTGATGATTCAAAGAATTTCACAGATTTTGCAGTGAATTTCATAAATATCACTGAGTTTTCAGTGAATTTTCACTGATTTCCAGTGATTTTCTTTCACTGATTTGTTTTCAGTGAAAAAATTTTCACTGATTTTCTCCTGTGCTGCAATTCTGACTGTTTATCAGTGATTTTCGGTAATTTTCACTGATTTATAATTGAGAGAGTGACTTATATTAATGCGAAGATTTTTGTTGTTTTCGGAGAGAGTCGAAAACAATCACATCAGCCATATTTTTTTCAGTTTAAACTGAGACATTTGAATATTATAGGCAGTGCTTTTTTAAGAGAGCGCTGTTAGAGGGGGGGGGGCAAAAAATTGTTTTGAAATTATAAAACATGAAAAAATAATTCAAAATCCACAAAAAACAAGGCTCACCCTCGAGTACCCCCTCTTCCCAAAATATGCTCAAAAGTATTCCAAAAAAGGGACAAATATTAGAAAATCTCTCCCATGAATGGGTTGGATTACCACTCACGACACCGAACATTTGCATCGCCACAACATCACGGTCACACCTCAAACAAACCTTTCGGTTTTCGCAATTTCCTCGTCTGTAATCTTTGCCACGATACTTCAGCCAAAACCAAGGAAACCAACGTTTATCCTCATTCTTCACATCTCTCCCTAGTGATTAAAAGGCTACTCGAAATACTTTAAAACACGAGACGTCGCTAGCTTCCTATGTACTTTCTTTCATCTCAATCGATCCCTTACTTGACGTTTAAAAATTTACGTCGACTCGAACAAATTCCAATTCCAAGTGGAAAGGTACTCGAGTGCATAGTTCCCACTTATGGTCGGGTTTTAAGCCGAGCATCAAAATGGAAAATTCCTGTCAACGACAGAGTCAGCAGCCTTTTAGTGTGGAAAAGAAGCGAAAATTATACGTAAGGTAAGGTAAGGAGGTAATAGGGACATTGTATCGTCACTTCGTCCGAAACTGAAAGTGAAATATCAAAAGAAGGAAATCTTCTCCAACAACTTCTCTCTGCTTGTCATACCTAATACATAGACATACGTTCTTTTAGGAGACCTTTCATTTTTGGGTACACAGTCTATAAGTAAATATGCTCCCTTGATGTTGCAGTTTATGTTTATACGAATGTAAACATATAATGAAACGTTCATGATCGTTCATTTGAATAGAAGAAAAAAATCCGTTTTCCAAAACTCCATCCTGTGGCATATTTCACGATGTTTATAGTCGAGATTCAAATCCTCCACCAAAATTAAATTTTTAAAAAATAATTGAATTGGCGTCATCTGCATTAAATTGAAGAAAATTTCAAGTTTTAGTTCTCAAAATTGACTCATTATCAGATTCACTTTTTGAAAAATCAAGAGACGCCTTAATATTTATCGCTAATTTATTATTTTATTATTATTTTCTTATTTTGTGGTCGTCCGAGGAAGAAGGGGCCTTAGCACAAAAAACAAACTATCAAGAAAAACGCGTTAAAATTTTTTATTTCCAAAATCGGAATTGAAATCGTGATACCTATTCCAGTTGATTTCAGCCCTAATTTTATTTTTGGACCATTTTAAAAGTAAGTAGTAGGCTGGTCTGAGCAAGAATCTGCTTTGGTAGGAGTTTATTTTTAGTGTGAATTTATCAACATTTTATGGTGTGTTATTCGGTTATTACTTTTTTAGAATAAAACTTGAAAAAATGCTTGAACTGAATCCCAATCTTAGGGCACTTTTTGAGGTCTAGGGACCTCAAGGAAGGTTTTAACAGATTTTTAAGGATTTTTTGGTCCTAAATCCGAAAGTGATTTTTGGTAAAATGACTGCTAAGATCCTTTCTTCCCTAGATGCCCACATTTAAATTAACTTTTAATAATTTTTTCATCATCAGATTTTCTAGTGATGCCGTTTGAGCATCGATCTTAGAGGTACCGCGGGGCAAGACGACGCAGGGGGGCAAGAGTCCGATCTTTGATATCTCGGATTTCGATAATGTAGGGTTGGTGGAGCTTTTATTTTTTTGAAGTATACCTTGCACTGACAAAACCTTGAAAAAATCATCCGAATTGGTCCAGTAGTTTTTAATCTGTGAGCTATTAAAAAATTTTTCAGTCGAAAAATTGTAATTTTTGCTCTACAGTTTTTTTGATGTTGGGATGGTAAAAAATTGTGAATCTGAGGAGTATATAGCATTTTGAGGAAGATGGTGAGGTAAGCTATTGGAATATATATAAGAAATCTTTTCTATGTATTAAATTATTTGAGAAAAACCAATTTTTAGAAAAAAACCGGGGGTGGGGGCAAGTGTACTATACCTTTTAAACTGTAAACAAACTTCTTGTTATAATATATTTTCTTTGCCAAAGTAAAGTTTTGATCAATTTTTTGGCATAAAAACTTAAAAACGAAATAAAATTAGATGATCAGTAACATAAAATGTTATGGTAGTACTCTTGCCCCACACTTTAGGTATCAAATTTAACATTAAGTTAAACGGCAGTACTCTTGCCCCACACTTAGTACTCTGTACTATAGTCGGTACAACAAAAGAAGGCACTTTTCCCCTACGTTCTCCCACCACAAAATTTAAAAACGTTGAGTTGTGATTAGACGAAATTTGAAATCAACGCGTGTCGTTGGTTTCCGCGTTACGAATCGAGTAGGGGAAAAGTGCCTTCTTTCGTTGTACGGACTATAATCAATGTCTCTTTGGGAAAATTGATTTTTAATTACCTTTTTATGATCAAATATTTTTTTTCTTGTTGAATTAATGAAGACAAAGGATCAAAGTAGTGCCTAAAACAAAAACCTCCCCGAAATGTTGAAAATTCGATTTTCGGCAGATTTTTAAACTTTTAGTGTGTCGTCTTGCCCCGCGGTACTCTACACTAAATGGATACACAGCGGATAGTGGGTCTTATGGGTGTTTTATCGTCAGAAGTGTAACGACTGGCAACGGCATTTTCAATTTGCGCCAGTTTTACTGCGCAGGTTGAAAATCTACTTTATAAAAAAAATTCGAAATTCTAATCATTTGATTGGCTACTTGGGTGACTTTAAAAATACATAAAAATCAATTTGTTTTCAACGTTTTCGGTTATCTTTTGCTAGTGATTAATTAATAATTATGTGATTTCAAATTCGATTCAAATTTCAAACACAGTGTCAAAAACAACATTATTTGTCTTATCACCGGTGCAAGACGGATGCGTGCCGATACATTTAGTTAATTTACGACGATCAAAATATACACTCGCTGTGTATCCATTTAGTGTAAGATCGATGCGTTTGAGACAACGAGACTAGAAATCCTGATGTCTCATCTCATTCTCGAAATGTTGCAATGAAACAAGACGTTCAATGAGACTGGCAGTGTCTCATGTTGAGTGGTTGGTGAGACCATAGGATAGGGGTTATCTCAATGCAAAATTTTAGGATGGTTTTTAGAAGCTGTGTAGTTATTCTATCTCTCACAAACAGCACTGTACTTTATAAAAAAAGCTAAAGTATTAAAAAACCACAGCCAACTTTTTTTTTTTTAATGATACAGGTGATTTAAATAAGCTGATCTGACATTGTAGTTTAGTGACATATATACAGAGTGGTATATCAGAATATGTGCCCATATAACAAAAATGTTCAAGTGCGATAATTGCAACTAGATTCATATCTGTTTCCCCTCCTCCCCCTCTTGGCGTGAGTTTAGATAAGAAACTCCGTCGAACCTCTCATAATATAACTATTCATAGCTAACAGTTGTATTATTTTTTGCTAATGTTGGGAATAATAAATTATTTGAATAATCGATTAATCAGACTTCAATTTTTTCAGTAATCGATTAATCAAAAAACTTTAGGCGATTATTTTATATAATCGATCAATCATTTTTTCCTATTATTTTGACTGATTAATCACCTTTTTCGATTAATCGATTACTAATTACCTCAATAATTAGCCTAAGGTAGCCTGAATTTGACAAATTTGTGCCATCATATTATTGAAATGTCTTCAACTTTTCACTAAACAGTGTTTTTTTCTAATTTAGAATGCTTTAATTGTGTTTTCGATGGAAACACAAAATTTTTATAATAATCAATCATTTTTTTAAATAACTGATTAATAGGGTGATTATTTTATATAATCGATAAATCAATTTTTCTGATTATTTTAACAGATAATCGGATTTTTTGATTAATTGATTATTAATCACCAAACACTAACTTTTGCCAGTAAGGCATGTTTTATTTCTTATTGTGTGTATTTTTAATGTGTAAATTGTAACTTTCATACTATAACTTGTGTGGTTATGAAACCACGTTTTTGGAGTTTATTTTGAGCATTAATTTTAATTTTATTTTGTTTAAACTGAGTTATTTCGCGATGTACTTTCATTTTCACGATCTTTTTATGTCTGATTTTGGTAATTAGATTTTGTTTTGATGAAGTTGTGCTTTTATTCAGAGTTTTGGTAAAGGTATGACTTTGATTTGATTTAAACACCCTTTGGGCCACATGGGCCAAAGATAGGCGAGATTTGGGCCAAAGCCCAAGGCAGACTAAGTTGAATAATGGGTTGAAGTAGTATGTCTGGTTTCTTTTTCAGACATAACTTCACCCTATGATAGTGTTCTCTTAGGGCATTTTGAGTAAAATTAGAGTTACAACTCGCTGATCTGATACGAGTGTGTTTAGGTTTAGATTTTTTTTTAAATTTTAATAAGTGTTCATTGTCAATATGGGGAAACAGTATATTTTCTACATTTCGCTACTTGCCAATGGCTTATCGTATGAAATATAGAAAGGGGGGTGAGAAACATATGGGCTATTTAATAATAGTTACATGCTTATTAATTATGATAATAAACTTAATTACTAAGATGGGGATATAGTTTGGGATGAGGAAGGGGCATGGGTTACGGAGTGTTGTTTATTTTGTCCTGGTATCTCATTATGCAGTGGCAGAATTTTTTGAATTCAAGTGTGTAGAACTGAGTTTCAATATTTTCTAGGTCTAAGTTAAAGAACTTTTCAAATGGCCTACGTTGTTTAATGAGGTAGGGACATTCAAAAATTAGATAGAAGGGGGATTCAATTTCTGTTTTGCAACGACACGTTGGGTCTTCAATTTTCTTAATTTTATTGAGGTAGGATTTGAAATTTCCGTGCCCAGAAAAGATTTGGGTGGTGTGATAGTCTAGTGTGAATTTGGAGTTGTAGAAGGGTTTTAACTGTGGTATAAGAAAATGGGTGATTTCTGCTTTCTGAGAAGAGTTCCATTCCAATAGGTTGAGACCTAGGGATAGGGAAGGGATAAGTCTAGTGCAGATTTTCCTATCCAAGAGTGTATTATATTGTACGGCAGATTTATCAGGTATTTGCTTTGATTTATCATAGGTTTTAACCTGCAGCATTTTGTGTCATACTTTAAGAGTATATTGTGAGGTAGATCCCCGGACGTCATATTATATTAATCTGGACTCTTCACTTAAGGTAGTGAAGGGGATTGGGATTTGTTCAAAATCTTAGTAAGTTTTTCTACTTTCATAAAATAAAAGAAAAATGAAAAAATCCAAAAAAATTGTTGATTTGAACTGAAAGTTTATACATGAAATGAGGGTTGCAGTTTTAATAAAAAAAAGTTTTAAAATAATTACTTATGCAATATTTCATTTTAACGAATGGTTTAAAGTTTTAAGAATTAAACTCAAACATTTATTACTTAATATGTCATATTTATTTCAAATAAGGGGTGATGGAATTTTACTTACCGGGTGCTCGATCAATTATGGCTCCCCCCGATACTTTTCGTATCAAAAATCGTAAGTTGGCAATACTTCTTTCAATTAAACAGTAAGTTGGAAATACTTCTTTCAATTAAACAAATCGAATGAAATGTTGCCAACTTACGATTTTTGACCTAAAAAGTATTGGGGGGGGGGCAGAATTACTCGAGCACCCGGTACATATTCAATCAAGAAAAAAATTGTAAAATTCACAGAAGGAAATACTTAAAATAACTACTGATATAATAGATTTGCTTATGAAAAATCAAAAAGAATACGACTTAATCATCTTATACAGTACCTATGATACAAAAGTCGTGTCAATGGTAAACACTTCTCAATATCTCAGAACTGAGAAGAGATACCAAGACGGTCCAAACGGCAAAGTACCTATTCTTGGCGATGAGGACATTGAAGATCGATAATCAAACTTCCAGCCCTTCCTATAGGGTGTCCACAAATTGAAAAACCGGTTTGGGTCAAAAAATGGGGGTTCGATTTTTCTATTGAAATAAGTCTACATACTGAGGCGATTAAAATGTGATTTTTTTTTTGAAACCAGTTCAGCAGTTTTGAACCAGTTGTCAATAATATTCAAAAAAAAAGTAGAGATATGGAAAAAAGTTTGAAACAAAAATTGAAGAGAATTAAAAAACATTCATTTTTTGTTCGATAACTTTTTTTCCATCTCGCAATGGAAAGAAGTTGTCGTACAAAAGGTTTGTGTATAATTTTTTCTATTTCAAGCCATAACTCTTCTCCATTGCTAGGTGAAAAAAAATTACAAAACGTGAAATGTTTAATTTTTAATTCTCTACAACTTTTATTTCAAACTTTTTTGATATCTCCACTTTTTGATGACTGGTTATCGACTTGGGAAAAAATCACCAAAAAAACTTGTATAATTGGGTCCATCTTACACCGGTTTTAAAAAGCGGAGATACCAATAAAGTTTGAAATAAAAGTTATAAGAATTGAAAACTGAACATTTCACTTTCTGTAACTTTTTTTTACATCCAGGAATGGAGAAGAGTTATAAATTAAAACAAGATAAAATTATACTTGAGTCCTTTGTGCCACGACTTATTTCCATTGCAAGATGGAAAAAAAGTTGCAGAATGTAAAATGTTCAGTTCCTAATTCTCTACCACTTTTATTTCACATTCACACTATTTTTGATATATCCATTTTTTGATAACTCATTATCGACTTGCGAAGAAAAAATTATACTGAAACCTTTTGTACAACAACTTCTTTCCATTGGAAGATGGAAAAAAAGTTATGTAACGAAAAATGATTGTTTTTTAATTCTCTACAACGTTTGTTTCTAACTTTTTTTCATATCTCCACTTTTTTTGGATATTATTGACCACTGGTTCGAAACTGCTGAACCGGTTTCAAAAAAAAAATCACATTTTAATCAAGTCAGTGTGTAGACTTAATTTCAATAAAAAAAACGGATCCTGATTTTTTGACCCAAAGCAGTTTCTCAATTTGTGGACACCCTATAGGACGGACTAGGAGTTTGATTATCAATCTTTAATGTCCTCATCGCCAAGGTCCCGACTGACAAAATTTGAAAAAAAAAATTGAAAAAAACGTTAACGAATCGCTTACTAACGCTGGCGTCTTTTTGGGAAAAATCGCTGACGAAACGCTAACGTTTTCACGACGAATTCGTTTTATATTAGTTAGAAATTCGTTAGTTGTTACCTTATTACTCATAAAAAAATTTGAAAAATTTATGTCTCGTTAGGGATTCGAACCCGAGACCCTCGGCATAACAGGCGACCTCTCTAACCATTGAGCTACCAGTGCTATTTATCAATTTGCATTTGAAAACAGTATTTTGGATTTTTTTTATTCTTTCTTGAGAATAGTTTACAATTTTGTTTACAATTCCTTGTCAATTGAAACAAATTCAAACTAACGAATTGCCAACTATAACACTGGCGAATTCGTCACGAAAACCTTAGCGTTTCGTGAACGATTTTTCCCAAATAAACGCCAGCTGTAGTTAACGATTCGTCAACTAAAAATCGTTTACTCGACAAGAAATCGAGAGTCAGCTATATTTTCGCTAGTCTCGCTAACGAATCGTCAGCAAATTTGTCAGTCGGGGTTGTCATATCGTTTCAACCATCTTTAGTATCTCTTATCAGTTCTGAGATATTGAGAAAGGTTTACCATTGACAAGACTTTTGTGTCATGCTGTATAAATTTAATTCGTCATGTATTAATTTTCTTTACCTAGGTATTTGAATTTAATTTTGGAAAAACATTTCCACAACTATTTTCAATTTTAATTTTGGAAAAACATTTCCACAACTTTTTTCAATTTTAATTTTGGAAAAACATTTCCACAACTTTTTTCAATTGAAATTTTACAACACTCGCATAATTTAATTAGTCGGTGCATGGCGAAACAATATATGAATATTTCAAGCTGTGCACCCAGGGAAAAATAGATTTGGTAAGCATAAATTTTTATTCATCAAGTGTCCAAAACTTGCCACCTGTGTATCCAAAATTTATCATCTCCTCGGGAGAACTTCAATGAAAAACTTGTTTTTCAAAATCGAGTATTTTGAAGCACATTCCAATTAAAAATTCGTAAGTTGAACCAAAATGGTAAAAAAAGATTAAATTTTGAGAAAATCAAAAAAAAAATGAAAAAATGATCTAAGGTCTCTCTTTGCTCTCCTAACTTGGCTAACTAATCATTTCATACAAAATTTCCAGGATCAAGGTACAAATGAAGACAAAACTCTTTTGAAAAAAAAGAAACCCCTCTCACACCTCGCCCCATCCTCTCACTCCATCGTACCACTCAAAAAGTAAATATTTTCTCCTTCGAAGTTAGCCAAACTCTCGAGCTTTTCTCTTATCCGCACATTATCGATTAATCCGCACCTTCACAGATGAATAGGTTAATCAGCGTACATCTCTATCGTCCTCGCATAGTGCCAGCTCAACTCACCATTTCTGGGGACACTTTGAAAAACGTCGCAAATCGAGAGAAATCATTCTCCGGTGAAAAGGTGTGTTTTCGACAGAAGAGCGAAGAGAGAGGATCGTTTATCTAGAGTAGTTTTTCAAAAACGTATTCGTATTATAGGTGCTTCGAATCGGTATTAACACCGTTGACATTTTAAAAGACGCGAGCTCGGTTCGCGGAAATAACAAAAGCTTCGCAGGTTTTCGCAGCCATAACGCTCGAATAGTCGAACTCGGCGATCTTTTGTTTGGTACACGATGAAGTTGGCTTTTTGGACGGTTCGAAATTCGCGCCGTAAACCAGCAACGCATTTATCAACTTTTTCGTTTCCTGTTGCCTCGGCGATAAAGCTCAAGCGGAGCCGAGGGGGGAATTTTTACAAATACCTACTTTGGGAAACGTCCGCTTCTACGTTATACACGAGTATGACGTCAGCAGGGTCCATTTCCTAGATATGATTTATTTTTCTCGAACCGTATATCGCTGATGCGGTAATTTTTCTGGTTCTGTTGCGAGAGAGAGAAGGGAGATGGATAGATAAGGTACATTAAAAAGTCTACGTGGGGTATTTTTGGAGGGAACTTAAAACGGGGTGGACCAGTTGACGCCAGAGCACGGACATCAGATTATCACAGATCTTAAATTTTAAAATAATTTTCATCTTTCACAAATAAGGGATATGTATTTTTCTAAAAATTATTCTTACTTTTGTAGGTAAGTCGATTTGATTTATAAACATCCGGTCTCATTATTAATTAAAGACAATCTGTCAATCAAAATGGTGAATATTTTGTTAAAAGTATTCCCTAAAATGCCCTTTTTGAGAAAAATCATGCCCAAGAAGATCGGGCGCTGTGCAATTTATCCCCTAGACCTGAATGTTAATTCATACCTTGAAAATTAAAGCAACCTTAATAATTGTGTGGTTTTAAGGAGCTTTTTCGTGGTTTTTTGATTGGTTGAAAATGTGATAGAGAATCTTCAAGGTTACCTCAACTTTTGAGGTATGATTTAACATTCGGGCCCTACACATTCAGCAGATTATGTCGAAGTTCAATGAGAAAATCAAGTCAAAATTATGATTTCAGATTCTCATGACTTTTGACTTAAAGTCGTGATTTTTTTTTGACTTCTTAATCAATAATGATTCATAAATCTATTTTATAATTTTAAAATTAGTTTGATTTATGGAATCGGTAAAATTAATTAAAATTTAATATATAATTTGTTTTTTGATTATTTTTTATTTGGATTTTTATTAAAAAGATTTCAAACTTCTTTTAAATAAAATAATTTTTTTTGAATACCTGCCCAATTACATTTATTGAAATTTAGACATCATTTAGACTATGATAACGTTTCAATAGTAGGAGGTGGAATCGGAGAAAACAAGATTTTAGTAAGAATACATGTTTAATTTTTTACCTGTACTTATACAGAATTATTGTTTATAATCTATGTAATTAATTACTACAGGGTGACTTAAAATTTCCGGAACGTGAAAATTACTTCGTGAAAAAAATAATAAGTGCCAACGAATAATGAAAACCTATTCACGACTTCTCTGAAGCTCTATTCCCGTTGAAAAATATGAACTCATCCCTCATTGATTACAAATTTTTGAAAAATTTTGCACTTTTTTCGATTATTGTACTTTTCAAAAAAAAATCTCGAAATCCAAAATTTCGAAAATTTTAAAAATTGAGATATTTAAAAACTAACAGTTGCATATGATAGAGTTATGAATAAGGATAAAAAATCATTGCATGCAAATTTTGCCTAATCAAAAATTTGAAGGGACAAAAATTTACAAAAAAAAATCAAGTGTTCGTGAAACTGGTAACACTGTCCCTCTACTCAACCCTTTTCGCGATTTTCCGGGATACACTAACGATGCGCCACTTGAGTACCGAATCATGGATAATGCTGCCTAGATACGTTCTATTTATGATTATCATGATTACGACTTTAAATTTATCATCCTCAAGTCAAAAATTTCGTTTAAAAAAATGTTTAGTTTAAACTTCAAGTCAACATTCGTTCTCAATTTTTTTTCTAACCCCGATATGTTTTTGTTTTCTACACTTCAATTTTTTCAAACTCGCGAATTTTTCCAATTTTTTTCGAACTTTGAAATTTTTTATTAAATTTTTATCAGCAACGAAATATTTATCTTCTGCTATAGCTAATCCTAAATTTGTTCTACTTTTCTGAAACGACGTACCGGTAGTGAATAACAAATCTGTAGACTTTTTTGCTCAACTCTACAATTTTTCTCCAACTTTTGAGAATTTTTATTTTAAAAATCGAGTTGAATTCCGAAAAAATTTCAACGCCTGGGATGAACGTTTTTTTTTAATTTCATCTTTAAAAATTTCTTGTTGTGTTCTAGCAAAATTGATATTGGATTTTTTTTGTTGAGTTTTAACGAATGTTACATTGCCATAAATGTGTTTTTCACAAATTAATATTTATTTTCTTTATTGGTAAAAATTGTATATTTTGAGATTTTAAAATCAATCATTTCAAAATTGTATTTACACAATTCAACACTTTTACACAAAGCCCCGATCACAATACGAGACTCAGGGCTCACATTTAGGGTTTGGTTTTCAGAGGAATGGTCTCAGGGCTCCGGTCGGGGCTTCGTTAAATAAAGTTTTTTTGGGGGTTTTAGGGCCTGAATATTGCTTTAAGACAAAAAAATGGGGCTCGGAGCTTGGACCACACCCCTGCTTCAACTCAATGAAATGTTGAAGTTTTTCAATGGAAGCTACCCTCAGTAACTGGTAAAGATCCCTAAATATGAAGGCTAAATTCAACGGGATCATCGAAGGGGATTTTTTTGATGCAAGCGATCCTGTGGAATCATACAAAAATGCAAAATCTATAATTTAATATTCAACTTGACTTCCAACGACAGTGTAAGTTTTTTAAGTCCTACTCATTCAAATAAGATAGACATTAGAAAAGTATAGAAAATAAGACATATCATGGTAGAAGAACAAGATCAAAAATTGTATATTTTAGCGACACTTAAATTTAGTATTATTAGTGGTGACGGAATTCTACTTGAAAAAGACGGCGCATTTGATTTCTCCAAATCTTCAATATTTGGTGATTTTTATGGGGTCAAATTATGAAAAAGATCGCCAAACAATTTTATTTTTCTAGACTTCCGCGTAAAAACACATGAAAAAAGTTATTTTGGGAAAGCATAGCACCTCTGACCAAAAAAATAAATTCCGTGGCCAAACAATTTTATTTTTCTAGACTTCCGCGTAAAAACACATGAAAAAAGTTATTTTGGGAAAGCATAGCACCTGCGACCAAAAAAATAAATTCCGTGAGTGAAAAATATTGTTACTGCAGAAAATGACAAAACATTACTTTCTCATTCATGAATTAGTGAAAATCATGGATACTTGAGAGTTACAGCACTGGGAGAAATTACTGATAACATTTTCACTGGAAGGAGAATCGGGAAGAAAATTCAGGAAAGGCAATTTCAAATATTATAATCATTTTTGATAATTTTTTACTTTTTTTAGTTTATTTCTACATTTACCATTTAAATGGCGAAATTCCTTTTGTTCCTTGCATGTGAAAGATGACTTGAAGAGGGGTCAATCTGAAAAAAATTCCACTATTTGGCAATCAATTTTTGGTAACTGTGACTCAACAGAATTTTGTCTGCTTTCAGAAAACTGTGGTTTGGACAAAATTTCAAAAACTTGGAAAAATGTATAATGTTGTTTCCAGTCAATTTTTTATTAACTTGAAAATCGTTGACATGTTTGAAGTAAATAATTTTATTATTGTTTTGCCAATTTTTGAGTACTTATTTACTTTTTAACTAGGAAACTTTTAAGTTTTTTTTTGAATAATTTTATCATTTTATTTATTAATTTTTATATACTTATTTGATATAATTATTATTCAAGGAAAATGTGTTACAGATTTGATTTATAATAATTGCATGCTGGGAAAAATTAGGTAAAATTGTTTGTGTAGGTAATTCATCATTCTGGAATTATGTATTTTCAACTATTTTTATGAAAATTTCAACAGAATTTTATGATATTTCAAAAATAATTTGACATTTATTTTTAACAACATTAAGGCAATTTTATTAAAGTTCAAAAGGAATTTTGACAACTTTGAAATGAACCAAATTATTGTCAAAACTGAATGAGCAAGACGATGCTATTAAAAAGTCATTATATTACAGAAATACTGAAGATCAATGTGATAATCACAGCAACTCTTTAAATTAATTAGTTTTTAAAAATATGTTGACCATAATATTATGAGAGTTGGCAAACAAGTAACATTTTGGATTCGCTTATAGCAAAATGTTGAACCTACTGAAAAAATTCTTTTATATGATTATCAAGATTATATCAATTTTTTTCATTTATTTATTTTAAAAATAATTCAAGTTGAAAAATTTATCTTGAAAATAAAAAATTAATTTCAACTTTCATTTCTATTTTATAATAAAATTATTTAAATAATCCTAATTTCTTAATTCAATTTTTTTTACTCCATGACATTTTCTATTTAATCATAATTTGACAATTTTACCCAAACCATCAACCAGTGACATAATTAAGCTGTCTGCTCAATATTCTGCAAATCATCAACTTTATGAAGGAATTTTGGAAGATTTGGTCTATTGATTACCCAGGGGAAAATCATCAGGTATGATCAGGTATGAGCATGACTGGATCACCATGCCTGCTGAGGCCTGATCAGTAAAGAAAAATGGTCGTGATTGAGAAATCATGAACAGACTTCTGCTTTCCACTTACAGATCGCACCTTCTGCATTTCTCCCACCTTTACAATTACATAGTACTTACTCAGTTATTTGTTTCCTGGAAATCTTGGTTTAGAGGAGTAGCCACCATGTCGGGTTGACAATTAAGTCCAAAAAAGTAGTATTCAAACATGATGCAGGAAAAATTTTTTTCTCTCAATTTTAATTTTTCTGAGAAAATTTTTCGAGTTTTTTGTTTATTACGATTTTATAAAATTTTTGAACATTTTTTCACCCCTTAGGAGGCTGGAGCCCCAAAATTCGAAATTTAAGAAAAAAATGGTAGTAAAACCTAGGAAATCAAAATTTAGCAATTTTTTTGAGTGACATGTGCAAATTTATGTTTTTGAGGGCGTAAAATACGAATTTGGGAATATTTTTTGCTTAGGGATGAAGGGTTGAGGAGAAAGAAGGGTGGAGGAGGGAGTAGAACCTTGAAAAATTTAAATTTTGTAATTTTTCGAGTGATGTGTTGAAATCTAAGTTTTCAAAGGTGTAGAATACTAATTTGACAATTTTTTCTTTCAAGAATAAAAAAATTGGGTTAGGGGTGAGAGGCAGGCCCGAAAAATTTAAATTTTGCTATTTTTCAAGTGACATATTGAAATCTATGTTTTCGAGGGTGTAGAATACAAATTTGGCAATATTTTTCTCTTTGAGAAGAATGGTTGGGGGTTGAGAGGGAGTAAGATCTGCAAAATTTTGAGTTTTGGCATTTCTCTAAGTAGTACATATATCAAGATCTACGTTTTCGATGACGTAAAATACGAATTTGGCAATATTTATCTCTTTGAGATGAAGGGTTGGAGAGTAGAGGCGGTGGGGCCAGGAGAAATTTGAATCTGGCAATTTTTTTCTGGTAATATATCGAAATCTAGGTTTTTGAGAAGGTGAAGTACGAATTCAGCAATATTTTGAAACAGATTGTATGGAAAAAAGTTATGTTTTCGATAAGGTAAGGTTTTCAAATCCTATTTACCTATTCAAATAATAATTTCAACCCAAATTATAACTGAAATATCGAAATATCACGGTGGGCCAACAAAAAAAGTAAATCCACTTTCTCAGCTATGAGCTAAATCATGTACTTCATAGAACTTTCGCACTTCACCCAGCTTCATCTAAATAAACGCTGGTTAGAGCTTGAAACGAGGCAATGGAGGAGAGTCGAAAACGAGCAATGATCATTTCCGCTTTAATGGACAAAGTTAAAATTTTAACGGCCCTGTTTCAAGATTCGCCCGGTTAGGGAACGTCGGCAGGGACGTCGTTTGAGAATTTGCTCGCCGTGTTTATGCCCCACAAAACACACCGTATACTTTGAAAACTTTACGTCGTACATTGCCGCAAAGCTTGGCTGAATTTCAGGCCGGTTTGTGTATACAGATTGTAAAGTAGGTAAAAGAATACCTAATTTCATCCACAGATTTCTTTTCATCTATACAAAATTTTGTTCGGGTATGATAGAGTTTTCGATGCCCCGGTAAGTAGAAATAAGGGTCGTGGTATTGCAATAATTGCAAAGACGATAGAATTCAGTGTAGAACTTTCTTATCACGTGGAGGACCTCCGCTATCCTCTTGAAAGTTGTTCGTGTTTCAAGTTGTATTGTAACTAACGAAATTGTAGTTGTATTCTAACAGGTACACATAGGCAATAATAAAACGATACACATTCCATGGAAATCTCCCGTTAATTCAAATTTATTCTGGATTTCAGAAATATAAAAGTTGCAATGACCAATGAAAATGATTCCTCTACTTATTTTAATCAAAGATAGGATTTAGACGGCTCAAGTCCAAATTTATTCAAAATTCAATTTTTTTCAATTTATTTTAAAATTGTATCCCATTTAAAAAAATTTCCAGCTGTGAAATTTTTTTGAAGTACATCTACCTACATGAAAGAGATTTTTTTAAATTCAAAGCTGGAAAAAAAACTTTAGGAAAAATTTCCAAACTGGGGAATATTTTAAAATATAAAGTTGCCAAAATTTTAAAAATTAAATTTGGAAACAGTTTGAGAAAATTTAACATTAAAAAATACAATTGGAAGAAATTTTTAAATTGGTAAAAATTTATGTAGGTACATATTAAAAATTTTTCAACTTCAATTTCTTAAAAAAATTTTCCACTTGAAAATTTTTCCAATAATTGTGAATTTCTTATAACTTTTTCCAACTTTGAATATTTCAAAAAAAAATTCAACTCCTTTTTTTCAAAAATATTTCCAACTCTAAGTAATTTTTTAAAAAAATTTAAATAATAAAAATAAGTACAAAATTAAAAAAATTTGAAACAATTTTGAGAAAATTCAAATAAAAAACATTTATTGCTGGAGAAAGTTTAAAATTGGATACATTTTTGAAAAAATTTAGAGTTGAAGTTTGAATTTGGATTATCGAAATCTCATTTTCGGTAAAAGTAATTAGGAGCTAGGTAGTTTGAAATAAATTTTATCAATCAACGCGAAAGCGAATCAAGTGTAAAAAATTCTATCTGTGCTACTTCATTTCTTTTTTTTGTTTCTCTGTTTCATCATTCTTGAATTTGAACTATAATAAGCGAAAAGAATTGCAAGATTTTCGATTTTTATAAATGAGTAAGTACCTAAATAATTTTAAATGTATTCTTCAACCAATTTATTTTGTGGAAAATTTTTATTGATTTCAATACCATATGATTTATTCAATTTTTTTTTCATAGAAAAATTACCTATTCAATCAAACCTAATGAAAACAAGCATCACCTCTTAATACTTTTTTTTAAATAGGTACCTAGGTACTGAATTTTTTTTGGTTTTTTAGTAAGTGTATTTTTTTCATCCAAAGCCTGGTTTGATTCGACCATTGCTTAATCAAGTGAAAAATTCAAAATTATGTAATTCTGTTTTTGGAAACTATCGACTTATTTTGCGAATATTCCATGATTACCTTTAATTAAAAATACCTTCGTCGTTCATATAACTTTTTCACACTCGATGATTCTTAAAATAACCGAAAACCATTATTAAGTATGTATTTGACATCAACTCATGAGCATCCAAAAAATTGATTTTTATATTTCAAGAGAAAAAAAGGATATCGCAATGTAGCTGCAACTAGGAAAACCAATCCAACGAACAAATCTCTCTTTTCTCATTTTTATGGAACAGTGAAAATCACTGACACATTGATGGAGTTGCATCAAAAAAATTACTGAAAAATTGATTTTTTTTTTTAGAAAAATTAAGCTTCTGGTTTTTTTATTTATTTATTTTTTAGTTCAAAATAGACATTATAGTTTACTCCCCTCCCTCTCGCTGATGTAGAAAACTACAAAGAATTAAATGTAGAGGACACTACCCCCTCCCTCCTTTTCTTGCTAAACAACGTGTCGGAAATATTAATTTAATAAATACCTTCGTTTAAAAGGTTGATCTAAATTGATTAATTTATTTTTAAAATAAGTTTTTAACTTATTTTTTATACATATTTTTAATATTATTTGTAAAAAAAACGGAAAGAAAAATTCATTTTTTATTCCCAATTGAAAACAAGGATCTCTCTCATACAATCTGTTTCATTGGAAATTTGTACTTAAATGAAAAAATAAATCGATTTTTCGAAAGGTATAGATTTTGTGAAGTCCGCCTACATTTTGGGTGGAACTAAAAACTTGACTAGCTATTGTTTCTATTGTGCTCAGGCGCGCCCGCAGGATTTTCCGATGAGGTAGCAAGAGGAAGTTCCCCAGATGGTGCCCCTTGATGTAAAAAAAATGCTGTAAAAAATTTTGAATCCCCCCCCCCGCCTTTTCGGAGCTATAACCATTTTATTGCATAATTTTCAAAAAATTTTAATTCCAAGGGAAGTGAATGAAATTTTTTGTTTTTTGGCACAAAGGTACATCTCGTAGAGGTGTATTTGCGATAATTTTTTCATCAATTTTGATGCACTCCTTCATGAGGTTTTGGCCATTTGAAATTTTCAACTGTAAAAAAGACCTTAACAACGAAGTTTAACTAATTTTTAAAAATATCCTAAAAACGTGTTTTCCAACGTAGATTCACGTCACGTATTCAGTTTTGGCGATTTTGTTGGCGCAAGAGCCGAAAAATCGCAAAGAAATGTTGCTGTTTTGGCAGATTTTTCAAAATTTGAGCATTTTATACAGAAAGAAATGACCAAAAGAAAAAACTAGCGTCGTATCGTGTTAAGCAGGTCAAAATACCCCGATAAACACCCTATTCGCGATCATTTTACTCTAAATGTCGAAATTCACTTTTCTCACTGATTTTTCATGACTATAAAACTGAATTTCGAGGATTTAATTCTGAATATTAACGATCCTAACATGCATCCCTAATAATGCACCAATAAAAAAAAAATCGAAAACTTTATGAGGTAGCGACCGCTACCTCCGCTACCCGCTGCGGGCGCGCCTGATTGTGCTTTTGTTTAATGATAAAAATTTAATGAATACCTAACTAAAGTTGTAATGGTTTCAGATCACGCAAATGTGACTATACATTACGTAGTCTCTAAATTGAATTGAGAAAAAATAATGAGTTTAAGAAGGCAATTTACAACTGTAAGTTTATGTTATTCAATATTAATTTCAGCTTCC
This sequence comes from Pseudococcus viburni, assembly GCA_033439095.1. Classification (NCBI taxonomy): domain Eukaryota; kingdom Metazoa; phylum Arthropoda; class Insecta; order Hemiptera; family Pseudococcidae; genus Pseudococcus; species Pseudococcus viburni. The sequence goes on along the minus strand of JAVBJF010000156.1, from coordinate 420,279 downwards.
TTTTTAATTTTACATCCCCAAAAATATGTTTTAGGTAATGAAAAATTTTCAACACTCCCACAATCATATGTTGATATGGAATTCCACAATTATTCCTCCAAACCCTCCAGATAAGAAAAATCCGAAAGCGGATCACTTCAATGACCTTTATGTGGAAGTATTTTCCATCATCTGTGCAGAAGAAATTAACCTTGATGAAGTGAGTAAGCACTCACGCATGCACTAACTTCATAAATACCTACCTACCTACCTACCTACCTTCCTAGTTCCTACCTTCCTAAAATTTGTTACTTACTTACTACTTTTTTCACAGTTGAAACAAATTATTGAAGTAATATTTCGTAAAATGACAGTTTCCACAATTATCAGTCATCCAGATTCATTGCATTTGTAAATTGTAGGAGAATTACGGTGCTCCTTCGGGGGACCAGTTTTGTCTTTTACATGATAGCTTTGTTCTTTTCGCAACTCCGAGTAGCTCTACTTACTCTAGTAGAGTAGGTGATAAAAATCGACAGAGTAGAGGAGCATAATGAATTTTGTAAACAGCGAAAAGAACAAAAAAGGAGCAATAGAGTAAATTTTGAGATGATAAAAATGGTTCCGAGCTCTTTTGATGTAAAAAGTTGAATTTAATTCATGAGAAACAGTATTAATAACTCAAATTACAATCACAATTTAAAAAATGTCGAAATAGCCGTCAAATAGCCGAAGAAAAATTCCAATGTTTACACTGATATCAATTTACTCCTTTTACGCCCGCTGAAAAGGAAGTGTAAAAAGAGCATACTCCGAGTAACTCTATTTACTCTACTCCTTGCGAAAAGAACACGTTTCCATCCCTACTCCGAGCGAAAAAAAAGTGAGAAAAGAACACAAAACGCTACTCGGAGTCACTCGGAGTTGCGAAAAGAACAAAGCTGATACCACAACATATTTTTTGAACACAAAAAAATTCTCATTCTTCTTCTACTTAGACCATATAGTATTAACATAGACCGCGCTACAGTCCATAAGACGTATGTTGTTACGGTGTTCCAACATTAAACTGGGTCCACGGCGGAAAACGCGGAAAATGATCTAAAAACGAACTCGTGTCATTTGATTTCACTCTAATTCAGGGATGTTGACCAAAATCAAAAAAAATAACGGTTACAGTTTAGCAGTTTCGGACCGTTTCGGTTTTTAAAATTTTTTTCCGGTTACGGTTACGGTTAAGGTTACATTTTTTTCTCATTTCGGTTTTGGTTTTCGGTTTCGGTTACAGTTATAGTGAAAAAATTTTGGTTACGGTTAAAAATAACGGTTTCGGTTAATTTTTTAAAAAATGAGTAAAAAGAGACCAGGTACACAAAAAAATCGCCAAAATTTTTCAAATTTGACCATTGGTGTTCAAAATTTTCAAAAATAAATCAAAAAGTGATAAATTAAGACCCGAAACCTGATTCAGTGCAGAGATTATCATTTTTTCTTAATTTTTTTATTAAAAAAGGATAACCTAAAATCTCAAAATCACAACATTTATCATGGCTGAAATCATTTTTCAATTATTTCATTTCAATTTGTACTTAAATTTCAATTACACATCACACATGAAGAGTCAAGAAGTTTTTTTTTTGTTTTTTAAATAAAGAAAAAAATTAACCGAAAACCGGAAAAAATCGTTTCGGTTATGGTTATGGTTACGGTTACATAGTCTTATTTATTTCGGTTACGGTTTACGGTTACAGTTTCATTTTTCCCAAAGTTCGACTTTGGTTACGGTTACGGTTATGGTCAATCATCTATTTTTAGCGGTTAATTTTGGATTTCGGTTACGGTTTCGGTTACGGTTAACATCCCTGCCTCAAACATCTATGTGCTCACTCAAAATTTTGAGTAATTCACTAATTCTATTATAAAGTTGAAAAAATGCATAAAATTTGCAAAAAAACCTCACTTTTGGAACTTTGAACTTTTATAACTTTCGATCGGTTGCCGATACAACTTTCAAATCTATGTCATCTTGTAGAGTATTTCACATAGATTATTTTCCCTACCTTAAACACCTATGTGCTCACTCAAAAGGAGGGCGGTCATGGCATAGGTACGTCACTCCGTCGGTACGCCAAACTGTAGGTATAAACGTGACATATCGTAGGTACGTCAAATTATAGGTATTTTTAAATAAAGTCTGAACAACATACTGTAAGTATGACAAGATGTAGGTACGTCATGGTGTAGGTATGCCAAATCATAGGTATATGAAATCGTAAGTATGAGTGCGTCATTTCTTAGGTACGTCAAATAATATGTATTGAAAAGAAATAGGGGCGAATGACAAATTGTAGGTACGTCAAAACGTAGGTACTGGGTGAAATTGGCCACCATTTTGGGTGCAAGAAGAAGCAGTTTACTATAGAAGTATATGGGAATTAAACGATCTGGAAATAACTCAAAAAGTACTCATTTTTTTAAAATTTTGGTAATAACAATTTCGAACGAGAATTAAAATAGCTTTTGATTGATGTAACTACTTTTCCAGTTTTATTAAATTTAATATTTTCAAATTTTCGCCAATTTTTAGTATTTTTTTTCTTTTCATAAAATGTTAAAATTTTACAAAATTATATGAAATGTAAAGAGACGTGTATTTTTCAACAGCCCTTTTATTTTCCGTTCAAAAATTTCATAATTATACTTATATAATACATTTTTAAAGATTTTTCTTCTTGCACCCAAAATGGCAGCCAATTTCACCTGTGCCCTAGTCATAGCGTAGGTATGCCAAATTGTAGGTATGTGAAATGGTAGGTGTGAGTGCGTCATTTCGTAGGTACGTCAAATAATATGTATTGAAAAAATAGGACCGAATGACAAATTGTAGGTATGCCAAATCGTAGGGTACCGACGGAAAATATGTAGCATAAATACAGCTTCTCGTATTAACTTCACCCTTCACGATTAAACTTTTTTCTACACCCAACTGTCTCAAGATCACGAATTCAGTTTCAAATCATTATCATCCATTTGTCATCTCAAATTCTCTTATCACTCGAAACTCATTATAATTCCGCTTTTCGCTTATTCGTCGCTTATCTCTTTAATATAAAATTACAAAATACTAATCAATTTTTAATTAATATCGTAAAACTAATTATTGCTTAAACTTCGTAATTTAAAAATCAACATTCAAAAATATTTCATTATCACAAAATTATTAAAATATATTTCAATTGTTTTAAAAGAAAAATATAAAAATACTCAATTCCAAAACATCGTTTTGCATCTAGTCCCAACAAAAAATAGACAAATACTACTCATTCATTGGCTATTTCAAAATACTAGATCGCCGATTGGCTAAAGTTGAAAAACCAAATGAAAAATACAAAAATAAATAAAATGACAAAATCGATCGATTAACCCAATTTTTGGTGATTTTTTTTGATAATGGGAAATTTTCAAAATTGATTTTTTTCTGAATCTTCTAGCTCCCTCCCATGACGTCATAGGAAAAAAATGGTAAATAAGAAAATTGTTTTGTTTTTGAATTCTCTACAATTTTTGTTCCAACTTTTTTTTCGTAAGGCCGTAATTTCGAAAGTTATAGGCGAAAAACCAAAATTTGAACCCCCTCACCCCCAAAAGGGGACAAAATATTCCCCGATTTTAGGGAAAGTCAGGTATGTTGAAATACATCCTCTACAAAGCTTATATACGAACTTTCCCGTTTCCGGGAATTTTTTTTGGGTCAAAACCTAAAATGACCGTACTAATCTACCAACTTTCAACTTTTTACTTCAATACGTAAATATGCTATTAACGTATTTTAAATTTTTTTCAGAAAAATTTTCTACCAAAAAGATATATGGATTTAAACTAAAAAATATAAATTTTAAAAAATAATGCTTGAATCTAAAAATGACGGATAATTAAAAATATCGAGTATGATGGTAAATTTTTTCATTTCTAAATAATTTTTCTATTCAGATCTTTCTATTTAGATCTTTTCTCAGGGAGGTGATAACACGACTCGCAGAAATGGACCCCACAATTCTGGGGCAAACGTGAACGCATACATTGTGCCACATAAAAAACATAGCCCTCGTTTTTTTTTTTTTGGATAATTTGGAAAAAAATTAAAGCATACGTTTCCAAACTGTCCCAAGTCCATTTTCACGATTTTCGAGTTTGAAACGTCCTCTGTCATAGAATTTCTGCTCGAATACAAGAAAGCCTCTTTTTTTATAAAAATTGAATATTTCTCTTCCAAATAAGGCAATAAAAACCACGTTTCCTATTTCTGCGTTTCCACAGAGCACCAAAATCCAACGAAAAATTGATGACAAAATCGTTGGACTTAGGACAGTTTGGAAACGTATGCTTCAATTATATTCTTAGATTAAATATTTAGACACATGGAAAAACGTAACTTGTAAAAAAAATTAATATTTTGTGTTTAAATTTGTGAATCCTATTTATAAAAACACGTGTTCACAATTACCCTACACCTGAAAATTTTAATAGGTATTTCTGAATGGTGCAGAAAATTAATTTATCAGCTTCATAAACCATAAAAATTGAATTTTATCACTTTTGGATGTCCGTAGAACTAAATTAATGCATCAGACCCGAACTTTTTCACTTTTCTCTATTTTTTCTCGAATTTTGAAAGTTACATTATAGAATGTGTGAAAACCAAGATTTGATATCGTGTTTTTCTCTTCGCAAAATCAGTCTTTATGGATTATGAAAGCTTACATTATGAATTTATAAAGAATTTAAGGAAGTAATTGACATTTTTTTACTCATTATTTTTTTACATTCTGATTAGCGTACCAGAAATTACTGCTACATACATAAAGTTCGTGCACTCAAAGCCTTTTTTTTTCAAGTAAGTAAACTAAATTTTTTCTTCATTTTTCAAACACATAAAATGTTCCCAATCCACAGGTCACTCTCAATCCTCTTAACCTATATTTACCTCGAATCCGTTGAAACTCACATCAAAAATTCCAAAGGTACCAGATCTCAACTACCTCAACCTATACCAAAACTTCCGGTCCCATCAAACCCTTCGAACGGTCTCCAAACCGTCAATCCATTCGGACATAATTTTTATACCAATTCCGACGAAAACAATACTCACACGTAACAAACCCACCATCAGGTCCACGGAAGCTGCGACCCAACGGAGAATAAAAAAGGGTTAATTTTTAAAACAAAGGCATTCATCGACGTGCCAGAATAGCCTTCAATAATAGCAAATGTCCGAGAACCACCACGTACTGAAATTTCAACCTCCGAGAAAAAAGCTGTCACAATTTAAAACAAAAGATTGCACTCAGCGGTGCATTCCCATTTCGAATGAATGCTCGGTACATATCGATGCACTTTTATACCCTCTACCTCAATACCTGCCAGTGGTTTTCCCCTCGTGCTATTTTTTTAATTACCACGTACGAAATTGTTTAAATAAAAAACGAATTAATGAACGGACCCGGTGAAATGGGCGTTCCAAGACTCGGTGGTCCTATTCGACTTCTAGGAGGAAAAAAAGGCCCCTTTGATAACGCGTCTCGACTGTACGTATAATCATTTGGAGCAAACGAGGCAAAAAAAGAGATCTCCGATTACAAACCGACGACTATAAACGATTAGGATGGCGGTGAGAAGCGGTGTTTGAACGCGAGATTTAATCATTTTTCAAAAGCTGCTGCCTTCTGATATCGTGCCAGTGTAATGGGGTTGTTACGAGCTTCGTCGAGTGAAATTCACGTTGTCATTGACGAGTAAGAAGAGAAGTAAATTAATCCTGTATTTGATACTTTTTCCAACTTTTTGCCATTGCGGATGAAATTGGAGTGAGGTTTGTTGTACTCAATGACGACATGAGTAATTAGGCTGGGGGTCAATTTTGTACCAGTTATTGATGTGAAAAATAAATGGAGAATGGGAGGGAGCAGGGGAATGTTTATTTGACGATTTAAAAATCCTACAATTATTTTGGGTATAGATATTGTCTCTTCGATCAACTAAATAGGATTTTGGGTAAGTATTAGAGAAATTAAGAGAGAATACGAGGGATAGAGGATGGAGTACGAAAAAAGTATGCCGACTGGGGTTCAATTTTTTCCAGGTCATAATTTTAATTTTTTCGAGCTTGTCATTATAAATCTGAGAATCTCAACAAATGTAAGTAGCTTTTTCCAAAATAACACAAAAATTTCTTCCTTTTCACTAAAATTAAAAAGAAAAATAAATTAAAAAGGCTTAAAATTCATGGCTTATGTCGATTTTATGTTATCGAAAGAGGGGGGGGAGGGTGGTAAAGCAATTTGATAGACGGGTATGGGACAATTGCAATTAATTTTAAAGTCACGTATCGTCATCGAGACCATCTCTTCCAACCCTTTTGAGTTGGGAGTGACTTGATGGTGGTTCTCTTGAGCCACCGAAAAGATTTTGAGAAAAATTAAAGGGGAAACTTTATTTATGGTCAGAGTTGACGTGATATGGAAGAAATCAAATTTAAAAAAAAAAAAATAGGAAAGATGAAGTAGAAAATATAAATTATAAAATATCTTACTTGCAAGATTATGTTAATAAAGTGGAAAGCAAATGCAGCAAAAAGAACTATAGTCCGTTCCCTTTGAAAAGGGATCCTCCTAAATCTTCAGATTTCTCTTCTCGAACCAACTATATTAATTTTCAGAAAATTTTTCTTTTCAGCTTAAAATTCTTCAACACTCCAGATAACAATTATGACAATTGAAATGAAGATTTTGAAGAATAATGCACACAAAATGTATTTCAATTCAACTTCTTTTCATTTTGGATTTGAATTTTTCGTGTTGGGTAATAATTTTTTTCATGCGAAATAAAAATTTCAAATTTAATTAACTGTGATTTGAAAATAAACATACGTTATTGATTGGCAAAAAGAAATTTGACGTTTCAAGACTTTGATTATACATCCTTCCAAGTTCCAAGGTGAACAGACTACCTATATGTTTTGTAAGAGAATTGATTATTTCCTTTAAAACATAATTTATGTAAAAAGTAATATATCAAGTATCTATTTTATTTTTATTTATTAATAATTTTTTTTCTTAGTTAAAATAGAATTATTTAATTTAATTTAATTTTTATTTACATATTTTAACTAAAAAATTAAGTTGTGAGTTATTCAGGTATTCTATGAACATCTTTTAATCTGAAACTCCAGAATTCCGGAATAAAGGAAAAATTCCACTTCAAAGTAATCGCTTATCTTTGATTATATAAATTACATGGATTGCCAGTCCATTAGTTAAAAAAAGTGTTTTTTGAAGCGGAAAAAAGAAAAGATCGAAATGTAGTGCGCATGCTTGAAAATCATTTAAAATTTATTCTTTTCGATACAAAATTCTCGTCATTTGATTGGATAAATGGGATTGGAATGGGACAAATTAAAAGTCGGTTATACGTAGCAGAAAGTAGGTAAATTTTATTATTTTTTTAAAAATAAAAACAATGAAGAGAAACCGAGAGGAGTGAAACTTGAAAATTATCAACTCTTGGTACCATTTTTTCCAACTTGAAAGTAATTTTTTGAAACAAATAGTCTACAGTCCAACTGGCTCATTGAGCGTGCTTTTTTGGGGCGCAAAAAAATCAGTTGGCTTATTGTGGGTAGGTATGGGTCCCATAGTATGAAAAAAGTGTATTTTGGATTTTTGCCCGTGCACAATAGGGAGCTGGGGCCTAAAAACCCCTATTTTTTCCCATTTTTTCAACTTGACCGGGCGCAAAAAAATTTTTCACAGTGTGATAGCAGACATTTCCCCGACTCCAAATATATGTCACAATTTTTGGGCCACTTGCACAATGGGGCGCTAGGCCCCCAAAGTACGATTTTTCGCCAAATTTGACCATTTTTAGCACAATAATCCCTCTGTATGCGACATGTGGTCTGGGGCGCAAAAAAAATTAAACGAAGTGTATACTCACATTCATTCCGCATCCGATGAGCCAAAGTTTAAGGAAAATGGTTTCCACAATACGCCGTGGTGGAATTTCAAAGTTGAGAAAATGTGTGATTTTCACCACTTTTCATCATAAATTAAATTATCAAAAAAAATTCTGAAACTTGGATTGCGACCTATCAAAATGGGTTAAAATTTTACAAGCAGAGCGAAATTATTAGTGAAAATTGAATTTAAACAATTTTAACCCTTTTTGAGCCTCAAATTGAGCCTCATTTTTGAGTACTTCCCAAAAATTGGCATGTGACCTATGAAACAGGGCTAGAATTTCGTCAAAAATTCAAAAATGTTATTCAAATGCGCCCCAAAAAAGCACGCTGATTTCGATTTCTAGAGCACTTTTTGCCGCTTGAACTGTAGACTAAAAGAGCACCACTTTTGAAAATTTTCAAACCGGTGCCACATTTTCCGTCTTGGGAGAATTTAAGAAAATACAAAACCTGTTTCTTGATTTAACCCCTCGTTCGGTGTGATTGGAAAACCAACCAATATTCGAAGGATCAAAAGAGTTTAGTAATTCATAATCCAAGAATGAATAAATTCTTCATTTTACGGACCCGTAAGGTTGAAATTTCACCATTATACGGATCAAACTAGTGGATCAATTACAAAACATTTGTGGGAGAAATGTCAGATCAGCTGTAATTGGTGCACTTACTGAAAAAATGTGGGAGGAAATATATGGATAAAAATTATCCGTTAAAAAAATGAGTATTTTAATGAATAAAATAATAAAAGAAATAATTATATGATCGGTTTAATGTGAAATTAATTTAGCAAAATTTGTTTGTTATTTTTTATATTTTTATGAGGGGCTAGAATGAAGAAGGAAGAGCAGAAAAACGTTTCTATGCATCACTTTCACGTAATTGTACTTTTTCGTTCAAAAATTTCCCAATCAATAGCCTAATTTTTTTCTCACCATGTTTTTTATCCTTTTTTTTCAAATTTTTTTTCTTTTTGTGTAACGATTTTGCGTAACTTTTTTTTAGCGTTGCCGAATATGATTTTAAAACAGTTATGAATTTGGTGTTTAAAGCATTGCAGGCAACACTGCTTGCTTAAATCATAATATAATTTAAAAGTATTAGTTGATATTTTTTTTAAAGAACATTTTCATTTTAATAGAAAGTTATGAAATTTGTTTAAGAAGTCATAATTTCTAAATTAAAAGTTAGCATTTATTTTTCAATTAAGGTATTTTTATTTTAATACTTTAAGTTCAAAAATAATCGGTTGATCTCAAAATCGAGCCAAAAATTTTTTTCGTTAAGTTTTTGACATTATATCTTTTTTAATTTTCACGGCGACGCTGCTAACTCAAACTTACCATTTTCCAATTGGAAGGAAAAAGTGTTAAATTTTCCATTTTGCGTTGCTAAGAATATGAAAAAAAATTCATTTTCAAACTGGAGAAAAAATATTTACCCCCCCCCCCCCTCCATAACTGAAACTAATCCAGAAAAATTTTTAGTCCCACATTTTCAAGATTTCGTGTGTGGGGGGGAGGGGAGGTTATAGACGATGAAAAAATCGATTTTTCAAAGAATGCATAAATATGTAAGTGTCAAAATTGACAATTACCTCGATTTCAGTCAACCTATCGCTCCAAAAAATTGGAAATTCCAGAAGAATGATTTTTCGATTACACTATTTCCTGAAAAGTTACGACCGAGGTTAAATTGAGTTTTTTTGAATACTGCCTTATCTCTGGCTCAAAATTCTCCATAACTCTGAGCTTTCTTTTTAAAAATTTTCGGTAACGAAGGAAAAAGTACGAACAGTGTGTATTATAATATCTTGTTCGAGCTGCCCAAATGAAAATTGATGTTCTTTACAATTTTTTGCTACCGAGCTACCCCCTCCCATTCCGGGGCAAAAATATCCAATCCAATTTCAACTTACTGTTCGATGTGAAAATCTTCAATAATAGGTAAGTACCCTTTTAAAATGATGAGGATAAAAAAATTTTCCAAAAAAATGTGAGTAAGCGCCTGATTAGATTTTTGGAGCTACCCAAACAAAGCCTAAAAACCCCTCAGAATATACATCGAGTTTGAATTTCAACTTCAATGAGTATAACATAATTCGAAACGGCCTAAAAATGAAGATTCCATGTTTTCTAAATCTAAGCAGTTATCATTTGGATGTCGTAAAACAAAATATAGAAAAATTAAACGATGAAAAGGTGTTTTTTAGACTCGAAAAGCTGAAAAATTTTTGGAAATTGTAATTTCTTCTTTTAAAAGCTCTTCCTTGAAAAGTTATTCTTTTATATTTTTGCCACATTTTTTTCGAAACCAAGTTACCTATCTGATTTTCTTTCTTTTTTTCAGTGAAGTCAAAATTCGAACTTTTTCCATCGTTACCAAAAATGAAAAATTAAAAAATAAATGCTCGAGTTGTGTAAAATTGTGGGCCAAAGATGAAGCAGTACCTATTTAAAAAACTTCAATTTCTCCTCAGTCGTAACCCTTGTGAGCTCAGCTTACATCAGAATTTTTGAAAAAAGGAAAGAAAAATAGATTTTTTCAATAATAGTAAAATTCAAAACCATTGCCGAAAATCCGAAACCCAATGATTAAAAACATTTCAGGCGGTTATTTTCAATGTTTGAACCTTTGTAACTCCTTCAATTTTAAATTAAATCAAAATGTGAACATAACCTATTTTATTTGAAATTTTATGATAAACAAAATAAGTTATATTCATTTTTTAATAAAATTGAAAATTGAAAGAGTAAAGAAGGATTCAAGTTGAAACAAAAAATGAAGCATTTCTAATTTCAACCCCAAAAATAATGACATGAATGAAGTTGTAATTTTATGAATTATGATTTAAATAGCAACTTTTGCAAAAAATCGAATTTTATTAACCAACATTCAAAAGAAAAACTCGTAGCAGGGTGTCTAACAAAATTTCAAAACCCCAAAACAGGACAAACAGGACCTTTAAAAAATCGGTTCTGATCGATTTTGTACCCCCCCCCCCCCCACAAAAAAATACTATTCTGGCAAAAAAAAATTGAAACGAATTTTTTCAATAATTGTTAGAAATGAGTAAAAAATTTATTTTAAAAATTCAAGGACAAGGAAGATAGTATCTCACACAGTTTTGCCACTAACGGCCTCTCAAAAAAAAAGTTCCAAAAAAATTAGCTATTTTTTAATTTTTTTCAATTATGTTTCATTAGGTTGCGGATTCTCATTTCCTAAGTCAATTGTTGAAAAAATCATCGAAGAAACGCGAGACATGTGCATAAAGTAAAATCCCAATGTATTTAATAAGTTCAAAATTTTGTTAGGCAACTATAAAAATCGGGATGTTCAGCAAAAACAAACACATTCAAATCAAACATGCTTTTAAAATTTCCATTCGTCTAAAAACAGAAAACATGAAAAAAATGAAAGCAATAAATCCTAATCCTAAAAGACCTCTCAAATTTTCGATTTTTACAATGTTATAGGTTATAGGTAATAAGATTTGCTATCAAAATTCCAATCATAGATTCACTTCGGTTACAAACTGGTCGACATACTACATATAATACCAAATCCGTTTCTCCCCCCGCAAGATTAAAATTTTTCAGTTACTCAATTATTTCAATTTGTAAAATTTTAAATTTGAGAAATTTCGATAATTTGAATATCAAATTTTGCCAATTTCCAAGTGATTTTTTTTTTCTAGACTTTCCTAAATTGACAATCAATTTTGAAGAACTGTCTTGAGATAGTTTTACTAAGTGCATTCTAATAGTAATAGACCAAGAACGAGGCAAGACTTATTAAAAAAGTATAATATGATAATTATGATTCAGTCACTTCGAAACCCCCACAAATCTGGAGTTGTGAAGTGAAATTTGAAGAAGTAATTTCGAAAACCCCACAACTCCACCAACTTTGCCATAGATTAAAATGGATGCTTATGATATTGAAATTTTGAAAATGGTCACAAATTGTTCAGCATGATATACTTTACAAATTGACTGAATTTTCCCTGAAGTATAAAATGCACAGATAGAATTAGCATGAGTGAAAATGCATGGGGAAAACTACGTGGTGATGAAGTGGACTTCTGGCTTCGCCTACGTTCCGAGGTGCACTACTCGATATTTTTACAGGAATTAGGTCCATATCTAATGTCTGATCGAGAAAAAACGCAACGAATTGCAATTATATTCTTCGGATTAAGGAAACTTTATTCTGATACCTAAGTTCCTTTAATTAATGTTAATTGTTTGATGTCTCAATCGGGAGTAGGCTAGAAAGAAAAAAAATTAATACTTACCTAAGTGAAAAGAGCGAAAAATGTTAGATAGTTATCAGTAATCCACTAAAAAAAAATCATGGGTAGGTACCTATGTATCAAAATAAGATACCTATGCATGGCTGCATTCACTTTGGGATTAGGTGTATGTACAATAGGGTGGAGTGAAAAAAAAAACATATCTTGGATTTCGACCAAATTTGGTGAGGTGGTTTACTTTGAGTGGGAGACCTCCCAAAAAAATGTTGAGCCCCCAGGGGGCAAGTGGAGGGGAGCTGGGGGGCTCAAAGTGCACCTCCTTTTGAAAAAAACGCTGTTTTTTGTGTTTTTTTAGTAGAAAAAAATTGTGCGAGAAGCTGTCGTAGCACTTAAAAGTTGCAATTTGAGTTTCTACGTCTCCCTAAACCATCGCCATCCTTCTCCGATCAAAACTCAGAGCGCTACCAGGGGGTTGAAAAGTTGCAGATTGCAAAATTCAAGTAACATTTCGAGCAAAAAATGGCGCATTTTCAGGGAAGAAATGGCCAAATGAAAAAAACAATTCGAAATTCGTGTTCAGCAGGTCAAAATACCCCGATAAACACACTTTTCGCGATAATTTTACTTCAAGTCTGAAAATTCATTTTTTCATGATAAAATTCACTTTTTTTTACTGCTTTTTCATTATGAAAAAATGAATTTTCAGACTTGAAGTAAAATTATCGCGAAAAGTGTGTTTATCGGGGTATTTTGACTTGCTGAACACGAATTTCGAATTGTTTTTTTCATTTGGCCATTTCTTCCCTGAAAATGCGCCATTTTTTGCTCGAAATGTTACTTGAATTTTGCAATCTGCAACTTTTCAACCCCCTGGTAGTGCTCTGAGTTTTGATCGGAGAAGGATGGCGATGGTTTAGGGAGACGTAGAAACTCAAATTGCAACTTTTAAGTGCTACGACAGCTTCTCGCACAATTTTTTTCTACTAAAAAAACACAAAAAACAGCGTTTTTTTCAAAAGGAGGTGCACTTTGAGTCCCCCCAGCTCCCCCCCACTTGCCCCCTGGGGGCTCAAATTTTTTTGGGAGGTCTCCCACTCAAAGTAAACCACCTCACCAAATTTGGTCGAAATCCAAGATATGTTTTTTTTTTTTCACTCCACCCCAGTATACATACACCTAATCCCAAATTGAATGCACCGTTGTGAGAGAAAGCGATTCATTTGCAGTTGATTACGGTTTTGGGTTTAATTTGATGCATTTACGAAATAGAAGTGGGTTTTATTTGTTTTGTGTTCGCAATAGATATTCGAATCACATACATGGTCAGTTCATTAATGATTGTAATTTACAGTTTGTTTCCTTGGTACAACAATTCCTGATCCACTACGACGTCAGCAATTTGCAGGATCGAAGAATGATGTGGTAGACAGTGTTGACCAGCAACCGCGCATCAGGCGGAGTATCGCTGACGACACAGAAGCTACGGAAAAGAATTTTGATAAACTCAACGACTTCGAAACATATTTGAAACTAAAACTGGAGACTACACTGCAAAATGACGAAGATGAATTTGAAAGAATATTGAAGATTACCAAATCCAAACTAAAAATGTTGAAAAACGAATTGAATACGATGAAGGGCAAATTGAAAGATACCACAGAGAAACTGAAATATGCCGAAATATTAGTAGGCAAACGATGTAAGTAAACTCTTTGAAAGCAGGGTGACATTTTTTTTCAATTTTTAGAATAGACCTAAAATTGTCGAATATCTTACGCATTCGTTCCTAAATGATGCAATGTGGAATTGTGCAGCTGATAAAAAATTATTCTGATATTGTCATTCAGAAAATGAGGTTTGAAACATCTGGAGAAAGAGAGAGACTAGGTTCAAGTAGAATATGTAAACTGAAAGCCCGCTGGAAAAAGGGCTTTAGTCGGGCTAATCCCTTTTTACAGAAATCGCGAAATTGTGAAGAGGCATCCTTGCTCTATCCAACCATCCAAGTTTCATGTTCAGATTCAGAAACCCTTCCAGTTGCTCAGGAGAACCTGAAATATCAGGACACTGCATGTGTTACGGCTGCTCTGATCACAAGAGTTCCAAATCAATAGCATCGATTAATTAAAAAAATTATATTGAAGTGATGTTTTTTATGTGTCTCATACTCTGGAAGGGGATGAAAAATTTATGTTTTAATTTTTCAAGCGCTAGAACGCCAGAAAAGCAAATTTTTTTTCAATTACGATCATTTATTGAAATTTTTTTTCTATTTTGGCGGGTGGAATTTCAAAATTGTTACAAAACAGGATTTTTCACTGAAAAAGCCCCAAAACAGTACAAAAACAGGACAAACAGGACCACTCAGCCCAAAACAGTACAAACAGGACGAACAGGAGTTGTTAGACACTCTGTCGTAGAAATTGGATGTACTCACAGGTTGTACAGTGCAATTTGGAATTTTTTCAGGGTAATTTCACCTATTTTTCTAAGCAAAAAGGTATTCCTAATTATGTGAGAAATCGTTATCCTCACTTCACCCTTTAATTTACGTTTTTAGAAAGCAGTTTCATCGAAAAATCATTTGAAATCATTTATTTTCTGGAATTTCTCATTTTTTTGGGCGATAGGTTTACTAAAATTGAGGTAATTGTAGGTTTTGACATTAAGGGTAAGGTGCCCCATTATCGCCTAGTGCCCAATGTCGACCACCTCGTCTATCTCCGGCGCTATGGGCGACAGCGAGCCGAAAAAAATTTGTTCATATTCTTCATCGAAAATCCGGAAAAATAAGACCACTCAGACATCCTGAAAGCCAAAACTCGCGGAGAAAAATAGAAAAGAAGAAGTTGGAAGGCCAAAAACTTTTTTTAGCAATTGCTTGCACGCCTTGGAATTCTTGGTAAAAGTTATTGAAGTAAATGTTTCTCGTGTGTTTTTAATTAAGAAAGTTCCAAGTTTTCACCGGTATCATCGAATTTTAATAATTACTACGGTAAGTTTTAAAAAAATTCACTCAAAGTTAAATTCATGGTGTAGCCCTTTATCGACCACCTATAATCTTATGTAATTTGTTGTTTTCAAGTGATTTCGTTTTTTTCGATTTTCTCGAATTTTGGTTGTAGGGTTGTGATTTTGGTCTTAAATTGTTGATCTGTGAAAGATGAACACGAAAAAATTTTTTTCCAGTAGATTTCGTTTATAGCGGACAAAATCAGTCGGTGGCCGATATTAGGAACCCAAAATTTCGACCTCGCGTTTTGACATGTCTCAGAAAAAAATTCCTAAAAAATACTAAATTTTAACGGATGGCCCCGGGGCTTTCCACAATTGTAGGGGAAGGATGTAGGTATCCATTAAGCCATCAATGACATTTCCAGCCCTTAAACTTTTGAAATGGTGAGACTTCAAAAAAAAGTGGGCGATAATGGGGCACCTTACCCTTAAGCATGATGGATTACTCTAGCTCATTCTTTAAAAAATATATTTTTTCATCCTCTATAATTTACTCTACTCTCTTGAAAATTGATGCATTCAAATTCTTCACGAAATGAGAAAATCCAAAACTGCGAATTTCAAAATTCATAAAAACAGAATGAACCCTCCAAAAAACATTATTTTAAAAAAAAATGTCCCATATCCATCTTTTATCTCCTTCCAACGCCACAGAAACGTCTACATGCAACCAAAACACGAACCAATCGAAACCTCCTCACACCTGCTCCCATCCAAATCGTCGGCTCGTTTAAACCGTCAAATTTACAACAAATTCACCCCCTGTACCAATCCCTCTTCCCCATTATCCTTGTCAATGTCCAATTACACGTTAATACGCCACAAGACGCTCGTAAACGTGTAATAAACTTGCTGTAGCACACCTGACTCAGTCATTTCTTACAATACCGAAACGACTTTAACTGGGTGTGCAAATCAACGCGACCAACGGAGCAAAAAGAGAAAAGAAACGAAACAAATCTATTTCACCTCCCTTTATCATTGACAAACAACGTAACCCTTTCGAGAACCCAGAATTTGGCAAAATACCCCCACGTCACGTCCGATTCGACATGAGGGTGAAATAAAAAATCACGCGGATCTATTGTAAAAATAATGAAACAAGAAGTAGGCGAAAATGAGGAATACAAAGGTGAAAAATTAATTTCAACGTTGCTACCACTGGTCAATATGTCGACAAACAGACGTGAAAAGATTTTAAAACACCGGCACCTTGCCAAACGCGAAATTTCCCCAGAAAGGAGCTAACAATAGGAAACACCCTGCGTTTCGTAGGCAGTACCTTGGAACAAGAAAAAGCCAACGAGGGCTACCGCCAAGACCAAAACCTCGTTTAAAATACCTGTGTACAGGACGACGATGACGATAACATAATTCTCTATACAGAATTACAGACCACGCAACAACTTGACAATAGATCCTTATTACGAATAACGCGACCCTTCAAAAAACACGACGAGTGAAAAATAAAAAGAATCTCGCCTTCGAGTACCAGCGCTGTGCGAATCTACGAGAAGGGATCGCTGAGCCGAGTACGGAGCATTTAAGCAGCTCCTACACGCGATTGTAAACGGCACGTTTTTACGCTCTCTGATTGGCCGTTCTTCACATCGCAATCACGTACCTCAACACTATCAAGTCGTTTGTTTACATCGTTTTAAGAATTGCATTAATTGTTCGAATGTTCAAAATGAAAATTTTGAAATAAAATAACTCAAGAATTTGAGTAAGAACATAGGTGTTTGAGGTAGGGAAAATAATCTACGTTAAATGCTCTATCAGATGCAATAGATTATAGATTCGAAAGTTGTACCGGAAACTGATCGAAAGTTATTCAAGTTCAAAGTTACGAAGGTGAGTTTGTATTGCAAATGCATAATGCGTTTTTTCAACTTTACATTAGAATAACTCAAGAATTTGAGTGAGAACATAGGTTTTTGAGGTAGAGAAAATAATCCACGTTGAATTCTCTACAAGATAGAATAGATTTGAAAGTTCTGCCGGCAGCTGATGTAAAGATAAAAAAATCCGTAATAGCATTCGCAATAAAAACTTACTTTTATAACTTTGAACTTTGCATAACTTTCGATCGGTTGCCGGTACATGTACAACTTTCAAATCAATTCCATCTTGTAGAGAATTTAGCGTAGATTATTTTTTCCTACCTCAATCACCTATGTACTAGTTTAAAATTTCAAGTTATGTTGAAAAAAAGGATAGCTTTTTAGCTTTTCTAATATGCACTTGTGTGATGCTTTCTGGCATCATTAGCGTTCATTATACGTTTGGCTACTCATTCATCCATTAAAAATGAACTTTAAACGGTTTTATTACTTTGAATGTATTAATTTTTGCAAGTTTTCAACATTTCAATGCATAGAACAGAACTTGGGAAAAAATTGCAACGAATATAGTGATAACAAGCAATCAGCTGGAATGAATGGGTGGAGCTTAGCGGCCAATCAGAGGGCACAAAAGCGTGCCGTTTACAATCGCGTGTAGGAGCTGCTTAAATGCGAGTACGGAGGCATTTGTCGTCGACACGACGGGATATAATGGTCTTAATAAGGGGGGAGTAATTGTACCTGTAATTATTAACGTGTAGCGCGGTCTAATGATGCGTGATAAATAATAAACGAGCGTTATTTTTCTAATACGGTCGTCAGAAGTGATTGTTGCGTTGAAAACAGATTTGGGGGATGATGGCGCGAAAATTGGGTGGGCTGAGATTTTTGCTTCTGTTTTGCAGTCCTAGGTACTTGCTCACACTAGAAAAGAATGTAGTTATATTTTAGCGCAAAATTTGTGAAATCTTCTAAAAAAAAGTACAAAAAACTTGAAAAATTTTTGAAGAATTTTCTTTTTTCTTATTCTACTTAACGACAGGATAGGGTTAGAGGTTCTGAAAAAATCGATTTTTCAGAAAATGCTCATGTTGAAAAAAGTTGTGGGTCAGATACAATAAATATTTTTTTTAAATTAAAAATCACACAAAAGTATTGGGAAATTGATCAGAACTTCCAACATTTATAATGAAAAATCAACCTATCATAATGAAAAAAAAACTGGAAATTGAATTTTTTTTAAATATTTGGGAAACAATAGCTCAGCCCCCTGATGTATCGAGAGCTGAAAATTGTTTGGAAAATATTACTGTACCTTAATAACTTCCCTTGTGAATTTGAGCGAAATCGATGCGAAAAAAATCATTTTTTGAAACGGGCTCCCTCAGCTTCTCCATCCAGCAGAAAGCACGAGGGGCAGGGGCGCGGGTGGTGCGTTTTCACCACACACTCGAGACATCATATTGAACATTTTAAATAAAAAATTTTTCACTTTCTCACGAAATATCATTTTTGGGTCACCTGTGAAACGAGGTCATTTTTTGCTGAAAAAAACCACGATCTGTACACTTTCAAAGGGACTGGGTGGGGGGGGGTAAACATTTCGAATGAAAAAGTTGATGGGTTTGTCGGATTCGTTATGTCAAAATGTACACAGAAAATACCAAATTTTTTAAAAATAAAATTTTCGGGCGGTTTTTTAATCGAAAAACTCGTTTTTTTTTGTCATTTTAACTAAAAATGTCCAACTTTGGGAAGCGATGGCTCAGCTCCCTGAGGTCGAGGGGGGCTAACATGTTTTGGGAGAGTACTTCTACACCTACAGAACCTTATACGAGAATTTGAGCGAAATCGGTGCAGAACAATTTTTTCCCTCATGAGGGGTTCACGCCCTTGGCCCTCTCCCCTCAAAAAGCAATAGGGGCCGAGGGGATGCGAATTCATCGCAAACTCTGGGCATCATATAGAAGATTTTACAGCACTAAAATTGCGATTAACATATTTGTCTTTTTTCAAAGTGTATTTCTCAAGAACTAAAACGACCGATTCATCGGTTTTTCGAACATCACGTATAGGCCATTACTCAAAAAATCTGAAAAAATTCTGAGCTGTGTAAAATAGAGTAAAGAATGTAAAAATAATTTTTTCATACCATCCACCAAAACGGTGCTCCCAGGGCGATTTGAAGTTTTCAAGGTCAAATTTAAGGTCATTATGTGGTCGAAAAAATCTGAAAAAATTTCATGATACTCCCTTCTAGTATCTCTACCTACGTGCCAAGTTTGAAAGAAATCAGTTGAAAACTCGCGGAAATAGAATTTTTAGCTTGAAAATAAAGACGAATTTTGAGGCCCCCGTCCTCCCCTCCAGGGGGGGGGGGGTAAAAATTCGTTTTTGCGCTCTAAAATCATCTTCTGCACAGGAAAGTCGAATGGCATAAAAAATTTGTCAAAGTTCCACCAAGGGCCAAATAACCCCAAACCATACCAGAGCCTTTCGAAAAAATGTACCTAATGTTAACTCATTGCCTGCACAAAAAGTGCTAGTTTGGTTTATGGTAATTTTCACGAAGCCAAATTCCCGAACAGACATTTTCCCGAAGGTAAAAATACCGAATAATGTATTTCACGAAAAAAGAGGCGCTGAAATTGAAAATTTTCCGATTTGTACAAAATTTCTCAATATTTTTTTCACTCAACTTAAATACTAGGTACTCGTATTTTACGATCCTTTTACAACCAACCAATCACTTTCAAAGAATGCAAAAAAAAAGAAATTGGTATATTGTAAGGAGGGAAAAGGATGAGAAATCAAAATCGAAAATATTTCGACTCGTATGGAATTTTTTATGATTTTTTCAAATACAACCGTCTTTCCTCTCCGCCGCCTTCCCCCCTCAGCGTTTGAACAGACATTGACTTAGATGGTAGAAAAAATAATAATAAAACATTGACGAGTGATTTTAAAAAAAAAATCAATCAAATCGTTCGAACTCTAAAGAATTACAATAAATACAAGGAAAATGAATAGCAAATCGAATTCCGTACTCCAGCCCACAAAAATGAGTTATAAATTGAAATAGAAATACCTATTTTTAAATAATTGCATTCGTGATTTTCACCACTGTGAAAAAATATTCGAAAGAAAAGTTTTTGGAAAGTGAATTCCGCTCCGGGACTGTTAATTTCATTCACGAAATTTCTGAGAAAAATGAATTTAATTTTGACTTTTTGAGATAAGTTCCAGTTTTTTCAAAATCTTTGTGAACATTTTGAAAAAAAGAACGATTTGATGAGCGATATAATATGTATTTTGTAATATGTACCTTTAAGAAGGATAAATATGCAAAAATAATAATTTTAAATTTTTCAAAAATTCAATTTCTAGTTTTTTTTAAATTCTAATTTTTCTTATTTAATTGCACCAGTCACCACGCAACAATACTCAGCACTGGTACTCTAAATATTTTCTGAAAAATCGATTTTTCAACACCTCAAACCCTGCCCTTCCTGTAAAATTCGAGTATACATACATGTTTCAAACGAATCGGGGAGGTTTCATCGGATTTTTTCTATCTATAGAAGTAGGTACACGGGTAACTCGATCAGAAAATGCGATTCGAATTTCAAAAACCTCAAAAAAGTACGAAACGGTAGTAGGAAAAATTAATTTTCCTTTCACAACTGACTTCAATTTTCAAAAAGATTCATATTTTTAAAACAAAAAGTGGTAGTGTAAAAAAGTTTGCTACCTCAATTTGAGTATTACATTTATTTTAGGTTTTAAAAAATGATAATTATGATTGAAAATGTAAATATCACCGAGAAATTATTATTTTAATATTGAGGAGATCTAATTTTCTGAATCATACCATTTCCTAGGAATTTCTTCAATAATAAGTACGACTTGAAAAAACACTTTTTTTTCAACTCAAGGTGCGAAATTTTTCTATTTCTTTATTGATAAAAGTTTCAAATGCAAATATGCATGAAAAAAATATTGTATCGAAAATGGCAATGTTTATAAATCAGAATCATGTTCTGAAATTAAAATAATTACGATGATAATGGCAAATAGAGGAAAAAATATTGAGTACCTATTGAGATAGACAGAAGAATATACTATTTTCACGTAGGTACTAATTTTATCAGAAAAATAAATTTGACAATTTTTTTTGCATGTCTCCTTCTCCAAAATTAGATTATTTCATTTGAGTTTGAGTTTTCTATTGCAGGAAGTTTTCAGCTGATAGGTAAAAAACTGATGTGATAAATTTTGTTTTTGGTCTAAAACTCGACCATGAATTAAAAATATATTATACTTCCAATCTAGCAAATCAGAGTGATAAGTATTTTTCTATTTTGTCCGCGAACGCCTTCAGATAAAAGTCAGAAATTTCATCGTTTTTCGAACCACTGTATTGAGTGGACAATTTCGAAAAACAGGAATGAATGATCGCAAAACACAAAAATATTATTAAATCAGTCAAATAAAATCGGCAGTTAGGAAAAATTCTATATTTATATACTGATATATATATAGGTAGTAATATCCGTACATGTGAGCCACTTTGTGGGTTATTTCTACATACAAAGTGAGCCACCGTACTTCTCAGCCATGGCTGAGATTGAATGGGTTAATTCTACATACAAAGTGAGCCACCTATTTTCAAAACTTCCACCAGAGTGCACACCACTTAGAAATTGAGTCGCGAGGATGAACGTAGGCTCATTTTTTAAGTGGTGATGAGTAGAATAAGGAAAACAGGTCGAAATTTTTTTACCTGTACCAAATTTGGTTATGCACAATGTTAAATTTACCCCATCATTTTTTTGTCATTTTATCAACTTGAACAAAAATTTTTGACACCAAAAATTCTAATTTAAGCCAGGCTTTTTTGTAATAGAAAAACTTTTCCAAAATTTGCAATGGCTTAGAAAATTTTGCAATTTTTTTTCAAAAATTTTGTTGCAGGAGTCTCATTTATTTTTGCTAAGGTGGATTTTGTGTAGCTAAGCACGAATCTGCAATTAGAATTTTGATAGGTCAATTAGTAACAATTTTAGAAAATTTAGAAAATTTTGAGTATATATAGAAAGTGGCTGACAACCTACGGTCGCGTGCAAATATATATATATACTGAGTAAGTAAGTTTTTTTAAAATCTATTTTGAGGTCAAAGGCATCTCTCAGTGCGCCATATTTCCCAGCATTAGCATCAAACACCATCATTCTTCTCAGACCCCAGCAAAAGAACAAACAACCAAATTAAACCACCAGTTCGATAAACTGATAAGAAAAAGAAGCACGATTTAATCACCTCCCGCACCAACATGGCTATAAAACAAAGACCACATTAACGAAAATCTTCACACAGATAAGTCAGTTAAACGGAAGATGAAACCCCTCACAAAGAAAAATTTCGCCTCTGCTAATAAAAGATAACCGGCTGGGTCGCTGAATACGATGATGATAGGCGTCTGCATTTAAGACGCGGAGGAAAAACCCATCTCGCCGAAGAGCCGACGAAAGACTCCGCGAGAGGGTATTAAAAAGCGACCAAATAACCGAGTGAAAAGGGTATTAAAAGTCGCCCTAGTCGGCGAAGAGCTGCCGAAAAAGGAAGATTCTCTCGATGTATTCCGAGATGATAGCCAATAAAACGCACATGAAAATTCAGCTTATTGGGTAAAAGCATCTAAAACGGACGGATTTTGTTTTACGATTACTTTTTTTCTCGGCTTGGGCGGATTTCCGGGGGAAGTGAAGGGGAGCAGCTTAAAAAATGTGTGGTGAAACTTGACTGTATAAATGGATGCGAAAATACAGTGGTTGCTAAAAACGAATCCGTTAGAAAGTATTGTTTGGTTAAGGTTATGTTTGTTTTTATTAAAAATTTAATTTCAAATATTTATTAAAAAGTTTGATAATTATTTATGATTTTGTTTCTCAAGAAATCAATTTTATAAAATAATTTGTTTTAACATCGCAAACGAACAAATACAGGCAATCTATCTCTATTATATGGGTACCTCTATGTCGGGTTTTCAAAAATTGTGAGTGTATGATGGTATTGTGGAGGTACCTCTATGACAATTTTTGAAAATTGTGAGGGTATTGGAGCTCTATGATGATTTTCAAAAATTATGAGGTTATTGTGAGGGCATCCCTATGACGATTTACAAAAATTGTGAGGTATTATGAGGATTTAGTGAGAGTACTTCTATTCTATAGTGATTTTCAAGAATTAGGGGAGGAGGTATTCAGAAAAAAATTAATCTGGTATTCAAATTGAAAAGAATTGCTTGAATTTTTAGTTAATGAAAGGGTATTCAAAAAAAAGTTGATTTGACTGGGGATACTCTGCAATGAAAATTGATCATCTTATGATTCGACCTGGGTTATCAAAGAAAATAATTTTAATTTCTTAATTTTAAAGAAAATATGGAAAGTCTAGTTAAAAATAAACTGATTTGGTAAGGTAAAATTACTAGTTTTCAGCTATAATGGAATCTTTGAATGGAATATTAGATAGATTAATGACTAGACCTTAAAGTCCACTAAATTTTTTTTCCGTCAAATATTCGGATCACTTCGGATGACGTCGAAATACTTTGTTCAACTTGTTCTGTATCTTTTAATACGTTATTCCTCAACTTCGTAGTATTTTAGTTTCAGAACATTTTTTCAGATTTTTGAAGTGGGATCTCATCAATCTGAAAAAAAATTTCTGTCAAAATGCTCCTACTTTTAATATAATAAGAATGGAGGTGATTTTTTTTTTTGATTTTGAACTTTTTTCTTCTTTATCCAAATTTTTACTCAAATTTTTTTCTGTGTTAAAATTGTTAATCTTATCCTACAATTTTTCCAAACTTTTAAAATTCTTTCTTCTTCTGTTACAGTAAAAATATTTAAATTTGCTTATTATCTGAAATTATTCCCAGTTTGAAAAGTTTGTTCTTTTTCTGTGTTGAAATTTCCACATTTTTTTTAAGCAGATGGTAACAATCTCATCCGTAACTGTTTATGTAGGTATATGCAAATGTCAGCATCAAAATTGTTTTTCAAATGAAAATTTATATGTATAAAAAGAAAAAGATTCCAACTTTAAAAAAATAATAACCAAGTTTTTAAATATTTTCACAGTTTTTAAAAAATAAATGAATTAGGTACATATTTATTTATTCATTGATAGAGGCACGATTGCCTATGAAGGTAAAGCAAAAAAATTTGAATACCGATAGAAAAAATTTAAACTAAACGAAGATAACTTCATAAAATTAGAATAAAATGGTTCATTACATTATTTTATTAGTTTTATTCATTTCTTATTAGGAGCCCTTTCCGATGACGAGAAGAAATCCAATAAATAACTTCGAAAAAATTATTCCAAGATTGCAGGAATGACATTCATTTAGATTACCTATGTGTTAAGGTATGGTCCAGTGTTAATCATCATCTGAAGCAGTCTGCATTGATTCGTTTGATCGAAGAAATTACTCCTTTCCAGTATAGAGAAAGTTGGAAAAAATTATTAGATACCCATTAAAATTATTTTACTCGTTTAAATTATTCGTTTTCAAAGTTCAAATTATTTCATAATCTTGTTTTAATTGTTTTATTCAATTTTCGATATTCAGAATTTTTTTATTCGTTTTCAAAGCTCGAATTACTTAAATATATAGATATATATCTTTTATTATTTTATTCATTTTTCGATCGAGCTGAAAATAATTTTTCTCTTTTTGATATTCAAGCTTCTTTTCTTTCTTTTTTGATTAAAAATATTTTCGTCAACAGAAAATAATTTTAAAATAACCCCAAAGCGGACCTTGGTGTCCTCTATGAGATGTGCCTATCGATATGGTGGCAGGTTTTTTGCATGACTCAGCAAAAAAAACGATTGAATTTGATAAGGATTCAATTTTTCTAATTCTCCCTCTCCTCGTATGCATAGAAAGTGGTTCATTGATCATTCCTCTATGAAATGGGTCTATCGATAGAGCAGCAGGTTGTCATCATGACTCAGCAAAAAATAAATTCAAAAAACAGTTTCAAAATTTTACCAGAAGTGGACCGGGGGGGGGGGGGGGGAAATTCCTCGATGAGATAGATCTATCGAGAAGTCGGCAGATCGTTTACATGACTCAGCAAGAAATAAAAACTGTTGAATTTGTTTTGATTTTATTCTTTAAAAATTCCCCCTCCCCCTCCTATGCATTGAAAGTGGTTCAAAATTTTACCAGAAGTTGAACTTTGGGTCGATGAAATAGGGCCATAGATATTCCGGTAGGTTCTCACAGGTCCTCAGCATTACTCAGCATATAATAATTTTGGAGTTACTGTGTGGTAACGAGTATTGTACCCCCCCCCCCCCCACCACGTATGTTGTAGAGTCTAAGCACACTTTTTACTGACGTAAAACAAAAACATTGGTTACACCTTCCAAAAATCAAAATTGCTGGCACTCGTCTTCGAACACCTGACAAAATTTAAATATCTCGGCGTAATACTTAATTGATCAAAATTCAAACTTCAGACCACATTTTGACTACCTTTATGAAAAATCCACAAAAGTATTCTACAAAATTTTAAAAATCTGTTACAACACGTGGGGCCAGTTAGTCTGGGCATGTAAAATTATGTTCAACTTGGTAATAGGAACTTTGTTTAAACCCATCGTGCAAATCTTTTGCAACCATTGCATTTTGTCACAAAATAAATGTCGAAAAAATGTGATATTTCGGCTAGTTTTGCGACAGTTTTGCAATTTGTGACATACCAGTTGCATTTAGTTGCATTCTGTCGCATTTGGTCGCAAAATATTTTTCATATAAAATGCAACAAAATGCGACAGAATGGGACAGAAAGCAATCAAATGCGACAAGAATGTGACAAAAATGTGACCGAATGCAACCGCGATTAAATCAAAGTTGTGTCTGTTTTAAGCTGGGTTTATACTGGACATAAGCATAACCATATACACAAACATATGGTTATGTTTATGTCTTATGTTTGTGCTTATGTCCAGTATAAACCCCGCTTTATAGCCAATAATATTCGTTAAAAAAAATTTAAAAAATGTGAAAAATAGGCGATTTTTTTCATGGGAACCTATCTAACAGTATGAATCCAATTGGCTATTTACTGTTTTAGCGTTGTGCTGCTTTGCCGCAAAGCTAAAATAGAAAATAAAATTCGAGGTTGGCCGGTTGTGAAAGTGTTAAAAAATTGAAATTTGTTTTTGTTCGTGAAGTGAAAACTGTAAAAAGTGATCATGGTGGATCGAGGGTGATTATGTAAATTCGGATTTAATTTGCTCGGTATATGCAACATTTGTGAATCTATTGAAAAAGCAGTAAGCAGGATTTGGTAAGTACCGTAGATAAAGTATACTTAAACTTTTACCAAAAACAAATTTCTGCACACTTACTGTGTAAAATTTACGCACGTATAATTTTTACCAATTTAAGATATAATGTAATCCTCAAACACTCTGAATTATTTTCAAACTAGTTTTTTTGCTGTATAATTATGTTTTCAACTTCAAAATTTTTTCAGCGCAATTTTAGTCCAAAATGATATTTTCAATATTACTCATTTTTCGAACTTAAATTTTTTCAAGGTAAATTTTTCAAGTTCAAAATTTTTCAAACTTCTACTACTACATTTTTTCAACAAACTTTCAAACTCTGAATTTTTAAAACTTCAAAATTTATCATTTTTTCAACTTAAATTTTCAAGTCAAAAATGTTTTCCTCAAAATTTTTCAAACTTTTGAATTATATAATTAAACTTGAATTATATAATTAAACTTGGATTATATAATTAAACAATTTTTTCAACTCAAATTTTCAAACTATGAACCAAAAGATAGAAGAACAGTATTAATACTGTTCTTCTATCTTTTGGCACTTACTTTATAATTGTAGCTACTTACAAAAAATTCTTCGCAAAATTCAATGTCTTTACTGTATCAACATTGCTAAAGCCTACTGTACCATCTCTTATGAAGCCTCTTTAGTACTTTTGAAAGAAATCCCTCTCGACCTCAAAATCTTCACTAAAAATGTAATCTATTCGGCAAAAAATGATTATCCAGTTTTTGATATCCTAAATGTGGCGCACAACTTTTCACTTCCTATTGTACAACAAATGACCACAAAATTATTTAAAATTACATATCAAAAAATGCCCAATGTTCACGAAATTGAAACTCGTCTTCATGAGGCTCTTGATTACGAAATTGAAACCATTACTACTCAAAATTTAAACTACAAAAAGCTGAAACCCAACTGACAAATTTGCTGGCGAATCATTAGCGAG
This sequence comes from Pseudococcus viburni, assembly GCA_033439095.1. Classification (NCBI taxonomy): domain Eukaryota; kingdom Metazoa; phylum Arthropoda; class Insecta; order Hemiptera; family Pseudococcidae; genus Pseudococcus; species Pseudococcus viburni. Next base: position 392,841 of record JAVBJF010000156.1, on the reverse strand, counting down.
ACTAGTGAAAACATAGCTTACTCTCGATTTCTTTTCGAATAATCGATTTTTCCTTAACGAATCGCCAACTTCGGCTGGTGTTTTTTTGGGATAAATCCCTGACGAATCTTTTCGAATAATCGATTTTTCCTTAAAGAATCACCAACTTCGGCTGGTGTTTTTTTGGGATAAATCGCTGACGAAACGCTAATGTTTTTGCGACAAATTCGTGAGTGTTTTAGTTAGCAATTCGTTAGTTTGAATTTGTTTCAATTGACAAGGAATTAAACAAAATTGTAAACTATTCTCAAGAAAGAAAAAAAAATCCAAAATACTGTTGTCAAATGCAAATTAATAAATAGCACTGGTAGCTCAATGGTTAGAGAGGTCGCCTATTATGCCGAGGGTCTCCGGTTCAAATCCCTAATGAGACATAAATTTTTCAAATTTTTTTGTGAGTAATAAGGTAACAACTACTGAATTTCTAACTTATATAATATGATGAATTCGTCGCGAAAACGTTAGTGTTTCGTCAGCGATTTATCCCAAAAAAACACCAGTGTTAGTAAGAGATTCGTTAATGTTTTATTCAATTTTTTTTTTCAAATTTTGTCAGTCGGGAAGCCATTCTTTACAACAGGTCAATCGAAAGATGACAACTATGTTGGAATACATCTGAAAAAGTGTCAATAACACATATTCTGATCCCAAAATTAAGAAACTTTTACTATTCAGATTGTATTCTAAATTATAAAACGACACAAATTTTTTCAAGTCACGGCAACCAATGGGGTGGAACTTTGTGCCAAAGAGTAGAAAATTTCCTTCACTTCCTTTGAAATTGAAAACTTTCGAGAACAATGCAATAAAGTGGCCACAGCCATAGCTCCGAAAAAGAGATGGTGGGAGTGGTCAAAATTTGTTTTCATCAAGTGACACCAGGGGGTGGGGGGTACATAAAAAATCGGAAAAGGAACCAAATTCACTCTTTATCTGGATATACCCATTTGAAATTATTGGGAAAAAGTTTGAGTCGTAAGAAATTTTAAAAAATAGGAATTCAGAAAAACTTTAAAAAATCAAAATTGGAAAAATTTAAATGTACACTCAAAAAAATAAAAAATTAATTTTATTAAACGTCATAATAAAAAGGCACCATTCACAAAACTAGTAAAATTTATTCAAAAAATAATAATATTTATCACAAAATAATAATATTTATCGCAAAATTGACAAACTTTATTTTCTATGCAATAAACTTTACCAAATTTCGTGATAAATTTTACTATTTTTTTTTGATAAAAATTGCTAATTTTGTGAATGGTGCCCCGTTATTATTATTTTTTGGATAAACTTTATTTTTTTTTGATAAAATTTATTATTTTTGGATAAAATTTATTTTTTTTGAATAAAATTTATAATTTTTTGCAACACTTTCTATTCATTTTTCATTCTCCATTTTTCTCAGTGTATGTTTTTCAAAAAAAAATTCCAATTCAATGAGAAATTAAAATGGACGAATGGAGTTTTAAAAAGTAATGAAAATATGAGCTTGAAAATTTTAAAAAAATCAAAGTTATTGAATATTTTGAGCAAATTTTAATTTAATGGGAAAATTTTAAAATTGGAAACAGCTTTTTGAAAAAAGTAGAGAAATTGAGAGAAATTGAAAAAAAATTAAGAGTTTAAAATATAGTTAATGATTTGAACTTAAGTTAGCCTAAATTAATTGGGCTTATTCCTTCAATTTTACAAAAATATTCAGGGCCTAACCAAAAAAAGTGTTTTTTAGCCGGCGTGAGCCGCCGCCGATGAAGCCAATTTCGGCCCAGACCTCTAATTTCACACCTCATGAAATAAAATTCAATTTTGCAAATCCAATACTTACACAACACTCAACCACCATCTCAAAACAATTACAAAGTACCATCCAAACAAGGTAAAAATCCTCCGAACTAAAAAATTTTTACAATTGCCCCTTTCCACCCCAAGAATCAATACACTAATACCGAATCCAATACGCTCACTCCACTCTAAAAAAAAAGACAATACTGGAATGGAAAAAAGTACTCAACTCTGGCAAAAGTAATTTCATACACAATCGCACCTAAATATAAAAAATATTCTCACGTTGGTCGTGATCCATTTGGAGACAGGCTTTCTACAAAGTATGGTTTATACAGGATCGAACCCTCTTCAGGCTTTTAGCTCGAGTCCGCATTCGTATTTTTATTAACTTCTCTATTTCCAAGTTACCGGAGTTAATGGACGAGGAAGTAGAAAAGACCTGAGACGACATTGTTGGCAAACATTTTACAACCCGATACATTGTCCGGTTGAAATCGCATCGGCGTATTGTTCAAAAAAGTAGAAAAAAAATAAAAAAAGACTCACAAATTTTCCGAACCGAGTCGGCCAGATTTTACGACCAGATTTGTTATAATTTTACGGCCTGAGAAAAATAAGGTTATAAAAACACTACATTGGGCGAGCACCATTGGCCCAGGGTAAAGTGTGGTTCGGGGGGTCGTACATAAGAGACACATAACCAGCGTTTTCTTTGTTATTCGCGTTCGCCAGGGGTTCGATGTCGTCGGTTATCAGTCAAAAAAACCGAAAAAATGGCCTTCAGACGTAAATAAATGTTACGGAAGTCACGATTTACGTTCACGTAGGGTAAGTCGTCTCGGATAAAGAAGATTTCGCGTATGGCGATGGTCGCGAGCCCCTCGTCTGAGAAGCTCATAAATAGCAATAAATATGTTAATATGGTACATTTATATGCGACGTGGTTTTTTTTTCATTACAATATCGAACAACGTATTCCGATTGTTTTTTTTGTCGGTGTTACTGGGCCTGATATTGTACTCAATATGGTTTATGGTCACCCAACCGCCAACCCACCGCAGAAGATGTCTGGTTTGTCTCACGTCGCATATTGCACCGTTATTGTACGAGCTGAGATTATAATTATTCCAGATTAAGCCTTATTTGTAATGGTGCTGTACGAATTACTATTGCGTCTCGTTTAGAAGATGATAAGAAACAAACGTCCCTAGTTGGGATCGAATTTTACTGTAGAAAGGTCGTAATGCCTTGGAGCTGAGATCATCAGCCATAAAATATGCTTAGAAATAGAGCCAGGCTCGTATTTGGTGAGTATTTTCAAATTATGTGGTAATTTTAAGACGACGAAGTGTAAAACGAGCGAAGCAAGCGTTGAGAGGTAATCGAGAGGCGATCGAGTAGAATTTTAGGGGCGTTCGAAAAGTCTTCGATATCATTTGCCTAAAAATCTGCAATTACAGTGAGAACTGCATCGAGGATATTGATTAAGGTTAAAGGTGTTGAAAGAGGCATTCTAAATTTTCAATTTACAACTTTTTGTGCCCATGAGAAAGTCTGAAGGAAACACCATCAACTGGACATCGTGTTCACTGAATCTGAAAAATGGGAATTCTTGCCATTTTTGTTTTTTTTCCAACTTGATACAATTTTTCTTGTTTCGAATTTACCCAAAAAATATAATTTCTCTTACTGTCTGGCGATTATATCTTGACACTTTTTACAGTGATACCAGCAGTCAAAAATTTCTGCAGGGTTTCTCAAATTATCAAAAAATTAACAAATGAGTGGCTGACAGTTGGGAATTTCGTTCGTGTTTTTTAAAGAAAACAAATGTTTTGGTGGTTTATTTCCTGATAAATTTTCCCTGCAGATTAAGAACCTCTAAAATTTAGAACTTTTTGCTCATTGGTAACCCTGTAAAAAGTGTCAAGATATAATCGCCAGACAGTAAGTAAAAATATTTCAAGCACTTTTTTTATGAGAGTTTCATTCTGATGAGAAAAATGATACGAATTGATGAACAAAATAGAAACATTTAAGGTATACGAGAAATTGTCAAAATCAACAGACAGAAATCAGCAGGCATGAAACATGGATTTTGGGAAAAAATAGTGACTTTAGTGACTTTTTATGAGGCAGAGATCTATTTTTTGAAAAAAGTGACCAATTTTTCAATTTTTTTCTCATAGATAAATACACCTCCCCCTCACCATTTTTTCATAACTAAAACTACATTTCTCTATGCAATAGTTCTAAAAAAAACTTTTTTTTTTGAAAATTTTTTTATGAATAGATTTTTACTTGAAACATACGAGTTCAAGAATAAGCATCAAGTACCTAACTGAAAAAAAAAATTATAATACCTAACAACTACTTTTAAGCACAACACATTCATAATTATTATAACTTCCATCTAAAATAAGCTTTTACTGAAAAAAATCTTAATATTCTGCATCTAAAAATTACGAGTTCTAGCCTTCTAGGATAAGGGGTAAAAAAAGATTTGATTGGACTTTTTTTTTTTAGAAATATGAGTATTTTTTTTAATTTTATGCAAGAGCGGTAGGCTGTTTGAACGAAAAAAGTGTCTTCAGCATGAAAAAAGTGACCAATAGTGACCTTTCGGCAAAAAAAAGTGACTTTTAATGACCAACCTTGAAAATAGGAGACAAGTCACTAAAAGAAGTGACTCTGTTTAATGCCCGTATCAGCAGAACCTTTTGAACGAATATTGCCAAATTTTTCCCTGGGCTTGGAATAAACATGATTTGAACATACACAGGTACCATAGCAAAATTTTTGAAGAAAAAAGTAACTTTCAGTAACTTTTTTTGAGCAAAAAGTGAGCAAAAGTAACCAAAATTAACCAAAAATTCAATTTTTTCGAAGGTAAATTTTTTTACAGCTTTTTTTTTTGGAGGGGGGCAATTTTTTGTAGTTTACTGATGTTTTTCGTCTTTCAGACACTTTTTCCTGGGCTTTGGCTAAATACTTTTTTGATGCGTCATCAATTTATTCAATTTTCTATCGTAGTTCGTTACTTATGAGTAAAAGTATATTATTTGAATTGTTCATTTAAAAAAATTAAACAAAAGAAAACAGTTTTTGGCCGTGATTTTTTCAATATCAACTTTCCGTCTAAAATATCAGGAAAAAAGAAAAATTTAGAATTTTTTTAAAATTATTCACTTCCTTATGTCTAAAAGGAAATATTCAGAGAAAGTTTAATAAGAAACAGAAACAGGAATCAATCAATCAATCAATCAAATGATTTTAACCAACTCATTGTGGCTTATTAGTTTTAAAATCAGAAAAGGTCGACAGTAAGTAATTTTCCTTCTTCAACGGGATGCTTGAAATAGAATTGAAAGCCCAATTCTCTTGGGTCAAATTCAACTTAAAAACCTTTTGTTGTATTTTTTTGAACAATTATTATAAAAATTTCAAATTTTTTATTTTTACGGCCACCTAATCATATTTTAGACCCCAATCGACGTACCAATTTCCCGGAAATATTTGTGGATTTCTTTATGCCTTCAATAATCAATAGGTAATCGTCATCGTTATCTTGGTTCTGAAGATAGAACCACGTCTATGAGGGATTATCATGGAGAGCGAATCAATCAAACACAAATGTCTAATGAAATTTCATAATGAAAAAGTAGGACATTTTGCAATCTTATCACGATTTTTTCTCAAAAGACAGAGCAAAAATTTATTTTTCAGAATATTTCTTTCATTCGGTGAAAAAATATTGATTGAAAAATGATTAGGTACTTACTGTACATTTTCCTGAATCCACCTTCTCGAAAGATATTTCCCCGAATGAAAAAATCCCGAAAATTTCCTACCAGGATCCAATAATCCGAATTCTTACCCAGAATGCTTTAATCTCGAACGTGTACAACGCAAATGTGTTTTTAATTAAATTTACCAGTAGTGCACTTGCTTTTTTTCAAATCCTAATTCAATTTTCTTAAAAAAATTTTCCAATTTTGAATTCAACGAAATTTTATTTTTCAAACTCTTACAATTTTTTACAAATATTTCTCATTTTTTCCAAATTCTCCAGTTTTTACACCTAGATATTTCAAAATATTTTCAAGTTGAAATTTTCTCCACATTTTTCTACAAGTTCAATTTAAAAAAAAAAAATCAAACATATTTTTTCTAACTTGTAATAGCTTCAAACTACAGGGTGACCGAAAAGTAGTTCCCCCCCCCAAAAAATGCTTAGCAAAAATTCCCTAATTAACTTATCCAAAAAATTTCAACTCTGGCAGCATCCTTGATCTATTACTATTCGAACACAGGCCTCTTCAAAAATTCTCAATCATTTTTGAATTTTTTGTGAAGAATAATTTGATTTTCGCCAACAATGCTATAGCTAAACCTAGTCGAACGAAATTTAAAAATTGCGTGGAATAAAGTCTAGGAATTTCTGTGGGTAGGTGACGAGTTCCTCAAAATCTTGAATTGAACCCTGTTAATCTGAAAACTGTGTTAAATTTTGAAATAAGGAGGATTGCATTTCAGCGCTTCACAAATTGGAGTCAGGTGATTTAATTCAGCATTATTGAATTAATGCTCTGGTTTAAGAAAAAAATTGCGCAATATTGAATTTTTTCGGGTTATAAATTATACAGAGATTAGAAGACGATCTATATTAGTAGAATATGACCAAAAAAAATTTACCCTATCAATAATAATTTTTTACCAAAATTTTAAATTTTTTGGGGGAAGTAATTTTCAGTCACCCTGTATTTTCCAACTCGACAACATCTGATCCCAAAAATACAACTTTTAACATGAGATGTCAAAAAATTAATACTTTATACCCATTATTATTAGATATTTATTCTTCTTTTGATGTCTTTTCATTCGGAGCTAAAAAAAAAATGGAAAAACAGATATGTATGATTTGAAAAAAATTGAACTTGGAAAATTTTAAAAAGAAATAAAGAAATTGGAAAACTTGAAAAACTTGAGAAAATTTTAAGATAGAAAATACTTTGAAAGAATTAGAAAATTTTGAAAACTTGAAAAAACTGGAATCGAAAATTTTTTTAAAATTATTTTTATAAATTTTCAGGTGTTTGCATTTCGAGAAAAATTGGATTCGAGTGAAAAATTTTCGGTATCTTTTCATTCAGGGAAATGTCTTTCGGAAAAATGTTTTTGAAAAAATGATCTACCTTGAATAATTTTCAAATGAAGTACCTAATTATAAAATTTTGAAAAAAGGATAAAAATAAATTTAAAAAGGAGAAAAATAAATTGAAAATTTCGAAGTTTGATCGAAAAAAATTCAAGAATTGGACATTTCGGCATTTTCGACAGAAAAGCAGGATATCAGGGCCCACAAAAAAAAGACTTGCATGATTGATAGATACCTTGAAACCCCACCTATGCAAATTCAACGCACAATTTGCAGTTTGCAGTCTGCATTCACTACAAGAAACGCCAACTACACGGATTAATTTGAGAAAACTCCTGTACAATGACGAATTCCAGATACAAAGAAAACACATACACGACCTCACTGACAGAATCACTCGCTACGAAACATATGTAACAAATAATCGTCGACGTTTATGCATAAACGCGTACAATACGTTTACATATACGTACGAAAACAAAACCCAAGACAGAGGAAAAAAACGCATCAAAAAAGGGAGATCCGGCGTGGCAAGCCTCGTATGTGATTTACACTTGAAAAAAAAACCACCATCTACGAGGACGAATTGGCAAACAAGATGTTGGAATTCGTTACGCGAGACCCGCAAGAAGGATTAGCTTTTTGCTTTTACCAATCTACCCCTATTTTTGCCCTTAGGTATCAAAAGGGTGGGCATTTTTCTATTTCAACGCGTCGACCGAGTAATCGCGACATTATTAATGATGTTGTCGCGCGAAGAGAATTACACTACGAGTACAACAAAATATATACACGAGTATTGAAAGAGAGCTTATTAGAGGCGTGAGACATCGCGCCCCCGTAACGGACTCGTGGGGTCTTACGTTTATATTTTTTTACAAATTGACGACCGCGAAAATACCTGTATTGTTTGGTACCTTCTCCCCTTGCTTTTCTTGTGACGTGAAAGCGAACCGATGACAGCTGATGGATGACGCTGTGACGCGAGGGTGAAGGTGCAAATGACCAAGAAATGCAGTCGATCGGTCAATGAACGCAGGGAGAGTACAGGTTTCCAGGGAGATGTGGACCGGATTGGAGGATGGTGACGAGTCGTTGAAGAAATGAAAACGTTGAGAATATGGGGAGATGAGGAGGAGAGAGGTGATTTGGATTGGATGATTCGAAGGATTCCAGCGATGAGGGGTTTATGAAAATTATTTTTTGAAATGAACCAATCTGGGAATTATTTTCAGAAATTCAATCACGGAATTTTTGAAAATAATTCCCAGATCGATTCATTTCAAGAAATAATATTCTCAATCGATTTTAAACATCACCCATCCGACAAAATTGGGCGATAAAATGTGGAAATTTTATGTTAGAGAAATCACTCATACGTTTAAAAATCACCACAGCAAAAAATTTTGTTGAACTCAGTTAATAATATGAAGCTCAGTAAGTAGAACTTTCTTTACACTCGCTTCTTTAAATATTTATGTTTATTTTACTATGATTATTTTTGTAGACAACAAATTACAAACAAACCTTCCACAAGTATTTTCACACTTCTCTTTATCTTTTAATATAGCCATTTATCCATCCTTAGGATGGGATTTCTTCATTTTAATTATAAATAGAAATTTCAACGCTCTTGGGACTATTTCAATTTTTTTTTATTGATTTCGCAATATTGAAAATACATTTTTTGAAATTGGAAGTAAAATTAATTAGAATTAGGATTTTATTTTTATGTATTCAGTTTTACAATTATTGTAAATTTTTGGAATATTGTTAATAATATGGTCTAAATTGTTCGTAAATCGCAATGAGGGTTTAAAAAAATTAAAATTTTTAAAAGAAATTCTTCAATTTTTTTTGAAAAGTTTACCCAATTTTTCTAAAATGCTGATTTGTTTTTAAAAATTTACACCTATTTGTTGAGTTTATAGATTCTTTGAGTCTGATTAGAGGTATACTGAAAGTATATGTTATCAAGAACATTAATGGTTTGTGTTTGAGAAATGAAAGCTTTTTGCACTCATTCCCTACACTCACACACATTAATTGGTTCAAAGCAGTGGCGTAGCCAGAAATTTCTCAAGGAGGGGGTCCGAAATTTCATGATTTTTGAAAAATTGTAAGTTCACCCCCCCCCCCCATTCAAATTTTCTTTTTACTATAAAAACACAAAATTCAAACTTTATTCAATTTTCTTACGGTTTCGATATGATTAGTCAGGCCTCAATTGAGCATCCGTGCGGGATTCTGGTTAAAATTTATTTTATGATTGATTCTTGTTTTATACACTAAAACAAATAAATTTAGCTTAGATGCCTATTTTTTCTCCTCCCCTTTTTCCCAGGGTCCACCCCCAACATTTCAAACGCTTGTAATACCGCCCAATCTATGGGTCGTATTGAAAAAATTTTCAAACAAAAGTTTTTCCTCAGCACCTAATGTACATTTTCATTTCTCATAAAAATTCATTTTGGAGCAACTCCTGCCCTTCAAATTTGAAAATAAAACAGTTTTCAGAAAACTTTAAAATCGTGTTTTCTTCATTTTAAGCGAAAAGTTTCAGAGATACAGCAAAATTTGTAACCACAAAAAGTATTCAGAATTGAATTTCCTTTCCAATGGGCTTTATCACGACCATTTTCACCACATTTTCCCGACAGGGATCTCTCTTCCTCTCCCTTATCTCAAAAGTTGGCCTCAAGAAAAAAAAATGAACGATTTCTGTTCTTCAATATCTAATGCATAATTTCATTTATTATCGGGATTCATGTTGGAGCAAATTTTGCTCATGGGTCTAACTTTTGTGAAAACGAGGAAGAAGGAGAGGTCCACTCTCTTGGGAAAAGTCGGTGAAAATGGTCGTGATAGAGCTCATTGGAAAGAAAATTCAATTCTGAATACTTTTTTTGATTACAAATTTTGTCGTATCTCCGAAACTATTCGTTTAAAATGAAGAAACCGTGATTTTGAGGTTTTATCAAAAACATGTTTTGTTTCCAAATTTGGGGGGGCAGGAGTTGCTCCAAAATGGATTTAGATGAGTAATGAAAATGTACATTAGGTGCTGAGGAACAACTTTTGTTTGAAAATTTTTTCAATACGACCCATAGATTAGGCGGTGCACGCGTTTGAAATGTTGGGGGTGGACCCTGGGAAAAGGAGGAGGGGAAAAAATAGGCATCTAAGCTAAATTTATTTGTTTTAGTGTCTAAAACAAGAATCAATCATAAAATAAATTTTAACCAGAATCCCGCACGAATGCTCAATTGAGGCCTGACTAATCATATCGAAAACGTAAGGTTTAAAATATTTCAAAAGGTATATGTCAGCACAGACAGTGCATGAGTTATGCAAAAAACCTACAAATTTAACGAGATTTTGAACCCCCTGCCTCCTCAACCGCGAATCTGGGCGCACTCACAAATGCCAAACTTTATGAGGCGAAGTGTCTACTTTACATATCTGCAATTCTCAATAGTTCAAAATTCTGTAAATTACGTACAGGGACCAAAATATTCGAAAAAATAGTGAAAAACTCTAAAAATCATCAAAATTGAGAATATTATGGCACCTCTAGGCACCTCTTACCCCTTCCCTTGAAGACGTGCGAAGCTCGGATGTGAGTCTATGGATCGGGGTTGACCTCTACTATCTGAATATCGCATTGGAAATTCGTTTCTGACCGTTGTGGGAGGTGTAGGGGTTTTTTCGGATATTTTTCATAAATATTGGTAAATAGGGGGGTTTTTAATTTGAAATTTGGGGCACTTCTGGTTATCAGATTTCAAAAGTAATGGCATATTCGTGTTCAGGAAGGTCGAAATATATGAAATCGACTCCAAGAACGCCGACTTTGCTCAATCTTACCACATGAGGAGGGAGGGCTGGAGCCTCAAAAAACTACCCCCACACTTCCCCTATGGTATGAATGACTCCCTTTCTCTAAAATTTCTATTTGGTCTTGTTGTTCATCATGCCAACTTTCATGCTTCTTTCACTAGCCATTTTTTTTTGAAAAATTTACAGTTTGCGTCTGTTTACAGTGTTGCCAATTTAGCATAATTATGCCAGATTTAGCATAATTTTTTTTTGGTTTTTTTAGACTTCCTGGCATAATTTTATGATGCCAGGAAGCCGAAATTGAAAGAAAATGTCCAAGTAATTCAAGATAATTACATAGGCTATGTGCACATATTCAAGTAAGTAGGATAGATCTAATCACGATCGAGTTTTCTATAATTAAGGCGGGGGGGGGGGATTTAAAAAAATCTTCTATATTTTTAATTTGACTTATGTAATTTAATTTGAATGCAACAAGCTTTCGATATTATTTCTTCGAACATTCGGAATGAATTATCTAATACGAGATCATATGGCCCAGATACTTTTAAACCTTCGAAAGCCAACAAATACAACAAAGGCTCCACGTATAGGTGCAGCATTGAAAGAATTATTGAAGAAGTCCGAAAAATTGCTTCCCGAAACCGTTACCGGAAAGATGTTCACAAATGTAGAAGAAGTAGTGAAGTTGATTAAGGAACAGTCTGCCGACATCAAAAGCATAATCAAGTCTGCTACCACCTTCTTTGACACAATTACGGACCGCCGCTTTTGGATAATTTTGAGTATCATATTCGTTGGAATTTTAAGACTTCTTGTATTTTGTATACTACGTGTCTGCAAAATCGAAAATCGAATAACCGAACTCGAACATCGATTAATCGAATCTCATGCAAGCATCATGGGTAATACGTCGCAGAATAGATATTGCGCAATTGAGACGCAGAGTCGGAAACGCCGATGGAAACTAAAGAAACGTATGTTTAAGTAATTGTATACTTGGGGGCTTCGCCCCCTGGCCCGCTCCGCGGCCCCAACCCCTTGCTCGCGCCCTCGCTCGGTTTGGTCTTGATTCACTCAAAGTAATGATCATTTCTACTTGATATCAAAGACGTCGTCAAGACGGCGGGGGCCTGGGCACCCCAAAAAAGATTCTGGCTCTGCCTGGCAGAGGCCTTCCGACACCCCCCCAGAATTTTCCAGGTGGAAAAGTTGGGTGAAGTTGGCAAAAAGTTGGCAGAAAAGCACAAGTGGTAAAAATTGAGAAAAGTTGTGAAATTTTGAAATTGAAAAAAAAAGTTTTCAATGACAGTGTTGTAAAATTTTGATTAGAAAATTTCGTAGGTACCTATGCGAGATTTGTATGATGATTAGGGCTGGGAATTTTATGCAAATACATATTTTTCCTGGGTGGTTGTTGATAAGAATATGTACAATATCTTTACGAATCATAAAATTCTGAGAAAAATGAGCCCCATATGTCTAAGCATATTTTTGCATATTTTTATGTAAAACGCATATAATGTCATATTTTTGGTGATTTTACCCTTTATTTGACATACTTTGAGCATATTTTACATGTTTTCACATTTTTTACGACATATTTTGCAAAATACTCAAAAATCAACGTTTTCAAAGAACAAAACATTGAAAAATCGTATTTTTGCCGAAAAAAATTAAAAAATTGACTTTTTGCCGAAATTTTTTTCTGATGAAAAGAAAAAATTTTCAGCGATATTTTTACGCAATTTTTCTTGTGGATGGCGACTTTTGATCGCTTATTTTGCGAAATTATAATTTTAATCAAATATGATAATATTGTTAATGTTTGAAATTCGAATAATATTTTCGGGTTTTTAAGCATATTTTTGACATATTTTCGACTCTTAAAAACATAAATTTTGAACTTTTTTTCATTTTGAAAAATTCAACTGTAAAGTTTTTAAATGTGGAAAAAAATGAATTTTTTTGCTCTTAAAAAATGATTTTTCAACAAATTTTCACCCTCGCTTCGCTCGGGCAGTATTTTAATACTTCTATTTTACAAATTGATGATTTCTCACTGATCTTTTGGACAAAAATCACTGATTTCTCAAACTATTACCGGTTTGAGCAAAAAAATCAATAATTTTGACTAAAAAATCAGTGAAAAATAACTGAACTTCCATATTTTTTCAATTTTACTTGGCTCAAATCCGTTTATGAATTATCAACTATTATCAACTTATTGAAAATACCCTGACTACGACAGCGCCACTGAAATAACGAGTTACTGATTTTTAAAATTGAAATTTCACCCCTTCCCCTTTTTTCTGGATTCTGAGCCCCTCCCTTAAATAATTTCTTGGTGCGCTTATGATAGGTATCCTTTAAGGTTCAACGGTTCAAGTAAGATATAGTTACGCAGGGTCTCACCTAAAGGGCCAGAGGGCCAGTAAGTCCTCAAAATTAATTTTTTGGGGATCTCGTTTCAGGAATCATAGTCCAAGTCTGAAATTACCCCCAAAATCACGATCCAAATCACAATTTTTCAAAAACTTCGGCCTCGCTGCGTTCGGCCTTATTGTATTTTTTCCCCCATCATTTTGAAATAATTCAAAGCCTACAAAAGTGATTTTTTTCGTATTTTTCCTCAAAATCATTTCAATTACTTTTATTACATTCTATCTTCTTAAAACTCATTTTCGATGTTTAAAAATAAAAATTTTCAAAAGCTTTGGCCTCGTTGCGCTCGGCCCTATCATATTTCTTCTGTTAAAGTTAAAGTAGCCAATTTTTCATTTAAGCTTATTAATCCAAAATATTGTTTTATTGCACATTAAATTAATTTTTGCTCGGGCCAATTTCATTTCTTTTATATTCATATTGAAACTGTATAAGTACAATTTATTGAAATTTTTTATCCACAAATAAGACAATTTTTTCATCTACAATAAAATTGGTCAAAGAAAAAATTTGAGATTGTAACATTTTTTTGTTATTATTATTTTTGGACCTGTTTTTATACCAAAAAAGTGGTAATTGCTATTTCTAAATGATTTTTTTTTAATAAATATTGCTTCCTTGCAAAATTAGCACTGGTAAAATTCTGAAAAAAATTAATTGGCAAATTTAAAAAAATTAGTTGGAAAATTTGAAATTCCCTCCCCCCCCGAGCATATCACTTCGGAAGACCTCTGCTCTCGTGCTAATTTTTAATAGCTTCGTCGGGTGAAACAATATCGAACTTTACAAAATGACTGAATCTCAAACGACAGATTCAACAGGGGTTTCAAAAAATCTGCTTAATAATTATAGGGATAATTTAAAACTTCAAAAAGTCTAACGAAAAATGATCCTTTCTTTATTCATATTGACGAAAGTTCGCCAGACATCACAATAATACTCCAATATTCTTCTATTCCGCACTTTACCATACCTTCAACTTCGATTGAAACCCAGATCCTAAATTTTTCACATCTCACGTTACTTTTCCAAATTCCATTTTATCCGAACATCATTGGAAAAATGCGGAAAACTCGGTCTATCTTGAAAGAAAACATCCATGCAGCGTATATCTTCCTGCATGCAGCTAGATCCTCATACACCACGTCGCCACCACCGTTATATCGCCACAGTTAGACGTAAGGCGAGTCGTCGCGACGCAGTGATACTGTTAGCGACGCCGGAGGTCGTCGTCGAAGCACGAGAGCACAGACGTTTGTTCATTTGGCGCCGTCATAATTCGCAAATGCCTTTTACGGTTTCCCTGCCTTTATAATTCGCTTATACTATTTTGCTACAGCTTTCTTTCTTATATAGTCGATGCTTTCTCTCTATGGCTTTATCCATCTTATCCCCCTCCCTCCTTGGAAAATGAAATATACCATATTTTCCGGAATTCTGATAAATTGGTGGCCAGATCGTGAAATTTGGTCATCATCTGATGTACAGAAGGGAGGTAAAGGGGTGGGGTGGGCTGGGGAGAGGCAAGATGGAGCTTCTCCTTAGTGATCCATGTAATTGTCCCTTCATTTCTCGATCCTTTCATTTTGCACAATGTTCCAAAATAGCACAGTTGGCAATTTTATGGAAGCAGCCCCTTGAAGCGATGCCTTTGGGAGCCCCCCTCCATGTGAAAACATTTGTCAGAGTTATGGATGAGTGATATTTTTCAAAATGTTTTCCCCTCAAAATTATGCTGCATAATTTGCTTATGTCAACTAATAGTATAATTCATAAGAAAAAAAAAAAAGATTTAACTAATTATTCTTTTTGACAACAGATTAAACATTTGCTACAGATGAACCCTGTAATTGCAAGTACCTATAATTTTTTATCCAAATTATTTTGATCGATTACCATGCTTCATCAGATGTGAAGAAAAACATATTATAATTAATTACTCATATAAAATGGATGCAAAACGTTGAAAAAAGTAAACCAATTTCCTTTTTGAAAAAAATTGTATTTTAATTTTCAGCTTTATTTAACGTCTCCAAGGAAGGTAAAATGATGTTTCACAGAATTTCGGTACTTCAAAAGTTTTTATTTTAAAAAAAGATCAAAAGGGTATAGCCGGGTTTTAGGTGAATTTGGCCCCCGCTCCGATTTTTGATCTAACCCCCTCAGGTGGTGTTCCTTGATGTAAATTTTTTTCTTGATTTTTACCCCCCCCCCTCCCTTTTGGAGTTAAGGCCATTTTATTGCATTATTTTCAAGCATTTTTAATTTCAGTGGAAGTGAAGGAAATTCTCTGTTCTTTGGCACAAAGTTACATCTCGTAGAGGTGTATTAACGATAATTTTTTCAACAATTTTGGTGCACTCGTTCATGTTTTTTCGACTATTTGAAGTTTTCAATCGTAAAAAACACCATATGAGCGAAGAGTGACCACTTTTTGAAAATATCACAAAAACGTGTTTATTAACGCACATTCACGTCACGCATTCACTTTTGGCGATTTCGATGCACCAAGGGCCGAAAATCCCGGAAAACCGTACAGAAATGTTGTTTTTTAAGCAAATTTTTAAAATTTTGAGCGTTTTGTATGGAAAGAAATGACCAAACGAAGAAACTAACGCCAGATTCGTGTTTAGCGAGTAAAAATACCCCGATAAACGCCCTTTTCGCGATCGTTCTACTTGAAAACTCGAAATTCGCAATTTTTGCCATGAAGAATCAATGAAAAATGTGAATTTTGAGACTTTGAGCAAAATAATCGCGAAAAGGATGTTTATCGGGGTATTTTGACCCGCTAAACACGAATCCGACGTTAGTTTCTTTATTTCTTTATTTGGCCATTTTTTCCGTATAAAACACTCAAAATTTTAAAAATCTGTTAAAGCAACAACATTTCTGCGCAGGTTTTCGTGATTTTTAGACCTCGGTTCAAAGAAAAAGCCGAAAGTGAATACGTCACGTAAATGTACGTTAAAAAACACGTTTTTGGGATATTTTCAAAAAGTGGTCGCTCTTCGCTCATATGGTGTTTTTTACGATTGAAAACTTCAAATAGCCGAAAAAACATGAACGAGTGCACCAAAATTGTTGAAAAATTATCGTGAATACACCTCTATGAGATGTAGCTTTGTGATGAGATGTAGCTTTGTGCCAAAGAACAGAGAATTTCCTTCATTTCCACTGAAATTAAAAATGCTTGAAAATAATGCAATAAAATGGTCATAACTGCAAAAGGAAGAGGTGGGGGGGGGGGGGTAAAAAAGTTTCTAATTTTTTTTTACATCAAGGAACACCATCTGAGGGGGTTAGATCGAAATCGGAGCGAGGGTAAAATTCACCTAAAATCCGGCTATACCCTTTGGCTTATTTTTTCTAGAAAAGTAAACGTCTTGAAGCAGGGAAAATTTCACCTCTTCGACCATTCCTATACATATTTTATCCAAATTCCGAAATCACATCTCAATCTGGCGCCCCATTTTGAACCTAGAATACCCCACTTTGGGGTAGTTGTAGGATTCGAGGAGCAAACCAATCCATTTAGTAAAAAAAATTACTCTCAGGGCATTGTGTACTACCATCTGTTGTCAACGAAATGCTACGGCACGGGGTATGTTAATTGAAATTTTCTAGATCGCAGTAAGTAAATTTTTTTCCTTCATTTTTGTTTTGGCTGTCTCTTAATAACATATTTTCTTTCATTATTTAGTAGGGTGGAGTGAGAAAAAAAGTATCTTGGCTTTTGACCAAATTTGGTGAGGTGGTTTACTTTGAGTGGGAGGCCTCCCAAAAAAATTTTCATAATAATTTTGTTTTCAATCATCAAGCACACAGACGTACAAAATTTTCAAAGCAAAATTAAAAATTTTCAAATTTTGTATTTCTAATGATTGAAAACAAAATTATTGTGAATTTTTCAAACGATAAAAAATTAACTCGAGGTCAATGTAAATTCCATAGTGTAGCATGTCACGATTTGTAACTGGCTGCACTGACATACAAAATTTTCCGAAATATACTTCTAGTGATTAAAAAAAATACATAAATTTTCAGGCGAAAAAATAATCAATTCAAAGTCGATATAAATTCTTGATTTTGGAATTTTATAATTCGCTGTTGGCTGCACTGGTGTATAAAATTTTCAATTTTTTTCAAAATTTACTTTCAGCGGTTGAAAAATTTTTTTTGTTTAATTACTCGATGAAAAAAAAATCATTCCAGCTTAGTGAAAATTTCATATTATTGGAATATTGGATGTAGAAACTCAAATTGCTCTTTAAAGTGCTAAGAAGGCTTCTCACATAATTTTGATTGGCTAAAAAAACACAAAAAACTGCAGGTTTTCAAAAAGAGGTGCACTTTAAGCACCTCCTGCTCCCCTCACCTTGCCCCTAGGGGGTAAATTTTTTTTGGGAGGTCTCCCACTCAAAGTAAACCACCTCACCAAATTTGGTCAAAATCCAAGATATGTTTTTTTTTCAATCCACCCTATTATTTAGTCAAGATTGGCAAGGATTTCAACCAAAAATTTTTTTAAATTGAAAGGATAATAGAAAAATCATTATTTAATCAGGAAAAGGGGTGACTTTTTTTTATTTATTCATTTTTTTTTTTTTGGAAATTTCAATATCAAAAATTTTAACACATAGGTACTGAAATTACAAAAATTTGAGAACTTTTAATACCATCCCACAAAAGCGTAATATAAATTGGCAGGCAAAAGAGTACCTGTGCAAAAAGTTATGAATAATATCTCTTAAAAAGTTAGAATTGCAGCGCGGGCAAAATCAGCAAAATTCCTTTATTTTTAGCCAATTTCTGTTAATTTTTCAACAAATTTCACTGATTTTTTTAGCAAATTTCAGAGATTTTACCAATTTTTCAGTGAATTTTCACTGATTTTTCATTAATTTTTTACACTGTTTGCTTGAAGTGAAATTTTTTCACCGATTTATTACTGCGCTGCAATTCTGACTGTTTTCCAGTGATTTTCGATAATTTTCACCGATTTATAAATGAGATAGTATTTTTCTCACATTATTTTACAACACCAATTTTCACTCGTATGCTATTCTAGACAAGACGTTTCGTTCAATTTTTTAAAAGGATATCGGTTTAACAAATTGTTCTAAAATGAAAGTATTATTATCCACGATAATATACCTAAATTTATTGTGGTAATACCTTTTTTAAAATCCTTTCCGCAGTAAATTCACATAAATCTATAACCAAAAACCGTGACTCTTCTTCACTTCATAATATTGTTAGAACTTTCTCAGAATCATTGGAACTTCCTCGACAAAATTTCATCTCAAAATTCCAAACTAATTCTCAACCTTCAATTTCACCTCACGTTTTAAATTTCTTCAGAGTTCAAACTCACACTCCGCTCATTTACAGCTCACATCCTTGTCGATTTCTAAACACCACCAGGATAAATTCCCAGATCGATTGAACCAGAACCCGATCAACTCGTTCGCAATTCGTCGTTTTACGATCTCGAATCTTAACACACGCGACGTAAGCTTCAATGGGTAACCCTACGATAAAGCGAGGTATCAGGGATCGTCGTAATTTTCCATACATCGCGACACCTTGTAAATCTTTCACACGCATTAATTCGCCAGCGCCACTTCGCTCGGTCGCTTTTCACGCACATGCCTCCCTCCAACGACGAAAAATGGGCACCCTTCGTATACGTTGAAAATACCATGTACGGAAAATACACTCGAGGAAAAAAATTTCCACTCGAATCATTTCCTCTCTTTTTCTCGACATCGTTTACGAAAAGTCTGGGGACACGTACGCGCCGAAAACCGACGACCGAGTAAAATTATACGATTGCCGAAAATTTTCTCTCCTTAAACTACGCCCAATGAACCGGAAAATTATTTTTTCTCGCCGATACGTACCACGGTATACGTAAATTCGAATATAATAAATGGACGGCCTCGAAATGTTTTGCTTTTTTCCCTCGCACTTCGCTTTTTTTTCTCTCCAGCGCCTTATAAATAATTCAAAAAACGTAAGATATATAAAAAAGAACAGGAAGAACGGAGCAGCAGAAAATACTCCGGAACGACGCCTTCCTCTGAGTTTTTTCTCTAAAAAAAAAGAGAAAAAATGTCATTTTTATACGACGCGGGTGGGGAAAAAAAGAAATGATGCTGACGCGTAAAAAAACGAATGTGTGTCATTGGCGATGTTCAACGTATGTGGAAGTAGATTCATTTTTTTGGAAATAAATACAGGGAAATTGCTGCCATCGAGATGGAACCAGTTGTGAAATTGGATAGTTTGGCTTCGTTTATTTTCAAAATTAAAGGATGTATTTTATGGTCAAATTTACATTCCAAATTTTGATGATTTTTTTTCAATAATATTTATATCGTTTCGAACATTGTTCTATTTTTAATGCACACATTCAAAATTACAATACAATATTTATACCTACAAATACTTGAATAATTTTTCGAATTTTTACTCAATTTTTTGCATTAGGTATCATCATTTTAAACTCCTATTTGAAATCAGCTTATATATTTATTTTCTGATTTTTGCGAGGGGGGCGAAATTATATTTTATTTAATTACAAGAGATAAATGCTCTTTTGAAAAGAATCAAATTATTCACTCTCAAATGAGAAGCAGCTCGAAAACTGAACTCAATACCAAGATTTTTTCTCTGACTATAAAATTGAAGAGGTTATAAACATCTTGAACCAAAAAAAGGTTAAAAAATTCAGTAGTGGAAATGAACAGCAGTACTTTAAAACCTGGGAAACCACTTTCCTTACGATTTTTCACTCAACAGCAAAATTTGAAATCACCTTTAATTTTAATCATAACAATAAGACGTAAAAAAATCCATTTGTACGATTCGATTTTCTTATTAATTAGGTTTGTTGAATTTTCCGATCCAAAAAAGTAAGTAACTTTTTACCTCACCAAATTTTACTTATCACTGCGATTACCCATCTATAAGGTTACGTTTAAAACAATTCGTAGTGAATTTTTCAACTTATTTATTTTCGAATCGATTTTGTTGTACTTGTAATAGGAAGAAAGAAATTAAAAACACGATGACGACCACGCTCAGGTGATAAAAAACTCAATTTCAACGTAGAAAGCCATCAATTTTTTACAATTTTAAAAATTTCTCGCAATGTCACGTAATGTTATCAAACAGGGGCGCGCTCAGGGGCTCGAGCCCCCGCCCCCTTAAGCTCGGCAAGGAGTTTTTTTATCATAAAAATGCCAAAGAAGAGTACGATTTAAAAAAAATTTAGTAACTATTTCTTAAATGAATCATACCAATCTTTAAATTTGAATCAGTTGAATTTGCAAAAATGCTGTCTTTTTCAATCAGTAAAATAATTTTCATTGAAAATTAGTGATTTTTCACTGATTTTTCGGTCAAAAATTACCAATTTCTCAGTCAATGTCTCATTTATCAGAAAAAATCAGTAATGGCGACTAAAAAAATTATTACATCTGTACATTTTTAAAGTTTTCTTCGCTCAAATCTGTAGGTATAATAATTATTTGGCTACTGAAAATATCCATAGGTCACTTCATTTTTTCATTGAATTTTGACCCCCCCTCCCCAATTTTTCTCAAAATCTGAGGCCCCCCTACACAATTTTTGGGTGCGCCATATGTTATCAGTAGAGCTCTCAAAAATATTCTTTGCATGTTTTTTTGTATGCGATATAATTGCGCATATTCAATACATCTTTGCGTTTCATAAGATTCTGAGTAAGAAAAACCCAACTTCATTTTGCATATTTCGCATATTTCGACCAAAAATGCTTATTTTTGCATATTTTAAACACCAAAAGTGCATATTTGTGCATATTTCGACTATTTTTTCAATTTTTGGCATATTTTACTTTTTTTTTTCATTATTTTTTCATTATTTTTTCAAAAATTTCCATTTTTGGCTTGAGTATTTTTTTTGCTAAAATTACAAAACTGTAAAAATTTTTCAAAAAAAATTAAAAAAAACATTTTTGAGAGAAAAAAATTTGAAAAAATTTGCTTTTGACAATAAATTTGATTTTTTGACGTAAGTAGGTATTTAATATTCATTTTTCAAGCTTTCTATGTTTTCAAAAGTGTTCTTTTCAGCTTAGTGGTGAAGCAACACTGCGTTCAACAGTTTCGACAATGGTACAGTGTTATAGAGGTTTAAAAAACCTTTTTTTTGATACCCATATTGGATATGCATATTTCGCATATTTTGGGTAAAAATGCATATTTTTAGCATATTTCAGGCATCTAAGAATGCATATATATGCGCATATTTCAGTGAAAAAAGTGCATATTTTTGACAGCTCTAGTTATCAGGAATGAATGAAGATCATGCAATTTGAAAAAAATTCGAGTAGGTAAGTTTTATTTTTTCCTATCGCGTAAAGTTTAAAGGTTTGCTAGGGAAATACAGCCGTGAAGGAATAGTCAACTAAAAAGGACATACTTATTGACGTCTGACGCTGAACTAGCGTCAAGTACACACTACAACATCTCATTTCGTTCGTTAATTATTTTATAATATTGTCTGACCAGTAAACTCCTATCTTTTTCCCCAAGAATTTAGTTTAAAAGATTTTGAAAATTTTAAATTCAAAAATGATTTTGATGCTTTCATCGATGTTTCTTCGTATCATTTTTCTATTTTTCATCTCTTCATAAAAAATTGGATTCGAAAGTTACTTTCAAGTTTTCCGTCTCTACATCTCGGATTGTCAAAATCATTCATCATTTTTATCAAAGAATACTGAACGATTATTCAATATTTACACGAAGTAAATGACCGAAGTTATTATTTATGCGAAATTATACTTTGAAAAATATTCCATTCAATATCAAATTTTATTTTAAAAATATCCGTATTAAAATGTCGTTAGCATTTTGGCAAGATGTTGAAAAACAAACGCTCAAAAATGGGAATCTATTTCATGCATTTTTTTTATTGCAGGTTGTTGCAGGTAGGGGATTATTTCAGAGTTTAAATTTTTCAAAAAAAATAGTAAAAACTTCCTCCGACTACAGGGAGCTGAGCCATTGCTTCCTAAAATACTACAAAAATTTTCACATCCTCGTGAAAATAGAGGTGGAGTGCCTCTCCAGTGAAAACCACAGAAGTTATAGT
The DNA here is from genome assembly GCA_033439095.1 of Pseudococcus viburni. Classification (NCBI taxonomy): domain Eukaryota; kingdom Metazoa; phylum Arthropoda; class Insecta; order Hemiptera; family Pseudococcidae; genus Pseudococcus; species Pseudococcus viburni. Next base: position 370,424 of record JAVBJF010000156.1, on the reverse strand, counting down.
GATGGATTTCTACCATACTATCTGGGCACCATATGGGTACACAAATTAAGCCTTTTTCGAGCACATTTTTCAATTTATTTTTCCGAAAAAAAATCCAGAACGCCCATTTTTCAATATAGTCCAAGCATTGTAGGGGTTGACCCCCAAAAATTAAAGCCCGAGTTTTTTCGCGTTTTACGTTCGTAATGGTCCACTACACAACATACTAAAATGGACACTCCCACAACCCTCCGCTACCCCCAGGGGAGGGGTAAACGTCCGCTGAAAACCGGGTTTTTGTGAATATCTCCTCAAATAAGCCTCAAAATTGAAAAGTAGTTATGAACAATCTTGTTCTACGGGGGTTTTTTATTTTTCAAAAACACTCACTTGATTGACCAAAAATTAAGGGTAAAAAACACCTATTTTTCAACAATTCACAGCATTTTTTGAAAAAATCGAAACTTTTGGGAATATCTCCTCAAAAAAGCCTCAAAATGGAAAAATGGTTATGAACAATCATGTTCTACGTGTAATTTCCTATCAGACAGGTTCGTTTTTTTTTCGAAAACACCCGCTTCTTTGCCCAAAAATTAAGGGTGAAAAACGCCTATTTTCCCAATATTTACAGTATTTTTGGAAATGATGAAAATACGAAGCTGAAAATATCGTTTTTGAATCTTTACGACCCAAAGAAATGTTTCGTATCACCAATAATCAGCAATAACATCGCGTTTATAGTACTTTTTCTTTCCACAACTTCGATTTTTTAAATGCAGTATTCAATTTCAATAACCTCCCTAATAATTAACGATAGGGGTTGAAATTTTTGCGGTGACTTTTTTTTGAAATACCCTACCAGCATGTATGAAAAAATACTCATTTTGGGTACTTTTAGCTTCGTATTTCCATAATTTCCAAAAATACTGTGAATATTAGAAAAATCGGTGTTTCTCACCCTTAATTTTGGGCAAAGAAGCGAGTGTTTTTGAAAAAAAACGAACCTGTCTGATAGGAAATTACACTTAGAACATGATTGTTCATAACCATTTTTCCATTTTGAGGCTTTTTTGAGGAGATATTCCCAAAAGTTTCAATTTTTTCCAAAAATGTTGTAAATTGTTGAAAAATAGGTGTTTTTTACCCTCAATTTTTGGTCAAGAAAGTGAGTGTTTTTGAAAAATAAAAAACCCATTACGATAGGAAATTACGCGTAGAACAAGATTGTTCATAACTACTTTTCAATTTTGAGGCTTATTTGAGGAGATATTCACGAATAACCGGTTTTCAGCGGACGTTTGCTCCTCCCCTGGGGGTAGCGAAGGGTTGTGGGGGTGTCCATTTTAGTATGTTGTGTAGTGGACCATTACGAACGTAAAACGCGAAAAAAAAATCAGGCTTTAATTTTTGGGGGTTTGGTACATTTTTTCTCTTATTTGCCTAGACTAATACTTTATTACTCCACGCCTATTAAATTTACAGAAATGCCTAGTTGGTAGCTCATTTTGTAAGGAATTTGACGAAGAATTAAATGTTGGTGGAGTATTTTTTTACAAAATAGCAAAGAAAATGAAACAGAAGCTAAAAACTGATTTTGGCAGGTCTTCATTCCATCATGGAGGGGTTAGCAAGGGGCTGAGTAAGGAGGGTCGAAGTATGTTATTTAGGGGACCATTTTCGACCATATTCAGAAAAAAAAGCTCTGTTACTTTCCACGTTTGGGTTTGCCCAATGAAAATGCTTTACTGACTGGACTAAACGATTTAAAGTTTTTGTAAAAAAAAATCCACTAGATCCTCCAAAACGAATCGAAAAAGGTTGTTGTTTTCAATCTGGGGAGGATGGTGGTGGTGGTGGTGGTGGTGAAGTAACAAAAAACATTCAAACGTTTAAGCAGATGATTTCTCGTTGAATTTTTGATTTTTCAACATTTTTTTGAAATCAATCATCGGTCAAAAAATTTCCATTTAAATCAACACACCTATTTTCCGAGCATACTGCGGTAAAAAAAGAAGCATAAAGAGAGTATCCAATATGCTACAGCCAAGAACCTTTCAGCTAAAGTTGTTTTTTGTCTATTCCATAGCGACTTGAAGTTTCTGGAGAAAAATCAAAATGGTACTGGAAGTTTTAGGACAGCTTAAAATGGTCAAGTTTTGAGAGACCCAAAATACAACGAAATTTTTCCCTAAAAATTCTCAACCAGTAGGTAATTACAAGAGAAAATACAATACACAACTCGAACTGCTAAAATTCAACTTCCAACAATTTATCAAATTCCAGTACTTTTTTTTTATTCACCGGACTAATTTTCTAAGGATTTCGATTAAAAGTAGCCCAAGTAGTAGCCTTTTTCCAAAATACCACGCAAACGAAATTTGAGCAGCCAGTTTTAAAATTTGGGTCTCTTGAGTAAAAATTCAAAGTTTGAAAATTTCTAAAATTACAATTGAAAATTTCTCAAAAAAAACCAGATTATCTTTCGACGGAAACAAATCGACTCATAACTGAAAATATTTTACAGAAAGATGATCAAAAAAAGATCATCCGTGATGTGAAATCAAGATCTGAAATCTCTAAATTGAGTTGGAATTGGAGCTTCAAACAGCTCGTTTTTGGGACATGTCGTTCTGACACTATCACAGACGTTCGGGTTTCAAACTAGTTCAAATATGAAGTTGAACTATTTTCTGATTAGGTATATTATTGATTTCCACATCAGAAGTATTTTTACAAGAACCGATGCTAATCCTATTCCAATTTTTACAAGACGGTAACGTTAGATATTTTATAAAATATTTTTTATCTCTCCCCCCCCCCCCCATACGTTATAACTGTCCTTATTCAACATGCAACTTAAAACTGGCAATTTTAAAATAATTTTCATATTTTTTAAAATAAATTCATCGGAAAAAAGACAATTCAAGTCGGAAATTTGATTCGTTCCAGAGTACTTCCTTCTCTTTGGATTTTGAACGATGCAAAAATGTTGAAGAGATTTTAAAAACGACGATCTACCATCAGAAAAAATCCACTCCAGGCAGAAATTTTCAATTTTTCTCTTTCTCCCTCTATCCAAAATACCACACAAACCCGATTTCAGCAACCAGTTTCAAAATTTGAATCTCTTGAATGAAAATTAAAAATTTGAAAATTTCTAAAATCGCAATTGAAAATTTTTCAAAAAAATCTTATCAATTTTATTGGAAGATTTTGGATTGATTTTTTTTTGAAAGGAATACTTCTCGAGTCAAAATAAACAGTAAAAAATCGTCAACGCGACGACGACCTTTTCTGTTCGTTTTGATTCGAAAAATTCAAGAATACGAACAACTTTTGGTGGAAAAATCTTTCAACTGCAATATTCCAAAATTTTGAATTTTGAATTCTCGGGTTCAAGTTTAAAATCAGGACCCAAAATTTTGATAGTGCAGAAGCCTGGTCACTGACCACTTTTCAAATCACTTTCGATCCGGCCCCCCTCCCCCCCAGAACATTTGATAACGATTCCTTCTCTAAAATTGAAACAAAAAATTAATCAAGACATAATGATCCAGGGTGTTTACCGATTTTTCAAAATCAAATTTCGCGACTTTTTCGCGACCTTTTTTCAAGGCATCTAGTATCTACCTTTCAATTTTATCTACCCCCCCCCCCACTGAAAAAAAATCAACGAGATCAGATTTATTATAGAAAAAAGTTCATACACGGAAGAGAATACGTCTTTAATTTTGAAAAAAGACATTTTTCACAAAAATTTTCCAAAAGTGCATTATTTTATGGTAAAGAAGAGAAGTAGTTACCTACTGCCCGAGTGAAGCGAGGGTGAAAATTTTTACGAAAAATCATGTTAGAAAGGATAAAATTATTAAATGATTATTGAGAAATAAATTCTTGGGAAGTTTGAAATATTAGCATATTATCAATATAATGATGCGATTATTTGGCCCGAGCGAAGTGAGGGCGAAATTTTTTCAAAGAATTTATTTAAAAAAGACATACTTCCAAAAAAATTTCTCCTTTAAAACATCCCTTAGAAAATTCCAAAATTCTCCAATTTTTTTAGATTTTCCTGAGAATGGACACAATATTTTCTTAGAAATTCCCAATCGTGATCGCTATTTAGTCTCCCACAAGAACATATTTTTCCGGTTTAAAATATTCAATTGTCTGAAATAGAAAGGAAGAGATTTATAATTTAAGAATGGGTTTTTAAAATTTATGAGCCCGAGCGGAGCGAGGGCGAAAATTTTTAGAAAAAATGTTCAAAAAGGTGAAATTTCTTTACTTTTTCTGTTTTGTAAAAAGCGAAAAAAATTGAAGCAATTTCGGAAAAATTCGCGACTTCTGATGAATTTTGGGTCAATTTCGCGACTTTTTCGCGACTTCAGCGACCTAAATCTAAATTCGCGACTTTTTCGCGACTTTCGCGACTTTCGCGACCGGTAGACACCCTGTGATCTGAAAAATTAAAACACTCAACATGGATCTACCGTCAAAACACTACGAACATACTAAAACTAAAACATTTAGCATGCGGATTAGACAACAACAACAACACCCATTAGACAGATAATTCCAGGGGTTAGACATTGAAATACTAATAATCGTGATGTGTACCTATGATAGACCGGGGTTCAGGGGCAGCTCGGCCACAAACATTATCGAACTCTTACGAGCTCACGCAGATCAACGACGTCTTCCGCTGCTTATTTCGCGTTAAACACGACAGCGACACCCCGAATCCAATTTGCCAAAACGGCTTTCGCTGTTTGAATTTTAAATTCAATTTTCAACTCGGCTTGACAACTAACAATTCGCGTGCTGCCTGCGTCTCTCGGCGGCGTCGGCTAAATAATGCATTAACAAAGTTTCGCAAACGGCAGCCCAATTTTCCCATTGTACATTTTCTGCAAAAGTTAAAAGACACGGTGACGTTTGCCGTTCAACACACGCACAAAAAAATTCCGGAATGAGACGCGAGAACGAAGACGAATCTCGGTGACAATATAGGACGTGGCTTTGGTATTGCCGCCATTGTCGCTGTCGACTGACGTCCTGATGGGGGGTTAATTTCGACGCCTCGGTGTTTCGAGTTTGCTTAAATATGCTGACTTTGGGGCGACGTCAACGAATACATCAGACGTATCGCGGTGAAGATTTTCACTCTCTTAGGCTAGGTCTGTAGGCTCTGCACGTCGACAACTTATACCCGTAGATATTTTTCTTCAAAAGTAGAAATGTCTTTTGGATTGATGTAAACTAAGGACGTCGAAGTCGACTTTGGCGTCGTTCTGGAAGGCCGAAGATATTTAAATCTATTTATTTACACTGTGCGACGAAACTTTTGCATAAAATGTCATTCGATTAATTCCTCAGATCAACTCGGAGCCAGTAATAAAACCAAAGACCCCCAACCCCCCTAACAGCAAGGCTTCAGTGAAAAAAATCGCGAATGAAAATGGGATTTCGACGATCCAAATCCGAAATTCATTTCAAGTTCAGAATTTTTAAACTCTAAACTTTTTCAATTTCGTCAATTCCAATTTTTTATCGAATATCAGAATTTTTCAACAATTCAAACTTCAATTTTCTCAAACTCTGTCCAATTCTAATTTTCAGAAATTTTTCTCAGAAACTTTTACGGAAAAATTGAGTAAATTGGATGGAATAATGAAAAATTCACAGAAAAGCTTTCATCCGCTATGAAAGTAGTAGAAAAGGAAGATTTCCATAATGTGTTTCTTACTTGTTATGAGTGTAAGTACGAGAAACTTTTATGGAAAAATTGAATAAATTGGATGGAATATTGAAAAATATTCAACAAGACGTCATCAACGCCACAGAAAAGCTTTCATCCGCTATGAATGTAATCGAAAAAGAAGAAGATTTCCATTCAGCAGTTCTTACTCACCTCAATCTCATTATGAGGGTAAGTACAATATATTTTTAATCTGGAAAAAAATTGGTAAATTTTTCATTCCAACGACAGTGCTACCATAAGCAGAACTAGATACGTATAAGTCACCGAAGGGGGGGGGGAGGATGAACTTGAAGAAGTACCCTTGATACAAATGGAAGAGGGAAAAAAAAGTTATTTTCCTCCGGAATTTTCTCACAGAGAAAGTAAATAATCATTTCTTCCTCTATACACATTCTAATTACTACGGAAATTTCAAGTCGATCGATCAACTCTGACTTGAGTTATGGTGTCACAAAAAAGAACTTTAAAACTTCAAAGCTCAGCTTCCCTTGCTCAAAATTTAACCTAAGAAATTAGGTCTTCTCCTGCACGATCTACACGTACTGTAAAAATTTCAAAACGATCGGTTCAGTTAAACGAGAGAAATCAAGTCGAAAAAATTGACCTACTACAAGCTTTTGAACTTTGAGCTCATTTTTCTCGAAAACGTGAGATTTTAAGAAAAATTCATGAGAAATAGAGCTTGAAATTCCTGACCATTTTTTTGACCTCCATTTTTCTCTACAATGCACCGTTTCCGAGATATTTTTGAATAACTGAATAAATTCTGGTAATATTAAAAATTGGTTAACATTCAATTGTGATTATATGGTTCGAGCCGTCTCGACGAGGGGATTTCAAAAATGACCTAGTTTTTGCATTTTGGGCAATTTTTAGTCGAGTTATGGGCGATTTTCAAAACGTTGGCCTGTTCTGGAAAAGCATTGGATTACTCTAACTTTTTGAAATATGGACCAAAATTTAATTATGATAATATGGTTCGATCGGTCTCGACGAGGGGATTCCAAAAATGACCTATATTTAAGAAATAAAAAAAACAGGTGGAAAAATTTTGGACTTTATTCAAAATTTTGGCCAAAAAGTCGAACTTTTTTTCATATTTTCGGACTTTTCCTACCCAATATGTAGGTATGTAAACCTTAGTAGCATAGTGTGTAGTAAGATTTGGCACAGTTATGTACATATGTCTGATTGCCTAAAACGAACATTATGTGTTACTAGACAAACACCAATTTATTTGATAAATTTTCTCGATGACATAATCAATTGTTGACTTTTTTTTGAGGATTTCTAAATACTACCAGGATTCTCACTTTTTCGATCGATTATCCCAGGTATTTTACTAGACCACTGCACATAGTCATTAGGGTGAATCGAAAAAAAAACATATCTTGGATTTTGACCAAATTAGGTGGGGTGGTTTACTTTGAGTGGGAGACTTCACAAAAAAATGTTGAGCCACCGAGGGGCAAGGGAAGGGGAGCAGAAGGTGCTCAAAGTGCATCTCCTTTTGAAAAAAACACTGTTTTTTGCGTTTTTTAGCCAATCAAAATTGTATGAGAAACCTTCGTAGGACTTAAAAAGATGCGATTTAAGTTTCTACATCTCCCCAAACTATCGCCATCCTTCTCCGATCAAAACTCTGACTGCTACCAGGGGGTTGAAAAGTTGCAGATTGCAATATTCCAATAATATGAAATCATCACTCACTATAAGTTGGACCATCAGACTTTTTTGATCTTCAAAAGAATCAGCGGTAAGACATTATTATTATTTTTTAAGGCTGTTCATACCTCAACTTCTCACTCTACATCCACAAATTTCATCACAAAAATTACCCTCGTTGACTCAGCAACTAAAATATTTTCTTATTCATCGAACGCTCGTTCCATTAGACGATCATTCTCTCGCACAACACGCTAATTTCAAGTACACCGGCGACATGTGCTACCAGCGAGTATAAAAATACCCCACCGTATTATACATAATTCGTCTAAAAGCTCGCGCCACAACGTACTTCGTCGCGTAAAGCTTTTAGCTTTTTTTTCCATACCGAAAAACATCGCCGAACAAAAAAGAGCACGATGGATGGATGTCACGAAAAGAAAAGTTCACGTATTACGATGTCGTTGACTCCTGGAGCGGAGGATGAGCAGCAGAGGAGAGGTAGACGTGTTCTAAATATCCGCGTGTTTTTCGCGTATAATATAAAATATATACCATGGTGTCTTAATACTTTGTGATTTTCCACGTTTCTTTATTCTGTTTACGTTTTCGTGCTTTGAACAGGGGAAGGGGGGATTTTCGAGCTGGTGGCATTTTTTCTCCCTTCGTTATTTCCATTTGTACCCGGTTATGGTCGTCGTATATTTTGACGTCGTCGTATATTTTGACGTCGTTGTCTTAGCCCGTGAAATAATATTTTTGTATTCATACCATTACCAGGGACCATACGTTAGGATCAATCATGTACTATTTCTTTGCGAAAGTATTTATCTCCCGTTTTCATTCACATAACTTTAGATTTTCTCAAAATTTCTCTAAATTTGATTTTTTAAAATTTTTTTCCCAATTTTTTTTCAATTATTGAATTGGCAGAAAAATATGAAGTTGAAAAAGAATTTTAAATCAAAGTTTTAAAAAATTGAGGAAAATTTTTTAAATTATTGGTAAGTAAAGATTTTTGCTTTGAATAATTTAAAAAAATCAAAGTTGGTCCAGATTTCATTTTCTAAAAAAATATATGTACCAGATGGACACTTGTTTACCAAAACCATATCCCAAATTTCGTATCAAATAACACAAGTCAACAAAAAAAAAAAATGTTCTGTGTTTCAGTTCTCATGGCCAAATTCTGATTCTAGATATCAAAATATACCAATATGCTCATTCTTGGCTTCCAAAGTTTGCTTGGGGCGATGGGGGGGGGGCAAAAATGTGATTTTTCAAAAACAATACACACGGATTTGAGAAAAATTTGAAAAAAATTTGACAACAATTTTTTTTTAGATCCAATCTTATAGAAAATTTTACGCTGAATCGAATGCCGCAAACCGCAGATCTCTATCTATTTTAGAAGAACAGTTACAGCTAAAACTTTCCTAAATTATGTGAAAAAATTCGCATTTTTTTTCGCCTTGCTCGCGGAAAAGTGAGATTTCTGAGAAATCTAAGCGTTCTGCGACCATAATGATCATGACAAAAGTTGTAGAGAATTAAATTTCCTATCGGATAGGAGCAATCAGATTTTTCCGGGGGCGTAGTTTTCGAGATATTCTCGAGTAAAGTTGAACATTAGTTGAGGCAATTGAGAAAAAAAGAGAAATGAAGCAATTTTTGGCTGTCAAAAGTGTTACAGCGAAAAATTGTGGGAGGTCGTGGCAACTCCTAAAGGTTAGTTACCTTCCATAATTTTTCGCTGTAACACTTTTGACAGCCAAAAATTGCTTCATTTTTCTTTTTTCCTCAATTGCCTCAACTAATTGAAACTTTACTCAAGAATATCTCGAAAACTACGCCTCCCAGAAAAATCTGAATGCACCTATCCGATAGAAAATTTAATTCTCTACAACTTTTGCCATGGTCATTATGGCCGTAGAACGCTTAGATTTCTCAGAAATCTCACGTTTTCGCGAGCAAGGCGAAAAAAATGCGATTTTTTCCACATAATTTAGGAAAGTTTTAACCGTAACTTTTTTTCTAAAAGAGATAGAGGTCTGCGGTTTGCGGCATTCGATTCAGCGTGAATTTTTTTTATAAAATTGGACCAAAAAATTTTTTTTTCAAATTTTTCTCAAAATTTTCTCAAATCTGTGTGTATTGTTCTTGAAAAATCACATTTTTGGCTCCCCCACCCCCCAAAGCAAACTTTGGACAAAAAAATATTTTTCCTTTCATTAGATACATAAAACCAACCAAAATTTCGCAATCGGAACCCAAACACAAAAATCGTGTTGACTTGTGTAATTCATTGCACGTGCCACCCGAATCCAAAGTGAAAATCATTGCCAAGCACGCCCCAGGGAAGACGAGTAAAAAACCAAGGCATAAGAAATCACCCACATTATAATATACTCGCGCTACAAAACACGAAAGCCAAACAGGAGAAAAAATAATACCTAATCTTCGACACGACGAATTATTTAGTCTCCATCGTCATCTCACACAGCACCCTCAATCATCTTCGAGGAAATTTCATTATTCGTTTTCATAATGTAGCAGAACCCAACATAATTTGCGAGAACGATCGTACCTCCTTTGTATCTGTTTTTCACCAACCCCTTGTCTTAGATTGAGCCGAACGTAGCCCGGAGCTCATCCTTTTACCGTCTTTTGCTGGCTGGCTTAGCATACATATTATTTTACCGAAGCAAAATTGAAATTAAAAATAAAGCGTCAGCATACAGCGGTGCTTTTTGTCGCCAACTTCACGTCGTCGTATCCTGCTGCGCCTCGAGACAGTGATATAAATCGTAACAATCTATGGGGTAAGTATGTTGCTGGCAAAATTTCATATTTTGTTGCGATATTTTTGCGAGAAAAAAATGTGAATGGGGGTGATATGAGATGCGAACAGACAATAGAAGAAATGGTGAACCAATGCCGGGCAATATTACCAGTGATGTACTGATAGACCTTCACCCCTCTTCAACTGAATTTTTTAGTATTCAGTTGAGAAAATTAGCAATCTGTATCCATGAGCTGAGAAAATTTACTATTTGTACAAGTTACAAGATGAACTGTTTCTTGAGCAATTTATTATGTTCTTTGCCAATGGATGTAATTTCGTGATAATATTGCCATAGTTGTGCACTTTTTGGGTAAACTTGCCTAATATATATTCTTACACGCTAAATACCCTATTGGCAAGGGATCCGCTCAAAAATCTGCCATATGCCATAAAAAATGCTCTAAAAGTTGCCGATGCATTGAAAAAACTCTTCAGATGGGCATGTTTTTCGGAAAAGTCTCATTTTACTGCTAAGCAGTTTTTAAAAATATGCGTACGCTATTAAACCTGCCTTAAAAGTTGCACATGCCTAAAAAAATGCCTAAAATCCAACCTTGCCAAAAAAAATTGAAAGCTGTTTGAGAAGTTAAAAATGTTAGAATATTACTTTTAACACATAAACGTTAACCCGACATGGTGGCCTGCTCCTCTAAACCTAGACAGTCAACATGAAAAATACGAATCCAACCCAAATTGGAAAAATATTTCGGAAATTCGCACGATTTTATGTTCTTTTGAGTCCGTAGAAAACCTTTTTTCTATACGTCCCCCGATTTTGATGCCAAAGAGAGGAGCATTCACGGATTCAAATTTTTTGGACTCGAAACGGACTCGGAGAGTCCATTAATTGGACTCGCGAAAGACTCTAGAGTCGATCGGTTATGGACTCGTAAATTTGGACTCGATGCTGGGAAATTTGACTTTGAAGAATTTACCATGATTCTAACAAAAATCGAAGGATTTCTAAACTCGAGACCACTTAGCCCGCTATCTGATGATCCAAAGGATTTAGAAGCCCTAACACCAGGTCACTTCTTGGTTGGACGCCCGTTATACTCCATACCCAAACAAGACCAAACCAAATCCGCCAATAATCGTGAACGATTCATCATTCGACAAAGACTTGTTCAACAATTTTGGTGTGATTGGCAAGCGGATCACCTAAATCGACTCCAGCAACGTCCAAAGTGGATGACCCCTAAACCCAACATCGTCGAAGGACAATTGGTCCTATTAAGAGAAGTCTCAACTCCCAAAAACTGGATTTTGGGTCGAGTAGCAAAGATCTCTATCCGGGAAAGAATAATCTCGTCCGTGTAGCCGATATCCGCATGTCGAATGGAGTAGTAAAGCGCCACGTCGCAAAGCTCATCGCGCTTTAGGCCGGGAGTATGTGCCGCTAGGAGTGCCAACTTCGTTTTTTTTGTTTATTTTTATTTTATTCACCTACTTATATTTTTTATTTTTACCTATTTTTAGCTTTCCGACTCCTCATTCCAGCCAGCATCTTTTTTACCCTGATTGATTTTCCTCCACATAAATTACGTTTTTAGTCCCTTCCATCCCTTATTCCTTTACAAAAAACTATATTTTTCCCTTATCAAATACAGTCCACTTTCTCCCCTTTAAATATGACCAGATTTTAATTGTTAAAGTTATAATTTTTGTAATAAAATTTTGAAATGCAAGTTTTTGAAAATCATTTTTAAATTATCCAAATCCACTCAAACAGGAGGGAGTATACTGGGGAAATTTTGGAAGCATGGCAAAAAGTGGAAAGTTATGTCAGATCAAATGGAAGGGCTGCTCATATTTCAGATGCTGACTGTTTTGGAAGATGAATAAATGAAGTAATTGAAGAAGACGCACAAAGAAGAATTATTCCAACATCTAATTTATACGTAAATTCTTGAAGAACAGACATTAATTATTTAAGTGTTGGTATGATTGTATAACTTTCTTTTCTTTACTTCTTTTATACTTACTTCATTCTTATGGAGTAGTGCATTTATATTTTTACCTTCATCCAACTTTCTTGTACGTATACACATTAGGGTGGATCGCGAAAAAAAACATACCTCGGATTTAGACTAAATTTGGTGGAGTGGGTCTCCTAGATATGGAGACCTCCCAAAAAAATTTTGAGCCCCCCAGGTGCACGTGGGAGGGAGCAGGGGGTGGTCAAAGTGCACCTATTTTTGAAAAAATCGCTGTTTTTTGTGTTTTTCAGTCACTCAAAAGTCGTGCGAGAAGCCTTCGTAGCACTTAAAAGGTGCGATTTGAGTTTCTACATTTCCCTAAACCATCGCCATCCTCCTTCGATCAAAACTCAGACGGCTACCAGGGGGTCGAAAAGTTGCAGATCGCAAAATTCAAGTAACATTTCGAGCAAAAAATGGCGCATTTTCAGGGAAGAAATGGCCAAATGAAAAAAACAATTCGAAATTCGCGTTCAGCGCGCAGGTCAAAATACCCCGATAAACACACTTTCGCGATAATTTTACTTCAAGTCTGAAAATTCATTTTTTCATGATAAAATTCACTTTTTTTTACTGCTTTTTCATTATGAAAAAATAAATTTTCAGACTTGAAGTAAAATTATCGCGAAAAGTGTGTTTATCGGGGTATTTTGACCTGCTGAACACGAATTTCGAATTGTTTTTTTCATTTGGCCATTTCTTCCCTGAAAATGCGCCATTTTTTGCTCGAAATGTTACTTGAATTTTGCGATCTGCAACTTTTCGACCCCCTGGTAGCCGTCTGAGTTTTGATCGAAGGAGGATGGCGATGGTTTAGGGAAATGTAGAAACTCAAATCGCACCTTTTAAGTGCTACGAAGGCTTCTCGCACGACTTTTGAGTGACTGAAAAACACAAAAAACAGCGATTTTTTCAAAAATAGGTGCACGTTGACCACCCCCTGCTCCCTCCCACGTGCACCTGGGGGGCTCAAAATCGAGGTATGTTTTTTTTCGCGATCCACCCTAATACACATATTATGTACTCTTAAATAATCATTAACATATACATATGTGTTAAGTAAGTAAGTTAAATCATTTAATTTTCCTGTCATTGTTTGGTTATTTTCTGCAATTTCTTGCCAGCAATCGCAAAGTGCTTGGCCTTGCTCAAGTGCTCATTACTGTCATCCGAAAAAATTAAATTTAAAAGCTTTTGATTGCGCACATTTGACACAAAAATTACCACAAAATGACAAAATTCACCAAGAGAGATTTTAATTATAAGCATGAATATTTGGGATGGAATTGAAATAAAATAAATAATAGGTAGGTACCTACTTTCGAAAAAAAACAAATCTTAGATTTTAACAAAAATTGTTGAAGTAGTTTACATTGAAAGTAGGCGACCTCTTAAAACAATTAATTTTGCGTCCTCTAATCTAAAAAGAAACTTGATAGGAGGACTTTTTTTGGCCACTTGAAATAATTTTTGAGGAAACAATTTTTATGACAGTGCTGCTAAACTGACCTTCGATTTAAACAGTTCTGCAACATTTTAGTTTGCAGTACCAGCACTGCAAGAAAGATTTTAAAATAATTAATATAAATTTATTTCGACAAACCAATATTTTTGGTTTACCTACTCAAGTCACTGAATGAGGAACATTGAATCTACGAAAAATGTACATATTAAGACGAAATTGGAAGTTTGCTATGAAAATTTTCTCCTCTTTTATTTAATTTTATTTACTCGACTTTCATTCAATTTTTCATTTTATAATTTTTTAAATTTAGTTTTAACAAATTTTTTAATTTCATCTATTCCACTTTGTTAGACTTTTCCGTTCATGGAAACGCCACTTTTCATAATTTTTTGTTTCATCTCATTTATTTTTATGAGTCAATTTATTATTAATTTTATCATATTTTTATTTAATTTATTTGACTTTTCCATTTGTAGAAGTCATCTTTTTCAATTATTTATTAATTTTTTAAATTATTTTTCATTTTTCCAAATGAGCTGAGACTCGTTCAAATGATCGATCGAAAATTTACACATTCCCTTGCAGAAAATTATTTTGCACTGACTTCAATTAATATGGAAAAAGTCATTTTCATCTTATTGCCGACTTTCAATTTATTTTTTACCGACTTTTATCGACTTTTTGAAATTTATTTTGGTTTTTGGCATCGACGGAAACCTTGAGAGAATGTCCTCGTAAAAATAAAACAAGTAGCTTCAGAGGTGTTGGTAAAGAACGAAGGTGCTTTGTATTTTTCACAATTCTCAAGCATCCTCGCCAGTGAACCCTTTAACTTTCATCAAACCCGACGAAGGCGAATTTAAAACGATATAATGATACGACGAATAGCTATTGGAGGGGGGGTGGAGGGGGTGGATTGTTTCAACAGAGAACGAGCCCTCGTGGTTTACATAGAAGAGGGGACATGCAAGAAACCCTTTAAAGTTTTTTTTATTCATGTCGAGGTATCCAAAACGAGAAGGAACCCGAAGAGGGGGAGGTGAATGTTGAATTGGTAGAATTTTTTACATTAGAATAATTTTTCAGTACTCATATTGCTGGAATAACTCGAAATTCGAAATAGTACTCTTATAAAAGACCTCGAAAGCCTGACCATTCTTTGATCAGAGACTACAAAATTCTAAAGAGACATGCCACCAGATTTCGATATAACTAACTCTATCTACAGGAATTTCATTCAACTGCTATAAAACGCGATGTAAATGCTCAGTACTCGATTTGAAGTATGAGAACGCTGCGAGCGTGAATTTCAACATTACATTCAACGACACGTTTGGAGGAAAAAAATTCAGAAACTTTTTTATTAAATACTAAAATTTAATAGCAATTGATATCTTCGTAATTGTTATAGCTTTTAAAGGTTTTACCAAACAAATGTCAATAATTTGAGGGAGTACCTTCGAGGAGTTGGTAAATTTTTCAAAAATTTTCAAATTCGAATGTTTAAGAATTGGAGAAGGTTGGCTGGAAATAAGGGGTGTTCATATGCATCAGAGATAAACTGGTAGAAATTTTTAGTTTTCGCAATAGTGTTAATAAAAACAAGGAAAGCTTGACCTCATTTCAAAAAAAATGTTTAATGAGGATTAGTAAATGAAGGAGAAAAAATGTGTATTTCAAGTTTTACAATTTTCCAGAAATTTTTTCGAAAATTTCTCTGATGGAAAATTGAATTAGGGAATACAGTATCCTTCAATTTTTTCTTTCGATTTTGAACAAATTGTGAGTGGTAAGAAAGGAGAGGAAAATTTACTTAGGTAGGACGTGTAGACTATTAAGTACAGAATTAATTTATTCTTTAGGTAAAGCGTTAAGAAAGCAACTTCTGCTTACAATGATCAACCATTGTATTAATTATTTAAGGTCTGCTAAATAAAATGCGAAATTTGTTCGAAACAATAGCAATTTCGAATCAAAACAATTGACGAATAACCCATGAAATATTTATTCAAATGTAAAAATACCAAACTCATTGGATTTCTCGCATCGAAATACATTTCTTGTTATTTTTTCTACCATTAATTATGTTTTAGAACGTTAAAATGATTAATTTGCGTGAATTTTAATTCTACACAATTTTTTTGTATTTGTTTGAACACGTTAATTTTTGTTGGGGGGGGGGAGAGGGTTGGAATGAGATTTTAATAAAATTGGTAGATATACAATTCTTTTAATTTTTGTCAACTCTGATAAAAATTGAAAACTCAAGTCATGTTCATTTCAAAACAAATGTAATTAAATATGAATAAAATGCAAAAAAAATGTAGAAATGAATAATTTTTGTCTCCTATTCGATATTAAAATACTTCCAAACATACACATTGAATTTTCGCCAGTTTTCATGAAAATCCTACATTATGATAGTTCGTAGCAAAATAACTAGTATAGGCACCCATTTCTCTCTTCTCCAAGTTGAGATAATTCAGGGAGGGAAGGCAGGGAAATTGGAAAGCATTCGACTCATACACAGCTTTTATGGGTTTCACATCACTCAAAATATCATTTTTCAATTTTTCAAATTAAAAAAGGATTTTTTTCAATAAAAGCAAAAAATAAATTATTATTTTTGCAAATTTCCCCACTCTGCTTTAATTTTTCCATCTAAAAATGCAATTTTTGTCATTAGAGAAGAAAGATGACCTTCTGACCTGATATTTCACAAAAAAAAACAAAAGAAATCGAAAATTAATTTCAATTCTTCAAAGTAAGTGATTTTCAATTTTTTGTAATTTTTTTAATAAGAAAAAACATCGAAAAAGGGACATTCGGGGACCTTTTTAATAAAAATTGGAACATAATGGAACTAGGCCTCTGAAAAAATATATATACAGAAATTCTGCAACATATCTAGTAGGTAGCTGTACCTACTACCTACTTCATCGATTTTAATTATTAAAATTTTAGATTAATTATTACTGAGCACGAGTATTAGTAATTTTCGACTTCACTGTCGTCATCAACTCATCATGATACATAAAAATGGTACTAAAATAATTTTCGTCGTATTTCCACCGTTTAACCACGATTTTAAAAATAAATCCAAGCAAAAATTTGCATTCATTGTGTCGTAAAAAAGTTGAAAATTCTTCAAATGTTCACTTTCGAACATCGAATAATAAAATTCTAGAATTTCCAATATTTTTTCATATTTTCGCATCTCTCTCGCTAAATGCAACTCATCATCGTGATTCCGACGTACAAACTTTACGACACAGATGATAAAAAAATAAGCGAAAAATATTTGATCTACGTACTCATCGTCGGGCGTTAGTTGAACAGGTTCGTCGGTGAATTCAGGTGGGAAATTGGCTAAATCTCTATCACATTCGAGTCTAGGTCTATACGGCGGTGGTACTTGTTTACTTTGTAACTGTGATGGAAAGCGAAAAATTCAAAATTAGTATACTCATCGAGGCCAAATATTCGAAAAATAATTCCTTTCGTTTACCATTTCCCAGTCGATGGGTTTGAAGAAAAGATGCTCGTAGATTTCACGGAAACCGAGTTCAGAACTACATCCCAATCTTTCGACTGGGTTCTTGTTCAAGAATCCTTTTAATACGGTTGATGCTTTGACCGATAACGATCTAGGAATTCTTATAGGTCTATCGAGTATTACTGCGAAATTTCAAAAAAAAAATCATTAAACACCTTCGCATCAAAATTTCATTTCATAAAAATTACAAATTTCGACGTACTTTGGAACAAGTAATCTTCGGTATTTTGATCGGGATTCTCCGAAGCGTTTCCAATATCAAACGGACTCCGGCCGGCCAGCATTTCGTACAATAGCACTCCCAACGCCCACCAATCGACACTGAAACGTAATAAAATCCAACATATAAATACCTTTTCACATTTAAACCCATTCGCGAGCTCGAATCGATACATCTCATCTATCACATACGCGTCAAACCGAGTGAAAAATACGTCAAAACGTACGATGACATGATAAATAGCCGAATACCAACAACAAATGGACAAAATAACGTTACGCATCGGAAATAGAAAAATATTCGAGGCCGAAGAGGTCTTTTCATTGCGAAAATTATCCAACGGCTGGAACTTTTCTCGACTCGGGCCAACGAAAAATAGAAAATATTCAATTTCGACGACATTTTTCGCAGCTGTCGTCGGATCTACAAATGGGGGTACAAATTACCCAATAATTCGACAATTAAAACCGACTCTCGAGTAAAAAAAACGCTCGACGTCGATGATTTATGTCAAATGCAAAAAAAAAGGTACCCTGCTGAACGAAAGAATTTGCTAAAAATAAATATACTCGAAGACGTATGTATGTCTCGTTTTCCTCGTATATATTTTTCTTTCGAATAGTGATAAGTTATTTTTCCTTCGACTTCTCTTACTACTTACGACAGATAGGCTTCTTTTTTTTCCCTGATGGCTCGTAAATTTATAGCGTTTTGTGCCTGCTCGAGACTAGTACATGTTTTTTTTCGTATTTTCAACTAACACGACTAATCGTTTTATCCCTGCTTGTTTATCATACGTTAAAAAATTGGAAATTGGAATACAACCGGGGATATTGGTATTTGCGAAGTTTCCCAGCAGAATAAACTCGATATAGGCGCATGAAACGTAAGAAATCACGAACTGACAACATGACAAGGTAAGAAATTGAACAAACGAACGTTTGATTCCGATTGAAAATACAGAAATAAATTAATTTCAAGGTTTGGGAAATCCAGAAAGGAACGAATGAATAAATTTAAATTTAAATTTAAATTTAAATTTACAAAACAAAAAGAAAAATAAGTCGAAACAATGGAAAAATTATAAGGTAGAACAAATAAAGCATACAATTTTTCGACGATTCACAGTGATTGAAAATTAAAACGTGACAAGATCGATTCAAATTCAAAAAAAAACAAATTTTAAAATCAATTGTGAATTTTAAAAAATTGGCAAAAAACCAAGAGCGATTCAAGGTTTATTTTCTAATCAAAAAAATAAATTAGGAAAAAAAAGAAACACTGACACAAAATAAAATGGATTTTAATTTTTTTTTTTTTAAATCGAAAGATTGCCAGCATTTGCATCATTTTTTGAAGAGGAAGAAAATACCTCGAAGTCACCTCTTGTTCTTCTCCTGGGTGGTTATGGCACAGTACTACCTTCAAGTCTTAAATATTTTTAAATTCAGTTTCGAAATTTGAACCAGTACTTTGAATAGGTGAATCATTTACTGAGTAAAATGTTAAAATTGATCAAAGGTCATATACATTTCTCTAAATATTGGAAAATTGTTCAAAATTTCGAAAAATTGTGAAAATGATTTTCAAAAATATCAAAAAAACATCCAAAGTTCATAAAATTGCATTACAAGTAAGAAATTTCGTGAAAATTGCTGAAAACATTGCAAAACTTACTCAAAATCTCACAAAAGTAATTTAAATCGACGAAAAAATGGGCGAAATTTGGTGAAAATTGTTCACAATATATAGAAGTGAAAAAATAGTGAACATTATTGGAAATCTTATCAAGATTTTTTAAAATGTTGCAAAATCATTCAACATGCGAAAAAAATGGGAAAATTTTATAGTCTAAAAACTGTTAAAAGATGTCAAAAATTGATAAAGGTCGAAAGAAACATTATAAAAATTGCTGAAAAGTACCATTGAAATTTATAAAAGTTGGACAAAACTGCCAAATACACGTCAAAAATGGATAAAATTACATTGATCTCGGTAGAAATATTATGAAAATAGCTAAATTACACAAAATACGTTTAAAAAACAAACAAATTGATAAAGTTCGATGAAAAGGGAGAAATAGTCAAAAACATTTCAAAAAAATATGGAGTTGTATTCAGATTGATGAAGATGAAATGAGACAAAAATACGCTTATAATACATGAAAAAAGTTCAGTAATGTCAAAAAACTGTGTGGAAATTTTCATAGAAATTCTTAAAATTGCCGTAAAAACCATCAAAACGTTCAAAAAATATTGATGAAAACCAAAGATTTTTCAATAAAATTAATTTTTCAGGGCATTTCAACAGTTTTTTGTAATATTCTGAGCCATTTTTAAAATCAATTTCATGACATTTTTTATGACATTTCAAGCAATAAAAAAAACTCAAATAATTTTTTCTATTTTTTGAACGATTTATTACCAGAATCGAGTCGTTTTAAAAATGAATTTCAGACTTCATTTCAATGATTTATATGACATTTGAAAACTAATTAAATAATTTTTCAGGCATTTTACATACATCATTTTAGAAAAATTGAATGGAATTTAATCAATTTTTCATTAATTTTAAGTAACTTTTGAGTTGATTTTCATAACATTTTCAACAAACTTTACAAAAATACAGAAGTTTATTAAGACACTTGGAATATTTTACGCTATTTTATCCATTTTGATAAAGTTTCAAATAATTTTTTTACGATTTCATTGATTTTAATTTCATTTCAAATTTTTCCTAGAAATTAATTGCTCCGATTTTCCGACGATAAAACTTAGAATATTTCTATTTGCTTCCCATTGAAGGGAGAATGATTTTTTGGGAGAAAAGCCCACAACTTAAATGACTTTCAAAACAACAGACACTCAAAAACGTGGTCAGAAGGAAGAGAAAAAGGGACAGTTGTCCTCTTTATGAAATTGAAAATGCTTTATGATTCATCAAATCCTCAAAACCCAAGTATTTTTCGCTTTTCTAGGGTTATTTTTTCAAATAAATTCAAGCATCATAGCGAAATTACGAAGAAAAAAAGTGACTTTTTTGAGCAAAGAGTGACCAAAAAGTAACCAAAAGTAACCAAAAATTCGATTTTTTCGGCGGGGGGAGGGGGATTTTTTTGCAGTTTTTTTGGGGGTGAATTTTTTTTGTAGTTTTCTGCAAACATTTCAAAGATAAATAAACTGAAACGGCGTGAATAATTTCATTCCAGGTACATATCATAGCGAAATTCTATCAAAAATTAAGTAACTTTAGTAACTTTTTTCGAACAAGAAGTAACCAAAAAGTAATCAAAAAAGGAGCAAAATCTAACCTAAAATTCAATTTTTTCAGTCAATTTTTGTAAAACAGTGCTTTTTTAAATCAGTAAAATGAATTTATTTGAAAATCTGTCATATTTCAATAGTTTGATTGATTTTATTCTGTCAAATGGGAAATTGACTCAAAAATCAATTACTTTACTGATTTAAAAAAACAGAATTTTTTCAGATGTACTTTAGTCAAAATTACTGATTTATTCTGTCAAATGGGGAATTGACTCAAAAATCAATTACTTACTTTACTAATTTAAAAAAACAGAATTTTTTAAATTTATAAATATAATTATTGAAAAACTGCCAGAGCGAAGCGAGGGCAATTTTTTTTGAAAAGTCATTATCAACTTTTGATATTTTTCTTGAAGAATTTTAAAAAATATCAATTTTTACGTAAAAATTTGATTATGCTTGCAAATGCAAAAAAATGACTTTGGGAGGAAAAAAGTGACTTTTAGTGACGTTTGGATGAAAAAAGTGACCTTTAGTGACCAAAGTCGAAAAAATTGACAAACACCCTAAAAAAGTGACCTGCTATGAAGCCTGTAAAATTTCATCTTCGTAAATATACCTTCATTTGTATCAAATATTTCCAAAATATTTTAAGATTTTGAAAGATTCTTTCAAAAACTATGCCATTTTTCAATTTTTTCTTTGTCCAAAATATTCCTTTTCAATTTTTTAACATCACAACTGCAGTTAGGAGGATTTTCTCTCCCTCTTTTCCTTAGCGAAAATTTTAACTGTGCCATTACAGAAGCCTCAGAATCAAATGAGCTTATTTTGAGTTAAAGTTTCCTTCTTTTTCCTGAAAATTTTCTAAAAGGGGCACGATCTTCAATTTACTTCAAGAAAATCGTCATATATTTGAAAATTCAACTCAAACGAAAGGCAATATTCTCAAAACAGATGGGAAAGGTTTCAAAAGAGATACACACAATCACGTCATCGTTATTAAAATAACTTAGAATTCGCGTTCGGTTGACGATATGAGACACGTGATTACAAAAGGCTGTGAAACCGAAATTACCTAAATCCGTATTCTTCTCCGCGTAAAATTTCGGGTGCGATGTAGTTGGGCGTACCGCAAAACGTAGACGTGGTATCTCCTTGTCGAATACCTTCTTTGCACATACCGTAATCCGTTAATTTAATATGCCCTTCGTGGTCTAGCAGCACGTTATCGAGTTTCAAATCACGGTAAATGATTCCTGCGTCAAAGAAAATACTCATTAGAATATTATCTACGAATTTGATACAGATAGAAGTGGATTAAAATATAAACCACGCAGAGTATATAGGCGGTGAAAAAATATTTCAATTATTTAGATTGGTTTTGATGAAAAAAAAAAATATTTTTGCAATAAACGTACCTTTATCGTGAAGGAAATGTAGCGCCAGGCTGATTTCGGCTGCGTAGAATCTGGCATGTCCTTCGGGTAGTCTTTTTTGACGTTGCATGTGGAACATGAGGTCTCCACCTCGTACAAATTCTATCACAAAAAATAGCCGACTCGGTGTCTGGAAACACGAATGTAATCCGACTAAGAACGGATGATTCGAGGCCGTCTCGAAAACGTGTTTTTCCGTTTGTACCCAATCGATATCCTATCAACCAAAAAATAACAGTATCGTGTAGTAAAATAAATTCGAAAGGAAAAAATCAACTTGAAAGGAGGGATTTTCGACAATGGACCTCATTATACGAGCTGTATTATTTAAAGAAGGAAAAAACAAACAATTTGGAATTCTGGAATCCATAAAATTCTTCAAGTACATGATGCCAAGGACCCCTGCTTCTTTCTCAAAAAAGCAGAGAGGGTTCCCCTTCAAAATAATTAAAAAAATGTCTCGTCATTTCCGCAAAAAAGGTGGGAAATTCAAAAATTAATACATTAATAATATTCATTTTAATTAAAATTTAATTATCTGATGATTAAATTTTTAGTTAATTCTAAAAACTCAATTAATTAAATAATAAATAATAAATTTTTTAGTGAATTAAATTCTGCATTTATACCTATCTATTAAAATACATATTAAAAATTATATGTATTCAGAAAAAAGTATCATTGATCCAACCGTATATTCACTTTTAAATTTTGGACAATTTTCAGCAATGTGTAAATCGGAATAATCGAGGAACACAAAGCAATGAAGATCGAAGATATTTTTATGGTACAACCTATCAAACTACTCTTTTATAAATGGCATGCTTCTGTTAGGTATTTATGACGCTCCCTTAAATAATGGCCAAATTTACCATCCAAATACCCAAATTCAAAACTCCTAAATTTTAATAATATTCAGTTACAAAATTTCAAAATTATCATTTTTTTCATTTTTGTCCATTTTCTTCAAAATTCAAAATTTCTTCTCTCGAAATATTTTTATTCCAACATTGGTTTTTCAGTTGAGGTTCCGTCTTGATTCTACTCCTGAGACCCAAAATCAGTGTCAGTAATGTAAAAAGAGAAATCAGAAAAAACACCACCTACTCAAAAACGTAAATTATTTATATCCATTTATTTTATTACTATGATTTTGATATTAAGCAGGCACTCATACCAATTATATTTTAATTAGGTATGACAAATATTTTATTTTTATTATACAATTTTTTTAATGGAGTCGTTGATATGTAATTTTTTAAATGCGAATTTTTTCTCATGAGCTAAAAATTTCATCTTCATTCGATTTTTCGACGAACAAAACAATTTATTCTGCTAACAAGGGAGGTATCCCAACTAGCCCATAAAAATGGTTTGTATGAAGTTCAGCACCTAAAATCGTGGATTATTCATACTGGTGACCTGTTTGGCCGATTAAAGCAAATCCATTTAGGAGGCGTTTCTCCAGTGCTAGAAAATTCTAAAATTTTCTGGTGGCTCCGAAACGTCTTGAAACCGCTTCCAATCGATTCGGCAGGTCGAAAATAGGGGTATCTAGCAAGTTTCAGCTTTTTACTCCGATGCGTGTGCAGTAGGGTGTCCCTTAAAAAAAAATTTGGAATTTTTTTCGGGACCCCCCCCCCTAGTTTGGTGCCACTACATGAGAAAATAACACACAAAAAATTTCAGCCCGATTGATGCATATTAACCCGTGCCTCAAAGCCCATTTTGAAAAATTGAAGAGGCGCGCTCGAGCTCATAATACTCCACTACAGGCACGCGGCAACGAAACGCTAAAAACACCCCTACCGACCTGGCGGCTTTAAACTTACGCCGAAGGCATGCAAATGAAGATAGAACTTTCGGGTTTGCGGCATTCGATTCCTTATGAAATTTCGAATCAGACAAAATTTTTTTCAAATTTTTTGGGCCCCCGGGGGGAAAAGCGCGAGGATATTAAAACGTGTGATTGAAAAAAACCAATAAACAAAATTGAATTATAATATTTCAAACAGATTATTCGGCGGAAAAAACTTTCAGGAGGTATCCAGAACTTCTGAATCCAGTTCTGAGGTCATTTTGACTTCAAACTATAACAACGACCCAAAATGAGCCCATATGGTGAGGTGGCGGGGGGGGGAACTCGCAAACCTCCCACAATTATCGAGTGTGGTATCAAAATTCGTGTTTTTTACCCGGGAGTCCGTTTCCGATGTCCCTTCTACAATAACCCCAAAATGGGCCCAAAGGGGAGGTGGTCGGGAGGAGTCAAATTTGAAATTTTTTCCTAATTATCGAGTGTGGTATCAAAATTTGTGTTTTTTACCCGGGAGTCCGTTTCCGATGTCCCTTCTACAAAAACTTCAAAATGGGCACATAGGGGAGGTGGTCGGGAGGAGTCAAATTTGAAAATTTTCATAATTATCGAGCGTGGTATCAAAATTTGTGTTTTTTACCCGGTAGTCCGTTTCCGACGTTCTTTCTACAAAAACCCCAAAATGGGCCCACAGGAAAGGGGTTGGGGGAGGAGTCAAATTGAAAATTTTTCATAATTTTTGAGTGTGGTACCGAAATAAATGTTTTTTTTTACCTGGAAAGTCTGTTTTTGACGTCCCTCCATCAAAAAACCTTGAAATGGGCCCAACGAAGAGGTGGCGGTGAGAGTTCAAATTGAAAATTTTTCATAGTAATCAAGTGAGGTACCGAAATATATGTTTTTCGACCTCCAGAATCCATTTCTTAGATGATTTTGGGGACGTCAAAAACGGACTTTCCGGGTAAAAAAAACATTTATTTCGGTACCACACTCGATAATTATGAAAAATTTTCAATTTGACTCCTCCCCCAACCCCTTTCCTGTGGGCCCATTTTGGGGTTTTTGTAGAAAGAACGTCGGAAACGGACTACCGGGTAAAAAACACAAATTTTGATACCACGCTCGATAATTATGAAAATTTTTAAATTTGACTCCTCCCGACCACCTCCCCTATGTGCCCATTTTGGAGTATTTGTAGAAGGGACATCGGAAACGGACTCCCGGGTAAAAAACACAAATTTTGATACCACACTCGAAAATTAGGAAAAAATTTCAAATTTGACTCCTCCCGATCACCTCCCCGTTTGGGCCCATTTTGGGGTTATTGTAGAAGGGACATCGGAAACGGACTCCCGGGTAAAAAACACGAATTTTGATACCACACTGGGAGGTTTGCGAGTCCCCCCCCCGCCACCTCACCATATGGGCCCATTTTGGGTCGTTGTTATAGTTTGAAGTCAAAATGACCTCAGAACTGGATTCAGAAGTTCTGGATACCTCCTGGAAGTTTTTTCCGCCGAAAAATCTGTTTGAAATATTATAATTCAATTTTGTTTATTGGTTTTTTTCAATCACACGTTTTAATATCCTCGCGCTTTTCCCCCCGGGGGCCCAAAAAATTTGAAAAAAATCTTGTCTGATTCGAAATTTTATAAGGAATCGAATGCCGCAAACCCGAAAGTCCTATCTTCATTTGCATGCCTTCGGCGTAAGTTTAAAGCCGCCAGGTCGGTAGGGGTGTTTTTAGCGTTTCGTTGCCGCGTGCCTGTAGTGGAGTATTATGAGCTCGAGCGCGCCTCTTCAATTTTTCAAAATGGGCTTTGAGGCACGGGTTATATGCATTAGGGTGGATCGCTAAAAAAAAACATATCTCAGATTTCAACCAAATTCGCTGGAGTTGTTGGGTCATCATCGGAGACTACCCAAAAAAAATTTGAGCCCCCTAGGTGAAGAGGGAGGGGAGCTAGGGGCTCTTAAAGGGCACCTCCTTTTGAAAAAAACGCGGTTTTTTGTGTTTTTTAGCTCGAAAATATGGCGTACGATTCACGAAAGAGCACTAAAAAGGTGCGATTTGAGTTTCTACACCCCCCTGAGCAATTGCCGCCCCTCGAAAATGAAACCCCATTCTGCTACCCGGGGGTCCAAAAGTTGCAGATCGCGAAATTTCAATGTTGTGAAATTGTATTTGGCATCGAATTGATTACTTTGACACCGGACAATTTTATAATTTTTTTTTCTAATTTTTGAAGAAAATTTTGAAAATTTTTTTCGATCAGTGTGACCAACCGCAAATTGTAATATTCAAATATATGGGATTCGCGTTGATCTGATCATGTATATCTAATAGGGTGGATCGAAAAAAAAAACATATCTTGGATTTTGACCAAATTTGGTGGGGTGGTTTACTTTGAGTGGGAGACTTCACAAAAAAATTTTGAGCCTCCGAGGGGCAGGGGGAGGAGAGCAGGAGGTGCTCAAAGTGCACCCCTTTTTGAAAAAAACGCTGTTTTTGCGTTTTTTAGCCAATCAAAATTGTGTGAGAAGCCTTAGTAAGACTTAAAAGATGCGATTCGAGTTTCTATGTACATCTCCCTGAACCATCACCGTCCTCCTCCGATAAAATTCTGACTGCTACCAGGGGGTTGAAAAGTTGCAGATTGCAATATTTCAATAATATGAAATTATCACTAAGCTGGAATGATTTTTTTTTGTCATCGAGTAAGTGAACAAAAAATTTTTTCAACCACTAAAAGTGAATTTTGAAAAAAAAATTGAAAATTTTGTACCCCAGTGCAGCCAACAGCAAATCATAAAATTCCAAAATACGGAATTTATATCGACTTTGAATTGATTATTTTTTCGCCTGAAAATATTATGTATTTTTTTTCAATCACTGAAAGTATATTTCGAAAATTTTTTTCAAAAATTTTGTATGTCAGTGCAGCCAGTTGCAAATCGTGGCATACTACACACCTATGGGGTTTACGTTGACCTCAAATTAATTTTTTTGTCGTTTGAAAAATACACAATAATTTTGTTTTCAATCATCAAAAATTAAAAATTAAAAATTTTTCTTTGAACATTTTGTACGTCAGTGCAACCAGTTGCTAATTGTGATATTCTGATATTATGAACTCGAATCCATTATTTTTTCGTCAAGTGATTGGACAAATTTTTTCTCCCAATCAATAGAAATACGTTTCGAATTTGAGGACTTACTCGATGACAAAAAAAAATCATTCCAGCTTAGTGATAATTTCATATTATTGAAATATTGCAATCTGCAACTTTTCAACCCCCTGGTAGCAGGGAATTTTGATCGGAGGAGGACAGCGATGGTTCAGGGAGATGTAGAAACTCGAATCGCATCTTTCAAGTCTTACTAAGGCTTCTCACACAATTTTGATTGGCTAAAAAACGCAAAAAACGGCGTTTTTTTCAAAAAGAGGTGCACTTTGAGCACCTCCTGCTCCCCTCCCCCTGCCCCTCGGAGGCTCAAAATTTTTTTGTGAAGTCTCCCACTCAAAGTAAACCACCCCACCAAATTTGGTCAAAATCCAAGATATGTTTTTTTTTTCGATCCACCCTATTAGATATACATGATCAGATCAACGCGAATCCCATATATTTGAATATTACAATTTGCGGTTGGTCACACTGATCGAAAAAAATTTTCAAAATTTTCTTCAAAAATTAGAAAAAAAAATTATAAAATTGTCCGGTGTCAAAGTAATCAATTCGATGCCAAATACAATTTCACAACATTGAAATTTCGCGATCTGCAACTTTTGGACCCCCGGGTAGCAGAATGGGGTTTCATTTTCGAGGGGCGGCAATTGCTCAGGGGGGTGTAGAAACTCAAATCGCACCTTTTTAGTGCTCTTTCGTGAATCGTACGCCATATTTTCGAGCTAAAAAACACAAAAAACCGCGTTTTTTTCAAAAGGAGGTGCCCTTTAAGAGCCCCTAGCTCCCCTCCCTCTTCACCTAGGGGGCTCAAAATTTTTTTGGGTAGTCTCCGATGATGACCCAACAACTCCAGCGAATTTGGTTGAAATCTGAGATATGTTTTTTTTAGCGATCCACCCTAATATGCATCAATCGGGCTGAAATTTTTTGTGTGTTATTTTCTCATGTAGTGGCACCAAACTAGGGGGTCCCGAAAAAAATTCCAAAAATTTTTTTCCACCAAGTATAAATAAGGGACACCCTAGTGTGCAGTGAGCGTATTTTTGAATTTTTTCCAGAAAAATTTCCAGCCCAAAAATGCGAATTTGAACTCCAAGTTACGAATTTCGGAAAATTGTGCTTTAATTGATCAAATAGGTCACCATTATGAGTAATCCGCGATTATAAATGCTGAAGCTCAGATGGACTAAGTATTTTTATGGGATTTTTTCTAGCGCTGGAAAATTCCAAGCTTCTCTGGTAACTCCGAAACCGTGAGGTCGAAAAATTATGGTATACCTAGTTTTTTTCTTTGTTTAGATCATCTAACTAGTAAATAATTCTAAGTAAAGCAATATTTTTGTTTTCAAAATACATCGCCAAATTCATTGTAACTAGGATCAATGAAGGTCAATATTCTGACACCTTTCATAAACCTAACGACTTAAAATCACGATAATGAAGTTTCAAATTAAAAAAAGTACTGAAATTCTATGACGTTCTCGAAAATGTTTCCAATTCTTCGAACATTCGAAAATATGTTTTCATATACTTCACAAATCACATCAAGAATATGAGTGAGAGGAAATATCGACAGAAAAAATTAACCACGACGACGTTCAAAAATCTCCATCTGTGACGTCACCATGACGTATAATAAACTGCACAATCGCTATGGTATGAGATTGAGAATTCACGGCGACCAGATTATCGCGTGCTTATCCCAAAAAGAAAATCGGAGTAATAAAGCTAGCGATAATCCGCGTCAGCGTCGTGTTCGAGCGCAGAAGAGGGCGTTCAAGACAAAAATTGAATCGTCGATGCCGTCAAAGAAACCAAAATCGAAAAAATTTATCGACGAAGATGACTCGTCGTCATCGTCGTCATCTGCTTCCTGTGTATTGAAAAAAATCCAAACATCAACACCGTCAACGACGCATACGTCGCAGGAAAAGAAAAACCAAACATCGACACCATCAGCGATGCATACGTCGAAGGAACTAAACGACCCATCATCTTGAGCATTTAAATGAAGGATTTTTTTAATTTGAACAGTACCTCGTGAAATTAGATTCAAGTAATAATCAGCTGAGCTTGCAAGAATTTAATTACTCTCAGTTTTCATTACTCAGAAATTCAACACATTTGAATTTGAGGAAAAATTTGGTAACAAAACTATTCCATGACTTACGGATGTTGTTAATTATTAGAGTTTAGTTATAATAAACTTGAGCATTTAAATGTAAGGATTTTTTTAATTTAAACAGTACCTCGTGAAATTAGATTTAAGTAATAATCAGCTGAGCTTGCAAGAATTTAATTACTCTCCGTTTTCATTACTCAGAGTGACAAAACTATTCCATGACTGGCACATGTTGTAAATTATTGGAGTTTAGGTATAATTAACTTGAGCATTTAAATGTAACAATTTTTTTTAAATTAAAGTTTTTGATATTTAAATTTTTTACTACGAATTTTTTCTTGCAAGTGCAAGATCTCAAATTCATTATTATCAAACATGACGACAAATTACACTAGAAATCCAATACAAACAATCAACTTGGATGCAATCAAAGATGAAGTGGATTTAGTCAAACTAATTCAAATTTTTTATACCAATAAAGATATGAAATACAACAATAATTCTTTCAATTTGGAAAACAATCGCATAAAATGGGACTGCTACTCATCGAATTTGGCGAAATACTTGCAATCCAGTCCATTATGAGTAAACAAGTATATCGAGTGATTAACATAACTTCACATGAGGCAGCACAGTGTAATTCACCGAATAAGGAGAATAATGTGTCACTCGAAATAGTGGACACAGAAGGGCTGAAATGTTTGTTAGAAGTATTTCCCGAAGAAGCCGGAAAATTTTGAGAAAATTTGTTCGGAATACTTCAATTTTATTCGTTTAAACGAAGAAATGAAAATCGCAAAATTCGTAGCTTGTATTTACAAGTAAGTAAGTATTATCTACCAAGTAAGTAAGTATTATCTAAGTATTTTCATAAATGTCAAAAAAAAAACGCCCTAAAATGTAAATTGTAAAATCTACTTATTATTCATTTAGAACTCTGGATTGTAAAAAAAAGTAATGTGCCTATGCCCAATAGAAAAACATGAAATCGAAAGTAAAGGTACTCTCTGAAATGAGCACCAAGATCACGCTTCATAAGTGGTTTAAAAAAGTACTGTACTTTCTTATTTTTATAATTTTTTTTTAAATTTAAATTTAAATTTGAAAAAAATTGAGATTTAATTTATATAATTATGATTAGATGGTCAGACTAAACCTGTGTACAATTAAAAAAAATTTAAATTGGGATTTTAACCTGTATCTGTTTTGGGAACTAAAATAGGATCTGAACCTAACCTAACAATTGGGAATTGAATGCCTGTGTATGAACTCTACCTATTTGTAACTATGGTAATATTTGAAGGTTAAGCATAGAAATCTTGAACTTTTTATTTTCAAAATGAAAATATTTCAGAGTGATAATTCTTCTCAAAATTGGTTGGCGTTCATTCTCGCATCCATCACAAGTATTCTTTTGAATTTCTCGGGAGGGGGGGGGGAGGGGGGGCTGCGGATAAACACGTTTACAGACAGCAAAGCAAACTCCATAGAAATGTGATAATTTATTTTTGGTACATTTTATGATAAAACTACAAGGTCGAATTATAGGAGAGCAGGTTACTTTGTTAATTTGAGGTAATTTATGAAGATTCATGTACCAGATACTCACCCTCTTATTTTTACAGAATCAAATTCAAAATGGTGGGAAAAGACTGCAGAGCAATTGGATTCAGTTTATACAATAATTAAACGATAATTATCCAATAATTAAACAGTATCGACAAATTGAAGTGGTTATCACTCCTGTCATATGTGACTTCACAAAATCATTAATAACTAAAAAAAATAATTTTAAGGCTCGTGTTTTTGATTAATTAGAGTAGAACCGCATGCCGCCGAGCCCACGCCGCCGCCGCCGGTGAAATGTGAACGCCGCCGCTTTGAGCCAAATTACTCAGCGCGCCGCTGGCCGCCGCCGCGGATCTTTATCGGCGGCGTCAGTTCGGCGTGGAGTTTTTTTACTTTTTTTATTACAAAAATATTAAAAAAATACATTTTTCGCTCTTATATCGAGCAATATTTTTCAAAAAATTTTGCACTCGCTTCGCTCGGATAGTATTTTCATCATTTTATTTTAAAATTGATGCTTTTTTATTGATTTTTCAGTCAAAATCACTGATTTCTCAAATAATCCCCAATTTGTTTAGAAAAATCAATAATTCTGACTGAAAGATCTGTAAAAAATGACCGATTTGAAATTTGACCCCTTGACCCTATTTTTTTTGATAGGAAATACCCTTTGAAGTTTGATCAGCATATTTTTTCAGGCTGATCACGAAAAAAATGGTAAAAAATTCCATCACCAAAAGATTTCTCTCAATCAGTTTTTTTTTTTTTTTGGTTGCACATTTCGTTAACAATTTTTATAACTTTTGACACTTGAAGTCGATCTTCTGAAGAAAGGAAGGATTCTATAAAAATGAATAGAACATCAATTGAAAAGCCAAAAATTTCCTTTTTGTCGAGCTCGATTATCTAGCTTCTTCTTGAATAAGAAAAGATAACTTTTCGAGCTATTTTAAGGGCATAGTTCCCAGAATATTTTGCATACTCTTTTTCCTAACTTTTTACATTAGTCTTATGGAGATGTTATGAAATATTATTTTACTCGAAACGAGTTGGATGAAACGGACTCAAATTTGGAATTCTGACATTTTCAAGATGATATCTACAATCGTACGCATGGTTTTCTCGTTACATGTAAGTAATATTTTACGGGGAAAAAAAAGTTTTATCTATACTATACTATATACCACTTTGTATCTGAAGCTGAAATTTTGTTATGGCTAAAGCTAAAAGGAGTGAAAATCCTTTGGCTAATGGCTAACGGCTAATGGCTTTTGGCGATTGGCTAGCTAGACAGCCCTGGATTCATCAAATTGAAGAATCTAATCAGTAATCACAAATCCGATTCAGAAATTCTGTACGATTCACACCAGTGATTTTGAATCGGCCCATCTCTGATTAACACTCAGTTTTTTCAGGCTAATTAAGAATGGGTTAGTTCTCGAATTAAGTTGAAATGAAAAAAAGAGTGTTAAGTAATATAAATTTAAATTTTATATCCAATTAATTATCAATATTAATCAATAAAAATTGCCACACCCAATTGGGGTGGAGGGAAAGGGACCTAGTAGGTAATTACTTCAGGTAACTGATCAAAAGATTGCCTTTGCCAGTATTATGATATTATCATAATATAAATATCGCATAGTTAGTTTGTTACCTTTAAAGTGGCTTAGTTTTGTTTAATTAATTAACCACGTTTAATGATATAATAAGCTAATCACCATCTTTTTTAGTGTACATTATTAGTTACCTTTCTGGAGCTAAAGTAATGATTTAATCACAATTTCCGTTTTAATTAGTTAGAATGCTCCAATATAATCATTCTTTTACATGCTGAATAGAACATTTGTGACATGGACAGGGGAAAAGAGCCAATCAGAGGGTTTTATTACAAGTATTGCACATTGCCAGTTAGAGATTCAAAATATGCCCTCTATTAGCCGGGTAGCCCAGTGAGAGTAGGTAGATATCTACTACACAAAATTTTAATCCCCTTATTTCCTGTACAATGCCACTATGGACATAAAGGGGCATAGAGATCCAAAATTTTAAATTTGGGTACTAGGCCAAAATTTTAATTTAGAGAAATAACTTGAAAAATGCAATTCTATTTTATGTAATTTGGGGTATTGATTTCAAAGGCCTTAATGTTTCATATATATTTTTTAAATTACTACTTTTCTGTTTTTAAAACGAAAATTCACCAAGAATTATTTTTGTTTTCATTTGAATAAAATTTCTATGCTATTTAACTTATTGTAAAGTATTTTATTTTCTCTCTGAAAAAATTTAAAAAATTCTATATTCGAAATTTCATGTCCTTTCCCTGTGAAATCTGAAGGTCCGCGCCTCCCCTCGCCCTTCTCACATACACAACTTTGTTGCTGTCTCACTGAGCAAGGCCCATCACCGTTTTCACAGCTCGCTTCACCACTCGATGAAGTAAAGTGAAGGACTTTTCCTCCTGAGCCTGTAGCGTCTCCTCCCCTTCCATGACTACCAAAGAATTAGCCCCTTCCCCCTCAGGTTCCAACTAAGCATCTAAACACTGCACCCTAGCTATCCCTATTTTAGTTGAAAATAAGGATACCATGATATGAGGTTTACACAACAGAGTATCCTAGTGATGGTCGAATGAAAAATTGTGTAGAAAATGTATAACGGCAATTTCCAAGAGCTTTTCAAACTCCACTCTAAAGAGAACCGAGGAAGAACGTTTACAAAAGCTAGAAAAACAGTACGAAGATCTATGAAATGGTAAAAACGATGGAAAGTCAAAATCTTCTAATTTCAAATTGGTAAGATGAGTTTTTATCATAGAAAATTCATTCATAGCTCAAATTAAAGTACTTAAAAAATAAACAACTTTTCAATTCTTGCGCTTTTTCATTTAAACGAGTAATTTTCAACCAATTTGCATCAGCGGCATACACTACTACAACGAACGAGTGAGTGAGTCTAACGTTCCTTTCGTCGTTGCGGTTTATGCGCGTCCAGGTTGAGGGGAAGAGGACAGTATGATTACCCAATCAGAAGCTTTCTTTCTCCGTAGGATGTCTGGCGACACCCGCCGTTCATACGGTTTGTATATGTTAGACTCAAAGTCCGAAATTGTACACACCGCAGTTTGTACAGGTGATTTTGTACAAACCGCGGAGTGTTCGTACAGCTTGTGAGCTATCGAACTTTGTACAACTTGTTTTGTACAATTCGCGATGTGTACGTTCAACACTGTACCAAACGCGGAGTGTACGGACAGTGCTGACACTCTGTACAACCATTCTGTACAAACTCCAAAATAAAGGTTTAGGTACGACCATTCATGAATAAAGCACATCGTAAGGGTGTATTCGACGATAATCTTTGCTGGTTTTATTTTTCTTTGTCTTCGCATCCAACACTTCCTTCACCAGGGTGGAGAACAAACTTTCTTCAAAGAAATGCATTACTTTTACATTACTTTTTGCATTACCATATCAATATTTCTATTTAACTTACACTCCCCCCCCCCCCCCCCCAACAAAAATCTCCCTTCTCCTAACAAAAAAACACTATATTTTTGAAACAGTTGGAATTTTATAAATTTCAACCAAAAAAATGAAAATTCAACAAAATGAAAAATCTAGATACTCATGTATGTATTCTCAATTGATCCAATTTATTTATATCAAAAATAAAAAAGAGAAAAGAGGCACAAGCAATATGAAATTAGGTATACTGTAGTAAATTGATTAAAATATGAATATAATGTAATATTATTTTGAGAAAAAATACATTACTTTTCAGCAAAAATGCATTACTTTACATTACTTACATTACCAAGAATTTCAATGCATTACTTTTACATTACTTACATTACCTACATTACCTGTTCTCCACCCTGTTCACCAGCTTCTTGTACAACTCTTCGTTTTTAATGCTTGAAGAATTCACTCTACACACCATCTCGTCCAAGTCCTTCTCAAAATTTTCTCGAAATTTATCCATAGCCGACAAAAAACTGTACAAGTCACAACGATTCGGTACTTATTCTATCATAGGCAACGGCCATTCACTAACTAATACGAGAATGAATTTACACTCACTGGTATCAAATATCTTATCTCAAGTACAGTTACATTAATGATTAAATAACA
The DNA here is from genome assembly GCA_033439095.1 of Pseudococcus viburni. NCBI lineage: Eukaryota > Metazoa > Arthropoda > Insecta > Hemiptera > Pseudococcidae > Pseudococcus > Pseudococcus viburni. The sequence continues at coordinate 335,417 of JAVBJF010000156.1, read as the reverse complement.
GCTTGAAAGCATACAAATAATTTCATGAATGGTCGTACCTAAACCTTTATTTCAGAGTTTGTACAGACTGGTTGTACAGAGTGTCAGCACTGTCCATACACTCCGCGTTTGGTACAGTGTTGAACGTACACATCGCGAATTGTACAAAACAAGTTGTACAAAGTTCGATAGCTCACGAGCTGTACGAACACTCCGCGGTTTGTACAAAATCACCTGTACAAACTGCGGTGTGTACAATTTCGGACTTTGAGTCTAACATATACAATATACAACTAGCTCGGTCCATATACTCTATAGTCAAAGTATAAATTATGAATTTGTATTTTTGCATTATCGATGCAGGTGTGGAATTGTTTGAGAAAAAAATTCACTTTCATAGGCCAAAAAAGGAGGAATATAAGCCAATTATGAAATTTTGGCATTCCAAATTCCATTAAAAAAAGATCTGAAATTTAGAAATTTTCAACAGTCGTTAGCCAAACGAACTTGCTATGTGAATATTCGTCCTCGCGACTGTAAAAATATAACGAAAAGTTGATTCCTTCATTTTTCTCCTTTTTTTGCAGGCACCATTAGACACAAAAATTTGTTTATTTTTGTTTTTATGTAATCTCGTCACGTATAAAAAATGTTCATTTCCGCCAACAAAACGTAGGCCAGGTAAGCAACCTACGCGTAATATTCTCCAACATATTCGCACAATAATTCAACACTCAGCACTTTCAAGATAACAGAGCTATGCAACACAACACATTACACATTGTACCCACATACACAACTGAGGGAGAGTAAAATATCATATTTCATGGCCCCCTCGCCAGCCACGGTTTGACATCGGCATTAAAATAGGTAAAGGTACGGTATAAAATGAAATGCAAATCTCGCGGGGAATTTTTTCATAATCTGGACGGATTTTCGTCGTATTTCGTACATAGCGGACGAGAAAATTACACATCGTTTGGACGGATTAAGGTATTTGTAAATACAGAAATACGGCGGTCGTGTAGTATACGCGTATAACCTAATGACGTCATGAAACCCACACTTTGGGAGTAAACATACGCGTACATAGTTATCCATTTTTCGAGTAGGTAAGCCACTCGAAAAAAAAAAAAACAGGGTGAAGAAATACCGGAGTTTTTAAAAATCCCGGTTTCGAGAAGTTGAACCAAATGAATGGAAAAATACGTACTCGTGTAATTTGGATCCATTTTCCCGAGCGAAGTGGGGGGAGGTGAGGTCTAGTTAACCTCTTCTGGAGTAAAAAAATCACTCGAACAGGGGTATACTACAAGATCCCTTTACAAACTGCTAGAAAGGTGGATAAAGCCCCCAGGTAGATAGAGGGATGATGAAGATGAAATAAAATTCCACCTACCTCGTCGTCGGTTACTAATGCTTTTTTTATCACTTTCATCGCGTAAATCCTATGCGTTCTTCGTAACTCGACCATCAAAACTTTGGCGTAGCTGCCTCGTCCGATCACTTTGATTAATTCGAAATCGTCCAGCGAGTATTGACGTTGAGCTCCTGGTTCGAGATTCTCGTCACCTAGAATCAACAATAAATCATTCTAATACAAAGTACACTTGATTACATTTATACGTAAACACGATACCAATCGATAGGGCATATGGGGCTTGACCATGAACCTCGAACAGATCCATTTATCTGGAGTTTGGAATGGAATACTTCGAGGCGAAGGAAGCTATTTTTAGGGACTGGTGTCTCTGCAATTCTATACAGGTGAACGAGAGAGGGAGCAAAATTACCCTTAATGAACGAAGAACGACACCTATTCAGTTTGGATCGATTTTTTTTCAAAACAAAGAATATTATTGCATCGTTAATTGAAACTTGAAGCGACGAGATCATTTTTCGTTCATTTTTGCAGCCGAAATGTCGATTTATTGATTATTGAAAACGATACTGAGCTGAAGATGAAATCCCAGTTGTTTGGAAAAAATTCAAATCGATAGAGAACCAAAAAGCTAAAAATAGGGAGATGCGATCTGGGAAAGGGTACTCAAATTTGAAAAAATGAAAAATGAGATTTTCGCACCACCTTGTAGAGCACATCAAGACGCACATTAAAAAAAAGTAGTTCAAATGGTTGAGATATGACTGAGTTATTGCACTTTGAACTTTCAGAATTCAACTTGTAAAGTGTATTTTGAAAAAAAGAGCTTTGAAAAATCGCTTACCATTTTTAATTTAAAAAAAAAAAATCATTTGTCTTGTAAAGTGACTTTCACACTGTCAAAATTAGTATTTCTAGGGTATTTTTTCACGCTGAACTCGAATCTGCTATTGTTTTTGCTCTAAAACCTACACTTTTGTGTAAGACCACGTTTCGAAAAAAGGGAAGTAATATTTAACGAATTTGGCTAATATTGGATTTTTTTCAAGTCAAACTCGACTAAAAATTGCTCAATTTTTAGACATTACGTCCAAGTTGGCCACCAATTTTTCAAATTCAATTTATGAAGAAAACTCTAGGATTTTACCATTTGAACTATTTCAACTCAATTTTTAAAATCCTCGATTTTTTCTACATTTTTCAATAATAAAAAAAAAATTTCCAGGGAAAAAATATAATAAACATTACATTTTTGACTAAACTGTGCAACAGAGAATAAAAAATTTAAAACATTTATAGTGGAAATGAATTTTTCTCCATTGAAATTTAGTTATCGACCTTTCAGGTACTTAGTTTCTTTTTACTAATATTTAAATTACATATCTTTTGATCTAAATTTTAATCGACATTAATTTTTTATTTCAGATTAATAAATTTTTTAATATAAATTTTAATTATTTTAATTGAATTAAATCGAATTCCTTTTGATTTTTCAGAAGGTGAATCTGAGTTAATGTCTGCAGTTGATTTAGAATTTTCAAGTTTAAAGAGAGTGACATTTTCAGACCTTATGAAATTAGTGTTGATTTGTAGAAAACCAAAAATTTGATGCAGCCAGCGACTAAATACCATGTTGGAAAAGTACAACTCAAAAAAATTCTCTGAAAAAGAAATAGTCCCCCGCCCTATAGGGGTAGAAATGCAAGATATTTTTTGTTACCTAGACGGCGAATCGAATGCCGCAAACCGCGGACCTCTATCTCTTTTTGAAAAAAAGTTACAGCTCATTCTTAAAACCCTTGGTTTTCTCTCAAATTTCACTTTTTCGCGAAAAAGGCACAAAAAATGTGATTTTTTCCACAGAATTTTGTAAAGAATGAGCTGTAACTTTTTTTCAATAAGAGATAGAGGTCCGCGGTTTGCGGCATTCGATTCGTCGTGAAATTTCCTACAACTCTCGTCATGGTCATTATGGCCTTAAAACCCTTACTTTTCTCTCAAATTTCACTTCTTTGCGAAAAAAAAAACAAAAAAATGTGATTTTTTCACAAAATTTTGGAAAGAATGAGCTGTAACTTTTTTTTAAAAAAGAGACGGGGGTCTGCGGTTTGCGGCATTGGATTCGCCGTGAAATTTCCTACAAGATTAGTCCAAAAAAAAATGTTTTCAATTTTTTTTGTAATGCTCAGGCTTATTGACCTCAAAAAATCAGTTTTTTGCCCCCCCCCCCCCAAAAAAAGCAAACTTTAGAAGCCAGGATTGAGCAAGGTGATGTATTTTGATGTCTAGAAACAGAATTTCGGCATGAGAACCCAGAAACAGAGCAAAAAATTTTTTTGTCGCCCTGTGTTATTATTCGGAGCTTTAACTTGGTCAGTTTTCACATTTTTTGGAAACTTTAAGCTCCTATAAAAAGCTCAAAAAAAGTTCAAATATCCTGAAATTTATGACATTATATGCATTTTTACCCAAGGAACACGCTTTTGGGGTTAATTTTCCGTTTTTCAAAATTTTGGGGCCCCAAATGAGGGGGGTGAAGGGTCAATTTTTAAAATTTTAAAAATTGGGCTCCGTCAGTATCTCCGCATGGATGAATAATACCCATCCCCAAAATTTCAAGAATTTTGACCAAACCAATTTTGCCCAACTTTTGTCTAACTAACTACCAAAACAAGGATTTTTGAACAAAAACCAAAATCCATATCTCCGCAAATATTTAATGTATCAATTTTATTTTACATTTAAAAGAAAGAACTTGAAAAATAAATAATTTTGCCGTTGAAATTTTTCAAATTTAATAATTCATTTTCGAAAAAAAAACAATTAGAAAATTCAAAAATTTCACGGAAACTGTGCCCGAATTACTCAGAGAATACTAAGTGTCACGCAGTTCCGACGTTTTCATTTACGTTTTTGACATGGAAGGGCGGTGGGGGTTTCACTAGCGCTAGCATGACCCTAGATTTTTTCATATATGGAGTGAAAATAAATTACAATAGGTACCTAGCTACCTACTCAAATGGTATACGTATAGTTGTTTTACCGACTCATCAAGGTAAGTAATTTTTTTTTTTTCAATTTCAACCAATAAACCAATAAAATCAAACCCACATACAAATTCCATTCCACACACAATCATTCAAAATCCATAAATTTCACACCCTTCAGATCTCAATCATCAGAACATTTCGCCCCTCTACCTTCCCACCCCATCTCTTCCCAACTCCCGCACCGATCACAAACATCAATTTTCAATGCCTCGAATTTCGCGATTAAACCTCATCGAATCGAATTCAGCCGACGGGTCTAAAATCGGGCACCGGACGAAAATAACCGTTCGCCGGTGCTCGGCGGAGCTGCTCGACACATTCCAGCTGATTTGCAAAACCGGAGGGTAATGGGTGAAGAGGACGGCGAAGCCGCGCAAAAGCACCGCACACGACGTCGCCTTCGCCGAACCAAAGACACGCGAAAGTGAAAGCCGTAATAAATTAATAATTAAAACTTTACCATTCTACAAGCTTTTTCGTGTACTTAATAAGACGAAAATGGCAAAAATGTGTACTTAATGAAAGTTTCTCCGCCTCGACCGGGTATTTTTTTCCCCTACAAAAAAAAGTTACCTTTACTCTTTTGTTTAGCAGATATGCACCGTGTATTTTTTGGGATTAGTTTTTCTCGTAGAGCTTTACAGAGGAAAATTATCGTCGTGGATGAGATCGCCTTGTACAGGGATAGTTTGCGTATAGACGATGACGAAGTACATAAAGCGAGTTAGGTATTAAAAAAGAGGACGAGAAAACAAAACCGAGGTAAAAAAATCGACGGTATTTATCTTTTTAACTATTAAACTTTTCAATTAACTGAGCTATGATAATGAAAGTCGCCATATTTTACGGTAGCGAAAAATCGCTTATTAAAAAGTAACGAGAAAAAAGTCTAGAGGAGTATTTGTATCAGCGAAACGTAGTAAATTAAGATTGTCGTCAGAAACACATCTTAACTCGAGTGCTGTAGGAATAAAAAAATGGGTTTATTTCGACGAAGCACAAAACTAGGTAGCAGGTATAAAATCAAGACAGCCGAAGAAGCTAATTAGCAAGATGGCCGAGTGGTGAATTTTTCCTTCAAATTTTGTATTTAATTTAATTTTTATTTTAATTATTTTTTTTCAAACAAAATAGAGATTATTTGGAAATTACAATGAAATTCGCAAGAGAAGGAAAAGAAGACTTTTCAAGAACATTTCTGTATCGATTTTTATTACTTGTTTAAAAGAAATGTCAAAATTTCATTAAAAAACTAGAACTGAAATCAATTACACAATTTTTATAAGATGGTCGTATGGTAAATTTTTTCTTCAGTTCATGTCTTTACAACATGTTTCTATCGTTTCAATTTTTACAATTAATTTCATTTTTTGGGGATTTTTTTAAAATTAATACTTCATTTAAATTACACCCAATCAGCTTGTATCCAAAGCTGGAAAGTTCTGAGTATACTACAGGCAAAAATGATACAAACAAAGATGAAAGTAAAGAACATATACAACTGATTGTCGTGTGGTAAATTTTTTCTTCAGTTCACGTCTTTACAAAATGTTTTTATTTTCTTTAAATTTTTTAATTTTTATTTTCTAATAAAATACTCGAGTATATTGATTTTTGTAACTTGTATAAAAATGAATATTCAATTTAAATTACACTCCCTCATTTTGAGTCAGTGAAAAGTCACTGAAAAAAAAAGGTCAGAATTATAGCACAGGGAAAATCAGCAAAATAATTTTATTTTCACCGAATTTTCGTCCATTTTTTTAAAGAATTTTGCCAATTTTTCAAAGAATTTCACTGATTTTCCAGCAAATTTCAAATATTTTACTGACCTTTCAGTGAATTTTCGCTGATTTTCCAGCAATTTTTTCACTGATTTATTACTGTGCTGCAATTCTGTCTGTTTTCCAGTGATTTTCGATAATTCCCTTTTCGAGATATGCGAAAAACGACATTCGCGAAATACTGGCTTCTGATTGGTCGAAATTATTAAACTTTATTTTCAACTTTTCTCAGCGTTGAAGACGACTTTTTCGAAAATTTTTGCGCGTTGAATCTTCTCCTCGCCAAGCTCTATCCAACGGTACGTACCATTAATCCGACCTCGTAGGATCTTGGGAGTTTACTTATTGCAAAGAAATCAGCATATCTTTTGAAACCATCGAAGAAGTAGTACCAATACGGCAAATCAAGAGACAATCTTGGGAAACTTAAAACGGCTGAGAGTAGGAAAGTAGTTTTTCTGAAATTCCGATTCTGAATCGAGCTTTTCAATAAAGTTCAGAGTAACAAAATGACGTAATAAAGCACAATTATTTAGAAAAAATTCCAATATTTCTACATAAATGAATTGGAAACATATTGATTATCGGACGATCGAATTCGAACCATTGATTATTAAAGATCGAATTCGTAACATGTCGATTACAGAATGAAATTAAAGTGTACGTTTGAGGGGCTGAAAATCAAAAAATAGAATTTTCCCTCGGACTTCGTTTCGAGAAAAAGGCAAAACACTAAAATAAATCAGCCACTAGATGGATAGTCTTTGCAAATGCGCTAAATAAGTTAGCTCCTAAATAACGTTGCCCCTGATGAGATTTCGACGAGCCTAGCACCAGCTCAAAATTTTTTCAATTTTATTTTATTTCAAAACTGAATCCATTTTTTAAATTTTCTCATCATTACATATTTTTCCAATTCAAATTTTCTCGAAATTGTATCCAATTTTGAAAATTTGTCAACATAAATTTTTTAAACTTTAATTTTTTAAATTTCATATTTTAAAAATTTCCTTCGATTACTGAGTAGGAGAATTTTCAGAAAAACGTGAAATTAAAAGTTTTTTTTTAATTTAAAGTTGAAAAAATGTTTGATTAATTGGAAAAAATTTCACACTTGGAAGAAATTTTAAGAAATGCGAATGTTGAAAAAAAATTTAAAATCAAAGTTGGAACAATTTTGAGAAAATTTAAAATTAAAAAAATTTTACATTTGGAAAAAAATTTAGTATTGATAATTTTTCCAAGTTTGCGTATTAAATTGTTTTTCAACTTCATATTTTCAAAATTTCGTCTATAACTCGAAAACGGCACACAGTGGGCTCAACAGGCAATTTAGGCGGAAAAAAGTCCCATGAAGTTAATTCAATATTAGTTTTGCATCAGGATCCTTGGTGGTGGGGGTGAGTGGGGTGAAATATATAGATTTGAAGTTGTTAGGGGTATCCAGATCTACATTTTCAAGGATGCTGAATTCAAATTTGATATTATTTTTGCACTAGGACCCTCGTGGGAGGGGGTGAAGGGGGTTCAAAATATAAAATAAGGTTGAAAATTAATATGGGTGTCCAAATCTACATTTTCAGAGGTGCTGAATTCAAATTTGATATTTCCAGAAATGTCAAAAAATCTCAAAATTAATACAAACTGGAGAACTCTTTATTTGAGCTTCAATTCTTTCAATTATATAAGCTTACCTAATTTTTTGATTACGGACACTTATTTTTTAAATTAAATTTATGTTATTCCTAATTTCATATAACATGAAGAACAAATTAACGGAATATATAACTCTGCAAGCTCTGAAATCTGGTCAAGTGGTAAATTTTTTTCTTCAGATCATCTCTTCACACTATGTTACTATTTCGTTTTACCTCAGTAATCAATTTAATTTTTTAGCAAAATACCCATTACCCAAGTACGTCGATTTTTGTGACTAGTTTAAAAATTAATATTTTATTTAAATTATAGCAAATTAGCTTGTATCCAAAGCTGGAAGGTTCTCAATATGCCACAGTCAAAAATGACGCACCTCAAAAAAGAAGTAGAAACTCTACTTTTAAGATACCAGTATTAAATTTCTGTCAGCAAAAAAATTACGAAAATTTTTCATTTCATGGTCAATTAATTTACTACTTACATATAAATCATTAATGAAAAAATATCATTTTGCATTTGCGGAGTTCAAAATCAGTTTTCAAATAATACAACAACGTTCGCGTCCGAAAATTTACAGCTCGCGGACGTCAATTCAAAGAAAACGATACTCCATAATTTTCAATGAAGTAGGAAAACGATGTACATCCATTTGCACCCTCGAAGGAGGGAGGTGGTCGTGGGAGGTAATGGGTGAGAAATTGTGTATAAGGCGTAATATGTCAAACCTTTTTGATGTTGTAGAACACAAATTCAACAATATTTTTTTGTTTAGGAGCAGTGGGGATGAGAGGTAGAAATTCAATTAATTACCTAACGAATCAATAAAAGAAGTTTTGAAAACTCACCATTGTGGTAATGTCAGATTTCGGTTCTCTTAAGGGTGCAAGTGAGTGCAAAATCTGACTTCAGATTCGTGTTCTACAACCTCAAAAGCGTAGAATTTCACATTTTTCATACTGAAAAGACAGAATTTTGCTTTTTACCCCATCTACCCATCTACCCTCACCTACCCCTTGCTCCCAAACGTAAAAATATTGCCAAAGTTGTATTTTACGACCTCAAAAATGTAGGTTTAGACATATCGCACGCTATATTGTTCTAACTCCACTTTCATCCCCTCCTAATAGGGATGCAAGTGGATACAAAGGGATCCGTATAAGCTACCCCATAGAAGTACCATCATTTCTTATTTCAACAGAAATTGAAAATAATTACTATACAATTTGATTCTTTTGAACTACTCACCCCAACCCCCCTCCCCCCCACAAGAGAGGGTTTTGATTAGAATGTGATTCATTAAATATGAAAATATGAAAAGTTTAACGTCCTATTAAACATAAGGTATAAAATATTTAAAAATACATAAATGTCAACAGAGACAGTGCATTAAGTATGCAAAAAAACTACGGATTTATCAAAATTTTGAACCCTCTATATCCTCAACCGCGACTCTGGGAGCCCTCACAAATGCCTACATTCATTAGTCAAGGTGTCCACTTGCCATATCCGGAAATCTAAATGGTTCACAATCCTTTATATTACGTACAGAGACCAAAATATTTTTAAAAAACTGTAAAAAACTCGAAAAAACCTCAAAATTGGGAATATTGTGGCACCCCCTACTCCTCCCCTCGAAGACGTGTGAAGCTCGGAATTCGAGTCAATAAATCGGGCTTGACCTCCACTATCCGAATATCGTATTGAAAATTCGTTTCTGATCGTTGTGTGAGGTGTAGGGGCAAAAAACTGCATTTTTGGGGTATTTTTCGTAAATATTGGTAAATAGGCGGGTTTTTAACTCGAAATTTGGGGTACTTCTAATTATCGGATTTCAAAAGTAATGACATATTCGAGTTCAAGAAGGTTGAAATATACGAAATTGACCCCAATAGTCCAAGAGACGAACCTGCCGAAACTGGACTGATGATTAAACACGTCTTGTACATATAATAAAACTTTAAAAAAATTACGCAAATGAAATTAAAATTAAAAAAAAAACATGGAAAAGGGAATATATGTGACGACATAAATGAAATGAAAAACAAACAAAAATAAAACGAACAAATTAAAAAAAATATGCAAGCAAAATTATTGAAATAAGAAAATGGAAACCGAACAAAATTAGAAAAAAATTACGCAAAATAAATTAAAATTGAAAAAAAAACCATGGAACCGAGAATGTGACAACATAATTATTGATTTCTTGAATGAAAATTTGTGATTCATGAAAACAGGTATCACCCCCCCTCACCCCAATGAAAAAAATATTGGCATAACCGAATTCTACGACCCAGAAAACGTATATTTTGATGTATCACATGTCCATATGCATGAGTTTGTTGATACTCCCCCAAGCCCCCAAGCCCCCCCCCCCTAGATATAAAAATTTTGTGAAATTTCGAAGTTGAAAAGTCATCTCTATTCTTGTGTAATGCAAAGAACCATTTATAAACCGTTCAACTCAATTATGCGATTTTTTTGAGAATTTTACCAAAATTCTGTGAATTTTTTGAATTTTTTTCCCCTTTTACCCCGTCTGCCAACCCTTTGGCAGCACTTAGGGGTTGGCAGACCTACATATTTGGATTCATCGTAAAAAATCCTGTAATTTGACACCAATTTCGACCATCAATGTTTTCAGTCGAAAGTTCATGAAAATTGTGAACTTTCGAGCTTTCGTTGTGCTTAAAAGCAGCAGCTGCGAATCGGCGGACTGGTAGTTTTCGAAATGGGGGTTATACACTAACTTTTGGGACAGGTCCCAGCTTTCAATTGTTTCAGTCCAGTTTCGGCAGGTTCGTCTCTTGGACTACAAGAATGCCGACTTTGCTGAACCTTACCCCATGGGGGGGGGGGTTGAAACCTCAAAAAACCACCTCCCACACACCCCCTATGGTGAATTTCAAGTGACTCCCCCTTCTCTAAAATTTTGTTTTGGTCTTATTGCTCATCACACCAACTTTCATGCTTCTTTCACTAAAAGCCATTTTTTTACGGTTTGCAGTAGCACTATATCTCAAATTTCTGACTTGGTTTATGTGGAAAAAATTACCTAGGAGTATTATTTTTATTACTAATGATTATACGTAAATTACTAAGAAAAACTATCTTTATTATTCCTTTTGTCGTTGAAGAATATATAAAGATAGGAAAATGAAATTGGTTCAAATTGAATGCAATTAATCAAATTTTTATTTAATGGGAGGGAGCATTCAAAAAATTGATATCTATGACTTCTGTAATTTGAAAAAATTTAATTATTGATGGAGTTGTTAATTAATAGGAGAGATTCAAAAAACAAATTTAACCTGGGGTTCAAATTGAATATAAAGTTGAAAAAAATTATTGAATCCACGTGGGGTATTTGATCATGTTAAATTGTGTTTAGATTACTTACTTTTAAAATTTTAAAAAATTATATGGGCAGAAAATAAAAATTGAAAAATATTTTCTTTTAATTATTTTTTCAATTGTAAAAAAAAGGGCGAATCGATTTTTTTTAATAAGTAAGTATACCACGCAGAATCGAATCTTTTTTGTTTTTTTTTTAAATATTTTTCTTCATTAATTAAAAATTCGTTCAATCAATAATTTTTTTTAAATTACAGGGCGAATAAATTAGAAAAAAAATATCCCAGGTAGGTTCAATTTTTTTTTTGAATACCCCCTCCCATTAATTAAAAATTCGAACAATTTCATTCAATTTGAACCCCGGGTCTAATTCTGAGGGGATGTTGAAACGAAATTTTTTTTACATGGCTGGTGTTCGAATTTCTCAATGTAAAAATGGTTATAAATCTTTCAAATTTCAAAAAGTGAAATTTTTTTCAATTTGTATAAATGGCTGGGGTTCGAATTTCTCCTCAATCATGTAAATGGTTATAAATCTTCCAAATTTCAAAAAGTGAATTTTTTTTCAATTTTCTCAAATTAGGAGGGGATGTTGAAAAGAAATTTTTTTACATGGCTGGTGTTCGAATTTCTCAATCATGTAAAAATGGTTATAAATCTTTCAAATTTCAAAAAGTGATTTTTTTTTTCAATTCTCTTAAATGACTGGGGTTCGAATTTCTCAATCATGTAAAAATGGTTATAAATCTTTCAAATTTTAAAAAGTGAATTTTTTTCAATTTTTTTTTCAATTCTCTTAAATGGCTGGGGTCCGAATTTCTCCTCAATCATGTAAATGGTTATAAATCTTTCAAATTTCAAAAAGTGAATTTTTTTTCAATTTTCTCAAATTAGGAGGGGATGTTGAAAAGAAATTTTTTTACATGGCTGGTGTTCGAATTTCTCAATCATGTAAAAATGGTTATAAATCTTTCAAATTTCAAAAAGTGATTTTTTTTTCAATTCTCTTAAATGACTGGGGTTCGAATTTCTCAATCATGTAAAAATGGTTATAAATCTTTCAAATTTTAAAAAGTGAATTTTTTTCAATTTTTTTTTCAATTCTCTTAAATGGCTGGGGTCCGAATTTCTCCTCAATCATGTAAATGGTTATAAATCTTTCAAATTTCAAAAAGTGAATTTTTTTTCAATTTTCTCAAATTAGGAGGGGATGTTGAAAAGAAATTTTTTTACATGGCTGGTGTTCGAATTTCTCAATCATGTAAAAATGGTTATAAATCTTTCAAATTTCAAAAAGTGAATTTTTTTTCAATTCTCTTAAATGGCTGGGGTTCGAATTTCTCAATCATGTAAAAATGGTTATAAATCTTTCAAATTTTAAAAAGTGAATTTTTTTCAATTTTTTTTTCAATTCTCTTAAATGGCTGGGGTCCGAATTTCTCCTCAATCATGTAAATGGTTATAAATCTTTCAAATTTCAAAAAGTGAATTTTTTTTCAATTTTCTCAAATTAGGAGGGGATGTTGAAAAGAAATTTTTTTATATGGCTGGTGTTCGAATTTCTCAATCATGTAAAAATGGTTATAAATCTTTCAAATTTCAAAAAGTGAATTTTTTTTCAATTCTCTTAAATGGCTGGGGTTCGAATTTCTCAATCATGTAAAAATGGTTATAAATCTTTCAAATTTCAGAAAGAAATTTTTTTTTCAATTTTCTTAAATGGCTGGGGTTCGAATTTCTTAATCATATAAAAAGTTAGGTATAAATCTTTCAACTTTCAAAAAGCAAAATTTTTTCGAATTTTTTAATGCTAAAATAGATGGTATAATCAATAAATCGACTTTTTAATTAATGGAACGGAATTTATCTAAAAAAAAAAGATTTGATCTTGGGTTCAAATTGAACACTTTTTTTTTAAATTGAAAAATCATATGAAATTTCTCAAAAACAATCTAAAATGTTGTGAAATGTTGAGAAAAATATAAAAATTATGTAAAATTGACCCGCCTAAAAAAGATTGTATAATCAATAAATCGATTTTATAATTACTGGAAGAGAATATATGTAAAAAAAAAAAATTTGATCTAGGGTTCAAATTGAATAAATTTTTTTTTCAAAATTAAAAATCATATAAAATTTCTTAAAAACAGTTGACAAGAAATATAAAAATTATGTAAAATTGACTCACAACAACCTAAATGTTCATAAAAGATCACCCAATTTTTTTCGGATCTTTTAAGTAAATTTCTTTTATGAATAACCCTTACCATTACATAAATGTTGTTTAATCAGTTGATTTCAATTAGAATTACATTACTTCAATTTTTTCAACTTACACAGATCAAATCAGATCGAATCAATTTTTTTGAACCTGGAGTATGTTTGAAAATAATTGATTTAACCAGTGTAATTTAAAAAATTATGGGAGTGGATATTAAAAAATTGATTCCACCTGGGTTCAAATTGAAAATAATTGATCAAAAATTTAATATGTAAATAAGATGGAGAATTCAAAAAATTGATTTGACCTGGGTTATTCTTTTTAAAACTGATTCAACGTCTGTAATTTAAAAATGTTTAAAAAATTATGAATTGATCGAATTGTTCATTAACGGGAGGGGGTATTCAAAAAGAGAGTTGAATACACCTGGGGTATTTTTGAAAAAAAAATGGATTCGTTTGGGATTTTAAAAAATTCACACAAATATTATTTATTTGATTTTTTAATTAATGGGAGGGGGATTCAAAAAAATGGATTCGATCTGTGCAAGTTGAAAATTTTGAAATATCTAATGAATTCAAATTGAATACAATTCATTATATATTTAGGTAATGGGAGGGGTCATTCAAAAGAAAAAAATTGACCTGTGTAATTTAAAAAAACAAATTGATCGACTATTTAATTAATGGGAGAAGATATTGAAAAATATATTCAACTTTGGGTTCCAACTGAATACAATTAATTGAATTTTTATGAATTAGGTATGAAAGGAGGGACATTCAAAAAAATTGATTCATCGTGGGTTAATAAAAATAAAACTGACAAATCTACTATATTCCTCTTAAATCATTGATTTGAATAATCCTTTTTAGAGTGTTACCACCCGTCCGAAGGACGGGTAGAAAGTCTAGTGTATAATACGAGTATAACCCGAGACACTATTTACCGGAGGGTGAACGAGTAATTTTACATTTCAATCGATTTCTCACGACACGACGTTAGTTTATATTATAATATTTTTCAGATATTTACAATATATAAATTTTTCTTTTTTTTCTATAGTACGATATACTTCTTGATGAATGAGAAATTTTTTGTCTATATATTCAATCTATGCACTTAAATACAAAAAATGATTGACCATGTTGGTTTAAGTTGGAGTAGAGTGAGATAAAATATTATCGGCTAGATAATATTTAGATAACTATTTTATTATCTAATAGTTTCAATTATCTTTCAATTAAAAAAATAAATTATGAAAAAAATCATACCATACTATTTGTAAGTATGATGCGCAAGGACCATGTATGATTTAAAAAAACGTAAAATATATACAGTAGACTCCCGATTATCCGACTCTTAATTATCCGACAACTCGATTATCCGATCAAAAAATATTATCCGACAACTCCCGATTATCCAACCTCCAAATGTCGGATAATGCTTTATTATCCGACATATTATAAATTTAGCTCCTAACCAAAGAAATTTATATATATAAAAACGTTCACACCATCTGGTATGGTACTGGAAAGCAGTGAGAAATGAGAATTTGCGAGTTTTGGAAAGGCAGAAAAGTGCCACTTCGCGAAAACTGATGATTTTTTACAAATGGTCGAACTTTGCAAAGGCTCAGAAAAAAATTGATGCGCCCGGACAAAAATCTATAACCGACTTTTTTTCAAAACATTAATGATTTTGTCTTAGAAAAAGTGATTTCTTTCAAGTATTTCATGATTGAGGGGTGAGGTGGGATGGACTCGTAGGAGGGGGAGAGAGCCAAGATAATATTGCCACAGCTAAATAAAAACAAATGGGTAAGGTGTGGTGGGCACATATGAAGGGGAGGGGGGTGTCGAGTGGGTATTAATACCACCAATTTACATATTACTAGGTACTATTTTCATGGCCAAAACATAGAGTTTAGCACGATTTTATACCTATTATCACGTTTTTAAATTATAATATTTTTCACATAACCTCCTTCCTTCAGGACTCTCTATCTCATCTGCTCATCGCTATACAAAAAAATGTTTCCTACAAAAGATGTTGGAAATTGACTGTAGAACAAAAAAGTACTGAACTATTTTTACCGAAAAATCAAATTCAAAGGAGATAGAAGCGAAAATCCGTTTTTTTAGGGGGATGGAACCCCATAAAAAAATTAGCAAGGGGTCTGGGGGGTGGTAACTTTTAGAGGTTATTCAGGGGACCTCTCTCGACAGTTTTCCGCAATAAAAGCTTTGCTGGCCTGAAATGTTGAGTTTTGTCTAATTTGCCTCCACTATTAGAGTGAAGAAGGCATTTTTTCCTCACCAGAATCGTCCGGAATTTCATTTTAATAAAAAACTAAACGATTCGGTAGGTAATTCATCTTCCGGTGAATAGGTAAGTTGGTAGCTTGGAAGGTAACTTGATAGGTAGGCACATGGCTTGGTAAATAGGTAGGTTTGTAAGTGGATAATTTCGAAGTACGAATAAAAATATAGGAATCTTTCCTACACCCTAGAAAATTTTTTGGGTTGAAAATTTAATTTTAATTTTAGAGTGAAATTCTTAGAAATTTTTCCATTGAAAAAAATCGCCGTTAGCGCCTTAGCGGCGAATTTTACGATAAAAAAATTTTTTGGCGAAAAAAAAATTCAAATTTCGGTGGGAATTTTTTTGAATTTTGGCGGAGACTTTTTTGAATTTCGACACGTGGAGTTTCAGTCAGCATGATGACGTCACGGTAATTCCCCCTTCCTCCTCCCATCGGTAATTACGCGGTAATTACCGGTAATTTTAAAAAAATGGCTAGAACGGGCAGTTTGACACTATATTTACGAGCCTGCATGGATCACCATAAAATTTTGCAATTTACGAAAAAATTCTGATTTTTGAGACGGTCATAATGTCATAAAATATTTCAGGTACATCCTTCATAATTATTATGATTTTATCAATTATTCTAAAGAAAAATTGTAAATGTTTGTGGTCGAATCGTCTTTGCGTAGAAAGCGATGCTCTAGTGTGAAACATACTTTTACGACACTTAGTTCGTCGTGTGGTAATTTTTTTTTTACAGTTCATGTTTTTATTTTGTTTCAATTTTTTAATCAATTCAACTTTTATTTTTTAACAAAATACTCGATGATTTTCGAGACGGTCATATTTCAGGTACATCCTTCTTATTGTGATTCCATCAATTCTAAAGTAGATTTTTCAACGGTGACTTATAAATTTATTATATTCATTGAGATTGAACTCCATTATATTATTCAAAATTATAAAGAAAATACTCAAAAAAATAAGGCTTGGGAAG
Source organism: Pseudococcus viburni (assembly GCA_033439095.1). Classification (NCBI taxonomy): domain Eukaryota; kingdom Metazoa; phylum Arthropoda; class Insecta; order Hemiptera; family Pseudococcidae; genus Pseudococcus; species Pseudococcus viburni. The sequence continues at coordinate 318,691 of JAVBJF010000156.1, read as the reverse complement.
CAAGAAGAGATAAATCAGATAGACAAAATGATGTCGACACGATTGAAAAGAAGTATTTAATCACAAGCTGAAATTGAAATATTTTCAGTTTTCTGCTTCGCGAAAGACTCTCAGACGATGAATATGATGAGTCAGCTAATTAAATGCTGACAGACAATAAAACACAAACACGTAAACCTGGTGAGTCGAATATCGTCCACAGAGATTTAGCAAGATCCAAATGTTTAGTTAAATATTACAGTCAATCAGCTCCTATCCAAAGCTATAGAAGATTCTCCAATAAATGCTATAAATACAGTCAAAACTGAATTTAAAAAATGGTACGATGGATACCAAACTATGGTGGTCGATGGTCGATTTATACAAGGTAAGATTTTTGTTACACTTCATTCAGGCATTAAATAGAAATTTTGGGGTAATTTTTTGAAAAAAGTGACCAATTTTTCAATTTTTTCTCAAAAATAATACCCCAAAGAATTAATTTCTTTGACCAATTTTTCGGTATTTTATAGACCTTTTGCGTAATGATAATTTATATAAAGCATGAGGGAAAGGGAGGGGGTAATGTTTTCGAATAGTGTACTTACAACCCGAAATCGTGCAGAGAAATTATTTGAAAAGCATGGTGTTAAACGATTTTTTTTTTAGAACAAATTATGACAAGACAGGTTGTTGACCAAATCAAACGGATGAAAATCCTGTTTTTTTCGGGGTAAAAATTAAAAAATTTCTTCAAAATTGATTGCTTCTCTCCCCTCTCCCATAGAATAAAACAACATGAACCTCAAATTCAAGAATTGCACGCAAGCTATTGCACTTTTCAGCTTGCTCCTGTAAATAAAAAATCTATAATGGAATAAAATAAAATTATTTTGTTAAGATATTTTCATTTATCAATATGTTAAGCCCGACCGAAGCGAGGGCGAAAATTTTAGCGAAAAAAGACCTTCAAAAATTGAAAATTCAACACTTTCTCCTCATTGAGATTTTCTAAAGTGTGACCAATAATTTCAAATTCTCTTCTATTCCCTCTTTCTTATTTCCACCATCGTGGTCAATGTCATCACGACATTCTTTTCTTATCATAGCTTATTAAAAATTAGGGTACCAAAGAAAAAATAGATTTTAAATGAATTCTGTAGAAAAAGAGTATAATTACCTCTAATTATCAATTTTTTTGTTAATTGGATACGATCAACAAAAAATGATGAATAGAAAAATTCGTAAAATATATAATAATTTGGCCCGAGCGAAGCGAGGGCGACTTTTTTTGAAAAGTTTATGAAAGAATAAGCAAAACAGCACTTTTTGGATACCTTCTTTTGGATTTTTGAAAAAAAGTGACTTTTGAACAAAAAAATTGAATTTTAATGACCAAGCTTGAAAAAAGAGGACGTCACAAAAAAAATTAATTCGACTGGTGTATTTGAAAAAAATTAATTTGTCCTGTATATGTTGGTTGAAAAAATTTTAAGCAAGGTAATTCAAATTAAATACATTTAATCAAGTCTTTAGTTGACAGGAGGGGTATGACAAAATTGACTCAACCTTCGGTTCAAATTGAATACAATCAATCTAATTTTTAATAAATGAGAGGGAACATTCAAAAAAATTGATTCGACTTGGGTTATTTAAAAATTGATTGATCGAATTTTTAATCAATGGGAAGCAGCATTCGAAAACAATGATTCGCTATGCTCTTAGTAATTTAAAAAATAAAAAATTATTATTTGATCCAATTGTTAATTAATGCCCTCAAAAAAATAATAATAACTGCACCATTCACAAATTTGGGAGTATTTATTCTGAAAATAATAATATTATTTATCGCGATATTTGGTAAAATTTTTTGCATCGAAATAAATTTTTTTACGTAGATTAATAAATTTTAATCTAATTAGAGCATTTTTGTTGAATGGTGACTCGTTATTATATTTTTAAATAAATTTATCATTTTTTTAAGTGGAGAGGTTATTTAAAAAAAAAATTCAGATCAAATTGACTTCAAGTGTCAAAAGTTATCAATTTTTTATTGCAATTTTTTTTGCATATTTTGTTAATTTTTGTCACTTGAAGTAAACTTTCTGAGCAAAGGAATAGTTCTACAAGAAAAATGAATAGAACATCAATTGTAGAGCGTAAAATTTCCTATCGGTAGAGTACAATTCGTTTTTTCTAGAAAGCTATGGTTTAGAGATATTTTGGTTGGAAGTTCAAAGCTCAACTTTTATAGAAAATGTGTCGAAAATTAAGCTTCCTGGCAAAAAACTAATGTACTCTACAGCAAAAATAATAAAATCTGAAGTCTGAAGTTTGTTTCATTGGAAGGAGCATACTTTCTTCTATCAATATCGATTAAAAACGAAAAATCGATTTTGGTGACTAAAGGTCCTTTTTCGTAGTACAGGTCACAATACTGATTAGTGCAATATAAAAAAAAAATCCGTGATTTTTGGAACAATCAATCTGAATCAGTCAAATTTAGTAAAAATTTTACTTTTATAAATCAGTGAAATTGATTCAACTGAAAATCTATGATTTTTCACTGATCTTTCAGTCAAAATTACCAATTTTTTCTGACTTATTGGGAATTGACTAAAAAATTAGTAATTTTTGACTAAAAGATGAGCGAAAAATCACTAACTTTATTATTTCACCGATTCAAAAAGGCAGAATCTCATCTAATTTTGAATGATTCGGGTTCACAGAGTAATATGTTTATTCAGTAAATGAATCGACTACTGCCTGAGAGAAGCCAGGGTGAAATTTAAAAAAAAATCCTATTTAAAAAATCAAAAAAATCATTTTTTTGACATTTTTATAATGAAAAATCTCTTTGTCCAGCTTCGAGGAAGGAGGAGCGCTCAAGCTCCCTAAGCCAGATATCGCAGCCAAAATTTGAAAAAAAAGTAACTTTAGGAACCTCTGACAGTCGGAAAAGTAACCAAAAAAGTAACCTTTTTTTAAAAATTTTAATTCATGATTTCACCTAGAAACTGAAAAAAGTCATTCAAATTTTTACTTGCAGGGTTCGTAAAACTAAAATGCCATGGTATACTTTTTTCAAATAATTTTCTTTGAAAGCAATTTTTGATTTTTTTAAGCAAAATTTTTTTAAAACAATTTTTTAAAGCAAGAACCAAAAAATATGATTTTTTATTCACATTTTTGAAAAAAGTAACTTTTGAGTACAAAACGTATCTAATAGTGACTTTCCTTGAAAAAAGTAACAAAGTTACTTTAAAAGTAACCTACTGGGATGCCTGCCTAAGCTCTCTCTGGGGTGCGCCTATGTCAGCCAGAATTGCAATCCAACCAGTGACGTATCGATAGGGGGGAGGGGGGAGCTTCCCCCTCCTGAGGAAATTTTTTACTTGTGAGTTGGGAAAATTGAACATTTCAACACATCAGTTGGGAAAATTGGACAGTTGGGATCAATTTTTTTGATGAAAAATAATAAATAAAATAGTTATTTCAAAAGTTGGAAATCAACAAAATTTTCACTTGTTCCAACTCAAAATTGGTAATTTTCCCAACTCGAAAACGGTAAATTTCCCTACTCAAAATTGGTAATTTTCACAACTCAAATTGGTCGTTTTCCCAAGTGATGAGTAAAAATGTCAGTTGGGACGATTAGTATTTATTTTTTTAATGAAAAATGAATAAATAAAATGGTTACCTATTTTAACAGTCGGAAATCAACAAAATTTTCACTTTTTAGTTGGGAAAATTACCCGGCTGTACCATTTTCACTTTTTTATGGCACTAGGTGACATAAACGTGCCATGAAAGTTGTGCCAATAATGGTGCACCATAAATCCTGTACCTTTATGTCACATAACATGCCTTTATTCATGAAACATGAATGTTTCATAAAAAATATACCATTTATGGCACATCATGATGTCACCTAAAAGTGAACAAAAAACGATGAACTATACCACTCGCACGTTTATGATTAGGACATGTGCCATAATTCAGTGCTTTTTTCCCGTCACATTATTGGGTAGTTTTATGGACCTGTGATTTGCACATTACATAGTGCTGAAAAATGATGCGTTGATATATTAACATTTAGTGGACATATTCATGTAACATACATGTGACATAATTAATGCTGAATTTATGTGTCATTGAAATGTAACATGAAAGCAACTTTAGTATAGGGACCGTAACCCTCACATATTTATTGTGCATTAATGTCACTATAAATTATGGCACTACATAAAACCTGTACTTTTATGTCACATGACATGCACTTCTTGGTGAGACATTCATCTGCCTTGAAAAACTGATCATTTATGGCACATGGTTTTATGACGCACCGATGCATCAAAAAACTTGTACCTTTATGTCACATAACATACCCTTATTTATGGGACATTTATGTTTCATGAAAAAGGCACCATTTATGGCCCATCCATATGTCAGCAAAAAGTGCAGAAAAAACGATGAACCATAGCACCCTGCTGTACCAAATCTGTGTATGATATGTCACATAAAAGTGGGTAAAAATTTCCGCCTTATAAGTGTCATTTCTGTCACATTTTTGTACCCCATTTTATCCGCCATACAAAATGGCACTTGTCAATGACATATGTCATGATCATGTGATGGCAGTACTACGGTTCATCGTTTTTTCTGCACTTTTAGCTGACATGCGGATGGGCCATAAATGGTGCCTTTTTCATGAAACATAAATGTCTCATCAATAAGGGTATTTTATGTGACATAAAGGTACAGGTTTTATGATGCATCGGTCCGTCATTAAACCTGTTCCTTTATGTCACATAACATACCCTTATTGATGGGACATTTATGTTTCATGAAAAAGGCACCATTTATGGCCCATCCATATGTCAGCTAAAAGTGCAGAAAAAACTATGAACTGTAGTACTGCCATCACATGATCATGGCATGTGTCATTGACAAGTGCCATTTTGTATGGCACATAAAATTGGGTATAAAAATGTGACAGAAATGACGCTTACAAGGCGGAAATTTATACCCACTTTTATGTGACATACACGAGTGCCATAAAAAAGTGAAAATGGTAGTTGGGTATTTGCACTCAGATGATCATGACCATGTGCCATTGGCAAGTGTCATTATGTATGGCACATAAAATTGGGTATAAAAATGTGACAGAAATGACTGTTACAAAGCGGAAATTTATACCCACTTTTATGTGACATACCTACACACACAGATTTGGTCACAGTCACCAAGTGCCATAAATGGTATATCCAGGTAGCTGATTCGTGTCAAGTAAATCTTACATTATTTATATTATATTTATGTGCCATTGATATGTAACATAAATGGCACCTAGAAAAATTCCAAAGTATTTTTAAAAATTTTAAGCCTTACCTCTACCTAACCCTACATTCCCCAGAGAAAAAAATTGTCAAATTTGTATTCTACATCAATAAATAGCTTAGGTTTTGACCCATCACTCAAAAAAGTAGCAAAATTCAAGTTTATATAGGCTTTTATTTCCCTTTTTCTCCTAAATTATAGATTTTGAGGCTCCAGCCCCCAAAGGAGAGAGACAAAAATTTGCTTATTGTGCCCTAAAATTTTGTTTTATTATAATCAACCAAAAAAACAAAAAAAAATCCCAATTTGATCAAAATTGAAGAAAAAAAATTTCACTTATTTCATGTTTAAGTATTTCTTTTACTATCTAAATTACAACCTGACATGGTGGCGTGCTCCACTAAACCAAGATGAGCATAATGTAAAATCCAGATATCCAGAGTTTGAATACCACCCCTACCAGTTTCCAAGTGCCAGAGAGGTAAGGTTGTATATGTGTGTATTATGTGTCATTAATATATAAAGTAATTATTAATTACATAGGCTACTTAATTAGAAAAAAATAGACCTAGATCAAATGTGACATATATGTAACATAAATAAGGCACCCTTGCAGCACTTAGGAAGAGGCACATAAAATTGGGTATAAATTTCCGCCTTGTGAGGCACATTCATTTCACTTTTTTGGGTTACAGAAAAGTGCCTTAATGTATGGCACATAAATTGGGTATAAATTTCCTCCCAATAAGGCACTTTTATGGCACTTTTTTGAATTATTGAAAAGTACCTTAATGTATGGCACATAAAATTGGGTATAAATTTCCTCCCAATAAAGCACTTTTATGTCACTTTTTTGAACTACTGAAAAGTACCCTAATGTATGGCACATAAAATTGGGTATAAATTTCCTCCCTATAAGGCACATTTATGTAACTTTATTGAATAACTAAAATGTGCCTTTACATAAGGCACATAAAATTGGAAATAGAAAGTGACAGAAGTGATACATACAAGGCGGAAATTTATACCCCATTTTCTGTGAAAGGCGGAAATTTATACCCCATTTTCTGTGACATATATAGCGACACATTTATGGCACTGTTGTACGCAGATTTGGTACAGCAGGGTAGTCATTTTCCCAACCTTTTCCAACTGAAAATTGATCATTTTCGCAGCGAAGAATTATTAAACTGTTGTTAAATGCTTTTTTAGAAAAAAAAATATTAATTACCTTGCATTTTAAAAATTTTTACTCGTCAACCAAAAAATTTTATAGTTGTACTTGTAATTTAAAAGAGATTTTTTTGCACTTTTCTTTAAAATTATTCCAATTAATTTCATTGTTTTTGTTCTCCTTAAAACTTATTTTTTATATTTGAAAATCCAATTTTTCAAAAGCTTCGGCCTCGCTACGCTCGGCCATGGTATATTTCTGCTTTAATCATTTTAAAATAGAAACAGTCGATTTTTCATTAAAGTTTATTCTTCCAAAACACTATTTTATTGCACATTCAATTTGAGGTTTTCTAAAATTTTCGCCCTCGCTTCGCTCGGGCCAAATCCATCTCCCTATTCTTTACATTGAAATTACAAAATTTTATTGATGTAAAATTATAATTTTTTTTCGAAACTCCACCCTTTCTTCGCTCAAGGCAAATAAACTATTTCGTATGTTTTTTCAACTACAATGATATTGCTCGCAGGTTTAAAAAAAAATAAAAATTTGGAGTACCCAATCAAAAATTTATTCAGATTTTTTATCTCAAAAAGGGTCTTATAGTAATTGGTTGTAAAAACTTCAAAAGTTCGCAAAAATGATGAAAACGAGTAAAAAAATCAAAAAACCTCACGACTTGGGGAAAAATTAGTACCTACATGTAAATTTTAAGAAATCAGCCGAAAAAGTTTGAAAAAAATTGGATTGGTTCGCAAATTTTAATCTCACCCCCCCCCACCCCTCCCCCGGAATTCTGATATCGGCTATATATGAGGGGCTTGGTTCCAAAACTCACTTTTGCCAAAAAGGTACTTTTTGAGAAAACAAAGGAAAACGATTAGACAAAAGTGAGTTTTGACACCAAAGTTACTTTTCTTACGTCTATTATAGCAAAGTCGAAGCGTTAACATGAAAATGGAGATTGTAGAGTCGTGAAGCTTTAAGAACGGAACCCAAATCCGCAAAGAAAACGTAGTAAATTTTCGTGGCAAAAGTGAGTTTTGGAACCAAGCCCCTCATATGTAGTTGGGAATTTTGAAAATTTGAGTTGGGATTTTCACCTCCCCCCCCCCTGGGAAATGCCTTCGGTACGTCACTGAATCCAACTATTCCTGAACTTTAGCTATACCCTCACGTGACTTTGACTCTTTCTACCTCTAAAAGCATGAAAATGGGATAAAAACTCCAAATACCTGGAAATTATTCCAAATACCCATCAGCTGTGAAACTCGAGCTTGAAAAGAACCATCGATGATTTTTCTACTCGACTCGAAAAAGGTCGAACGCATTTACCTAATTCGTCGGTTAAAACGTTCGACCCAAAAACTCTACATGAATGTTGGCGGCGCCAAACCGTCTATAAAATCGACCCCCTCTGCCCCTTCTTCGCCATTATATTCACGATACACGTAGGCATATTACGGATACATTTACATCGAGTATAATCCACCATCGCTACATCCACGTAAAACGAGCAAGTACATCTGTACCCTTTCTCAAGCTCGGCATACAAACAGGGCTATACAGGTACTGGTAAATTCGCTCGTAAATACGACATCCTTTAAAACGAATAAAATGGAAACCCCGCACCATGCTCCCGAACAAGCCAATCTTAGGGATTTTATCGTACGACAAACGACGACGTCGCGGCGTAAAAATCCGCTACCGAAACTAGAACACTACTCAATAAAGAGGTCTCCACCCCATCGTTCAATTTCTGCTCCGATACATCGGTTGGCTTTTTTTCCCCGTTCGTTTGAAAATTTACGACGCGACGTCTCGAGTCGAGATATCTTAAAAATCTGCGCACTTACCCGGATCCTCGATAGGTACCGAATCAACCGAAGCGTCTAATATCGGTTCACCGAAATCTTTTCCTTCCGTTGGCAAGTCCGGTGAAGGGGTAGCTAAAACATGACGAGAGGAAAAAAAAGACGAAATAAATACACACAAATTCGCGTCGAATTGATTAAAAATAAATACCCTTTAAGCTTAGCCCCGACGACCTGGCCTTGCTGCCTTTAAATAATACGCGCAATTGCTCGGCAGCAAGAATCGATTCGTACAAAGGCTATACCAGGCGGCCCAATCGAACCATTCGTCAATATTTTCCTTTCGTTTTTTTTTTCAATTTTCTTTGCTTTTTTTCGTTCTATTTTCATTTTCACGTTGCTTCGAACGACGTCCTTTCATTGTTGGCGATTAATTGGGTAAATTAATCATCGTCGATTTTTTTTCACGCCGGGATGTTTTTTCCATTACCCTTGACAATTTTTTTTAGAAGCGAAAAAAGACCATCGGTGATTCGTATTTTTGAAAAGACGAACGGTCTCGTTCAGACTGAAAGGTGTGGTAGGGAGACGAATGGTTCGGCCGAAGGGTACGAGCTGGTTGAAAAGATATTCTGCAGGATACTCACTGGCTGCCGAAGGTTCTCCGTTCGTGTCGTCCCTTTGGAACGGTTCGATGGGTTCGCTGGTGCAGGGCTTTTGTATCAGTTTGTGGCATTTCTTATGGATAAGTAGCTTACACTGGATGCATTTGAAACCCTGCCGGCCCAGACCCCAGATGCGGTCGTGACAGTACGCGCAAAACGCTCGCTGTGGATTGCATGAAAAAAAGAAATCGTCGTATATTTAGTTATAGAAGTACAATCTGATGAACACATTTGAAGATGAACTTGATGGAAGGGAAATTTTAATGATTTTTTTAGCAAAATATTTCGTGCTGAGGTTAAAAATTCACATCGGTTGAGTTCAGCACTCGTTTGGAGTAATTAAATTGGCATTTACTCGGTATAGTCCAGGGATTTTAGGAGTTGACCCCAAAAATTAAAACCTGATTTTTTTTCGCGTTTTACATTCATAATGGTCCACTACACAACATACTAAAATGGACACCCCACAACCCTCCGCTACCTCCAGGGGAGAGGTAAACGTCCGCTGAAAACCGGTTTTTCGTGAATATCTCCTCAAATAAGCCTCAAAATTGAAAAGTAGTTATGAACAATCTTGGTCTACGCGTAATTTCCTATCGGAAGGGTTTTTTTCTTTTTCAAAAACACTCACTTCCTTGACCAAAAATTAAGGGTAAAAATCACCTATTTTTCAACAATTTACAGCATTTTTGGAAAAAATCGAAACTTTTGGAAATATCTCCTCAAAAAAGCCTCAAAATGGAAAAATGGTTATGAACAATCATGTTCTACGTGTAATTTCCTATCAGACAGGTTCGTTTTTTTTTCGAAAACATCCACTTCTTTGCCCAAAAATTAAGGGTGGAAAACGCCTATTTTTCCAATATTCACAGTATTTTTGGAAATGATGGAAATACGAAGCTGAAAATATCGTTTTTGAATCCTTACGACACAAAGAAATATTCGTATCACCAATAATCAGCATAACATCGCGTTTAAAGTACTTTTTCTTTCCACAACTTCGATTTTTTAAATGCAGTATTCAATTTCAATAACCTCCTTTATAATTAACGGTAGGGGTTGAAATTATTGCGGTGACTTTTTTTTGAAATACCCTACCAGTATGTATAAAAAAAAATACTCATTTTGGGTACTTTTAGCTTCGTATTTCCATCATTTCCAAAAATACTGTGAATATTGGAAAAATAGGTGTTTTTTACCCTTAATTTTTGGGCAAAGAAACGGGTGTTTTCGAAAAAAAAACGAACCTGTCTGATAGGAAATTACACGTAGAACATGAATGTTCATAACCATTTTTCCATTTTGAGGCTTTTTTGAGGAGATATTTCCAAAAGTTTCGATTTTTTCCAAAAATGCTGTAAATTGTTGAAAAATAGGTGATTTTTACCCTTAATTTTTGGTCAAGGAAGTGAGTGTTTTTGAAAAAGAAAAAAACCCCTCCGATAGGAAATTACGCGTAGAACAAGATTGTTCATAACTACTTTTCAATTTTGAGGCTTACTTGAGGAGATATTCACGAAAAACCGGTTCTCAGCGGACGTTCACCCCTCCCCTGAGGGTAGCGGAGGGTTGTGGGGGAGCGTAGCCCATATGAGAACCACAATAGGGAAATTTGACAGGTGAAAAGTAGCCCTTTTGAGAACCACAATAGGAATTGCAATTGGATAAAAGAATCGTTTTGCTCATACGTTCGATTCAAATGGAACCCTTTTGAGAACCAACCTGTTTTTACAAGTTCTCTACACAGCTGTAATAGCTATGTACGTAATCTTACGTTATCGTTCACAGGGTAACGAATGCACTGCGCAGTTTTTCGCTCACCTACGTATTATTGGTTTCAACTTGTTTAATTTTTACTATAGACACGTTAATCGGTACTGAGTGGTTATTCTAGAGTTTTGCAATCTTTTATTTGAACAACGGAGAAAGTAGGAAATTACGGGTATTTGATGAGAAAAAATGAAGATAACTGCATTCAGTTTTGACGTCTTTTTACTTTAAAATTGAAAAAAAAAAAACGAAAAAACTATGTAAAATTCTTAATTTTAAAAAAATTAGACTTGTAAAGAACTGAGAGAAAAGTATAAAAAATAAATAAATTTGTATTTTTCAAAAGAATTACGGAAATCAGACCACTTGGAAAAATTCAGAGAAATTTTGAACTCACAATTATTTTTTAAATAATTCAAGAAATTATAAAACTTGAAAAAAGAATTTAAAAATTCAAAATGGGAAAAAATAAATGTTGAGAAATATTATAGAACTTTAAAATTCAAAAAAGTTTTAATAAACGTTGAAAATTGGAAAAAAATTTAAGAAAAGAAAAATATTGAAAATTGGAAAAATTTACAGATTTAGAAAAAATAAAAATTTGAGAAAATGAGAAAAATCGGACTTGGAGAAAAAAGTATTATCTTATTAAATACTTAATAAGATAATAAACGTTCATAGTTATGTACGTACGAAAGAAAGCAGTTGTTGTTGTGATTAATTTAGAGCTTGGTTCTCAAATGTCCTCCTTTGTCTTAGGAGCGAACGAATGATTCGTTCATCGTTCATTTTCAGTTGAGAATCTCGTTGGTTCTCAAATGGGTCACTTTTTGTTAGGAAGATCATTAATTAAATTCGTCTGGTTCTCAAATGGGAACCGCCGGTTGTGGGGTGTCCATTTTAGTATGTTGTGTAGTGGACCATTAAGAACGTAAAACGCGAAAAAAAAATCAGGCTTTAATTTTTGGGGGTTTGGTACATTTTTTCACTTATTTGCCTGGACTAGTAGTTTCTCAACGAAATCTGAATAAGAAAATTTCTTAGGTAATTTTACAAAGTTATATGACAAAATCGAATTTTAATAGTGGCGCAGACTTCAAAATTTTGATAACTGTTCAAATTTTCAAAAAAAATTCTGTCCACTTTGAAACACCAACAATACCAACATGGCTGACAAATTTTTTACAGTAAATTCATGACCATTTCAAGACCTCTTCTTTGTTACACTGAAGATACCTTTCCTTTTGCTCCGATCATTCCGCAAGAGTTCCAAAATACGACACCGTTTTTTTTTCAAGTTCAAAGTTCTTTTCAGTTCTGCAATTTTGTCTTTGAAAAATTTTCCAACTCCTCATTTTTTTCTGCCTAAAATTTCCTCGAATATTCATCAACTTTTTTTTTCAATCGCTTTTCTTTCCAATTTTTGAAAATATGAAGTGTAAAAAAGTGCACCATTCAACAAATGAAAAGGCGGAAAAGTTTTGGAGTTGAAGTAAATTTTGAGAAAAAATTTGAGCTAAAAAATGTTTAAAAAATTCAAGTTGAAAAAAGTTTGAAAAAGTATTTTAGAATTTAAAAAATGTTAGGGTTAAAAAAAATTGGGATTTTGAAAAAATGTTAAGAAAAAATTTTACTATTAAAATTTTTGAGAAAAAAATTGGAGTTTAAAAAATTTGGGTTGAAAAAATTTGGGGTAAAAAAATAATTTCAAGTTTGAACAAATTTTGAAAAAAAATTTATAGAAAAGTTTCATTTTGAAAAAATTTTGAGAATAAAATTTCTAATAAAGAAATGTGAGTTGAAAAAAATTTGATTAAAAATACATGTAAGTATTTATAGTTATTTTAATATAAAAATCGCATACTTAATAGGGCGGTTGTAAAAAATGGCGCGGCTCTGTTTACATTCTATTTCTTATCGTTTTGGAGGTACTTTCTTATCACACTGTATGTATTCTTATGGGAAATTCTCGATTTTTGAAAATTAATTAAAAATCGAGTAATAAACGTAGATTAATGATTTTTGTTTTAAATGAAAGTACAATTCTTCCTCTTTTTGAGAATATTTTTTTCTCTTTCTTACACAGTTTTTTCATTGTGATATATTGTAATTACTGGAGGCTCTGTTTCACTTTTTCAAAAAGAAAACAGCATAAAAATAGACTTCTGTGATATATGTAGTTCACTATCTGGCTCCTGCATACAAAATATATTACCAATGACTTGATATATTTATGATTTAAATAATATTTTGAATGTGTAGTCATATCTCATACATTTACAGTGATAAGAGCTATACTTACTTACTTACTCAATTGAGTTTATGGACCGTTGAATAAAATTTATGAGTCATTTGGATTTATATTTTAAAGAAGATACCAGAAAAATACAAAAATCAACGAAAATCAATAATCATATTTCTTATAATGATTGTTTTCTTTTTGAAAAAGTGAAAAAAGAGCCTCCAGTAATTACAATATATCACAAAGAATAAGCAGCGTAAGTATGAGAAAAAAATATTCTCGAAAAGAGGAAGAATTGTACTTTAATTTAAAACAAAAATCATCAATCTACGTTTATTACTCGATTTTTAATTAATTTTTAAAAATCGAGAATTTCTCATAAGATTACATACGGTGTGATAAGAAAATACCTCCAAAACGATAACAAAAAACCTGAACTGCTCAGTCGCCATTTTTTACAACCGCCCTATAGTTTATTAATAAATTTGATGAATATAAATGTCATGTTCTGATGTTCTACTTATTTAATTTTTCTAATTTAAAATTTTAATTTAATTTTTTTAAATGAATTTTTCAAATTAAGTTGAATTTTTTATTTTAGGTTATAAGTAATTTTTCTATGTGAATTTTAATTATTTCGATTGAACTAAATCATACGGGCTTGAAAAAACTGCCAAGTCACCAAGTAGACGCGTGGAACGGAATATCACCTGGAAAATGGTCAAAACAAACTTGCACAAAGTCAGATTTTGTCTAAACTCAATATTGGCGAAAACGAATTTAGACCCGAAAACAATACTTTCCTTACAACGCTTCGCGCTGTCCGGAAAGTAAAAAGAGAGACGCGATTTGTCATCAGGTAGGCTCTTTTACCAGGTCTATACCATCATTTGAAAAACAATATGAGATAGTGTATAAACGTATAAAGCAATAATAAATGTAATCGATGGTTACGAAACTTTACTTCTTAGATTACGATTACATGCAATGTAACGCGGCAAATGACCAAACTCAAAGATTTTTGGATTAAATCGCTCGTAAAAATTTTTCTGGTGAACCTATCGATCTGAAATTTTGGCATAGCCTTCCTTTTTGCAAACCCCAACTCCTTTTAAAATTTCAACGAAATATTTAAATTAGGACGGACGCGGACGTAATCGTGTTCACAGACATTTTTTATCCCGCATACATACATACATACATACGGAACATCATCTGGAATATGGTCAAAACAAACTTGTACAAAATCAGAATTTTTCTAGACCCAATATTTCCGAAAACGAATTTCGACCCGAAAACAATACTTTCCTTAACAACGCTACGTGCTGTCCGGAAAGTAAAAAGGGCACCACACGAATTGAAAGCCTCCTTCCCGTGAGTAAGTTTAGGTTCGTTATTCTAAAATTAGTTATTATTATTACACATACAACACTTACGTCGGGACGTAAGTATACGAGCTTTTGCGATTTTGACTTTTTTGTATTTTATTGTTCAGCATGGTCAAAGTTAATTACAGGGGATAAGAGTCAGCCAAAAAGTTGACTCCTGACTCGGCTTGACTCCTGGAGTCAAGGGAGAAAGTTGACTCCTGACTCCAGCTTGACTCCGGAGTCACTTTCGAACCTCGACACCTGACTCCTCCACCTTGACTCCGGAGTCAATTTCAGACCGTGACTCCTGCTTCCGGCTTGACTCTGGAATCAAGCCGGAGTCGGAGTCAATTTGGAGTCAGTTTGACTCCGATTTTGGAGTAGAGAATAGAAATCAGCCAAAAAGTTGACTTCTGACTCCACCTTTTGTACTCTCGGAATCAAGGGGGAAAGTTGACTCCTGACTCCACCTTGACTTCGGAGTTCGGAGTCAAATTCCCGCCCTGACTCCTGACTCAAGAGTCGACTCCTATACCCTGATTGATTGCAGTATTTTCTTGTTAATCGATGGGCTGTTTATAAGCCATTTGGCAAAACATGGATTAAACAATATTATGGACTAGGCTAAAGAAGATCAATTTCCCCCACCGTTTGTAATGGAGACAGAAAATAACAAAAAAAAAAAAAAAAAAAAACTGAAAAACAAACCATAAATGGAGTTTTACGTAGGTACATTTGTAAGTAGTTAATTTATTAACGATTTGGCCTTTGAACGCATTACAACCACGTATTTTCAGCAGCTAGGTATTCAAAAATCACGTTTTAATTAGTATTTTAATGCAATTTTGTTACCCTCGAGGTGAAATGATAATTAATCAGATTTATTTACATCGAAAACATAATTTTATCGTCGTTTATGAATCTTTAATGCAAAATTTCAAACATATCAAAGATCGAGCCATTGATTGAAAAATTTCACATTGTATCAAAATAGAAAACTGACACAAATCTAAATCAGCCATGATGTGCTCAATCTAATGAAAAAATTTCAATAAAGACAGATCTGTAATGCTCAATTTTGGGCTTCGTTTCTTTGAAAAAAAAAAAAATTAAAAAGGACATAGGATACTCGAAATGGAAATCTTTTGGCACCACTGACGTGAGACTGAATGAGATTTTTTCCAACTTTCGAAATTTAATAATTTGTCAAAGTTGGATGAATCTTTTGAGAAATTATTTCTAGGTTATAGAACGTTTTTTTGATCTGAATGAGCAGAAGGATAATTTGATTAAAACCAGTTATTGATTTCTTTCAAGTTTCAATACTTCGGAAATCTTTGAAAATGCTGAAAAGTAGCAACTGGCGGCAAATGTATTTTAATTACAATGTAGTAAAATGCTACACTCACGCAGCCAAAGGTCAGTTTCTATCTTTTTATTCCAGGAATGTTGGTTCCAGATGCTTTTTGTAGGATCAATGTTCAGTATACTTTTAGGAAACTGAAGGAAGCTTATTTTTCGAATTTATACCTTAAAATACCATTTAGAAAAACATTTACAAAATATTTTCACCAATTTTTGAATTTTACCAAACAAATGAATAATTTTTCAAATTATCAGTTTATTAATGAAAAATTTTCAAAAATTGATGATTTGCAGAAAAATGAAACTTGGATTTTTTTACAAAGAGAAAATCTGATCAACACTTTTCAACGATTGACGAGAATAACCGAAGTATGAATTTAAATTCATGTTTCCTGGCTCAAATTGAAAAACGTTGACACATTTTTTTAAGTATCTATTTACCTTGGATAAATAACAAAAATTATTAAGACAAGATGGGAATCCTTGAAAAAATAAAAGGGACAAAGAGAAGACGATGACCGTGATGATCACAATCAGAATAACTCACTCAAATTCTGTTTTAGAAAATATTTTTAATTTAAATAATTATTGAATTCGATGGATAAAGAACAAGATTACATAAAAAAGTTATCCTCCATGTACATCAATTCAAAATTTATAATTGAACATTTTACTGTAAGGAATTTTAAATTATATAATAGAGCTTTTATTTTTATATGATGGAAAATTCGAAATCCGTTAGAAATTTATATTTGTAAAAAATATTGACGAGGATACGAAACATTCCTGCGCGAATATAATACTAACAATCCATAAAATAAGTTCCATGATTATGAATCTTCTTTCAACAGTATAATATGGAAAGAATAACTCTGCTTCTCCAAAAAAGTTTATTTGCAAAGCTTTTCGAATACCAAATGTTCATCATCAGGCTTAGATCACTACTGAACAAGATTGTTCAGTAGTGATTTAAGCCTGATGATGAACACTTGGTGTTCGAAAAGCTTTGCAAATAAACTTTTTTGGAGAAGCAGAGTTATTCTTTCCATATTATTTCTCACACTTCTCGTTACTGGTACTCTTTTTATTGCGACAGTATGCATTTAAATAATGATGGGCTACGGGATTGCACTGCAGGTAAGTGATATTTTATTTTCAACAACTTTTTGGGGTAGAAAATTTTTAAAATTCGTCGAAGGAATTGGAATCCAATTCAAAAACAGTAGTCCACAAACAAAAACAAAACTAGACACACTGTGTCAAAAGAGCGGACTTCCTATTATATACAAACTAGAATTGAATTTGTGAAGCTCAACTTTCAATGCAAGTATCAACTTCAAAATTTAATCATCTCTTCCTCTATACACATTCTAATTACTTCGGAAATTTCAAGTCGATCGATCAACTCTGACTTGAGTTATGGTTTCACAAAAAAGAACTTTAAAACTTCAAAGCTCAGCTTTCCTTACTCAAAATGTAACCTAAAAAATTAGGTCTTCTCCTGCACTATCTACACGTACTGTAAAAATTTTAGAACGATCGGTTCAGTTAAACGAGAGAAATCAAGTCGGAAAAATTGACCTATTACAAGCTTTTGAACTTTGAGCTCATTTTTCTCGAAAACAAGAAAAATTCATGAGAAATAGAGCTTGAAATTCCTAACCATTTTTTTGACCTCCATTTTTCTCTACAATGCGCCGTTTCCGAGATATTTTTGAATAAGTGAATAAATTTGAGCTTCAAAAGCTCAGCTTTCTATGCTAGATTGCCTTCCAAATTCAATCAGATTTTCTCCTAAACACATTATTATCACCATAAATTGCAAATCGATCAGTCGATTTTATTTTATCTCGTCAGAGGGAGGTTTCAGAAAAATGAGCTTTGGAGTTTCAAAGCTCAGCTTTCTATGCACAGAGTTACACCAAAACATAATCAGTTTTTCTCTTGTACGATGTAAACTTACTGTAAAAATTTCAAAACGATTGGTTCAGTTGAACGAGAGAAATTGAGTCAGAAATATTGACCAATCACAACCCTTCCAACTTTCTCGAAAATTGTGAGCTTCTAAGAAAAATTCATGAGAATCAAAGTTGTAGAGCTTAAAATTCCTAAACGTCCGTTTGGTCACCGTTTTTCTCTACGATACACCATTTTCGAGATATTTTTGAAAACTAAATAAACTTTGAGCTTTAAAAGCTCGACTTTCATTGCACGGATCGACTTCAAAATTTAATAAGCTTTTCTCCTGTACACGTTTTAACCACTGTAAAAATTTCAAGTCGATTGGTCAACTCTAACTTGAGATATAGGATCACAAAAATGAACTTGAAAGCTCCAAGCTCAGCTTTCTATGCACTGAATTGAACCAAAAAATGATCATTTTCTCTCTTGCACGATCTACACCTACTACAGAAATTTCGAAACGATTGGTTCAGTTACACGAGAGATATTGTGGTGGAAAAATTGACCAATCACAGGCCTTCCAACTTTGAGCTCAAACCTTATAAGGAATTTTTGATGAAGATTTTATCTGCCGACCACTGCCTCAAAGGGGCCATAAAATCAGTCTTTGGGTTGGTCTAAAAATGCCGACCCAGCAGGTGGTATTCCAAGGGTTCAAAGAAAATATTTTAACTGCCGACCCATTGTTGAGAAATATGATTAAATCGCATCAGAAAAGTTGACCAATCACAGGCCTTTTAACTTTGAGCTCAATTTTCTCGAAAACGGTGAGCTTTTAAGAAAAATTCATAAGAACCAAAGTTGTAGAGATTGAAATTCCTGACTATCCTTTTGGCCTCCGTTTTCCTCTACGATGTGCCGTTCGCGAGATATTTTCGAAAAACTGGATAAACTTTGAGCTTCAAAAGCTCGACTTTCAAAGCACGGATCGACTTCAAAATTTAATCAGCTCTTCTCGTGTACACGTTCTAACCACTGTAAAAATTTCAAGTCGATTGGTAAACTCTAACGTGAGTTATCGCGTCAGAAAGAAATGTCCCAAAAATGAGCTTTAAAGTTGAAAAGCTCAGCTTTCTGTGCACAGAATTGCACCAAAAACTAATCAGCTCTTCTCCTGCATGAACTACGCCTACTGTAAAAATTTCAGCCCGATCCATTCAGTTTAGCGAGAGAAATCGCGTCAGAACCAAAAAGGCTTCAACAAATAAATAAAACAAACAAACAAACAAAAAAAAAAAACCCTTTATGATCGCAATAGCGGATTCCCGCTAGAGCGGGAAGTCCGCTAAAAATAAATTCGACGAAAAACATTGACGTTATCAACCTTTCCATCAATACCTATCAATTCACGACGAAATCGTGGAAGCTGCGTAAGGATTAAAATTACTCAATCCTCAAATCAATGGAGATTTTTAAACGTATTTTTGACGTAAATTTACTCAAAGAGTAGGTATTTTTTAACGAAAATTCGCTCACAGAGTTGCATTAAAAATCTCGTAATTTTGCAACTAAAATTGGAGAGGTCTAGCTGCAGCCGAACTTTCGGCGTCGTCGTGACTGCTACTCGTATATCAGCCTAAGATTTCTCGTCGTCTCGAATACGTTGCCAAGAAAACCAGGACGGATATTAAAGAAGCTTGGGCAGTGATGCAGCACGATTTGCATACACGTCGACGATTGGCTTAAATATACGTACCGTTTGTACAATTTTCAAATTATTTTTCCATTTTAATTTTCAGGCGATGTTAAGAGGCTTTGAAAGTAAAGGAAAATTAACCTATAACAATTAATGAGCACAACGAAAAAAAAGATCTAAACAATTTCTATCGAAATAGAGAAAATAAAACGAAATTTTTGTTCTGTGTTTCAGTTCCAATGCCTAAATTCTGATTCTAGGCATCGAAATACACAAACATACGCATTCGTGGCTTTCAAAGTTTGTTTTTAGTTGCGAGGGGGGGGGTCGAAAAATAAAGTTTTTCGAGAACAATAAACACGAGCTTGAGAAAAAAATTTGAACATTTTTTTTAGCCTAGCCTTATAAGGAATTTCATGGCGAATCGAATGGAATAAACCGCAGACCTCTACCTTATTTATAAAAAAAATTACAGCTTAAACTTTCTTAAATTGTGTGAAAAAATCCCATTTTTTGAGCCTTGCCTACCAAAAAGTGTCATTTCTGAGCAAACTAAGCGTCCTACGACAAAAATGATGAGAAGCAAAGTTGTAGAGAATGAAATTTCCTATCTGGTGGCTCCCACTCTTGCTCGCTCATTTGCTCTCTGTTATTTTAGGCTCTCGCTCTTCACTCGCTCTTTTGAAAATTTCAATCATGAATCTTCTCGCTTTATATCTCTTCTATTTTTCAAAATGATTCTTGCTCTTTGCTCCTGGCTCTCTCTTCAAATTTTTTCCGCTCTTGCTCCCACTTCTGGCTCTTCATCAAAATTGAAAATTTTGATATTCAAACACAGAATGGCAAATGCTCTATTCGTGTTGGGATCATGAGATATGACAAAAACGACTAAAATGAGGCCGAAAAATGAAAATCACGTATGAAATTTAATTTTTATTCAAAGTTGTCTCAAAAAATATTATTTTTTCCCTCATTTTTCACTATTTTTTCATTTTTAGTCTTCACAAACCCACTAACACAGAAAAATAAAGAAGAGCGAGAGCCGGCAAAAATTTGCTGGCTCTCGCTCCGCTCCCGCTCTTCTCAGGTTAATGACTCTTTATATTGAATGTTCTTCAAATAATTTGGTAGATTTTTTTTTTAGGAGCTCTCTCAGTAGTTTTGAGATTTCAAATTTTTTTGCTCTTCGCTCTCACTCTCGCTCTTTCCAAAAGTACCACTCTTTCAGGCTCCTGCTCCCCCTCGGGCTCGCTCCCGGCTCTTGCATCAATGATTTAAAATCACTCATTCATCTTCTTTGCAATTTTCTTTAGATCGATTGAAGAATGTCATTGGCTCACATTTCGATGACGTAAAGCTGCATCGTGTCAGTAAACCAATTAGAAGAGAGAAATAAATAATGGACGTTTATTTATAGTACACGGGGAGGATAATTTTATTTTGTGTGGAGTAGTTCCTTTTTTCAATTTCCAATTCAGAATGTTCCCGAAGTGGTATGAATCGTGTTTTTTGTGAAATTTGTCAGGAAGGGGAAAAAACAAACCAGAACGAAAACAATTGTGTTTTCCCCCTCTCCTGGCAAATTTTTCAAAAAAACACGTAGTGACCCTTTCTACGCTTCGCACCACAATTGTTATGCAATTTTGCGTTTTCTCAGCATTTTTTCCTCTGGATTTATAAAAATATTTTTTCCAATTTTGATTTTTTTGAAAACATTTTCCAACAAATTACACCTGCTTAGGTCCCTTTTCTCATAATAATGGTTTTCAAACTTACTGTTCGTACTAATTAGATGTCTCGGACTTACATAATTAATATTAAATTAATTGGTCTTCACTCTTCAGTCATCACTTCATACATTTAAAAAAGTTTTCAACTTCAAAATTTTTTCCGAGTTTTTTAACTTCTAAAATATTTTTCAACAATCGAAATCAAAATTCCGTGAACCCCATTGCCAAGTCGCCTGCGACCCTGATTGTTTTTCCTAATTTCCTCCACCAATGTTCAATTTTACTCGAAAATATATTGAAAACAACGTCTCTCAGAAAAATCTTACTGCTTCTACCAAATAGGAAATTTCATTCTCTACAACTTTGGTTCTTCTCATTTTTGTCTTCGGACGCTTAGTTTGCTCAGAAATGTCACTTTTTAATACGCAAGGCACAAAAAATGAGATTGCTTCACAATTTTTTTTTTAATGAGATGGAAGTCTGCGGTTTGTTCCATTCGATTCACCGGGAAATTTTCTGTAAGACTAGGCCAAAAAAAAAGTTGAATTTTTTTTCCTCGAGCTCTATTTTTCGATCTCCCATCACCAAAAGAAAACTTTGGACAAAAAATTATTTTTCCCTTCATTAGCTACAATCAAGGGAAACAGAATGTATTCATTTAAGTGCTGCAGTAAAATAACATCAAAAACACCCACAAGGAAAAAACCAAAATATGGTAAAAAATATATATATATACATCAAACGGTATAGTAAGTTTGAATATGACCCCACTAGGATGTTTACACCACTACTAGTCCTTCACTATGAACATGAAGGTAAAACTCACTCTAGGCAGGGATTCTGCATCGACGAAGACTATACCATGCTAATGTTGGCAGCAGCCTAGCTGCGCCGCGGGGAAAAAGAAAATCGTCTATAAAATTTATAGCCTTATAGAAAATGTCTGCACCGTTTGGAAACGATGTTTTCGGCGTATTGCGGCGAAAAGCGAGTTAATTAAATGAAGGTTTTTCAATTTTTCACGTTTATCGTGCTCTATGGTATACCACATCGCGAGAATAGCAGACCGCCATGGTATATGAGGAAATCCAGTCGAGCGAAAGATACATAATACATAGACATGGTAGCGTACTATACGTGATTATACCGTATATACGTATCTTTTTCTGCGTATAACGCAATACTGGTGTTTTGGCGGCACAGTGGTGGCGGCCGTGTGTGGTTTTTCATTCGCCCAAAGTGTACTCGATTTTAAATGCGGAAATGAAATATGTAAATTGAATACGAGATCGTCGATGTTTGCGATGTACGAGTTCAAAATGCGCCAGTTTTTCGCCTACGTGGAGGCTTTTTCCTATTTGTAGGTGTATGCCAATGTATTAGTGGTATAATAAAGTTTGCTGGGCTTGAATGGAAAGCTATTTGCTTGTATTGAGGAGAAAATATACTGAATGAGAAGAAGAAGCAAAATTCTATGAATTGCTGGATCAATAAAAATATCACTTGTTTCGTTGATTTTTTCGACTGTTCTTGAAACCAGTTTTCTAATATAACGGTTTTTTAGAGGTTGTTGGAACTAGTTTGAAAATGAATCAATCGAGACAAAATCCGCCTTTTCAATTTTTCCGAAACAATTTCGGAAGTATTTTCCAACAATTTCCTCGATTTAAATATAATTTTAAACCGGTTCAAAATTTCATTGCTTTTTTTAAAGAATATCATTAATTTATTTTTTTACGAAAATTTTTCGAATATATACAAGGTTAAAAAGTGATCTGGTCCGATGCCTGTAAGTAGATTAGACCTAATATCAATAATTAATTCACAAATGGTGGTGAAGTAAGTAAGTTAGCAGTTTGAAAATGTTTGTAAATATGTTACAAGCTTTTAAAAATATGTATTGCGAAGTTTATCAGACTTAATATTAACTATTATTTCACAAATGACGATGAAGAGTAGTATAGGGGCCCATATGGTATACTTTGCGGACTTTGTACCCTTGGAGCACCTACACCATATGAGTCACAATATTTACCCAACTTTGCACCTTTATAGAGCACCTTGAATTACACTGCTATTTCTTATCACACATACTAGTTAGAATATCAACTCATCTGTAGTAGACTAAAATCACAAGGTCTGTCTAGAAACTATCTGACCTACGTTCATATTTCCTGCCACAGGCATCGAAGCAATCTCTACCAAGTTGGAGTGTAACCACCAATGCTTTGTGATGTTCTGTACAAAATTTCAAGCCTTAAGAGCTCATAGGTGGTGAGCTAGTCGTGTTTGTATGCGACATGATAATCACATTCCATGGATTATGTTAATCAATGAAAATTACAAAACGAATTGAGCAGCGCTATTACATCCAATTTTGTGTTAAAAATGAAAAATTGTGCAAAGAAACTATTGAGATGACCCAGAACGGTTTTGGCGACAAATGTATGTGCAATACCCAGATTAAGGAGTGACACAGATGGTTCAAAAGTGGTTGCTGGAGTATCTCCAGTGAACCCTATTCTGGCCGGCCTTCAACTACAAAAACACCAGAAAATGTTGAATGTGTGCTTAAAGCGATCTGCCAAGATCGTTGTTCAACTGTATGTGAGTTAGAAATTGACTTAGGTATACCAAAAACAACTGTAACTGAAATTTTGTTAGAAAATTTGGGAATGACTTGCATCACAGCAAAATTAGTCCCAAAACTGTTGTCAACTGAGTAGAAGAATCAGTCTACAAATTACCAAAAAAAAACTTGGAAATGGTTACAGAAGACCTGAATATCATGTGTAAGAAAACAACGCATCAATCATCATAATGGAAGTTCTCATGGTTACTGCAACCTCAAAAAGCTGGCTAGAGTCACAGTAATGCCAAGTCGATGTTGATCATTAATTTCGATTACCAAGGTGTTGTGCATCATGAATTTTTTCCCAAGGGTCAGATGGTTAATAAAGAATACTATGTCAAAGTTTTGGCACTATTATGTAAAGGAGTGAGAAAGAAAAGACCGGATATGTGGGTGAATGGAGATTGGCTCCTGCGCCATAACAATGCTCTGACATACTTGTCACATCTGGTACAGGTGTTTTTGAACTAATATGGCATCGTCCAGCTTCAGCAGCCACCTTACAGTCCAGGTATAGCCCCCTGCAACTTCTGGCTATTTCAGAAACTGAAATTACAGCAAAAAGGGGAATGATTCAATGACATTCCATAAATCCAAAAGAATGTGGGAACGGCGTACCGAGCCATTCCAAAAACTGAATTTGAGAAGTACTTTGAAAAGTGGAAAAACACATTGGGAGCAGCTTATTGAATCCAAAGGGCAGTACTTTGAAGGATTATATTATATCAGTGCTATCAGCATTCACTTTTTTTTGAACGCCGTTTGTTCATCGTTCACAGAGTATTTTTAGCGTTCGTTTGCGTTCCGTTCAATTTTTTTTGAAAAATGGAAGTGTTCGTTCATCGTTTGTTTAGCGTTTGTGTTCAGTGTTCACCGTTCGTCCATTCATTGTTTTTTTTTAAATATAGAATTTTTTTGATCAATTTTGAATTTTAATTTAATAAAAAAAATCAACGAGAGTCTAAACAACTTCAAAATGATATATCAGTAATTTTCTGAATCAAATTATTATACAATAATTCGAAAAATGAATGAGAAATTATGAGAACGGAGTTCAATTTATGAACGGCGTTCATTGTGCTTGAACGCCGTTCGTTCCTCGTTCAATCACTCATTTTTGTGTTTGTTCACGTTCCATTCAAAAATTCCAAAAGCTATGCCAGTTCTGAATGAATGGGCGTTCAGAACGCGAACACCCGACAACACTGGGATATATGTGGTTCCAGGACCAACTCAACGATTAAATTAATTTTATGGACTAAGGTCGGATAGTTTCTAGATAGACCTGATATCTGTAGCAGATTAAAATTCTGACATCATTAAAACAAAAAAACATGTCTTATCTCAGGTAGGGAAATGAGAGTTCATTTTTTATCAAATTAATAATGATGTCACCCTTTTTAGTGTTGTATTAATTTAGTTTATCAAGTTTGGTCTCTAGCTTTGGTTGCTGTATTGTTTGTATATTTTTTGTGTACTTATTTCGACCATCACTAATTTTTTTGTGTATTTTTCATGAACCTTATTTTTCTGAGTTTTTTGATTAATGAATTGATTTTTTTAACCATTACCAACTTTTTATGTATTTTTTGATCATTACCAATTTTTTTGTGTAATTTCTGTGTACTTACCATACTTTTCTACATTTTTCAACCATTACCAATTTTCTTGTGTAGTGTAGTGATTGTGTACGGTATTATTCTCTACATTTTCCATGGATAAATCAATTTTTTTGACCATTACCAAGGTGGAAGAAACAATGTGAAAATTATGAGTACTCAGACCACTCAGCCTCAAAAAGAAAAACAAGAAGAACTCTGGTAGCAGAAGTAAGTTGATTAACAATTAATGTTATTATTATTGTAAATAATTGATCATTATTTTTCATACTTTTTTTCATGATAATGAATTAGCATATATGAGTGATAATGATTTGATAAGTGGGACATGTTATTCAACATTAGAAGATAATGGTTAAGTGGAATTGTTGTTGGATGAATTGAAAACTGTAAAACAAAAAATCAGGAATCCAGGACTGGGAATTAATGACACCGTCCCATTTGTATCATTTACTAAACTGAAGCCGTATTACATTTACACAATCACAAAAATTTACAGAAAAAAATGAGGGGATCTATCTCATACTAAACAATGAACTTAAAATCAATTTACCATGTAAGTTTTTCATCTTTCTTATTTTTGTACTGCCACCTATTACTTATTAATTTTTCTTTATTTTCAGAACATACAGGGTGGCTCGGTTAAGGTGTGAAATATTGAAACCTCATATTCTACTTATCATTACGAACAAAAAATGTCATATTCAACATGGGCCCAAAACGCTTTCTTTCTGAGATATTGCCGAGTAAAGAACTGGAAATTCGGCAACGTTGCGCATCGTGACGCCCGTAAAATGTTGCGTTTAACGAGACGAGCGTCGGGGTTACTTAAGCGGAAGTTGATTACAGCGTTGCCACAAAATAAATTATGCCGAGATACCCTCCATTTTTTTGATTTTTTAGAAAAAATTTTTAGGCGAAATTTTTTTTATAATAATGAGGAATCATGAGAAATCATTAAATTCGATTTTTATTGTAATTTTGTGGGATGGTCGAAATTTGATAAATTGATTACTCAGCATCCAATAAATAAAAAGAACAGAAATTTGGGTTAATAGGTGTTAAATAAGTAGTAATACCCCTAAAAGTGAATAAAATTTCAAAAAAATGATTTTTTGTTCTTGTTCGACCATTTTTCTGGTACAGAAACACATTTTTTATTTTAAAACACTTACTTATGAACCAAAAGAAAAAAAAAAATTGGTATACGCTTCTATGGACCTCCTTTCACTTTTTCCACCACCTACCCCCGAAAATTTTCACTGCTAGAGCAAAAATTGTCAATTTTGAGTGAAATCTGGGCCCCCTTTAAAGGCGAATAACTCAGTAATGAAGCGTTTATGACCCATCATGTATATAACATTTTTTACTACAAATGATAAGTAGAATACGTGGTTTTAATATTTCACACCTTAACCGAGCCACCCTGTATAAATTGAGAGCTGGGGAAAGAAAACATTCAAAATATTTCACCAAAACACTCACTTTCTATTGTTTCTTGTTTCAAGGGATGAGAGCACTTAAAGAGAATAAATGTATGGGGTTAATTTGACTTTCCCGAGGTGCAGAGAAAAAAATGGCTGCTTTTGCCCATGAGCATTATCTTATTTTTTTCAGCTTCAAACATCATTTTAAACATATTTTTTGTCATTTTAAACGAGTTTTTTTGTCTTTTGTCATTTTAAGTGTATTTTTTGTCATTTTAAATGTATTTTTCAATTATTTTTAACCTATTTTTTATTTCAAACATATTTTTTATTGTTTTAAATATATATTTTTTTAAATAGTTTTACATGAAAAATCTGCCTACAAAGAAGCATTAAATGATATTTATGTGATATGTATCATATCCGGCAACTGGAATAGAGGAAAAACTTTGGTGACAAACACTTAAGATTTAGAAGTCAACTAGAGCCAATTTTTTAAAGGCGAATGGGGGGAGTAATTAACAATGCAATTAAACGATAAAAATCCTTTTATAAACCAGTTTAACCATTCACAGTTAGTTCTGGAAAGTACTAAAGAAATTATGTAGAAAACGGGTTTTCATTTAGTGCATAAAGGAAGTATAGGTATTTTGAATCTGGTTTAATACTAATACGATTTTAGAACCCAATTCCTTATTTAGCAACTGGTTCATTGAAGCTTTGAAAAAAAACTTAATAAGAAGACTATTTCTTGTTTTATCAGTATGATTAGAATTTGAGCTTTGAACCAGTTTAACAAATCTGGAAAACACTGAGGACATTGCATGAAAAAAAAAAAAGATTTCCACTTAATGTGTGAAGGATGGATTTTGAAACATTTGTGAGTGATTAAAATTTTAGAAACATGAATTTATTTCCCAAATTCCAAAAACATGGGAGATTCGTTCAAACACACTCACCCGTTTTGTGTTATAGCAAAACACGACAACATCATATATGGAATACAGATTTCAAAAGTGTATCGCCTTACAAAAGTATTATACTAAAATTACGTTAATAGGATGTAATCATGTTAGCTATGCTATTACCTCCTAGTACAAAGTATAAACTTTATAATAATAGTTTTCAAATTGTGGAAGGAGGGATGATGACACATCTCTCCTTTCATCAATGGGTTGCGCCTGGCTAATCAAATGCTAAAAACCCTTTTGATTGCAATAGCAGATTCCCACTAGAGCGGGAAGTCCGCTAAAAACTCTTACTATTCCCAATGCATACTTACTTACTTACTTACTTACTTACTTACTTACTAAATTATAACACCACCCAACAATTCTCTGGACATGGCAACTTTTAAAATTATCTTTTTAAAATTGGAAAAACTGACGACGCGGCGTAATTTGCACATGTTCTTATGATGTTCAAAATTCTTTTCACCTAATGTTTTCCTACTCAAATCTAGACAATATAAGGATATAAAATAGAAATGAAAACAAATTTTGATCCTAACATTGAAAATTCTCAAGATTATCAATACAAAATAATTTTTCAACTTCTGAGAATTAATTACGGAGAAACAATATTTAAATTATACCTCTCTTTAACCTCCTCCCCTTTCCAAACCCACCAGTGATAAGAATTCGAACAGTAGATCGTATGTGTATTAGTGGACAAAATCAGTTAGTGGTTGATATTAGGAACCCAAAATTTCGACCTCGCGTTTTGACATGTCTCAGAAAAAAATTCTTAAAAAATATTAATTTTTTTTAATGACCCCAGGACTTTCCAAAATTGTAGGGTAAAGATGTAGGTATCCATTACGCCATCAATCACATTTCCAACCCTTATACTTTTGAAATGGCGACGTCTTGAAAACAAAGTGGTCGATAATGGGCTACCTTGCCTTTATTTGTGAAATTATGTTTTGGTTTTTATAAAATGTTGGACAAAAATAATTTTTGTTCAGTTGTTTTCGTTTTCAAGTTTTTGAAAAATCAGAGGAGTAATCAGCTATACGAGGTGCGTCAATTAAGTTCCGGGAATTTTGCTCTGGCTCCACTCATAATAAGTTTGAGGGGAAAATTGCATCATAATCCTTCACAGGACTACCCTTGGAGCTCAGCATCTAGATTCCGCCGTTTCCTCTCCACTTTGAAAGCCCCCTAGAACCGTCCAAACTTAGGTTCCTTAATGCACTCGTTGTAGGACTTTGAACGCCTTAAACAATTTTGTATCAATCTCCCTGCAGGTGGATTTCAGCTGAGGGATGAGGTGGAGGTAGGAGAAGGTCAGATCTAGAGAGTTGGGGGGGGGCATTAAGATGTTTTTTGGGGTCAAAAATTCACAAACTTTGAATGACAAATGTGCTGCTGAGCATGAACATTTCAGAATCATACTCACAAACAGCTTGCACATGCCTGAATCTTCACAGAACATCATTTTTGGCTCGTATTCTAATGTTCGGACACTCACACAACGATGTTTAAGCACATTCGCGCGCATATGTTTGAGATTTCACGCTGTAAAGCTAGGTTTACACGTTCAAATAATTTGCACAAACAGGGGATTTGCGCAAATTATTTGATCATGTAAACGACTGTGCAGTCAAATTGCTTTTCAAACATGACGTTTGAAGGGTAATTAATTTGGTATGAAGAAAGTCAAGCGCTGCTTGAAAATATCTCCGAAACTGCTTCAAACATGATTCATGGCGCATGCGCGAACTATTTTTTCTTGACGTTATCAGTAACTTTTAAATATTTTTGGATCTTTGAAACCTTGGAAGTATTTTGACTAATTCAATAATTTTTTTTTTCAAACTTACAAACTTGGAAACATTTCTTTTATTATAATTGCCTAGAAATTTTGACAATTATATAGAAGAAAAAAGGTTTAACATAACGATTTTGATTTTTGAATATAAAGTCATCAAATGAAAAGCTGTAATCCTTTTCACTCGGTATTTGTAAGATCTCTTTTTCAGCATTTTATATGCTAAATATGCTAATACAAATTGACATTCAAAAGAAGAAAAAAAAATATGTACACAATTTTATCACTGATAACAACAGTTCGTTTGCGCAAATATCAATTCCTCGTTTGAACGTGTAAACGCATTGACAGTTGCTCAAACCAAAATATCATCAGTTTGCGCAAATCTAGTTGTGCAAATTATTTGAATCGTGTAAACCTAGCTTAACAGATGTGTTTGGACCACCCTCCCCCCCGATCATCTTCCATCAACTCCCAGCCTTCTCCGACCCATGTAACTCACTCCTGTACATGTGTTTGATGAACATTCATCCTTCAACACGAGAATTTTTTGGTGAATTTTGGCCGATTTTTCCGCGAATTTTTCCAAAAATGACACAGTACGTGATTTTGGCCCAAAACATCTAAGACTGAGGTACCTATCTTCTAGCACCCACAGAATGCAAACAAATTGTGGTATCCAGCTGGAATTTCTTTCCACTACTGGAGAATTGAGTCGTCTTTCCAATGAGACCAACCCCAATCTTGCAGTGTTACCACATATCAACAAAAAATGTAATGTCAATGTCATCCTAATTCGGTAAGCTATTCATTCCAAATCACAAATTAAAATTCAGATAGACATGGTTCATAAAAGGTATTCTCATTTATAATATAAATATTAAACTTCCTTTTAATTTTCTCACCATATTTTAAGAATAGGGAAAAACATAACATCCGAATCTCAGATTTACACGATCATTCAAAACTTTCATGCGATACTACAATGAAAAAGAGTATTTGATTCTTTGAGGAGGATATTCTTACAATAGAAAATTTGGTAAATTATGAATAAACAGATTACTCACCCGATTGAAACGTTTCGCCTGGAATATATGGCCATTTACCCTATACAACTTCCTCCATCTACGAGCACCTCTTCTATAAATGCTTCCTACAAAACGACAATAAAAAACCACACACAAATAGTAAAAAAAAAAAAACAAAAATAACCTAATTCTACAAAACATTTCTACATATGCTCGCATCATTTTCCGAGCACATTTTACCTACATAAACATACGTAGAAAAAGCTTCATTCAAAAATTCGTACTGTTTGCTCACCAAATATAGACGTCATCTCCCCGCACAAGCCATATTACTTTAATGGCAATCAACTAACCGTATATGGTAATTCGTTTACTGCAACAATGTTACACTTTTTTCCACCTTTTGACACGACTGTTCGCATCGTTCCACAATGGTATTAGCGAAACAGCGAGCAAATTCCGCAAAAGCCAAACTCACGTCTACGTCAAAAGCAGCACTCACGTATACTCATTTTTCTCTCTCGATTCCATTCGGTATATCATATATTCCATCTATTTAATAACCGTGTGTAAGGCGTAACCCCTCCCCACATGTATATTTTTCATTCGGTCGGTATCTAAAAATTCCCATTTCATCGGCTCTATAGCCTCGTTCGCAAATTAACAACGCGAACGTTCATTTTTTCTAATGCACGTCGGTCGCCCTTCTGCAGCACATCCGGCCTTTGAAAAATCCGGCCGACTTGATGGCTGACGACGCGAAGTTAATCAACTATAAAGCCTAATCGATACTTACTGTCTTCTCCTTGACAAGGCATACCAGGAGCAGGTGGTTCATTCGGGAAAACTGTAACAAAAAATAAACGAGTTGGTTAGATGGTGGTTCGAAGATATTCTGGGTTGTATTTTGATCAATATAAGATAAAGGAAAGTCATCTAGGTCTCGAATTCGAATGTTGATGGCAAGAATATCAAAAAAAAAAAAAGGTTGAGATACTAAATGAACCGTTATGCTGTTAAAGGGGAAAAATTACCTGCATTGAAAATTCTGCAGAAGTGATATGGTGAAGAAAATACGCCATATTCTTGGACTGATCAATGGGAATTTCTCATTGACCGATCAAATGACTGCTGTGGGTACTTGGACAGGACAAGGAATTATTTTGTTCTTCGGTACCAGAGATGCAAGGGTAAAAATTATGGCGCCCAATAGAATCACTTTCTTTCCTTCCAATCAGTTGTTGGTTGTATTGAATTGTCATTATTTTTTTATAATAAAAATAAAATTGGTTCATTTTATTTAAGGGGGGGAAGAGGTGGGTTTTAAAATTTTTAAATTAAATGCACAGCGTAGAAGAAGAGTTATTTTTAAGTAATAGAAAAATACCTAGTAAAAAAAATTTGAAAAAATTGGGAAATTGGTTTAAATTCGTCTGCATTTTTCAGAAGTGAGAAACTTGATATACTGGAATAAAAAATCCCCACAGTTCATGAAGGGTAAAAATATAACACATACTAAATTTTTTAGCAACGTTTTATAAATGTAAAAAAATCTATTTTTGGAAATTGAGAAAAGGATAATAATTAAACATGGAAAAACAGAAATCTCAGTTTAGGTCCCTTTTTCTCAGAAACCACAAAACTTACGACGTTCAGGTTTCTATAGTTCAGTTGAGGAATATCCCAACCATGTTTTAACAGGAGGGTTTGAGGAAATCCCAACTTTATCCCAAAAATTTCATAAATTCATTCAAATTCAGCAAAGTATTAATTTCTTCCCTTAAACTTCCCCATTTTCAAGTTTAAATCGGGCCTCTCGAGCAAGAAACCGCGAACGACAAAA
Organism: Pseudococcus viburni; assembly: GCA_033439095.1. NCBI lineage: Eukaryota > Metazoa > Arthropoda > Insecta > Hemiptera > Pseudococcidae > Pseudococcus > Pseudococcus viburni. Next base: position 286,323 of record JAVBJF010000156.1, on the reverse strand, counting down.
TTCCACTACCAAATAAACGCAAGTTATTTAATTTTGATTGGAAAAAACCAACATTGGCAACCAGTACAATTCACAATAATTAATGCCATATTCGTGTTCTACGACCGAAAATTAGTCGGAAATCGAAATTTTTTCATTTCTAATTTTTCGAGTCACATTTCAGCAACAGAAACCGTCCAAGAGTAGTGATAGTGATGTTTTTTTTCACATATTGTCCATATCTTTGACATTAAATCGTGCCAATGAGGTACAATATTGCACGACCAGATCTCAAACAATAGGTAATTTTTTGAGTTTTTTTTTTTCACAAAAATCAACATAGCAATTTGAGATTGAAAAAAGCTTCACGAAAACAAGAGCGGGGCATCGAAAATACTTGACTTTTTTCAAATTCCTAGTCGTCATTTTGGCATCTCGTTGTTGCGCTGTACAAAATTAATTAATCACTGATTTTCTGATGAGCGGGGAGGGGGGGGGGGTCGGTGAAGACGTTGAAATATATATATGATAGAGGAAAAGGGTATGAATGGGGGATTGGGGGTGAAGGAAGAGGTAGTACATATGAAAATATGACAAATGAAAAAAGCAAATCCATATTCGTGTTCAGCAGGTCAAAATACCCCGATAAACACTTTTTTCGCGATCGTTTTACTTGGAAGTCTCAAAATTCGCTTTTTTTGTCATGAAAAATCAGTGAAGAAGGTAAATTTTGAAACTTTAATCAAAACTATTGCGAAAATGGTGTTTAGCGGGGTATTTTGACCTGCTGAACACGAATATGGAATTGGTTTTCTTATTTGGTCATTTCTTTCTGTATAAAACGCTCAAAATTTGAAAGATCTGCTAAAAATAACAACATTTCTGTACGGGTTTTCGCGATTTTCGGCCCTAAGTTCAAAGAAATCGCCAAAACCAAATACTCAACAAAATTCTACATAAAAAAACGCATTTTTTAGAAATTTTTCCAGGGTGGTCGCTCTTCGTTTATATGGTATTTTTTACGATTGAAAACTTTAAATGGCCGAAAAAACGTAAAGGAGTGCACCAAAATTGTTTAAAAAATTATCATGAATACACCTCTACGAGATGTAACTTTATACCAAAGAACAGGAAATTTCCTTCACTTACGTTGAAATTAAAAATTCTTGAAAATGATGCAATAAAATGGCCATAGCTCCGAAAGAGAGGTTAGTAGGGGTCCAAAATTATGTGAAAAATTATTTCTAGTCAATATACACGACTTGAGGTGTTTAGGAGCCCAAAATCGCCTGGGCCAAATTCACCCCTTATCCGGCCATACCCTTTCTGATAGAGCTTCACTACGATAAGCTTTCCACATACGAGGTGTAAAGAAACAAAGCTAGTATCGCCTCCAAAATGAACACCTCAGAGACTTGTTTTATGGAATGCAAAGTGTAATAAATATATTCGGCTATCTCCTTTCCCTCGTTCTTATGAGATATACATGGTTAGATTATGTTTTGTTTATTCTTATTGAATGAAACGAACTATTAGTTTATCAATTGTAAAATATACTTTCGACTGTTTACATCCAATTTATTACATTGGCGATGAGGGAAGTTCGTTTACCTTCGCGGGTATGTTACCGAGACGTCGTTCTTAAGCATTCAACCTATACCTATCATGTCTACTGAGACACCTCGATCCATCCCTAAAGCAATTCTCGATCACATCGCCGGGTTCAGATTTGAAGCATTTAATCCTGACAAGGATTCTTGGAAATTTTACTTCCAAAGGGTTGAACAGTCGACTATGAATCACATAAACGCGATCTGTTACTCCGTGCTATTGGAGGAGAATTGTATCGCACAGCTGCCGAGCATTTTGAGCCTAAACAATTGAAAGACATAACGTATGGTGAGTTAACCTCATTTTTACTATCTCATACAACAAAATCGGTTAGCTACATTATCGCGCGATGCGAATTTGGCCAATGCACTCGGGACTCAACAATGTCTGTTTCTGAATTTGTGGCGAGATTACGTTCACTCGCACCTCCTTGTGTATTTGGTTCAACCTTGGATGAAAGGTTGTTGCGAGATCAATTTCTCATAGGTTTAAAAAATCCAAGTATGTTGGAAAAATTATCCAAGCTCCATCCTTCACCAGAAGATAAACTCGATAATATTATTCAGTCCGCCTTAACGATCGAGGGTGCTCAAAAACAGAGAGCAGCCCTATCAGCCCTTGAAAGTTCAACTAGTAGGTGTAATTATTGTTCAAGATGACATTGCTCTTGGTGGTAAAAATAGAGCCGACCATTTGCGCTGCTTATGTTTAGTACTTCGTCGACTTGAAGAAGTTGGGTTTGCAGTACAACCTGACAAAATTTCACTTTTGAAAAATGAGATTGTATTTTTGGGACACATCATCGATGCTCGTGGTATTAGACCGTTACCTTCAAAAGTGAACGCTATCAAGCTTATGCCTGCGCCTACCAACGTCAGCCAACTTCGTTCCTTTTTGGGTAGTATTAATCAATTCAACTGCTTCGTACCAAACTTACTACCTACCAGTCATAATTTACATCGCTTACTCCAAAAGGGTACCGAATGGGAATGGAGTAAAACTGAAAATGACACATTCGAACATCTCAAAAATTTGATTACGTCAGATCAAGTCCTAGCACACTTCGACCCTAATGTGCCTGTTACTCTCTCATGTGATGCGTGTGAATATGGCATTGGAGCAGTATTACTTCATACCTACCCAGATGGCAGAAAACGGATGATATCAGCAGCTTCACGCACCCTTACTCCAGCAGAGAAAAATTACTCCGCTATTGACCGTGAGGCACTTGCAATTATATTCGGCGTTGACAAGTTTTATAAGTGCCTCTATGGACGTCATTTTTTTTTGCAAACTGATCATCGCCCACTTGAACGTATTTTTGGTGAAAAATGTGAGATACCAAAACTTGCTGCCTCACGCCTTGTCAGATGGGCTATTCAACTATCTGCGTTCGATTATACACTCAAACATGTACCTGGTATTCAAAATGGCATCGCCGATGCACTATCTCGCTTACCACTTCCTGATATTTCGCCGACTCATCAGACCCTACTCTTCAACGTGTTATTCGCTATCTTTCTTCGACCTGGCCAGACAGAACTGAGATTTCACCAGAATTGTTACCTTACTTTGAGAAGCGAGATGTACTTTCCTTTGAAGAAGGTATCCTGCTGTTTGGTGCTCGTGTGATTATTCCAGCTAATATTCAACAATTCGTATTAGAAAAACTACACCATACACATCCTGGAGTTAATGCTGTGAAATCTCTGGCTCGCGTTACTGTTTGGTGGCCTAAAATTGACAACGACATCGAAAATTTTGTAAAAAAATGTTCCCATTGCCAGAAATTTGGACCTAAAGAGCCAGCTACTCCGTTAAATCTCTGGAATACTCCCGAAAAAGCGTGGGAAAGAATACATATTGACTTTACAGGCCCATATCACAATCAAATGTGGCTTGTTGTTATCGATGCTTACTCTCGTTGGCTCGAAATTTTCATAATGAATAAAACTGATTCATTGACCGTAATCAGGGTACTTCGTGATTTGTTTTCACGATTCGGACTCCCCAATCAAATTGTGTCCGATAATGGCCCACAGTTTAGATCCGACGACTTTAAGAAATATTGCAGCTCGAATGGTATAAAACTCCCAAACTCAACCCCGTACCATAGTCGTACCAACGGTCTTGTTGAGAGAGCTGTACGCACATTTAAATGGAGATTCGAAAAAATGTGCAACGAACAAAAATACAACTCCAACTTCGATCGTCTGCAAGAGATGTTATTTATGTATAGAGTTACTATACATAACACTACCGGGAAAACGCCAGCGGAGCTTTTCCTTGGACGACGTTTGAACACCATACTTGACCTACTAAAACCTTCCGTTCGTAGGAACATTGCTCAACATCAATTTCGTACCAAGGACATCAGTGATCAGCACCATCGTGCTCGAGAATTTTCTCCTAATGATCCTGTCTATGTTCGACGACCCATCGATCGTACTTGGTCATCAGCAACAATCACAGCTCGCACTGCACCCTTGTCCTACACTCTAACAAATGGTCAGCGAGTTCATGCCGATCATTTAAAGTCTAGATTAAATACTCCGTTAACTACTCCTGTCAACAATGTTTCACCATCTACTTCAATTACAAAAGATACCAAGTCAAGTACTCCTATTCCCACAAGGATTCGTCGACCGCCTATACGATTTTGTGAAGAGTTTAATTACTTTTAGAAATACTTATTATTCGTTATCTAAAGGGGGAGCAGTGTAATAAATATATTCGGCTATCTCCTTTCCCTCGTTCTTATGAGATATACATGGTTAGATTATGTTTTGTTTATTCTTATTGAATGAAACGAACTATTAGTTTATCAATTGTAAAATATACTTTCGACTGTTTACATACAATTTATTACACAAAGTAGTATGAGGACTGTAAGTAGTTTTTATAATTTCAATTCTGAATTACAGCGCAAACATCTAACAAAACGGTCCACGTCCACCAGGCCAATATTCAACATATTTAGGTATTCAGATTTCACTAGCAAGCAAAATTCAAACCCCATCGCACCTTCGAAAAACAAAAATAAATGAGACTTATACACTCGAACATCAACTTGTTGAACTCACGTCGAATATTCAAACATCGCATCCTCGCGACACAAAGTACACACCACCACGTACCCAGTAAAAGCGTTTTCCGTCAAAAGATAACACGAGTGGCGAAAAAAAATAAAAAAGGGAACTAGGTAAAAGAAACCGCAACTCTTTTCACCCACCATCTCTCGATAAGACACTAAATCGAAAGAAAACTCGTCGTTGTCTGAAGACTACATCGTCTCGCAAAATCTACGGTTTTGAAAGTTTTCAATATAGTGATGTTTTTTTTTCCTTTTTGTCGCGATGCTTATATGTAAAGAAGTATGTATTGAGAGATTGGAAACCCTCGGTAGTATAATCGCGGCTGCATGAACCGATAACTTTGAAATTGGTTTGAATGAAATATATTTCTTATTTCGTTCCACGGTTACAACAGTTAATTTACATTATTGGCTGGTGATTATATTTTTCATTTTTTATGTCGATATAATTATATCGATATATTGAATATACGTCAATATTTTTCAGGAAACCTTATTGTTTTAATTTGAATATTTTTTTTAATTTTTTTCACAAGAAAATCCCGCATATTTTTTTTAGAATTGAATTTGAAAATTTCAAAATGATGAAATGAATTTAATTCAAAAGCTTAAAAATAATAAAAGACGACAAGAATGAATCTAAATTTAATTTTAATAAATTCTAAAAATCAGTAACTCAAAACTAATTTAAAAAAAACGAAAAAAAAGAGAATGAGATCCCCATTCCCCCAAATTTAATTCGAAAAGTCAAAATTATAAAAATAATATAAAAATTCGATTGATTCTTTATTTTCGAAATTTTGATGGATTGTAATATTATATCGCGACGTGCAGAATCCGATGGTGATTTCGAAAACGTTCGAGAGTGATTCATCTCGTTGTGAATGGAGGGTCAATGTTTAGGGAAAGTACAGAAATAGGCCAAAAAATTGATTTTTTTTTTTTGTATTTGGAGGGTACGTCACGAATGTCTTGTGTATCAATTTTCAGCTCAATTCGTTCACTTCTGTATGAGTGAAGATTTTTCCAAATGGAAAAATCAAATCTTTTTTCAAAAATAAGTATTTGGTGCTGTCATAAGAAAAGCGGGCTTAGATCCTCGGAATTTTAACTCTGGACAGTATTGGCCGAAATTCAGAAGTGAATATCAGAAAATATGCGTCTTGACGACACGAATTCAATGCTGGAAAACGTTTTGAATTAATTGGTCAATTTTTGTCCGAGTTATAGGCGATTTTTCACGGTAAAGAAAGATTTTTAGATCCTCAAAATAAAAGAAATGAAAAAAATTTCGAAACTGATGGAATCTGATGGTTCTTGACCTGTAGAATCAGGTGGTGATGTCGAAAACTTTTGCGAGCAATTTATTTTTTTCAATTTGGATCCAAGCCCGATTTTCTTATGACAGTGTCGAGATTTTCAAAAAATTCGTTTCGACGCTTACAAAACAGGTAATAAGAACTCAACACAAGCTGGAGACCTATTCAGGGTGTCTATCGAATTTTAAAATTCGAAATTCGCTACTTTTTCGCGACTTTTCCCCATGGTATCTACCTCCATTTTTCACCGAAAATTAATAGATTTTTCAAATTCTCTCCTCCTTTTACCTTATCTTTCTACCCTTTGGCATTTAGGGGTCGGCAGACCTTTATATTCGGATTCAGCGCAAAAAATACTATATTTTGACCCCAATTTCGACCATTTATGTTTTCGGTCGAAAGTTCATGAAAATCGTATGAACTTTCAAGCTTTCGCTTGTATCGGCAGACTTAAAGAGCACTGGTACTGTAAATGAATACCCTAAAATAGGGTTCCTTCAACATTTGCGATGATTTTAAGAGTAATACTTGAGTGTTGGAGCATACTGTATTTTCCAAGACCGCACCCTCTTTCGAGACTCTCCACCTGCTCACCAAGTCATCGTACGGAAACATTTTTTCAACAAAAGTAGTAGGAAATCGGATCTAGAATAAAAAGTACTAAGCTATTTTTGCTTTAACAGGGTGTCTAACAAATTCCGAAAATCCATGGGAAGGACCTTTGAAGGACCTCGGAAGGACCTTCAGCACGACCTTTTCAAAATGAAAATTATACCCCCCTCCCCCCCAAAAAAAAACACCTGAAAAATCGATAACTCAAACAAATTTTGGAAAATAAACACCACAAAAATAATTATTTGTTTTTTTTTTTTCAATAATTGAGGGGCTTGGTTCCAAAACTCACTTTTGCCAAAAAAATCGATTTCGTTTTTTTTGCGGATTCTGATTCAGTTTTTCATGCTCTACAACCCTACGATCTCCGTTTTCACGTTAATGTCTCGATTCCGCGAGAATCCGCGAACGAAAAGTGACTTCAGTTCCAAAACTCACTTTTGCCATTGGCAAAAGTGAGTTTTGATGCCAACTTTTTTTTAAAACGTATTTTTGAGCGGCAAAATGATTGATAACATCAAATAATATGTGGTTAACAAAGTTGCAATGATCTTAACGGTATTATAATGGCAAACGGGCGAAGAAATACTACAAAAAAACTTCGACATCCGAATGAGTGGGGGAAAAGCATTGTTAAAATGAACCGGAAAGTCATTGTTGTTTAGGGTCAAACTTTGTTCTTAGGTCATGAAAACCAATTTTCAACGTCGTAATGTAATGAAAATTTGCAAAAATCATGAGTTGGAATCAAAACTCACTTTTGCCATAGGTAATTGTAACTTTAAAGCACAATGGCGGACTACTTTTGTTTTTTTTTTACATGAGCCTCTTCATATACACCAACTTCATCAATCTAGACCATAACTGGCATCGAAACATAAAACGCGCACTGTGTAATCGTTTTTTGTGGTTTTCTCAAAACGTACCTTGATGGCAAAAGTGAGTTTTGGAACCAAGCCCCTCAATTGTAAGAAGTCTTCTTGAATTTTTATTCGAAAAAAAAAAAGAATAAGAAATTTTACAATGAGTAAGAATGAAAATAATCTTATCCCAGGCATCATAGCGAAATTTCGAAGAAAAAAAGTGACTTTTAGTGACATTTTTTGAGCAAAAATTGACCAAAAAATGACCAAAAATTCGATTTTTCGGGGAATTCTTTTTACAGGTTTTTTTTTTTGGGGGGGGGGGATTTTTTTTTAGTTCTCTGCAAACATTTCAGAGATAAATTAACAGACGGCGTGAATAATTTCATTCCAGGTATCATAGCGAAATTCTATCAAAATTAAGTAACTTTTAGTAACTTTTTTCGAACAAGAAGTAACCAAAAAGTAATTAAAAAATGAGCAAAATGTAACCGAAATTTCAATTTTTTAGATGGGGGGGGCAATTTATTTTCGAAGTGTCCTGCAATCATTTTAAAGATAAACCGAAACGACGTGAATAATTTTATTAAATTCCTTCGTCAAACCTATAAACAAATAATAAATTTCATTACGGTTGTAACACACAGTGTTGCTGAATTCTAATGTTGAAAAGTTTCCAAAAATGTTCCGAAATTCGTAAACAGTTCTGGCTTTTTATTTCACCACCGCTATAGCTAAAAAAAGAGAGCTGAAAATTCAAGAAAAAATGTGGGGAGGGGGTCAAAATTCAATGAAAAAATTAGGTAATCTAAAAATCGATTTTTTTTTAGTGGCACTTTAGGAGGCAGATATACATAATTAATTTAATTATACAGATTTGAGCAAAGAAAAATTGAAAAATGACGAGATTTTTGGAACAAACAATTAATATATGGCCTATGTACGAGTAGGTATTAGGTATCTATATCTACTCTCTAAATCAAAATCAGTCAATTTTCGTAAAACTGTGCCTTTTTGAATCAGTGAAATGAATTTATGTGAAAATCTATGATATTTCAATTGTTTGATCGATTTATTTTAGTCAAAATTACTGATTTATTCTGTGAAATGGGGAATTGACTTGAAAATCAATTACTTTACTGATTAAAAAAAACAGAATTTTTTCAAATTTATAAATATAATTATTGAAATATTGCCCGAGCGAAGCGAGGACAAATTTTTGTTTGAAAAATCATTATCAACTTTCAATTTTTTTCTTCAAGAATTTTGAAAAATAACAATTTTTACGTTAAAATTTAAATTTTTGCTTGAAAATGCGAAAAAAGTGACTTTGGGAGGGAAAAAGTGACTTTTAGTGACCTTTGGATGAAAAAAGTGACCTGCTATGATGCCTGTTATCCGGAATAAGTATAAAAAACAAAAATAAAGATTATTAATACTAGAAAGCGTGTTGAAACTAACGACGTTTCAAATATTAGTGATTTATTTTAGCTTTTGGCGGGTGAGTCAAAATTTAAAAATGGGAAGGACTTTTGCTCAATATAAGGACCTCGAAAGGACCGGAAGGACCCTTCGGCCAATATAAGGACCGGAAGGACCTGTTAGACACCCTGTTTAAATCAAACCCTGAAAATGTTATTTAAGAAAAATCATTTTTGAGTGGGGGTGGAGCCTCCATAAAAATTTAGCACAAGGTCTGGGGGGAGGGGGCGGATTTTTTAGAGGTTAGTCAGAGAGGACCACCCTCGACACTTGTTTGCAATAAAAGCTTTTCTAGCTAAAAATGTTTCATCATTTCCTTATTTGCCTATACACCACTAATATTATTTGTTAAAGATGACTTCGCGCAATTTCACGCGCGTGTATCTCGCGAACGCGGCAGTTTCACGCATCGACGCGGGGATCAAAAGCTAAATATAGAACCAAAATACAGGAAAAAAAAGTAAGTTCTTTCCATTCAATTTTCCCTACAGTAAAGGCGAAAATTGTCTCGAATTGTGTTCCTTGTGGATTCATCAAAATACGAAGTAAATATCACAAACTCGTTCAAATTATCTGCTTGGAATAAGCACCACGATGGGTAATTAAATATCGAATAGAGACCTTATCCAACGGAGACAGAATATAATTCTGAGAACCTTGGTTAATGCTTGTTGATTCTCTAGAAGCGGTGACATCCATTCCGACCTCAGCCTATCAACAGTGGATGAGCTCCGCAAATTACAAGTGGAAAAGCACAAAGCTCGCCTCCGTACTCATGTCAATGCTGAAGCTACCAGGCTACCGACAGAAGATGCTTGAAGAGGATAATGCCCCTCGAGTACGGTCTATAGGAGGTAGCCACTGGGCTCCCCCTTACCCACCCGTTAATTAAGCTATTTAACATAAAAATTATTTATACCTCGAAATGTAAGATTATTTCTTAAATAAATGGAGAAAAAAATTATTAGAATTCGATGTATAATTTTATTCATACGCAGCTGTCATGTCGGGCCCGTAGTCCCAGAAATTGAAGAAGCCTAAAAATTTATACATTTCAACTTCGACGAGAAATACGTGCAACAACTCGACCAAAATTCAGCTCCGCTGAAATGTAATGTACCCCTATATTTCGCAACGTTTGCTAGTATCACATCGTAGGACCATCCATCTCTTACCCTTTCACCTTCGTTCACGAAACTTTTCCAAAGTACGTTAGCAGCTCGTAATTATATACAGTTTTATTACGTTGAAGAAGAGGTCTATGTAGACACAACTGTGGAAAACAAGTGCCAACTTTTCCAAAAATATATCTCCGCTGAGAACGCCAACTGGGCAGATAAATTTCTTATACGCAAGGTGCATGGTTATGTAAGAAAGTTCGCCGATTACGATAAATATTTCGACTTTTCGACTTTGGGGTGTCACGAGTATTTCTGTTCTCCTTTTTGGTACAATTGAGACCATTTCTGTAGAGAATAGGAATCCTTTATCTTGAATAAATGAAAGAATAAGTAAAGGAATCGAGTTCCATGGGTGATAAAAAGCAATTTGGAAACGTGTATGTCAAAAATAACAGAGATGACTAGATCATTCACAATTAAGGAATATGCACTTTAAATATTGAAGCGCAGCCAGGAAGGATATGAAGAAGATGGTGCCTTATGAGAATGGAAAAGCTTAGCTGAATGTTCAACAAGTAGTCATTTTTTACATTTACAGTAAAATTTTTCACGAAAAAATTCGTTGATTTATTATAATTGTGATTTGTCAGCATTATAACTGCCCTCCATCATAATTTTTCGAAAATTTTACTCGGGCGACTGCGGAAAACTGGACAGTGCACCGATTATTCGAAATATCAAAGACAAGAATTCACCTCTGAGTCTTCTGCAAGGATAAAATTAGATGGGTAACAAGTACCAAGGGTTGGAGAGTGGGGAAAAAGTTGTTTTCAGATTATTCGGTAACAATAAAAATAACAAACGAAAATTTCACCCCTCTGACTCTGCGCCAATGAGGAATTTCTGGATTTGAATCTGAATCAGCAAAAATAGGAGTAGAATTTGCGAAACTAGGACCGCCAAAGAGGACGAACACTCTGGTACTTTCAAAAATAAAATTACACTTTGCAGGGAAGTATCATTGTCGTATCCTTAAGTACTCCATTGAATTGATGTAAAATAGTAATAATAATAATGAAGTACCTATTAACAATTCAGATTTAAGAGTAAGTACTTTTCTATTTTTCCTTTCTTATTTTTCTTTATTTTGAATCAATTAAAATTAAGATAAAAGTTATTTATTTTCAAAATAAATATTTTTAAAATAAAAAAATTGTATTAAAAAAATTTATAATCGGCAGAAATTTTTTCAATCAAAAAATCCAAAATAATAATATAGAATTTTTGACCATTTTTAAATTGGTGTTGAATACTTTCAATTTTCACCAATTTTAATAAGAATTGGAGGCTCCCCTTCCCTCCTCTTTTATTCAGGAAGAACAAAAATTTATATTATTTGGGGAAGAGTGTACAAAAATTAAAACATATCCAACTCATACAGATTTGTTTTGGTTTTAACGAATTGGAATGCCATTTTTTCAATTTTTTCAATTGCAAATGTAATTTTTTTCCGAATCAAAATTAAAACAAGCGAGGTCCGGGGGACCTGGCAAGAGGGTTCCCGGAAAATGGAATATAACTATCACAAGACACATTTTGTTTCATTTGGGTTGTGGGACACTTGTTTTTTCAAAAAAAAAAAAAATGAAATAGGTACCTAAAAATTCAAAATTAGAATAATTAATGCTTGAAAAAATTCGAGGTTAGAATTCTTGAATTTTGATGATACGTATTCGAAATTGGGATAAATAAATATTGAGTAAATTGCATAAAATGTTGAGAAAAATTCAAAAGTAGACAAATCAGAATTTCGAAAACTTGAAAATGAAAACATTGAAAACCAAAAACGAAAAACCCCAATTTTTTAAAAATTATTACAATAATTAATGCTTGAGAAAATTCGAGGTTAGAATTCTTGAATCTTGATGATACGTATTCAAAATTGGAATAAATAAATACTAAGTAAGTACCTATATAAGAAAAGGGTCCCAGGTGCAATATTTTTTTTTAGTACACCTATATTGTCTTTTTTCAGTTTTTTCTCATATAGAGTTTTTGGACTATGGTTGTTTTTTAAATGGACGCTTCAATTGCATAAAATGTTGAGAAAATTCGAAAGTAGAAAAATCAGAACTGTAAACAACTTTTTCAATTCAATATTCTAAAATTATGAATTTCTCAAATTATTTCCAACTTTGCTTATTATTTTTTTCGATTATGAAACTTTTTCTAACTACATTATTTTTCAAATATCTGTTCCAGTTTACAAATCAGCCAGATGTTCAAAATCTGCTGACGTTATTAAACCTGGATTTAATAAATGTCTTGGCTAATATAACCATGACGATGGAGATCTGGAAGACCAAATATAAACTAAGCATTGAAAAATTGAAAAAAAAACAGGCTCATAAGAGAACTGACTCATGAACTGGCGGAAGAAAAAGAGACTAATAGTCTTATGAGACGAATAGGTGATGTGTTATGGGAGCAAGCAATACTTGCTACTCTAAACAGATTTTATAATGCGATAAATCTAGGTATTGATACCGTTCTGGTATACCTATATACCAAGTATTTACATTGGTATTGGCATATGCGAGGTCTAAATTAGTAAAATAAAGATTGTTAAAGTGAATTATCCTGTTTTAGATTCTAAAAAAATCACATCAAAAATTTTTTCAAGAATGGATAGTACTTTGAAAACTGAGCAAATTTTCATTTTATGACTTTTTGCCTATCTTTAAAACTGAAAGGGCAACAAAAGAAATTGTTCAAAAAAATTCTCAAAAAAACTGATCAAGGGGATGGATAGTAAGTTGAAAACTAAAGAAATTTTGTACTGTAGACTTTTTACCTAACATCGAAAATGAAGGGGCTACGGGTCATTCAAAATAAATGGCCTTCAAAAAATTTTCAAATTTTTTCAATTTTTAATGACCCTTGGCCCCTTCGTTTACGATGTTAGGCAAAAAGTCTACAGAACAAAATTTCTTTAGTTTTCAACTTACTAGGTATCCATCCCCTTGATCAGTTTTTTTTTGAACAATTTCTTTTGTAGCCCCTTTAATTTTAAAGATAGGCAAAAAGTCAAAAAGTGAAAAATTGCTCAGTTTTCAAAGTACTATCCATTCCCATGGTTGAAATAATTTTTGACGTGATTTTTTTAGAAGCAGCATTTGCTCCTTCAATTTTCAAAATAGCCAACATGTTCATCTCAAGTTTTTTTTAGTGGTACCATTACCATCCAAAAAGACATAGACCTTTCAGTAATTAACATAGACCGCGCTTCGCAATGCTAAATTGTCTTATCAGTGGTCCCAAGATGTGTGGAATTCTATAAGGAGAATAGATGTAAACAAACAAAATTTGTTCTCAAATTTAATAGCCAGAGAAAGTTGTAGTAAGTTTCCGTGAGTCACGAAAGTTCGGGAGGTCGTGTAAATACTGTAAGTAGGTAGGTTAGGTAGGTTCGGGTGTATGTGTCACGAAGGCGTCATGCTTCGTAACTCACGGAAATTTACTTCAATTTTCTCTGGCTATTAAATTTGTGAACAAATTTTGTTTGTTTACATCTATTCTCCTTATAGAATTACTCAGATGTTGGTGCCCGGTTTTTATCACAAAGCGCGGTCTATGTTAATTACTGAAAGGTCTATGCAAAAAGATTCTAATTGGTTTACTAACACGATGCAGCTTGACGTCATCGAGGTATAAGCCAATAAGATTCTTCACTCGATCTAATGAAAATCGCAAAGAAGATGACGATGACGATGATAATGAATGAGTGATTTTAATAGGGCGAACCCTAAAAATGAAGTAAAGTTTCCTCTGAAAGGAAATGTTGTCAACATGGATATTTTTTCCTGTCAACATTGGTGGAGGAAACTCTATGATTGGCATTTTTAACCTTTATCCATTATTTTTTTGCCTAGCAATTTTATTTCACAAGGTGTCCACTATATTTCAGAAATGATTTTCCCTGACTTTTCCAGGTTTTCCAGACTAATTTGTTGAATTTTTCCAGAGCTTTTGAATATGATATTCGTAAACCAAGGGGGGGGGGAGGGGGGTATTTTTCACGCGATGTACTTACATCCCGAAATTTTGCAAAAAAATGATGTAAAAAGGACGGGGTCGAACGATTTTTTTTTCAAAACCATTAGATACTTTTTACGAAATAAGATTCAAATTCAACTCTGAAAATTTTTCAACCCACCTAACTCCCCCTCACCACCTACAAAAAAAATTTAAAAGAAAAAGAAAAACTAAGTATTCCAACGCAAAATTTGGGTTTGAAAAATGAAACGAAACAAATGATGCCAGGGTGTCTACCAAAACCAAATCAAGCGAATGAAAATTTGGTTTTTTCCAGGCTGAGAATTCAAAAACTTCTTCCCTCCTCCTTCCCATGAAAAACACATGCCTCAAATTTATAAATTCACGCCATCTCTTGCAATTTTATAGTTTGTACCAATCAATAAAAAAAATCAATAGGGACATGACATATCATGGCGGCGGTTTTGTTTACGGCAGAAAAAAACATCCAAACCGATGAGAAATGAAATGTAAGAAATCTGGTTGGTGATGGACATGTTCATCACCAATCAGATTTCTTACATTTTTCATTTCTTATCGGTTTGGATGTTTCTTCTTACCGTAGCAGCTCCACCGCCATGATATGCCATGTCCCTATGAGGATGTAAAATATAAAATAATTTTATGGAAACATAAATGTGTTGAGCCCGAGCGAAGCGTGGGCGAACATTTTCGCGAAAAAAGATCTTCAAAAGATAAAAGTTTACTACTTTTTCCTCATTTGGATTTTCCAAAACATGGCCAATAATTTCGAATTCTGTTCCATCCCCTCCCATCATCATGGCATTTCTTTCTCATCATAACTTATTAAAAACTAAGTTTTCAAAAAACTTGATATTTTGAAAAAATTCTGTATAAAAAAAGAGTGTAAACTGCCCCGAGCGTAGCGAGGAAATTTCTTTTTTTGAATACTTCATAATTTTAATGAACGAAGACGTGCATTTTGAGTATTAATTTAATGGTACATCACGGTCAACAAAAGATTATGAATAAAAAAATCAAATAAAAGATGTAATAATTTATAATAAAATAAGCAAAGAAACACTTTTTTAAATGATTTATCCTTGTTTTGGATTTTCAAAAAATTCCAGAGAAAATTCCAAAATTCCCTGACTTTTCCAGACCACCAAAATTCCCTGACTTTTCCATACCACCAAAATCCCTTGACTTTTCCCGGTTTTCTAGAGAATGGACACCCTGTTTCAGGTGTTTAGAGACTTTCTGGCATTTTGTTCAACTTTTAAAAACTTGGAAAAATTGGAAAATGTTTTGAAACTTTTAGGGCCTGACTTTCTGATATTAAGTTGATTTCTAAAATATAAAAATTTATGTTTTTAAAAGTCAGCGTCGACCAAAATAGCGTCGCGCAAAATATGGTCTCGCAGGATTTTGAAATTACTTCCAGCGGAAAAAACATATCAATGTTAAGGGGGGTGGTAAATCAATTTTGGTCAAAAAAATGAAAATCGAGTTTTTTGCATATTTCAATTCTTCATTAAATTCCTTTTAAAATGATATATAATATTACATGATTATCATTTCAGTAGCCATTTTAAAATCCATTTAAAAAAAAAACAAATTTTTTTCAAAACTCTTGAATTTTTGGAAAAAATTATTTTTATGAGAAATACGAAATATGCTTGACTCCTAGCGCTCCACACAAGTTTCCGATGAACTACATAATGTCGAGGCAATGTAAAAACGCGGAGCCCATAGAACGCTGCACGCGCTGCAGCTGCAGCGCTGCTCTCAGTAAGAAAAGAAAGTAACAAGTAATGAAATGATAAATGCAAGATTACGGTTAGAAAATTTTTGTTTTTGCGAATTAAGTTTTATTGTTATAATTATATTCCTCAAATTATTAGTTTCGAGTAATATTTCTACGAAAAAACATGCCACGAAGCGGGAAAATTTTTAAAAAACGTAAGAATGTTGGTATACCGAAAAATGTTATCAACGGAAGTAACAGAACTGATGGAATTAGAACTGATGGAATTGGAACTGACGGAACTGACGGTGATCGAGGTGATGAAACTGAAGCTAGTCGATCATCAGAGAATAAAACTCCTAATCCAACGCAACTGAAAGATCCTTCTTTATCAAACAAATCTTCATCATCGTCAGACAAACCTTCGTCATCGTCAGACAAACCTTCATCGTCATCGGACAAATCTCCATCATCGCCAGGCAAACCTTCGTCATCGTCGAAGCGGAAAATGAAAGATCAATTTTCAATGTATGATCAGTTTACTTCAAATCACAAAGTTCCTTCCTCATACACTATTGTAGATTTAAATTCTTTCAACCGGTTGCTAAATGAAATATGTTGTTGTAAAATTTGTCATCAACCAGTGAAAATTTACGCGAAACGAATCAATGGATTAGCTGAAAATATTCATGTACGATGTGATGCGTGTTCTATTGATAAATTTCAATGTAATTCGAATAAATATGATTATAAATTGTACGATGAAAGTGTTTCATTTTATGATATAAATATTCGATTAGTTTATGGTATGCGAAGTATTGGTAAAGGCAAGTTTGAAGCTGAGACGTTTTGTGGAATCATGAATTTACCACCCCCACCAACTCAGTATCCAAAAAAAGTACGAATTCTCGCATCTATTGCTGAACAAGTATGTCGTGAATCAATACGTGAAGCAATCGAAGAAGCAGTCCAACTCAATGATGATAATAGAGATATCGATGCTGCATTCGATGGATCTTGGCAAAAACGTGGGCAAACCTCTCTCAATGGTGTAGTTCCTACTACTAGTGTAACTACAGGTTACATTATAAGACTGTGAAGTTTTATCTAAGTTTTGTACTTGTAATGAAAAATTAAAAAATATTCATGACGATAATTGTAAAGCAAATTATATTGGTACAAGTGGTGGTATGGAAGTTGAAGGTGTCGTAAAAATCTATGAAAGCTCGTTACCGAGTTACAATGTGCGGTATAAAAATTATTTAGGAGATGGCGATTTAAGAGGATTCAAAGCAGTCTGTGAAAAACAGCCATATGGATCAGATTTTGAAATAAATAAATTAGAATGTGTCGGTCATATTCAGAAACGAATGGGAACTCGATTACGAGCCCTGAAAAAAAAAAATCGGTAATGAAAAACTGAGCGATGGAAAAACTATTAGTGGTAAAGGTCGTCTTACAGATTCGCTTATAAATCAAATTCAACAGTATTATGGTCAAGCAATCAGAGCACACACAGATGACTTGGATAATATGAAACGTGCTGTTTGGGCAATATATTTTCATCTTCTGTCAAGCGATGAAAAACTATTACATGGTCTTTGTCCAAAAGGTCCTGATAGCTGGTGTAAATATCAAAAAGCTGTTCTATCGAATGAAATATATAATCACGACGAACATAGTCACTATCCAGAAGCTATCATGGATGAAATAAAACCAATTTTTAAAGATCTCGCTAATCCGAATTTATTGCAAAAGTGCTTGCATAAAGCAACGCAAAATTCAAATGAATCCGTAAACTCTGTTATATGGACACGTCTTCCAAAAACAGCATTTGTTCAACTGCATACCTTGAAATTTGGTGTTTATGAAGCCATAACTTCATTCAATAAAGGAAATATTGCTAAATGCCTTATTTTTGATCGACTTGGAATGTGTGTAGGCAATAACTGTACAGCAGCTATGAAAAAAAAGGACACAGAACGAATCTATAAAGCTGAACATTCTGTTGACCAAATTTTCAAAGAAGCTAGAAAAACGAGGAATATAGCTAGAAAAGCTCTTGAAGATTATTATTCGTCAGAAGAGGATCCAGAAGGCCCATCGTATCAGGCTGGAACCCATTAGTTTACCTATATTTTTATATTTTTTTGATGTTCTAACTTTAAAGCTGTTTTTCTCGAAATATACTTTTTCAATCTTTATGTACCTTTTTCTCGAGAATGGCTGAACCGATTAACTTTTTTTTTTTTCCAGCAAATTATCCTCTACAAATAGACACGAGCTTTTTTGTTTAACGTCATTACAAAATTTTTGAGAGTTATATATGCACTAAAAAACATGGTACCCTTGGAGAGCCTTACAAAATTTTTCATCCTCACACAATAATGAATTCAATCCCAAAATCCTCGTGTTAAAATGTGTACAAAGGTTGGATTTAGTTACCTTAGAAAGCGCAACTCTGTATCTTTTCCAGTTACTGAGAAAAAGGAACATAAAAATGACCATTAAAACATGGATTTACCACCCCCCTTAAAAGAAATCACGATTTTCACAAATTACCCATATTATTCAAATTCAATTTTTTCACCTAAAAATTCAAATTTGTCATTAGGAAGATATTAGACTGCTCTTCTGACCTCCATTCGGTCTAATTTTCACACCCCCCCCCCCCACCCGCCTCTTGACAAAATTTAGCATTTATGTTATCTCAATCTGCTAAAAAATTTCAGTCAAAATTAAAGTAAAATCCAACTTTGAATAATCAATAAAAAAAGAGAGCTAAAAAAATTTCGATGAATTTTCTCAACATAATTTTTCATTTGGAATGAATTTCTACTTTTTTCTTTCAGCCAAGAAAACATTTCAAAAAATGTATTTTTTGGTGAAAGGAGGGAGAAGGAAGGATGACAACGTTTTTATTTTAAAAATTTTTTTGACATGGATATGTCTTAGGGCTGGGGGTTAAAATTTTGTAAAGCGTTACGGTTACATAACGTAACGGTTACGGTAGATCAAGACATAATGACATTATGTTGGACTTTAAAAAACTTGGAAATTAAATTAAATTCTAGATCCAGACATAATAATATTATGTTAGACATTATGTTTGTTATGTTTATGTAACGGTGAATGTAACTGTAACAGTTACGGGTAGATCAAGACATAATGGCATTATGTTGGACTTTAAAAAACTTGGAAATAATATTATGTTAAACATTATGTTTGTTATGGTTATGTAACAGTTGCGGTACATTAGGACATAATGAAGTAATATTAGAATTGAAAAAACTTGAAAATATTATGGTAGATTGAGACATAGCAATATTATGTTAGAAAGTTATATAAGAGGAAGCGGAAGATCTTCAACTAGGTGGATGGATGTAATATAAGACAACAAATATTATATCTCCTGAAAGGTATATAGATAAGACGAAGAGGAATATGTTTAACTGGGTGGTTGGATGTTATATCTGTTCATGGTTCTTGTCTTTGCAAAGTTGTATAAGAGGAAGAGGATGATCTTCAACTAAGTGGATGGATGTAATATCAGACAACAAATGTTATATCTCAGGAAAGGCATATAGTAGATAAGAGGAAGAGGAATATGTTTAATTGGGTAGATAGATGTTATATGTGTTCATGGTTTTGATAGTAAGAGGTGTAATAGAACTATGGCATCAGGGAATAATGGTTGCTGTTGATTGAGATTTTGTGATTTTTATATTGCCTAGTAAAAGAAGCAGTGTTATGATTATGAATGATTAAATTTTAAATTCCTCAACTTAAAAGTTGAAAAAGATATGAAAATTTTGTGGTTCTTGGCAACACCGTTTATTTTTTACTAAGCAATCTGAAATTATGTGGTAGATGTAGTAGTGGTGCGAAAAGTATCGATACCATTTGATACTATTGATACTTGGTAGGTATCGAAAGTATCGATACGTTCTTTCGATACTATCGATACTAGTATGTAACCTATGAAATGCTCAAAATCTGAACATCAATTCCCCATGTGACCCAAATTAACCTCATTTTTTTACAAAAATCTGGACATTAATTCCCCAAGTGACCCAAATAAACCCTATTTTTTACAATTTGAAGTGTGCAAAGTGATTAAACATTTCAAACGGACGCTTCAAATGTGCCAGTTTTCATTTTCAAACCATGATTTGAATAGCAATAGCACCCTGTAAAATGGTATCGATACCATTCAATACTATCGATACTTAACGAGAAAGTATTCGATACTATCGATACCAAATTTACTCAATACTTCACACCACTAAGATGTAGGTGTTGTTGAAGGTATGAGATAATTTCTATAACTGATTTACATCGAGTTTAAATGTATATATATGTGCATGATGTACTTATTAGGTGGTTATGTTACTATACACTTAAAAATTGTTAAAAAATTGTTGGTCGTGTTACTCTGCACATAAAAATGGACATAGCCATGTTCTAAGGTTTTTACCCTGAAGGAAAAAGTGCGTTAATTTTTCTAAATGTGATTTCTCTCAAAATGATCAAGTTCCTGGAAACAAGTCATCAAACATTCACGATAAAAAATAAGAATATCGAATATGGGTCATTTCTAAATGAGTTTTCATTTGCAACTCCCCGGATAAGCAGTATTTCTCAATAAAGATATTTTTTCTCCCGCGAGATCTACAGAAACATAATTTTTGCCACCAATTCGCAATTTTCTTACCAGCACGAAACCTAAAACCAGGAAAATTACCTTCAACGGCTCGCTGATCCGAGCACAAAGCCCAATTCAATATCAAACACGAAACCATATACGTATAAATTCACACCTTCGGCGCAATATTGATCTTAATTCTCGCGATCACATCATTTTACAAAGGCTGAACACACGTCGATCGGAAACTACACAAATGAAGCTCGCGAAACCGAAAAAAAAACAACCAAACCACCACCCAAGTCCAACCGAATGATACTAAATACACGCGAATTTAACCCAAAAGGTCATCGACGACCGACCAAGTACAATTAAAGTAATTACGCGTACACGACGCGACGACCGGTGCGACGGGACGCATCGCATCCTTACGGCTCGACAATATCATTCGTATTTGCTCTTCTCTCGTATATCGCCTCTTTCCTCTTGACGCTTTTATTCGCGCAGTGTCGCTTGGTTCAGTCATCGTTTATACAAAAACCAGGCGGAATGTAAAAATGGAATGGTTAAAAATTACTACTATCTTTTTAATGAAACCGTACGAGCCATTTGCATAATTACTCGCGTATCATTGTATGTTCATTGTACGTAGGTACATGTAGCGTTTATTGTGTATAATAGCGTACAGTATGGTACAGATGACGACTGCACGTATTTACGAATACCTAAAGCAGCATACAAAAATAAGAGAAATATTTTCGGCTTTTCTGTCTTATGGGAAAATTCATTCGTGCAAGTAAAAGAAAGAAGAAAATTAAAATTAAACTTTATCGACGGAAAAATCAGATTAGGCACAGTCTAGTCAATAAGGTAAAGCATTTTCAGAGTTCAAACTCGAGCACATAATGTGACTGCGATTTTTTTGCTGAATATTGTCGAAAATGGTCCCCTAATCAACATTGTTTCGAGATACGACAGTTCATTATGGAGAAAATTTTTCATACCAGTGCAGCCAATTGTAAACCAAAAAACATTAAAGTATGGAATTTACGTTAATTTTAAACCAAGATGACAAAAGAAACCTAGAAGTCCTTGAAAAAGTTTTTTTTTTCATTTTTTACTCATTCTTACTTTCTGAATTTGATTCTGAAAAAAATTATTCACATTTTTCGCTCATTTTTCTACCCACAAATTATCTTATGCTATACTCAACATTCAACAAATAACACAAACACATAACAAAAGCGAATTTTTCGGCATTCTTGGCTAAATAATTAATAAATTTGACTAAAATGAACAATCAATTTTCTAGGTACAAACCTCAGAAAAATTCTAAATGCCGCTTAAAACTCAGAATTAATTAGAATTGAGAAATCACTGTGTTTGGCAGCACTGTACACATGTCAACGTTGCGTTTAGAATTTTACCCGTTACAATTTTTGTTCACGTTTTACCTTATTTAAAATGTTATAATATTATAATTTCATTTCAATTAAATTTTCAATCCGAAGTATTGTGGTTTACAATTGGCTGCCCTGGTATAAAAATTTCCCTTAGACCATTTCCCCATATAGTCAGGTTGTAATCGTACACCGCTCGCTATTCCTGTTAAAATTGATTTTATGATTGATTCTTGTTATGGACACTAAAACAAAGAAATTAAGCCCGTATGCCCTTTTTATCCCCTCCCCCTTTCCTCAGGGTCCACCCCCCACATTTCAAACGTGTGTATCCCCTTATCTATGGGTCATAATGAAAAAATTTTCAATCAAAAGTTGTTCCTCAGCACCTAATGTACATTTTCATTTCTCATCAAAATCCATTTTGGAGCAACTCATGCTCCCCAAATTCGGAAACAAAAATGTTTTTGAGAAGACCTCAAAATCACGTTTTCATCATTTTAAACGAATAGTTTCGGTGATACGATAAAATTTGTAATCACAAAAAGTATTCAGAATTGAATTTTCTTTCCAATGAGCTCTATCACGACCATTTTCACCAACTTTTCCCGACAGAGTGGACCTCTCCCCCTCCCTCGTTTTCACAAAAGTTGGACCCACGAACAAAATTCGCTCCAAGATGAATTCCGATAATAAATCAAATTATGCATTAGATATCGAAGAACAAAAATCGTTCAATTTTTTTCGTGGGCCCAACTTTTGAGATAAGGGGGAGGGGGAGAGATCCACCCTGTCGGGAAAAGTTGGTGAAAATGGTCGTGATAGAGCTCATTGGAAAGGAAATTCAATTCTGAATACTTTTTGTGATTACAAATATTATCGTATCACCGAAACTATTCGTTTAAAATGATGAAAATGCGATTTTGAGGTTTTCTCAAAAACATGGTTTGCTTCCGAATTTGGGGAGCATGAGTTGCTCCAAAATGGATTCTGATAAGAAATGAAAATGTACATTAGGTGCTGAGGAACAACTTTTGTTTGAAAATTTTTTCATTACGACCCATAGATAAGGCAATACACGCGTTTGAAATGTTGGGGGTGAACCCTGGAGAAAGGGAGAGAGGGAAAAAAGGGCATACGGGCTCAATTTCTTTGTCTTAGTGTCCAGAACAAGAATCAATCATAAAATCAATTTTAACAGGAATTTCGCGCGGAAGCCTTTTTTTGTACGATTGAGACCTGACTAATAGGTAATTTGTTTATAATGATTGGAAAAACAAAAAAAAATTGTGGAGTTTTCTAGCCATAAGATATAGTTAGCAACTTCATGATCAGATAACTACGAATTGAGTATTACAATTTGCAGTTGGCTGCACTGATCGAGGAAAATTCTCAACATTTTCTTTAAATATTTAAAAAAAAAAATTACCCGGTCCGATGTAAAAGTAATTAATTTGGGACCAGAAAAAATTTCACAATATTGAAATTTTGCGATCTGCAACTTTTCGACCCCCTGGTAGCCGTCTGAGTTTTGATCGTAGAAAGATGGCGATGGTTTAGGGAGATGTAAAAACTCAAATCGCACCTTTTCAGTGCTGTGTCATGAATCTCACGCCATATTTTCGACCTTAAAAACACAAAAAACCACTTTTTTCAAACGGAGGTGCCCTTTGAGAACTCCTAGCTCTCCCATCTTCACCTGGGGGGCTTAACATTTTTTTGGGTAGTCTCCGATAGTGACCCAACAACCCCAGCGAATTTGATCAAAATCCGAGGTATCTTTTTTTTTCGCGACCCACCCTATAGTTCATTCTCCTGCAATCAGATCATTATTAACAATTACTTAAATTAGTATCTTTTGTCATTTACATTTTGATTGAAGTAAGCTAATCATCTATCTTTCCATTTACTTTCACTAGAAACTTAAACTGTGATATTTGTTAACGTCGAATTACCTATATTTTTTTTCTTCTTTTTTTTGAAAGAAAATAGAATAAAAAATTGGTATGCACGTTCGATTTTTACTCCAATAATTTCAGAATCGCGATTTTTCGTTATAAGTTTCATTCAGACCTTTTTTTTGCAATTGGTTGGAACCCCTGTTGAAATGAAACAGGTCGAAATTCATTGCTAATGGATTCAGTATCATATGGAATTTCGGTCAATTTCATTTTTAGGGTTCCCGGCCTCCAGAGGCCAGGGACCCTATTAAAATCACTCATTCATCATTTTCTTCTTCATTCCGATTTTCATCGGATCGATTGAAAGATGTCGTTGGCTTATATCTCGTTGACGTCAAGCTGCATCGCGTCAGTAAACCAATCAGAAGAGAGAAATAAATAAAGTCTATTTATAGGTACCACGGCAAGGATAATTTTAGTTTTGTGTGGAGTATTTCCTTTTTCTTAAGTCGAGTTTAATTTTCAATTTTCAACAATTTTTTCCCAATTTCAAATTTTCTCATACTTTTAGTTTAAAAGTTCTCTCAGATTCTCTCAGAATATTTTCAAATTATCCTTTCAAATTTTTAAAATTTTTTGAAGTTCTCAAATTTTTGCATTTGATTATAAATACCTTTAACGCACGATTTTGGAAATTTTTTCAACAATATTTCCGAGTTCAAATTTTCTCATCTCGCTTGAAATAAAATTATTAAATAAGCTAAAATAAAGAAATGGAGTTGAACGGAAATTGGGAAAAAATCAATCTTTTTTTAAAATAGAATTGTGATTTATTTAGGGCTTATTCAACATTATGAAAATTTCATTTGGCACATTTTTCAGGACACTCGATTATCCGACCAAAAAATATTACCCGACAGTACTCGATTTTCAAACGTCTAAAAATCGGATAATGCTTTATATCCGATTTCTTTTAAATTTAGCTCCTAATCAAAGAAATTTGAATGTATAACATTCACGTAGTTGAGAATTGGCATCAATGCGACACATTACAAATTTTTTCCAAAAAAAATGATGTCTTCAAGCTTCAATAATGGTATTGTTTTTGTTTTTTTTTCTTTCAATTCAAATCTAGAAATATCGACGTGATATTTTTAAAAAATTTTCCGAAGTAATTTTAATTTTTTTAATTTTTATGACGATGTAATCTTTTTTATTTTTACTAATATCGAAGTAATTTTTTTCAACTTTAGTTTTTCCCAATTTTTTCGTTTTGAAGTTGTTTTTCTGTTATTTCAGGGTTTATATTCTTTTTTAAAAATATGCATGCCAAAAAAAGTTTCAGAGTTCAAAAACTCATTTATTACGTTTTCCCAGAAAAAGCTGCTTTTCGATTACCTATCCGACTTTTTGACGTATCCGACCATCTTCCGCTCCAATTATGTCGGATAATCGAGGTTCTACTGCATTAAAGATAAGAGAGAAAGGTCCCTCGTCTCTATCAAAAAAATGCCTCGAGTAAAAGAAAGATTTCAACCAGGAATTCTCATATCACCAGAAGATAGATCTGGGAGATGCTGGGTAATCCCAGTTAGTAGTACACCGGAATACACCGAATTTTCAGAGTATATTCATGTGACGGAACGTTTTATAAACGGCACCCAAAAACAAGATTTTTAGATCAACCGCAATAGATCCCATGTCAGAAGTATTTGTCGCGAATGATGGGTAGAATGGGTAAGGTTGATCCTGAATCAGACATCATAGCGAAATTCCGAAGAGAAAAAGTGATTTGAGAAAAAAAGTAACCAAAAGTAACCAAAAATTCGATTTGGTCAAAATTCAATGAAAAAATTAGGTAATCTAAAAATCTAATTTTTTTAGTGGCACTTTAAGAGGCAGATATACATAATTAATTTAATTTAACAGATTTGAGCAAAGAAAAATTGAAAAATAACGAGATTTTTGGAACAAACAATAAATATATGACCTATATCTACTCTCTAAATCTAAATCAGACAATTTTCGTAAAACTGTGTCTTTTTGAATCAGTGAAATTAATTTATTTGAAAATCTGTGATATTTCAATTGTTTGATTGATTTATTTTAGTCAAAAATATTGATTTATCCTGTCAAATGGGGAATTGATTAAAAAATCAATTACTTTACTGTTTTAGAAAAACAGAATTTTTACAAATTTAGAAATAGAATTATTGAAATACTGCCCGAGCGAAGCGAGGACAATTTTTTTTTGAAAAATCATTATCAACTTTTAATTTTTTTTCCTGAAGAATTTTAAAAAATAGCAATTTTTACATGAAAATTTGAATTTTTGCTTGAAAATGCGAAAAAAAGTGACTGAGAGGAAAAAATGACTTTTAGTGACCTTTGGATGAAAAAAGTGACTTTTAGTGACCAAAGCCGAAAAAAGTGATCAAAAGCCGAAAAAAGTGACCTGCTATGATGCCTGCTGAATTCTCCCATGAGTTTTTGCATGTTGATTAGGATACCTTCCCGAGCACTTCGGCGTAAAAAAATTTCCCCTACTTTATTTCAAGTTCGGCTCTCAAATGAGCTAATTTTACTTGATAAAGCAGTTTGTCCGGAAAAAATCTTATTCGACAAATTCATATGTGAAATATAAGGATAAGTAAGTAACTAAAATGTTTTTCAACTTTTTTCATTTTTTTTTTACAGAATGGCGATTTATTGGAGTCTAATTCAGTTGAATTTTTGTAATCCAGATCACGATACCCCGGGAGCTATATGCATATTTTCTTTGCCAAGACATACAAGTCGGATGGATGCGACATTGGCATAGCGAACATAATGCAAGATTAAGGAATGCATACCGCCAAAACATTAACAAATGTTTCAAGACCAAAGAGCCATTTGAAACAGGATCATGGTATAACAAAATTGGATATTTTGTATTTAATTTTTTTAAATTTATATGGTTTGTGTTTAAAAATGCTGTTCATTCGTCACCTTTTAGGATTTGCCAATATTTAACGAGAAATCTATTTTACAAACATTTTCTTCAATTTGACAAGATGATTTTTCGTGTATATTTACATAGTAGGTATTTATGATTTTCTTACGTGATTTATTTATCATTATAGAATTATAGAAAACAATTCCATTGAGTATCATATTATCCTCATCGAATCGATAGTGGATCCCACGCGGGGAAAAAATGAAGAATTGACGATCGTGAAATTTCCTTAGACTCAGATTGTAAAATACTTCAGCGGCGATTTGAAGGAAAAGTAAATTCTAGAATATTGGTTTAATAAATATTTTTACTTAATTATACGGAGAAAATTATGTGGTAAGTTCCTCGAAATATTTTCCAAATAATCTGCTGAATTTTGACAAAATACCTTTAGTCCAGGCATTTTATTAGGAGTTGACCCCCCCATAAATTTAAGTCTGATTTTTTTTTCGCGTTTTACGTTCGTAATGGTCCACTACACAACATACTAAAATGGACACCCCACAACCCTCCGCTACCCCCAGGGGAGGGGTAAACGTCCGCTGAAAACCGATTTTTCATGAATATCTCCTCAAATAAGCCTCAAATTTGAAAAGTAGTAATCTTGTTCTACGCGTAATTTCCTATCGGAAAGGTTTTTTCATTTTTCAAAAACACTCACTTCCGTGACCAAAAATTAAGGGTAAAAAACACCTATTTTTCAACAATTTACACCATTTTTGGAAAAAATCTAAACTTTTGGGAATATCTCCTCAAAAAAGCCTCAAAATGGAAAAATTGTTATGAACAATCATGTTCTACGTGTAATTTCCCATCAGACGGGTTCGTTTTTTTTCGAAAACATCCGCTTCTTTGCCAAAAATTAAGGGTGAAAACGCCTATTTTTCCAATATTTACAGTATTTTTGGAAATGATGGAAATACGAAGCTGAAAATATCGTTTTTGAATCCTTACGACGCAAAGAAATGTTTCGTATCACCAATAATCAGCAATAACATCGCGTTTATAGTACTTTTTCTTTCCACAACTTCGATTTTTTAAATGCAGTATTCAATTTCAAACCTCCCATATAATTAACGGTAGGGGTTGAAATTTTTGCGGTGACTTTTTTTGAATTACCCTACCAGCATGTATAAAAAAATACCCATTTTGGGTTCTTTTAGCTTCGTATTTCCATCATTTCCAAAAATACTGTAAATATTGGAAAAATAGGCGGTTTTTACCCTTAATTTTTGGGCAAAGAAGCGGGTGTTTTCGAAAAAAAACGAACCTGTCTGATAGGAAATTACACGTAGAACATGATTGTTCATCACCATTTTTCCATTTTGAGGCTTTTTGGAGGAGATATTCCCAAAAGTTTCGATTTTTTCCAAAAATGCTGTAAATTGTTGAAAAATAGGTGTTTTTTACCCTTAATTTTCGGTCAAGGAAGTGAGTGCTGTTGAAAAAAAAAAACCCTTCCGATAGGAAATTACGCGTAGAACAAGATTGTTCATAACTACTTTTCAATTTTGAGGCTTGTTTGAGGAGATATTCACAAAAAAACCGGTTTTCAGCGGACGTTTACCCCTCCCCTGGGGGTAGCGGAGGGTTGTGGGGTGTCCATTTTAGTATGTTGTGTAGTGGACCATTACGAACGTAAAACGAGAAAAAAAAATCAGGCTTCAATTTTTGGGGGGTTTGGTACATTTTTTCTCTTATTTGCCCGGACTACATAGTAATACAATTAATCTACAGCTCTATTGATTTCAACAAATGCAAGCCCAGCATAAACCAAGAACTTTCGCACGACACCGTGATCAATTTTTAAATAAAATTATACGAAAGGAAATACATGTATATCACGATGACATTTTATGAGCGTTCTCTCTTCGTTCTCATTCTTTCTCGTTTTTTTTTCTTTTAAATGTATTGTGTGTAGTATTGTTTTATTCAACAAGTAGGCAACTCGTACCTGCCTCATTTTCGTTTCGAGCCATACAATATGTTGATTTTATACATAGAAAAGCTACACGAACACGAGGTTTTTTTCCAAGGTAACGCATGGTACATCGATACCAACCCAGTCACTTTCATTTTTCCTCCTCCGCTCATTTTACCCACCGCTGCCCGTATCGCAGTGTATGCGAAAAACACAGAAAACCAGGAAGAAAAAAAAGGTCGCGAATGTAGCGGTAGAAATCACTAAATAAAATGGCTCTCTTTTGTCGATTTTCTTCCCTCTGCTTCGTCCGCCTTCGCGTTATTGCCGCGTTTTCGTACCGTAAACTAAATCGTAGGTATTTATTTCGATTGGATTTAAAACGAAGCTCGAATGAGAAGATAGCGTTGGTATTTTCTTCCTTTGGCACATATGTTTTCAAACAATTAAAAAAATCTCTCAATGGAATGATGAAATTAATGTAGATTGTGAAATGGTGACTCCAAAGTCCGATAAGTGGCGGTAGTCGAGGGAAAAGAGGCAGGGTATTTTTTTTTTCAGATTTATTTGCCCATTTTTCGTTCAAAACAATGGATTATTTTGAATCAGAATTCAAAAAATAATTATTCGAGCTTAATTTTTTGATTTTTTGAACAATTCAATTTTTTAGCCTACCTATATATTTCGAAAAAAATTATTTTTCTGAATTAAAGAAATTCGATTTTGTCAATTTTTTTTGTACTCGATCAAATTTATAGAAAAATGTGGTGTATTTTTTTTTTAATTTTTGACTAAAAATTTTCAATTTTTATAAACACCAAAGTAAGGAAGAAAAAAACACGCCGTTATCAAATAAATATGAATTTTTCAATTTTTTCACTTTTTTTTCTTTTTTTTATCACTTTTTAAATTGATATCCAGCAAATTTTTTGAGCTAAGAATTAATCACATAGATACAAATACGTTCGTCTTCATTTTGGCTTATTTTCTGCATTCGAGTCTTCCAACAGAACTTTGATAAGTACCAAATACCAATAAGTTGCAGATGAACGCCATCTTGAAAAAAACGGTTTTGGAACGAATTCGGGCATGCTTTCAAAACTTCGATCATTGATTTAGGAACACAATTGTCAGCTTGGACAGAGTATTGGGCACGATAGAGCTTTAAAACTTCTGACACATTTTCAAGACATTTTCTTTGAAATCAATGACAGCTTGGACAGAGTAGTGGGCACGATAGAGTTTTAAAACGTTCTGACACCTTTTCGAGTCTTCTTTGAAACCAACAATATTTCAATATTTTAGCACCGACCATTTTCTGAGGCAATCGACTCATGTTTTTTGAAATGAACTGCAGATCCGATTTGTGAATAACTTGGTAAACGTATTTTGTTTCGATATAAGTTGAACTTCTTTTCGTATGTTGATAATTTCTCCGTTATTGTGTATTTTTCATCTTGCACAGTTTATAAAATTTTCTCGATGTTTTCTTTTAATTTATTGTTTTTTCATTTCTTTTCGTGATTTATCGCATATTTTTCCACGATTGCTCAAATCTTCAGGAACGACGTGATTTGTCCAACGTTATAAAATTGGGCTCAGAAATGAGATTTAAGTTCAATTCCAATAGACTTTCTTCAATTCTTCATTTTGTTTCATTGATTATATCAATTTTTTCTCTTTTTGTAGTTTTTTTCCTTTTTTTCTTTTTTTATTGGGTTCTTTTTTCTTTTTTCTTTTTTTCATTGGTTTCTTTTTTTTCATTGTTCTTCTTTCTTTTTTTGTTTTTTTTTGTTTTTTTATCATTCTCTTTTCTCTTTTAATTTTTTCATTATTTTTTTTATACACATTTCCTCAGCAACGACGTGTTTTCTTCACCAGTTCAATGAATTTTTCACTAAACACATCGTACGATTACATTCCGGAACGAAATTTGAATTCAATTCAACCACAGACAAATTCAACAATTCCAGCTCGTATCCGATTTCATAAAAAAATCAACATAAAAAACCGTGCACAAAATCATTTCAATCCAACCCTCAACTACAAAAAAGAATTCAATTTAAAACAAAAAAATAATATTTTTCGAAATACATAATATCAAGTTTGATTCAAAATCCAACCCTCCAAATATAATTCTCATTTTAAAAAACACTTGGTCACTTTTTGCTCAAAAACAATTACTGAAAGTTACTTTTTTGAGCAAAAAGTGACCAAAAAATGATACAAAAAGTAACCAAAAATTCAATTTTTTCGTGGGGCAAATTTTTTTACAATTTTCTGAGGGGGGGGGGCAATTTTTTGTGGTTTTCTGCAAACATTTCAAAGTTAAGTCAACTGAAAAGACGTGAATAATTTCATTTATTAAATTCCTTTGTCAAAACAACAAACAAATTAGCAAAAATCAATTTTTTAATTTTTTTATTGAAGAATTTTGAAAAATAGCAATTTCCACATGAAAATTTGAATTTTTGCCTGGAAGTGCAAAGAAAACGTGACTTTTGAGGGGGAAAAAGTAACCAAAATGCTGAAGTCGAAAAAAGTGACAAACACCCCAAAAAATTGACCCGCTATGATGCCTATTCACACCAAAAACTGAAAAAAATGGCGTAATCGCAAGAAAAATCCCCGAAAATAGTTTTTCCTTCAACAAAAGGTCGAACCCCTCTTCCCCCATCCTTTCAAATCTCAATTAAAAACGTCATGACAACAACTCCGCCCAAGTTGGCAAGTCATCAGTTTCGTTGTGATCACCCATTATCCTACTTTATTTCCTCTCTTTTCCTCTCCGATGCTCGGTTATTTATTCAAACGAAATCATTAAAGCATTCGAGAAAACAACCCTTAATGCCATCAAATTCCACGACTATCGTCACGTACAGTACAATGCAGCGCACGTTTGACATTTCTGTATGGAAATCGTTCAAATTACGTCTTGGTTGACTCGATATAATAATTTTCTTCGTTTGGTGCAAATGTAGATAGCTCAGATCTCAATGTTGATTTCTTTCACTTCTGATTCGATATTTACTTCAAATTATTTCAAATGAGAAATATAAAAATTATTATGAATATCTCGTGTGCCCAAAATAAAAACTTGGGATAGCTCAAATTAAGCAAAATAATATTAAAATGGCATATTTTCCATAAAAAGGGGAAAAAATTCTCACACAATTGAAAAATTGAAAATACCAACGCAACTTCTGCACCATTCGAGCCCTCTCTTCTCGTATACTCATCCCCTAGATGAAAACATTTTCAAACACCATTTAAACGACAATACAAAAACCATTAGCTAAATTACTCCCATCGACCATCGAGGTCTGGTAAAAATACTGTTCCAGTTTTGAAAAATCCCTCACCACATCTAATATAAGTAACCTACTAACGCGATAAATTTCGCAACGCACGTACATCCGTCCGTCTATCCGTCCGAAGACATCGACGACCACGTAGCAAAATATACGACATCGTATCGTAATAATACGCGACCATAGAAAACCAAAAACCAACGTATCAAAATGTACTTTCGATATTTGTAGTTTCTGTTCTTTTTTCCCCCACTCGACAGAGTTTCCAGCCAAAGGCATTAAAAATTTGCGCCACGAACGACGCCCGTATTACGACACCAACTTAATGGCTGTTTTTGGACTTTGCTTTGCCATTTTTTTCTCTTTTTCTGTTTTCTAGATTTAACGACTCGAGCCGTTTGTACGGTCATCAAATAATTCCTAATTTAAAAATCGATAAGGCTTCTTTATTTTTCGAATTATGTTCGGATACCGAAACGACAGTACGAAGGAATAGCCAGAGAGGGAGGAAAATCGTCGTTTGAGGCGGCGAAAAAGGAATGTTTGAGAAGTACGATTAAGGTAGATGGCGGATTTAGTCGAAATAACGTTTTTACTATACGATCCAATGCAATAACTGTTTAATTGGCTATTGGAATTGATAACAATTGATAAAATGAAATTAATCATGAGATGAAGAGAGAAATTGTTGGGATTTTAAAAGTAGAATTTTTTGTAAGTATCGAGTCTTGGAACTCACCTAATAAAATGCATGTTAATTCATAGAAAAATAATAATAAATATCATATTTCAAATAAGTATTTTTCAAATGGAGGGGTTGATTTAGAAATGAACCACATTGTCAAAAATTACAAAAAAATTACTACAATTTTAGAAAGAAAAATTTCACGAGAAAAACAATAGTGATATTAGACTTTCAATGAAATAAAACAACTTTCCTTTAGATTTCAGATATGGGCACAAGAAACTCTACTGCGATTTTAGAAAAATTGGTTCTGACAAACGAAAATCTCAATCCTTCCAAAGGGAATTTCAATGTAGCTGATGATATGCCTCAATTTTACAAATAAAAATTTCTAATAAAATTTTTTTCAAATTTGTTTTCGAAAAAAAATTTTTCAATGAAGAACTTGAAGATATTTTAATTTTGGGTAGTGTTATACTTGTTTAATTCAATGCTTCAAACCCCACCTCCCTATCTCATTTAGTCGCAAAGATAGAAATTTTTGAAATTTGAAAAATCAAAAAAGTGGTATTTTTCTTGTGTTTTTCTCCTAATTAAACGCTCTTAACTTTTGATTCGAACAAGATAGAGGAGTGGGGGTTGCTCCATTGGAAAGATCAAAGTTTTCTGTTCTAGAAACATTGCTAATAATGGTACCAAAAGAGGACAACTTTTTTAATTATTTACAAAAAAAAGAAAAATTCGTAACTTTTTTTCACGTTTTTTTTTTGAATATTTGATGTGGTACACCCACCCTGTTCACCTACAAAAATTGTCAACGACATTGAAAAATCCCAGAGAAAGTGGGCTATCTGTTGCCGCAAGGCGCAACTTTCCACCTATCTTGGTTGTCGAGTAGCGCTCGGTAGAAAGTGCCAAGCAGAATTCAAAAAAAATATTTCAAAGAGCATAACTCAGCCCCTGCAGTTCAAAAGTTGGGCAAACATACATACTTGGGTTCAGGGTGAGTTGTCCAATCATTGGTTGGAAGGAGCGCGGTCAACTATGAAACACCCTGTATACTCACAAGAAAGACGATTTTGTTTCATATGGAATGTAAATATTTCTTTTTTCTGAAGTCCAAATTCAGTTGAATTTCAAATTTTTCAAAATTTAAAATTCCCTTGACATTTTATGTGATTTTGTATTTTCTTGACATTTTAAAATTTTTCTTTCCAATTTCAAATTTTCTCAAAATTCAAAAAATTTTCAATTTTGAATTTTTTGAAACTCGTTAGACATATTTTCTACTCTTTTCTACCAGTTGTCCTTTCTATCACATGACATGGTACCTTATTTCCAACTTGAAGATCACTAGGTATTTATTTATTTATTTGATTATTCTAACTCTAAACTTAAACATTTTCCTATATTTTGTCATTTTCGTCAAGATTGGACTTGGAGAAAACAATTGCTCCACACGAAACAAAATTGTCTTTCCCTTGAGCAGAAATATTCACGTCTTCAGTTACTCATCCCGGGAACCCTCTTGCCAGGTCCCCCGGACCTCGCTCATGACAATATTTGACTTCCCATTCATATTTTTCGGGTCTTTTATAACTTTATAAGATGAGTTATTTTTTCATATCATCAACTTTTCCATTTATGGAGAAGTTGATATAGAAAGTAGAAACCAGATACACATTGATAAATAATATTTAAATATTTTACTACATAGTAAAATTACACTGTAAAAAGGCAAAAAAAATTGTTAATTGAACTGTTTTTCAAGGATAGAAGATTCTTACAGTTGAAAAAACTCAGTATGATTATAATTTGCCATTTTATAGTGAATTTTGGCTTTTTGATACAATTTTTTCAGAAAATTTCACCTTCTCCCTACTTATGTTACTATAAACTAAGATTTGAGAGCTTTAAAACTTTAATAATTTTTACTCTTTTCATAGTAATTTGTTTCAGTTTCCTTTTAAAATAAGAACACCTATAGTCTGTTTTTTTAAACGTGAGCCCTGAGATTTCATAAACAAAACAAAACTGGCCAATGGGAAGCCTTGAAAAACGTACGCGGTTGTCATTTTCTTAAAAAAACAATAGTTTACCAACAAAACATCATATCAACGTTACATATTTGGCAACATCAAAAAATGCACTATATATGGACTAAAGTGAATTTTTTCCATATTACTTTAATATGGAAAATACCAATCAACATCAATTTCATTTTTGATGTAAGGTATTTTTTCATACTATCAACTTTTCTATTTATGTAATTGACATTTCTATTAATGGAATTGGAAAGCAATTTTTTATTTTTTATAGAGAAGTCAAGTACTAAATTCTATTTTCTTTTTTGAATTTGAGTACTGACTTGAATTACATTTTTTCAGTTTTATTATATTTTCTACTGACTTTTCTATTGGTGGAAAAGTAATTTTCAATTTTTTAATTTTCACTTCCCTGCTAAAAATTGTGAATTTGAACTCAAAATTACGAATTTCAGAAAATTGTACTTGAATTGATTAAATAGGTCACTAACATGGATAATCCGCAATTACAGGTGCTGAAATTCATATGGACCATTTTTATGAACTTTTTTCCAGCGCTGGCAAATTCTAAAATTTTCTGAAAGCTCCGAAACGTCTAGAAACTGCTTCCAATCGATTCGGCAGGTCAAATATAGGGTATCTTCTAAATTTCAGCTTTTTTTGTTGATTAGATCAAATTTTCATATTTTTCAGACTGATGAAGTAATTTTGAAATTTCAAAAATTCGCCTAGGTCGAGAAATGAACTTCAGCACCTGTAATTTTGGACATGGGGTTCTTTTATGGTGTACTTCGATTTATTTATGTTTGGGTTCTGTAGTATAAGAAATCGGCATGTTAGCAAAATAAGTTTATAAACATAAGAATGAAACGATTTGAGCGATGGCACTGACCATCGATCAATCGTGAAGGAATGCAACAAATAAAAACGTAAATATTAAATAAGCTAGCCGTAAGTATAAAAATAATGTAAATAATCTAAATGTAAAATACGACTATATAATAAGCATTAGATATTAAGGCATTTAGTCATTCATTAACTAAGCTGTTAACTTGTTTCAATATTAAATAATCGTGAATTAGTGACCCGCGAGTTATTCATTACATCAACAAAAAGTATCCAAAATATCATACGACAGGTTCAATGTTTTACTTCGAGTTGGGATGCCTCCCTTGTTAGGCCCATTTACAAATAAATAATATGAACTAACCCTTTACCATTATTTTGAGCCAAATATGGTTTCTTTTAGGGAGGTAAGAAAGCAACTTTCCGTAATGGAACTGGAAGAGTTATCAAACAGTCAAATCTAAAAAAATGACCACCTAGAGGAAACAATCGATCTGACAAATGATGAAGATGAAGCTCCTGAAGAAGCTCTGTGCAAGGTTTCAGAGCAAGTAGAACCCTGTACAATTGTTTACATATATTTTTGTATCATAATTTCTTCTTGCAGGATCAACATATTCAATTTTTTTTGGTCAACGGAATGGAGTTTATTCCTCGAGGAAATTACTAAAATCACAATACGTCGAATTGTTCCTATTTTGGCAAATTTATATGAAGAATTAGGTAGATGGATTTATAATTTTTTTTGTATTCAATTTTTTATCGAAGAATCCAGCCTTTGGAAAATAATATACGTCTACGATAGCGAATATAGCACCGTCAATCATCTGTAAGAATCAATTCTTTAAAAATCTGAAAAGAATCAAATCGATTCTTTCACACTGTTCAGATACATTTCTCCAAAATTCCCCCAAAAAAGTGACTTGAGTGACCTTTTGGAAATGAAAAAGTGACCACAAAAGTGACTTCATGAATGAAAAAGTGACCGAAAAGTAGCCATTTTGTCTTGAATTTTATGCTTCATGGATCAAAAGAAAAAAAATTCTCAATCATTCTCAATTTTTACCAATTTTTCTAAGCTTCTCGCCAAAAACTGTTCGAGACTTGTCAAAAGAATCCTTATTTATTTTTGTTTGTCAGATTGGTCTAATTTTTAGATATTCTAATTTAACATAGGCTGAATTGGGCCAACATTCAATTAGAAAGCCCAAGCTAGCCCAGTATTGGTTTATCTAGTTTATAAATTTGAATTCTTCAATTCATTTTCATTTCAATTTTATTTATAAACACAAAAATAAATTCATTTTATAATAGATACGAATCCACATTTAAAATGAAAAATCGTCTCGCACCTCATTTGCCTAATTCTTGGCAAATATTTAAGGCCAAAAAATTAAAAAAACGGGAAAGCGTTCATCAGACAACACACCCCCTGTTCTGGAGGCCCTCATCCAGCAATAGTTGTCCGAAGTGACGATTCAGACAATGTGTGTGAATTTATCGAGATGACGTCTAATCAGCCATTTAGTAAATTCGCCACATATGAAGATTTTGGATTTTTAAAAGGGTATATTATTGCACAACCGAAATGTCTCATAGACAGTAACCTTATCAGTTGTCACGGCAACGTGAGACCAATCAGGGACATTCCCAAGCGCGAGCTATGTTTTGTACGTTTTAACCGTTCAGTTAGAAGTTCGTTATTCTTAAGATGTATCGTTAACCGTTGAACCGATTTATGTTCGATTTTGCGTAAAAAAGTTAAAGTTCAAAGTTTGTGTTGGTTCTTTTACTTTATCCGTAACATCAGTCATTATAAAGACATGATGGAACGAATGCCACCATATCAATTTTAAAAAAAGTCCATGAAATTGAAACCCCCTCTATGAAGCCTCTAGATTACAAAATTGAAACCATCACGGCTCAAAATTTGAATTATAAAAAACTAAAGGCTATTCTTTACAATGGGTCAATCAAAAGATGGTAACTATCATTGGAACCAATCTCAAAAAGTGTTAATTACACATATTTTGATCCCAAAATTAAAAAACTTTTATGATTCGGATTGCATTCTAAATTATAAAACACAATTTTTTTCAAATCATAGCAAATTTTAAAATTATCTCTTTAAAATTATCTCTTTAAAATTGGAAAAGCCCGTGATAAATATTGTACTTGTAGTGAGCAAAAATCCTTTCATTCTTTATTTTTCTGCCTCTATTTACATGAAATTCAAGATGAAATCGCACCTAATTTTAATCATAACAGAAAAAAACCTGAAGACTATTTTAACACAAAGGAATTTCAAAATTATTGAGGATTTATTATGGAACAACAATAATTATGTTAATTGCCAATTTCCTTAATCGCCCCTGTTTTTGTTGTAGTTTGGTTCTTAGCGCTCCTAGCGTTTTTATTTTTAACTACTCTTTTTCATTTTATTTTCGTGAACTTGTCGTTTGGTCGTTGTACTTTTTGCTGTTCACGTGTTTCTGCATTCCGTTCGAATATATCGTACAAAAATGTCGTTTTATTGAGTTTTAGAATTCTCAATTTACATCATGGTAGCAGACCTAATATTTTTTCACGGTCTTTATGCATAACACTTTAATTTTCCGCGAGTGTTAATTCCTTTCGTCATCCAAAATGAGTGCCTACAGAGTATTTCCTCAAAGAACCGCGGTTAAACCATTCACTGGTACGGGATACGAGGCATGGCGCTTCAGAATGGAACTCTTATTAGAAGAAGAGGGAGTCCTCGCTGCGGCTACGGGCGAACAGACGTCTTGGAATACCACGACTCGAGCGGCAAAGTGTTTAAGAGCAAGAAATTTAATCGTAACTCATTGGGGAGACAACGTGTTACATTCCGTTTGCCAGGCAAAAGCAGCGAGAGGCATGTGGCAGGCTTTAGAAGCCACTTACAGACGTCAAAGTATTGCAGTAAGAATGATGCTACGTACAAAATGGGAGTCATTAACCTATAGTAAAAGCAC
This sequence comes from Pseudococcus viburni, assembly GCA_033439095.1. Classification (NCBI taxonomy): domain Eukaryota; kingdom Metazoa; phylum Arthropoda; class Insecta; order Hemiptera; family Pseudococcidae; genus Pseudococcus; species Pseudococcus viburni. The sequence goes on along the minus strand of JAVBJF010000156.1, from coordinate 247,694 downwards.
CGGAGCGGAGGCTTATTTCCAAAAATTCAACGATGCTGTACTTGAATATCGTTTATCTGGTGGTAAAGTAGAAGATGCCGAACTTGTCTTTCACGTGTTAAAGATGTTTCAACGAGATTTTCCTTGTACTACTGAATTCCTAAGTGCTCAAGATGAAGGAGATCTTACGTTACCTATTTTACGCGGCAAGCTAATTGATCAAGATGCCAGAGCGCCGAAAAATATGTCATCCAGTTCCGGTGAACATGTGTTAGTTTCAAAAAATAAATCCAAGGTTCGTTTGCGCTGTACGTATTGTAACAAACCGAATCACACTGAAGAATACTGTCGTTTGAAGAAAGCAGCCAATTCTAAAGAAACTCCCAGCACTAGTGCCAAAGAGAATCCGAATGCTAACGTAACGTGTAACATCTGTAAAGTTACAGGTCACAAACCCTACGAATGTCCCAATAAAGCTAGCAGTGCTCCAAAAAAATCAAAAGCACTAGCGACAGCATCATCAAAGGATTTATCTACAAGTCAGCTCGATGAAGATTCTAATGGCGAATTTGCTTTGTTTACTGCGAATCTATATTCAGAGATTGTCCTTTTCACAGCTAGCCAGTGTTCAAACGATCTAGCTAATGATGGAGTTTGGTACCTCAACACTGGTGCAAATGACCATTACGTTATCAGCGATCGTCATCTTTTCAACACTGTCAACATTGATCCTGTATCAATTGATATCGCGGAAAGAGGCACACATTTAAGCAGCTCTAAGTATGGTTCTATTCGTTTAATTAGCGAACCAAATGGAGAACCTGTTCGCCTACATTTGGATCATGTTCTACACGTACCAAATATTCTATTTAATTTGGTATCAGCTTATAAATTGGACGTCGCTGGCTGTAAAATCGAAATATTCGCTCAAACGGCGAAAATTTTCCACAATGATAAACTAATAGCCCAAGGAAAAGCGGTAGGCGGTCTTTACAAGTTGCAATTTAAATACGTTGAAGCTGAAACGGAAAATAAAGCTCTGATAAATGTCGCTAATCAGCAAAACACTCGTTTGTGGCATGAACGTCTCACACATCCATCGAATAACGTATTAAAAAACGTTTTAAAATGCAAAAATCTTGGAACTTTTGTGAAATGTGATTCGTTATGTGTATCATGCCTAGAAGCCAAATGGTGTCGCGATCCGTTCCCTAATCACTTTATCACAAGAAGTGAACGTCCTTTGGAAATTGTACATTCGGATCTCTGTGGGCCCATTAATCCTGTCACTTATGATGATCATCGCTATATCCTGAGTTTTGTGGACAATTTCACTCATTATTCGCGAATTTTCTTAATTGAGAATAAAAGTGAAGTATTGAAGTATTTCAAGATCTATGAAAAGTTCGCGACTACTCAAACTGGAGAGCAAATTGCTTATTTACGTTGCGATAATGGCGGAGAATACAAATCGAAGGAATTTCAAGAGTTCGCGGATGAGAAAGGTATTACTATTCAGTATACTGCTCCATATACAAGTCAGCAAAATGGGGTTAGCGAACGATGGAATCGAACACTTGTTGAAAAACTATATGCTGTGCTGTATAAATCCAAACTACACAAATCGTTTTGGGGAGAAGCAGCTCATTATGCAAACAACACCATCAATCGCACGCCTACGAGGTATCTGCATCAAAATACTCCGGCTGAACTATTTTTAAACAGTGAGCAAAATTATCAAAAGTTGAGGATTTTTGGTTGCGTTGCTCATAGACATGTTCCGGATGCAACTCGTGAGAAACTTGAGAAGAAATCTCAGCCATGTATATTCGTTGGGTATGCTGAAAATGGTTATAGGTTATGGCAACCAGAAACGAAAACAATAACCATATCAAGAGATGTCAAGTTCGAGGAGGAAAAGTTATTCGTCGATTACTACCCTGCTTATCAGTTACACGCACCCCCAAATGAAAATCCAGTTCCTAATAACGCCATTGAAAACATTATTATACCGGAATTCGATTATGTCTCTCTGATGATGTCTACAAGTGATACAAGATGTCCCCAGAGTTTTGGCGAGTTGAAGAAATTACCTGTGGAGGAACGTGAACGTTGGTTTGTTGCTATGAAGGTTGAATTAAACTCCATGGACAAAAATCAGGTTTGGACTTTAGTTGACAAACCAATTTAAAAGGCACCCAACATCTTCGGTTAAAATTTCATAAAAATCGCTCAGAAGTTCCTGTCAAAGTATTCTCCGATGCAGACTGGGCGGCTGATAAGATTGACCGCAAATCGACTAGCGGCGGTATCTTTCAAGTTCTTGGAAATACTGTTGGTTGGTTCTCAAGAAAACAGAGAATCGTAGCCCTAAGTTCCACAGAAGCCGAGTATATTTCACTTGCAGAGGGTATAAAAGAAGCTATATGGATTAATCGTCTAGTGAGTGATTTTCAACTTGGATTGCCTGTACAACCTATCATGGCCTACGAGGATAACCTCAGCACAATTTTACTCACCAAGGACCCAAGTGCAGGTTCGACCGGCGGCAGAAGTAAACACATAGATGTACGCTATCATTTTCTACGTGACGAAGTCGCGAATAACAGATTGGTGATAAAACCTATAAAATCTCAGGACCAACCTGCAGATTTTTTAACTAAAGGCATTCCATTAAATTTACTCAAAAAACATCGCGATTTTATCTCGCTTGAATAATTATTTTTTTTACTATTTGTTTATTTCTTATTCATTTATTTCTTACTCATACGTTTCCGTATTTTGTTTTTTTTCTACTTATGATTAGTTTGTTTATTCTTTATTGTTTACGATTTATCCCTTTTGACACCAACCTGGTAAATCGAGGGGAGGTGTAGTTTGGTTCTTAGCGCTCCTAGCGTTTTTATTTTTAACTACTCTTTTTCATTTTATTTTCGTGAACTTGTCGTTTGGTCGTTGTACTTTTTGCTGTTCACATGTTTCTGCATTCCGTTCGAATATATCGTACAAAAATGTCGTTTTATTGAGTTTTAGAATTCTCAATTTACATCAGTTTTCCCTTCCTCCCAAACCCATCAGTGATAAGAATTTGAACGGTAAGTCTCATGCGCACCAGGGTTGGTAAGCCGTATTAAAAAATGCGGCTGGCTGACTTAGGCTTATGAAAAAAAAATAATACGGCTTCGACTTTCGGCTTTCAAAAAAAAAATACAGCTTCGGCTTCGGCTTTCGGCTTTCAGCTTTCGGCTTACGGCTTTTGGTTTTTTGTTTCAATTTTCAAATATTTTGCTAAAAATTGATTTTTTTTCAAAACTTTTATTATTTTGCTAAAAATTGATTCTTTTTTTTTAATTTTCATCAATGCAGTAAATTTTCCCAACCTGAATTTTGTCAAATTTTAAAAATTTTGATATGAATTTCACTTTTACAGAAACAGAAACACAATGTTGAAAAAAAAAATTAAGCTGAAAAAAATAAAGCTTTCGGCTGGCTTTAGCTTTTCAAATATTACAGCTTAAGCTTTCAGCTGGCTTTTCAAAACAAAGATTTTACATTTTTTTTCAGCTTTCGGCTAAGGCTTTCGGCTGGCTTACCAACCCTGATGCGCACTAGTAGTGAGTCTTGTTTTCCTTATATTCCTTGTTATTATTTCTTGTTACCCCTTTTGTCATCATGCATTGTTTTGTTATTATATTTTATGTTCTAGGAAAAATGCCCTACATTTTCATAATTGTTACTATGCCATACATGTGTCATCATATATGAATTGTTACAACAAATCTTTCTACATTGTCGTTAAAGCATCTTCTACTTATGTAACTATCACATCGTTGTACCATATGTTGTTATATATGTACCGTTATAATAGCTATATTTTGTAATGTAGCCTCCCCCACGTTCCCTCTCCATCAATAAACCTTTAGGTGCAAGGAGGGAGAACTTTATGTATTTTTTTCAAATACATCTATTAAAAAAGACTTTTTAAAATTATAATTTATAATGAAAGAAGAAAAATGGAGGATCATTTGGAACAAAGTGGTATAGATAAAACAAGTGTACACACTCTGAAATGACCTTGACGGGAAATTATGTTAGAGCTAAACTAACCGCCTGCAGCGCTGGCTGTCTATTGCGATGAAAAATAACATTGATTGGTTTAAATGGGAGAATGTGCATTTAAAATTTTTTGAATCGTTAAGGAGGGTAATTTTCATAATTTTTAGATTTGATCTTATGTAAAATTCACCTAGCTTTCCGATGGTGTAATTACTTTTTGATTTTGTGCGATAGTTTTCGAAAAAAATTGAGATAGACAGTAAGGTGTTGTAGATTGTAGACTAGATTTTTCAGGTTTTTTTATTGTTTATTTCAATTTTTTTGAAAACTATCGCACCTAATCAAAAAGTAATTACACCATCGGAAAGCTCGGTGAATTTTACATAAGATTGAATCTAAAAATTATGAAAATTACCCTCCTTAATGATTCAAAAATTTTAAAATGCACATTCTCCCATTTAAACCAATGTTATTTTTCATCGCAATTGGCAGTCAACGCTGTAGTGGGATAAATTAACTCTAACATACTTTCGCGCCACGGCCAGAACACGGCGGCTTATGGGAGTGCGTACACTTGTTTTATCTATACCACTTTGATTTGGAAGTATATCCCAAGAGGGCTGACATCATTCTATACTGAAATGTACTGTGGAATCAACCGGGTGTTCGACAGGTGGATTCCACAGTGGTGTCAATATACGCGTATTCTTGCACGTGTACTGACATCAGATTCAAATATTGGGATACAAAAGAGTATTTCAAATTCTATGCTGTAAGTACATATTACTTAAATTGATAAATGATGTAAAAATTTGTTAGCGCACTCTACTGCCTTACTTGTTAATCATAACATATGCCGATTCTTCCACACTCTCATTCCGAATCAGTGAAAAACCACTGATGGCACTGATAAACAGTCAGAATTGCAGCACAGGAAAAATCAGTGAAATTCGCTGATTTTCAGTCATTTTTCACTGATCATTCAAAGAATTTTACAGATTTTTCAGTAAATTTCATAAATATCACTGAGTTTTTAGTGAATTTTCACTGATTTGTTTTCAGTGAAAAAAATTTCACTGATTTTCTCCTGTGCTGCAATTCTGACTGTTTCTCAGTGATTTTCGGTAATTTTCACTGATTAATAATTGAGAGAGCAGATGGAAATGGATCTGACAACTCTGACGATGACGATGATTAACGATTTAACGAATAAAATCACTTATACTTATATCTATATGATTATCTGACTGATTTTCAGTTTTTTAATTTTTTTTTCATTATTCTTGATTTTTTCAAGTTCTGTGCTGGGTTTGGGGTATAGGTAGACCTATATGAGCTTCATACAGAAAATGCGCGATTATGCGCGCAATTGCGTGAATATTCTCTCAAAAAGATTCTGCGCGAAAATAGACATCATTAGATGTCAGTCCTGTTGGGATATTTGTTACATCGGTAGCATGATTTCCAACCTCATTCCATTATTAGAATGTAAGTAAGTATTCATAATCAATATTTGTACTGAAATTCGTGTTCTATAAGTGTGCATTCGATTACAAAATTGTAAATGAGATACAACTTTCCTTCATCATTCTACTCCACTTATCAAACTACATTTTTTCTTTTCACATAAATTTTAATTTCAATACTCAAAACGCAAAAGATTTTGGAAAACAATATTCCTCAAACCAAGCTCGGTAAAAAAAAGAAAAAACTTCACACAACGAATTGAGATAGCTTACCTGTAGCATACGCCGGATCAGGTTCATCGTCATCTTCATCGGAAACACCACCACCTCCTGCAGCAGCAGCAGCAGCATAACTATTATGATGCACATAGCAATGCGGATGATGGATAATGGGGTGATGGATAAAACAATTCCTAACCTCTCTTACATCACCTCTCCTCATACTGCCTCGAGTGTACAATGTGTTCGTGGATGTGGCAGCAGTCATGCTGCCACCAGCACCGCCATGGCCTCCGTGGCCGGAATGATGATGATGATGATGGTACGATCTGGGATACGTATTCATGGCACTGGGCGGCCGGCTATTGCTGGCTGCCTCCAACAACAACGTCAAAGGTCTTCCGGCCGGCACAGGGCCGGTGAATTCGATATCGGCGAAGGATGGCCGACGTGATAGGTTACTGGTAACTGGAGGGTAATCATCGTCGCTGCCGCTGCCGACGTTCGAGCTGTTGTGATTGTTATAGCATCCGGACTGATGATGTTGCTGGGCTGGCGGCGGCGGAGGCGGTAGTTGACTTTGATGCTGAGATATGCCCAGATGGCCGTAGATGTGCTGAGGTCGATGGTAAGCCGATGGTGCGGCCGGAGGTGGCGGAATGATCGAGGTAGAGGGCAGGGAGGAGGCGAAATGCGATACGCTGGCGAATGAGGTGGAGGTGTTGCGACGAGGCGATCGGGCTCGGTCTGAGACCGTGGCCGCGCTCCAGTAGCCCCAGGCCATTTTTCATTTAATCCAATAGGTGGTGAGTTAGGACCCGCGGAGGGGTGGATGAACAGTGGTTCGAGCCAGGCTGATTTGGTTTTTTGAGTAAAATGCTGAGATGGAGAGGATTTAGTGTTTATGGTTGTCTCAGGGTTGAGTAGACATGCTGCGTGTACCTTTCGGATAGAAATATTGGATGAATTTAGAAGTGAAGAGAGAAATAACTGAGTCAGCACAATTGGTGTTGCTGTTGGACAGTTGAATATCAATTTTTTGCCAACATTCTGAAATTAGCATAACAAGGTTTGAGAAAACTTCGCTATTTCATTTTGATGACTATTTTTTCTTATTACGCCTGGCCCTGGAAGATTTTTCCATTCATCACTCATCAGATAGTAGTTCACTTCTAATGTACAAACAAGGAAACAAATGTTGTGCTGACTCAGAAACAGTAGGTAGAAAAGTAAATCTTGGTAACGAATCCGAAATGAATTTAGAATGCAAAAATTATATTTTGAGCAGGAGATTTGTAGGTTTCAATATTTGCTTTCAAATCACAAAATCAAAAGTCAAAGTATGCACCTACACAAAGACTTCAGTACTAAAAATAGAAAAAGACAATAAGAAAATCATCAATAAGGGATTGAAATACCTATAGTAGGGTCTCAATTTCACAAAAAAACACGTCCGCTCGACTGAGCTGTAAAAAACAATTTTATGATTGATTCGTGTTTTAGACATTACAACAAACAAATTTAGCCCAGATGCCTTTTTTTACCCCTCCCCTCTTTCTCAGGGGCCATCCCCCTTTCTTAAAAACACGTGCAGCGGAAAAATCAGCGAAATTTACTGATTCTCCGTGATTTATCACTGATTATTCAAAGAATTTCACAGATTTTTCAGTAAATTTCATAAATATCACTGAGTTTTTAGTGAATTTTCACTGATTTCCAATAATTTTCTTTCACTGATTTGCTTTTAGTGAAAAAAATTTCACTGATTTTACTGTGCTGCAATTCTGACTGTTTTCAGTGTTTTTTGATAAATTTCATCGATTCAAAAAAGAGAGAATACGTATCTGATTATTTGAGCAAGAAAGTATTTTCACTTTTTATGCTTTTTCTAGATTTTACATTGTTTCAGCTTATCACTTATTTTCAAGTTTATTTCGCAATTAATGAAATTTTGAAACGAATGGTACAATAGCAACTTTCGGGCCGCTGACACATATTTTGCGTGATAAATTTCTCAAAAAACAAAACATTTCTTATTTTTCAATACTAAAAAATGCAATTTTGATTTTTCCGTGCCATTTTCAAGAAATTTTCGACTTAAAATTCTGGAATTTTACTCAAACGATTTTTGAGAATTTTTAGCCAGATCAATTTGAAGTAGTATTTGGCTCGACGAGAAAAATAAATGTCAACCAAAGTAATATAGACTTCATAATTTGATGTAGAGAAAATTTGAGCCAAATTTCGTACCCCTCTAATTTTCTATTGAAACATCGAAAAATGATGGAAAATTTCGAATAACGAGTATTCAAAGTAAGTAATTTTTAATCATGATTCATGAATTTACAATTTTGTAGCTCAGCAATGTACCTGCTTTCAGAGTAGGTATCTATTTGATTTTTCAATTTTAACCAATATTTCAGAAACTGTGTTCGATTTTTTTATTGAAAATTAGAGAAGGGGAACGAAATTTGGCTCACATTTTCTCCACATCAAATTATGACCATTTCTGGTTTTGGCCTGAGGCTCAATATGATGAATTGTTGAGAAAATTCGATCCCTGGGGTTATGGCCAAAGGTTTCAGGTACCCAAATCACGTTTTGTTAGTTTCAAAAAATCAAATGGCGAGGACGCAAGGGCGAAAAAGGCTATGGGTGTCGGTATTTGGGTCAGGTACCTTATGAATGAGAGGTAAGGTGGGGATAGGCACACAGGAGGGGGAGAGATAAAAATTAATACCACCACTTTACATAATATTAATATTTTCATGTCCACAACATGCACTTCAGTAATGATTTTACACCTATTATCACGTTTTCAATAATAAAGAAGTTATTGGGATATGTTTTTGGTGAACAGAATAGTAAATACATTTTACTTAGTTGGTAATATCATTTTGTTGGAATTGCTGTGCCGAAAGAACTTAATTCGCGTTGTATTTATTTGAAAATGGCATTCATAAGTTGGAAACGTGTTTTATTCTATTCATCGTTATATTTTGTTTTAAAAATACTCCTACATTTCCCAAAACCCCTTTCCTTCAAGGGTCTCGATCTCCTCCGCTAATGGTCGTACAAAAAAATCGTTTATACAAGAAATATTGTAAATTGGGGAGAGAACAAAAAAGTACTGAACTATTTTTACCCTAAAATCAACCCCTGGGGAGCTAATGTAAAAAACCCGTTGGGGGGGGGGGGTGGTGGTTGTTAGCATCTGTTGGTTGGAGAGCACACATGTGCTCTTCCATTTTTCGGTAATAACTTGGATAATCGTGCGAATTAAGTAGTGCGGTTTGTTTTATTTTGTGTACTTAGTGCTTATGCACTCATTCATTTATTAATCGAATCGATAATTAGACTTAATCTCAAGTAAAATAAATACACAACTGAGAATAACAAGTGTGTTCGGAACTCGCCACCGACATGGCCGGTGGTCGAGGCGGAAGCAGTGCTTCAGATAGTCGCAATTCTACTCGTTCTGTACGTAACACTTCAAATTCGTCATTAAATTCTACAGCTGATTCGCCAAAAACTAAAAAACCTAAACCCGGAGGTGATCAGAACACTGAAGACATGGACACGTCGGAAAATAATGTAAAATCTACGTCTAAACGTAATTATGAGCATATAAAATCTCAAGAAATTGACTCTAGTAATTCTATAAACGTTTTAGATAAAATGTGTGATGAATTAAAAATGAAAATACGAAATTCAGGCCTAACCGAGGAGGTAGAAATGGATCTAGTCGAGTGCCTCGATGACTTTATGTCTCAGGTAGATACACATTTTTGTAATCTTGAATCACGATTTAAACAGGCTATTGAAGAAATTTACACGTCCGAAAAGTTCAAATCCACGGTGGAATTAGAATGCAAAAAACAAATCGCGGAGATAATGGATAAGAACAGCATTGAAAATTCCATCACACCGCTTCGCCACCAGGCCACTCAATCGTCTGTACTTACACCACCTAATCGTATAAATAACCTCGACTCAAACGTACATCAAAATAATCAAGATTTCCCCATATACGATTCTAGAATCAGCTCACGTTCAACTCCAGCTAATCGTAGCTACGCGGAAGCCGCCGATACCAATCTACCATCACACATACCTCGTGATCTATATAAAGTTCTAATAAAATATAAAGCTGATGTTAAAAGTACAATATCAAAACTAACAGAACTCGTAGACCCCGCTAAAAACTTCATTACTATTAAAAGTCGCGTAATAATACGTAAAGGTGAAAATTCCGGCGCCGTAATCGCTCAATTTGGAAATCAGGCCAAGATGGAAGCATTCTTAATCCTTATCAACCATGACGACAATCTAAAGGAAGCTTTTGAACTGAAAGAAATCAAACCACTTCTACCTGCTATCACAATTGCTGGTTTAGATCACACTATCACATCTCGATATCTTGAATGGGCGATTGAAAATGAAACTAAGGTCAAACCTACCAATTTATACATCTTTCCTATGAAGCCTAGAAACGACGTTACCTCTGCAGTCTTTAATACTACACCGGAAGCCTTCAGACACTTAATGCGTGCTAAGAAATTACAAATTGGCTGGTCCATCTGCCCAATTTACCTCAACGTGTCCGTAAATCGATGTTCTAAATGTTTAACGTATGGTCATCGCCAAAAATATTGTACAGCTACCACCCCAGCCGATAAAAAGTCACCTGTTTGCTATGGCTGCATCGCCGAAAATCATAAATTCAAAGACCACAAATGGTTCCAAGGCCTGGACACCAATCATCCGCCAACCGACCCTAATTGCCAGACGTATTTAAAATATTGGCATACAGTCTTTGAACGGACGGATTACATATCCAAAACGGTAATAATTTAGTTGGCATCATTACCCAACTCACAATTGTACTTTATTATCAACGTTCGATCATCCTCGGTAATTTAAACTATCATGGTAAAAATCTCAAACTAAATTCAAAACCATTTGTTCATTATTACATAACATATCGGTTCCTACCAAATTAAAACAAACAATTTATTCAGTCATCGAATATATCTAAATCTAATTAAAACCAATCTTCAACTCGTTTCCAATCCCAAAACAATCAAACCACAAACCTGATCTAAGGCTACGTATGTGTACCCATTCAAACTCAATCAAAACAAATAATAACAATCGTAAAGATCGACAGTTTTCTATTACACTTTCCCGAACCTTCACATACAGTACAAAAATTTCCAAAATTCTAATTTACTTTACTGTAATTTGTAATTTAGCAAAAATTCATGACAGATTAATAAATCTTGGCTGTTTAATGACCACAAACATCCACCCAAATAAAAACACTGGGAATAAATTTACTGTAGCAGATAAAGATAGTATTAATCATGTTTCACAAACGTTAACGAACTTGATTCATACAATTATTCATAAAATTCCATCCTTTAATGAAAATTTTCTAATTAATTTTAATAAATTACTGGACAACATAACTTATCAGTTCAACGAATTTGAATCAACAAATAAAAAAAAAAAAATTTTGGCTTTCGGCAGTAATGAATAACAACAGCATCTTTTTTTTTTAAGACTTGAAACATTAATTTACAATTTTTCATAGAATTAAAGGTTCCCGCATCAAAATTCTTGTAATTATATTAATATTAATTGCAGCTATGTTTATCAAAATAATTATTAACTCAATAATTAACCATTATATTACAAAAAAAAACAAAAAAAATCAATTCCCTGGCTATTCAATACAAATTACCTATCAAACTACCTACTATTTGAAATGCAGTTTTTATTATTTTATTTTTTTTTCTCTATCTATAAAATTTTCACCCTTGAAACTCGATTCTACTCACATACTTACCGACATGTATGTAATTTTGATGAGTAAGTGTTCAAATCTCACCACATAATTATCTATTAACCCCCTAAAAAATTTAGCCTGAGGTCTGTGGGGTGGTAACTCTTTGGGGTTACTCAAGGGACCAATCTCGACAATTTTCCGCAATAAAAACTTTGCTAGGCAATAGTATATTATGCAACAAGGGAGATAAAGTGATTTTCGACGAATTTTGAGGTTTATTGCCCGAGCGAAGCGAGGGAAATAACTCAAAATCGTCGAAAATCATGTATCTCCCGAGTTGCATACGATATTTTTCATTGTAGAGGGAGTAAAAGTCGAGTTTGAGCACTCGAGCGATTCGCGAGAGGGAGTAAAAGTAGACTTTTACTCCCTCTGCAATGAAAAAATGTTTTTCTGTCCTAGTTCAAGTATAAACTCGGAATTTTTCAGTTGAGCAGAGGTAAGTAAGCAAATATTTTTTTATGTTTACTTTAGGTCCTAGTACACGAAAGTATTACTTCCGTGGTTAGGTATATGAACGAACGTATGCGCAAAAACCTGGGTTTTCTTCCAGAATACAAGGAATTCAAAGGTACGGAAGTAAGATAACACAGCTAGATCGACATTTTTGAACTTTTGAAATGCTGCTTGAACTTAAATGGGTGATTTTTATAGAATTTTTCACGCTGATCACGAAAAAAGCAGTAAAAAAAGTTCCATCACCCACGGATTTTTCACAATTTGAATTTTTTGTTGAGCAGTTTTTCTACTTTTTTTGATAACTTTAACACTTAAAATCGATTTTCTGAAAAAAGAAGAGGTTTTACGAAAAAAAAAATGAATAGAGCATAAATTGTAGAGCGTAAAATTTCCTTTCTGTTAGAGTACGATTAGTTTTTTTCTAAGAAGGCTTAGCTTCCGAGATATTTTAGTTCAAAGTTCAATTTCTTTTTTTGAATTGAAAATATCTCAAAAACTAAGCCACCTAAGAAAAAAACCAATTAGACTCCACTGAAAGGAAATTTCACGCTCTACAATTTACGTTCTATTCATTTTTTTCGTAGAACTCTTTTTTCGCCAGAAAATCTGTTTTTTTTTGTAATGAACCGCATTTTTATCATTTCCCATTTGCAACAATGGGAATATCAAAGAGCGGCAAAACGACAATTTTCTTTCTACGTAATTGATTCTAATTGGTGTTTCTCACCTACTTTTTAGTGCAGAGTTCGAATATGATTTCAGTTTTACCCCATCGCATCCGGATTTCTTATAATTGGAATTTTTTTGTTGAAAATTCGTTTTACATTTTTTCATGTAAATTTTGACCATTAAAGTCAATTTTCTGGCAAAAGAAAGGGTTCTACGAAAAAAATGAATAGAACATAAATTGCAGAGCGTGAAATTTCCTTTCAGTGAAGTCTAATTAGTTTTTTCTTGGGTGACTTAGTTTTTGAGATATTTTCAATTCAAAAAAAAAGTTCAACTTCGGACTAAAATATCTCGGAAGCTAAGCCTTCTAAGAAAAAACTAATCGGACTCAACAGAAAGGAAATCTTACGCTCTACAATTTATGTTCTATTCATTTTTTTCGTAGACCCTTTTCTTTTTTCAGAAAATCGACTTCAAGTGTCAAAAGTTATCAAAAAAAATCGAAAAACTTCATCAAAAAATTCAAATTGTGAAAAATCCTTAGATGATGGAATTTTTTCACTATTTTTCTAGTGATCAGTGCGAAAAATACTATAAAAATCACCCATTAAACTTCAAACAGCATTTTGCATGTCGACCACTGTAATTGGTCAATATTTTTCATCAATCTTACTCGCGTTCCTCATAAATTATGGAACACGACACGGTGCGGTGACGAAAACTGGCTCTGAAACCTGGCATCTTACAATAGATGGAGGAAACTTTCAAATAAATATTATAATTTTGAAATAATTCATTTTCCAGAATTTCCAATTTTTTGGGTGATAGGTGGAATGAAATTGAGGTAATTGTCGGTTTTAATATTTATCTGCGCAATCTTTAAAAAATCTATTTTTCACTCCTTCAAAACCTCCCCCCCCCCAAATTATACTTTCATTTAAATTAATTTTTTTAATTAAAACTTAGTTTATTTTTATAATTATAGGTTCGTTCGAGCGCTCCAAAAATTATGAAAAAAAGATTTGAAATTCATAATTTTCAGAAAGTCTCAGGGTGCCTTTCCACTAACAAGGGTCACCCATTACCATTGACTTTTATACATTTAAAATTTCATTACCATTTTTTCGATGATAAGTTCTTGCAGAATTTGTTTAATGTTGATAAAATTGGTGTTTAAACGTAATACACGAAACGACACCTTTCAATTTTTATCAATTCTACACTAAAAGATGTGATTTGATGTGAAGTTTTAGAAAATAATGATAGGTAACCACTTATTTTTACTACGATAAAATGAGCATTTTACACCATTGGCATTTGGTGGGAACGCATCTTTGGTTAATGTAAACAAAAAAATTATGAATTTCACGATTTTTTTTCATAATTTCGGAACGCTCGAACGAACCTTATATTGGTAACCATGAGAGAAAATTTATGAAACAAAAATATTTTCAGCTGGACATAAAGTACATACAATTAGGTAGAAAGCAGAAATACAAAGCATAATATTAAGAATATGAATAATTATGACAAGTAAGATTTGAATCTTTTATTTTTTTCCTGCTGCAGAAACATCTCTCTGCACTCGAATTCATCACACCGAGATCAAACGCGCAATCTCACCAATCACTCAAATATCAGCAATATTTCCCAAATTCATTCAACTCGCAATCAGCAACTCGAGCACAATATTCGCCCAAATCCAACTCGCAATCCTTAAACCATCGTTTCGAAATTTTCATACGGTACATTTCGCAAATTCAGCCCTACATTCAACGCACACCACGATTTCCAACCTCGAAATACATTTTTTACCCAATGTCGAACTAATCTTCGCACCATTTCTAAAATTTATAAACAATCGAGAGCAGGTCGAACAAAAAACCGACGAAAATGAAAATCGTACTACTCTGATTACACCCTGCCCCCGGTTTCTTTTCATATCCACCATGGGCATCGTATCGATTGAAAAAGAGCCACCAGAACGAGAAACGAAGAAGAGAATACGTATACGCGTAAAAACAGCCAAATACGCTGGCGTATCAACCCGCCCATCCGGTCGTACAATGAGCTAGATTGGCTCAAAATTGAAAAGAATAAATTATCACCTAAATCGACGACAAACGAAACCATTTCCCGCTGCCCTTTTTTTTCTCGAATTACCGACAAAACCGACACACGCGTGAAAATTTCAAGGTTTCGGTCGTCTCAGTCGTTTGTAAATTTTTTCACAAGATGGAAAACTATTATCAGTATTTTCACCTTAGAAGTGGGTGATGATGATGAGCAAGTCTATGGTAAAATTTCCAGTCAGGGGTGATTTTTTAGAATTCTTGGTCATCGAGGGAGGTTTTTTCGTAAAATAATAGAAATGGATTCGTGAAATTTCGATTCAGATTTTTAGAATGGATTCTGATTTTGGATTCATCACAATTTGGAAAATTCATCGAGAATTTACGAAAGTGGATCTAAATTTGAATTAATCTGTCATGGGGAAAAAATCAGCGAGCAATTTCAAATATTTTGGAGGAATTTTTTGGGATTTATTACGAGAAAGGAAGAAATCAGTCGAATAGACCTTTTTAGGACCAAAGACCATTTTTGAGTCGTGTGGAAGATTATTTCATGGAAATCTTTCCTCGTTCATTTTCTCCCCTCTTTTTCTGCCTAATTCCACATATCAAATCGAAAACCAATTAGAAAATTTACGAGGAAAGAAGTCCATCATTATAAATATTTATCAGTAATTTCAAAATATAAAATCGATCAAAAGATAGATAAGGATCTGAAATACCATAATCAGTTGAAATGTTCCATAATATTCTACCGATAGAGGAAAATTTCTCATCTCATTCCCTCAAAACGAACGATTTCTAATTACAAATTTGTCGAACGAAATTACATACAAGATATGGAGCTGATAACCACAGCAACCTTTTCAACTGATACATCTCAAAAGTCGTCTGTTTTATCTAATCTAAGCCGGAAATCCCATCAGAACTGCTGATAAGGATTATGGATTCGTTACCAGAATTACTTTCGTTCAGAGCAAACCACAAACCAAATATACCTTCGAATAGAACAATCAGCTGGTCATCGAAAAAACATCTCTGGGGTTGTTATCACGTTGGGCAACAACGTATCTCATCCCAGGCGAGAAATTTTCACAAGCACAGAACAGAACACGGCGATAGAGACGAAAAACCCGAATCCAGGTGCGGAATTCGCGACAGAAATGAGAACCGGACACAGACGAGGGCCACAGCTGGAAAAATTTCAGCGTTTTGGATTTGTTTTTGGGGGCTGGCGCGACTGTGGCGAACAAATAAGACGATAACGATTGCGTTCACGTGAACTCGATGCGAGCACTTCGTACTTCACAAATACTGATTACGTTATCGCGTTACAAACGCGCCCGCGACGATAAAATTTCCCAACACGGAGGACTCTGCGCCGCGTCTTTTTCTCTCCGGCTCGGCGAGGGCCGGAGACGGTGGCGGCGCGAGCTTCCGAATGTACGAACGCCGCCGGAGAACCGGAGCGACGGGCATGGGGGGCGAAAATTAGCCCCGAAAACGGCGCAAACTCGAGGCGAGCTAGATCCCCGCGCCGGTGACCTTTTTCTTTCTCCTCGTCGCTCGCGCCAGCTGAGTTTTCTCCGGCTGTGTGAGAATGGGAATGCGTGCCAGCGCCCAAAATTCGCATGTTAGCGTACGTATTCGTAGTCGTTCTCCAGCGTAAATACGCCAACACCCCGTACCCGCCGGGCTCTCGATTTCGACGGTATTTCTCACTGTGGAGGAGAAAAAAACGCCACCTACGAATATACGCACGCATTAACCCCGAAATTTGGCGACGGGTGTGGCCCTGCCCGTGCCCCAGTATCGTCGACGTGGCAGGATGAAGTCCGCGTCCTAGAGGGGGTTCCCGGTCGGCCGGATGATACCCACCGTGATGCCAACCACTCGTCCTCAGTCCGCACCTTTTACCGAAACGCACCCTTAAAGAAGTATCTACTTTTCTGACCCATATCTTCGTTTCCAAGTCTTTTCGTCTCCCCCCAGGCTCGGGGTGCCTTTCTCGCACGCACACACCCATTTACCCGAAATGGCCAACTATTCGCACTTCGGTTCACCTGTACCTCGAACGAGTGTTCCATTCATGAAAAAAAACCACGTCGCGTCGAGTTTCGTTGCTGTGGGCTGCGATGACGGAGGGGAAGGGCGAGAATACGTGGGGAAATTTATTGATAATTTGAAAAATGGTGATTTTTAGGTTCGTTTTGGGATTTCGTATGGCAGAAAGTGTAACAGAAATTAGCAAGGATTGAAGGATTTTCAAAAATTTATGAAAATTTTAATTTTTAAAGAAGAATTTTCAATGCAGTGTCTTCTCAAAATAGATGAAAATTTTTGGAAACAATGAAAATATTTATAGCCCTTCACTCATGATAACATGGTAGATTATAGTTATTAAAATTTGTTTCACATTTTTGAGCACTGTTTCTAGTAAGTAAGGTTAATTTTTTTGACTGAACTTCCGATCAATTTTTTTTTTTTTGGTTCAGACTACTAGGTCCGTCAGCCCATGCCAGCAATAATTAGAACTATCCTCTTCAACACATCTTAAAACGTTTTCAACCCCCCCCCCCAACCCCGGAAATTAATTTTTTAGATTTATGTATTTTTGGTAGAATAGAAACTGAACTTGAAATGAATTTGGTTTCGAGTTTTCTTTTTACTTTATTCTAATTAAATGAATTTCTTATTTAAACCGACTGTAGCATTTTCGGAAATTGTACCCAATTTTTTGTTTGAAAACATGATTTCAGTAGCTTAAACTACTGTAAGATGTGACCCAACTATTTAAATGAAAAGAAAGGAGAAACAACGACAAATGAAAAATTTTATACACGATACAAAATTTGTGAACATATTTTTTTCAAAAAAATTATGAAATCCATAAAAAATTAAAACCAACTATGAAACTTTTTTCTAAACAGGGTGTCTACCGATTTTTAAAATTCGTAATTCGCGACTCCCCCCCCCCCCCCCCAAAAATAAATCAACGAGATCAAATTTATGACGAAAAAAAACTCAAAACGGAAGGAAATATGTATTTTGAATCAATATCATAAAAAAATGAACGCATTCTGTAACTTTTCAAAATTCCCAAAGTAACCAAAAATTGGTGAAAAAGTAACATTTAAAAAAAATCACTCCATTAGGTACACGAGGAATGCATGAAGGTGGTAGAATCAATTTATTCTCGTAATGTACAGTTCTAGATGGAACAGCGGAAAAAACGGGAAAAAAACTAGGGTCATTTAAAGAAACAAAAAAAGACAATTTCTCACCAAAATTTTCTAAAAGTGGATTATTTTTATATTAAAGAAGGTAAGTATAGTTACTGCTTGAGCAAAATTATTTTTTTTGAAGAATTTATTACAAAAGAAGTAAAAAAATTTCCTATAGTGATTTTCCCTTCTGAATTTAAAAAAAATCTCAGTGAAAATTCCAAAATTCTTCGATTTTTCTATATTTTTTGGAGAATAGACACAATGTCCCCTTTTCCAAAAAGAAATCGAAAAATTGTTGAAAATTCTTATCGTGGTCGTTACTAAATCTCCCAAAAGAACGAATTTTTTTCACTTCAAATATTCAATTATTGTCTAGAATAGAAGGGAAGGTTTAAGTAAAGTTATGAGCCCGAGCGAAGCGAGGGCGAAAATTTTTAGAAAAAGTGTTCGGAAATTTGAATCTTCTTTAATTTTTTTGTTTTGTAGAAAGCGAAAAAAATCAAGCAATTTGGGAAAAATTCGCGACTTATGATGAATTTTGGGTAATTTCGCGATTTTTTCGCTACTTTAACGACCAACATCTGAATTTCTGAATTCACGACTTTTTCGCGATTTTCGTGATTTTTACGACCAGTAGACAGTGTAGACACCATGCTAAATTCATACAGGGTGTTCCATGAATCGTTTGCCAAACGTATTTTTTTGGACATAATCGGCTTTGATTATATATAATCAAAGTAATCGGGTACCACTTAAAAAAACTTGAGATGAACATGTTGTCTATTTTGAAAATTGAAGATACAAATGCTGTTTCTAAAAAAAAATTACGTCAAAAAATTTTTCCAGTCATAGGAATGGGTAGTACTTTGAAAACTAAACAAATTTCCACTAAACGACTTTTTGCCGAACTTTAAAATTGAAGGGGCTATAAAAAAGTTGTTCAAAAAATTCTGAAAAATAAACTAATCAAGGGAATGGACAGTACGTTTTTTGATTTGTTTTATAAATTCAATTTTATTTGGGTTCGCACTACTTGGTTCAAAAAAAAATGAAAAAATTTTGTTCTGTAGATTTTTTGCCTAACATCGAAAATGATGGAGCTAAGTAAGAGTTACTCAAAATAAATGGGATTCTAAAAATTTTCAAATTTTCAACGACCCTTGACCCCTTTATTTTGGATGTTAAGCAAAAAGTCTACAGAACAAAATTTCTTCAGTTTTCAAAGTACTATCCATTCTCATGATTAGAAAAAAATTTTAACGAGATTCTTTTAAAAGCAGCATTTATTCCTTCGATTTTCAAAATAGGCAACATGTTCATCTCAAGGTTTTTTTTAGTGGTACTCGGTTATATCAAAAAAAAAATACGTTTGGCAGACGATTCATGGAACACCCTGTATTTCAACCATCTGCTATGGTACTCAGACTCACAAACCAAGGCTTTGAAGCAGTTGAAGAGTTAAGTTGTGAATTAGAAGGAGTCGTTCATTCACTGAATAAACTCAAACGTTTATGAAATATTATCATGAGCTGATGGGCCAAGTAGTTCGAACCCAAATAAAAATGAATAAAAAGACCAACGAAATTTTTTTCTCAACTCGAAAATTTCTTTTTCAAAAAAATTCTTATTTCTACTCTCTTAATTTGAATCAGTCAAAAACTGTAGATTGACTGATTGAAATAGACAGAAGACAGAATTGAGTCACTGATTGGCAGTGAAATTCCAGTGATTCCACCGTTAATCAGTGAAAAAATACTGATTCAAATAGTGAATTTTCATTTTTGAATCAGTAATTTTTTCCTTAACTATTGAAATGAATCAGTAAAAATTTCAGTAGTTGAGGAAAAAATTGCTGATTCAAAAATGTAAATTTACAAATTGATTTTTTACTGATTTCTACAGTGACTCAATTTTGTTTATTTCATCAGTTAATTTTGATTGATTCAAATTAAGAGAGTAAAAACGTTCTCTAGTCAACGATCCGTTCATATGGACCAAAGTCTGAGAATTTTCTTGCAAGAAATAATTAATTAATTTGTAAAATGAGTTTTTTCTAGAAAATTTTCAAGTTGTAACTTCGATTTTAATTTAAAAAAACGTTCTAATCTCTAAAATTTCTTCTCAAAAATATTTTCAACTGTGGTATTTTGTTTTTTCAGCTCTAAGAATTTTTCTCAAAATATTTTCCAACCCTGAAGTTTTCAGAATGAAAATTTTAAAATCAAGGAATGAAATTTTAAAGTTGACAATCGAGAAAATTTTTTAATAAATGTGAAAAGTTTAGGGCTGATAAAATTCCTTCTTCTTCCTTCAACTAAGTATAACATATGTGACCCGTGCAGGGAAAAGGTACCTAAAGTCGGATTTTTCAAAAATGAGTTTTTAGACTTAAATGATAGGAGAGACTAGGCGGAACATTTTAAGACCTGGATGAGCATCCTAAGTCAATTTTTCGGTGAGATAGAGACATTTGAAAATTAGAAAAAATCATGACTTTCAAAAAAAAAATAATGGAAAAAACACGTTTAAAGCTGCGTAGAGGTCTGAACTACCTAAAAAAGCGAAAAAAAAAATTTCGAAAAAAATTGCCCATTTTTCATATTTTTGTCTGTAACTCAAAATTATGTTTTCCGACTTTAGGTACCCTGTCCCTGCACGGGTCACATATCTATGTTGAAAATCAAGAAAAGATGGAAAAAACATCACGGTCCGAATAGTAAATCATACTTTGAAATTTAAAGTAACCTTAAAGGTTCTTTATCGCATTTTCAACCAATCAAAAACCAGGAAAAGGTTTCTTAAAACTATTAAAGTTACCTTAATTTTCAAGGTATGATTTCATTCGGGTTCAAAATTGAGTTTTCTAGAATCAATCAAACATACTGTACGTACATCTTAATATTTGGTAAACGTTAATTTGTTCGCTTATAAGGAAACCTTACGTAAATTTTTTCAATAGTATTTGTGTTTTATAGAAGTCTTTAAAAAAACACAAGGACCATACACACGAGAAAATTGTGGAAATTGAGATAATCGATGGCAACCTACAAAAGAAATCGATTGTTCATTAGATTATTCGAGTTGAATATTTATTATATTAATGTTGATAGTTCTTTATTTAATTATTTTATTAAATTAAGAATATTCAAGTTTTTTACCATTGAACATTTTACTATTATTTAATAAAAACTGACGAAGAATAAATATCTTTTAGTAAATGATCTCCATCACGAGCCCATTTTTATCGACAGTATCATTCGTGATTCCCATCCAATTAAAAAAGTTCGGTAGAAGCATCTGAAAATCCCCAAAATAAAACTGACCCTGAGAGGAAGATTTCAAAAAATCTGATGAAAAATATCCTTTCACCAATGATGGTCTCCATCCCAAACCCATCCCATATAGATAATGAATGCAAACTAAAAAAATAAAAACCAGAAATCATATTTCTTTTCAAACAAAGTGTGCTTTGTAAGTAATCTGAAAATATTTCGCTTCAAGATGTTTTTTCGATTTCATCATGTTAGAAATTCATGCCAGGCTAGTAAAAAATACGCACTATAAAACAGATTAGAAAGTTATAAGTTGGTTATTGAACAATTAAAATAATGGATAAGCAGAGCCCCATCTCAAAGAGAAAAAAGTTTATTTCTCGATAAAAATCTTTAAATATGTTTACAAATACGTTTAGGAAAAGATCCATCTCTCGAAGTATATTAAATACCTATTAAAAAATTAAAATTAAAAATTGGTCACTTTTTTCAACCTTTTTTCGCAGGTGTTTTGTAATCAAGGTTTTCAGGGGTTGTAATCTTTTCAAGTAGGGACATTCGAAGAAGACATTAAACGAAATCGAACTCCCTCTGGATTTCTCGTGATAATAA
This sequence comes from Pseudococcus viburni, assembly GCA_033439095.1. Taxonomy (NCBI): domain Eukaryota; kingdom Metazoa; phylum Arthropoda; class Insecta; order Hemiptera; family Pseudococcidae; genus Pseudococcus; species Pseudococcus viburni. The sequence goes on along the minus strand of JAVBJF010000156.1, from coordinate 225,812 downwards.
AAAGAATGCTGAAGTCGAAAAACATATTATCAAGTTTGGATTATACCTCTAAAAATTCTTTATGGATTGGACTTTATTATTCCAAGCTCCGTGCATAATTTCCTCCCATTGCATCATTATTATTTTTTTGAAAGAATTTTTCATATGAGACGCAGCCAGGGATACCCGACCATATGTCGGAAAAATTTTTTTTTCGGTTTTTTGACTCTTTAAATAGTACAGACTTGTACCTTTCGAATAGCGCAAACCGCATTAAGAAAGGTTGAGAAATGAATTTTCTATGATTTTTCAAAGTTTACCATAAAATGATTTTCAAAAATCAAAGTTTTGAGAAAAACGCAAAACAAAATTTGGAACTTGTTTTCAATGAATAAAAAAAAAATTATGTTCTGTAAACGACTTTTCTCATCGGAAATGGTTTATTTACGTCCTCTTACATCACTTTAGGTCATTGAGCCCTTCCAGAAGTTGCCGGCATCGAAAATCGAAACCATACCATATGTCGGGAATCATCTTTTTTCAAGAAATAATGACATTTTTGGTACGAAATTTGTTTTCTTGATAATCGTACACCACTGTAGTTCATTAAAACGAACCTGAAATTACGTGCATTGAGAAATGAAATCATAGTGCAAGTCAAACAACTTTACAAACCAAACGGTGAAAATCATGCTTTGAAAATTAGTGTTCAACAAATATCCGGATAATCGAAATGAAGAGTTTCAACGGTAAAAAAATTGAATTTTCGATTTCAATAATCGATTTTTCAATTTCGATTTTTCGATTTCGATAATCGATTCTTCAATTTCGATCTTTCGATTTCGATAATCGATTTTTCAATTTCGATAATCGATTTTTCAATTTCGATTTTTCAATTTCGATTTTTCGATTTCGATAATCGACCTTTAAATTTTGTGAGGGTTTGTGAAAGAATTCGGGAACTCTCGGAAAAGTTCAACCGTTTTCGGCATGTTTTCGGAGCTATTCGGCAATTTCCGTGTGATATCCGGATAATCCAAATAGTATTTGGTATTTGGATATCCGGATATTTGTTGAACACTACTAGGTACGTTTCAATAATAATGAAAGTTGTAAATTTTAACATATTTTTATAAAATTCCGACATATGGTATGGTTTCAATTTCTCAGAGGCCTTCAGCAAAATTCGTTTTTTAACCAAGAAGATGACACTTTTGGGACCTGAACCTATTCTCATATGAAAGTAGAGGGTTCATAGTATACAAATTGATAAAAAAAATTTTTTCCATATTTTTGGTCATTTTTTCTTAATTTGCGTTTTTCTCGAAATTTACTTTTCCGACATATGGTCGGGTATCCCTGGCTGCGTCTCATATTTGTATGGCTATCATTCAGAGAACATTTTAACTCGTTTTTAGGTACATCATTTAATTTTAAAGATTTCTTATTATACTCATTCCAAGATTTTATTCAAAATGAACTTGGAAAATTTCAAGTTGACGTGATTTTAAACCTTTATAATATAAATTAAACCGAATAGGTGATACTGCTCTATTTTTTAGTTAAAATTATTATTCACTTGAATCATAATTGAAGCCTCGATTTCTAATTTAATATTAATTTTAGATCCACCGCACTGCAAAAAAAAATAAACACAACTAGAAAATTTCTTTCTATTGTAAGTAGTACTTTCTTCAAGTCACGCCTAAAATAAGTTCATATTATATGAATACTCCCTGGATTATGGTTTCTCAAAAAAATTATCAAATAGCGTCGTAAATACAAAAGAAGACAATATTATGATAAATTAAACGCCATCGACTAAGGAGAAATTGAACAAAGACGATTTTAAAAATGTACCATATCGTTGTCGTCTTGAAGGTACCATCACCTTCTGTTGACAATCGTTATCACACACGATTCTCGGAATTCTTTTTTCAAATACAATGGAGACAGTTTTGAAACATTTAAAGCGACAAAAAAATAGGTATTGTTTCAAAAGATATACGTGTGCTATCAATTTCTTACTCCAGCTGAAAAAGGATCTAGGGTTGCAGAATACCACGAATAACTAAAATAAGACGAACGTTTTTTAAAAAATCACTCTTCGCCATTGGAACCCCCCCCCCCCAAGAATTGAGGAAATCCACGTTTACTCGTGCAATTGTATTGTTTAAAGTACAAATTCATGTCTGTTATCCTTCTTCCTGTTTCTTATCCCTCTTTCTATTATTTCTCGCACGATTTTTCAGGGTGTTTTTAATTGATTTATTCGTATTTTAAGACTAATCTAATTATTTGTAGATAAACGAGGTTTCCTATTATTTTCTAACAGGAAGTATGTTAGTGCATGAAATGCCTAAAAGTTGATTTTCGTGTTACAATTGTATCTATTTTTATTCTCTTATCTACACATCTCGAATGTACTGTGAAATGGGTATTTGGAGGGGTTTTTGGTTGTTATCTCGATGTATTCGTACCTAATAGTCGCTTTAAATGTACAGTATTATTATGTCGCTTGGTATGATATGATGTAAATAAATGTACAGTCCACTAATCTCGTTGCTAGAATGATGTGTTGGTTTTAATTTCTCGTTTTCGTAAAATCGCGAGTTAATCAAGTATTAACATGGTCCTCTGGGCCGGATACCAAATTCCGGCAAAAGTTTTGCGGTTATGACTTATTTTTTCGATGGTTTGTTTGAGTCCGTATTGTGAAGTGTGGACATGTGTCCCTATGACTTTTCAAGTTTGTTTATGCTTGATGTTTCGTGTGTCAATTTTTAATTGATAAAAAATGTGTAAAGTTTGCCAAGTCGATTTTCCAACAATTAATGGTTTGTGAGGTCAATTTTCCATTGACTTATGGTTTTTTGAGTTGATTTTGGTCAACAAATGCTTTGTCACGTCGATTTCTCATCGAATAATGTATTGTGAGTCAATTCTTTGTTGACTAAATGTAAAATGTTTTGTTTTAATGAATGACTAATGTTTGTTGGGTCAATTTTATTGACTTATGTTCGTTTTTTATGGCATCAATATCGTTTGATGAAAGTTTAAGTAGAAAGTTCGTCGTTTAAAGTTCGTTTAAAATGTTGAAAGTAGATGAAAATGTTCGTTTGGCTCAGGGAATCGATCCTGAGACCAAAAAGATCGATCTTGGGCGTCAAAAACGTAGAATTCTTCGCTCAATTGCTAGAAATCGTGAAGTTGTGTCCTCTGATGTCAATGGATCACCATCGATCGCCCTTGTAAATCAGCTATCAGCTTTCCTTGAGTCATGGCATGAAGATCTAGCTGAACTGATGAAGATAAATCAACAATTGTTGGAGTTGATTTATCAGTTTAGTTCGTTTCGAGAAATTTCTAAAGAAGAGGCTGTTATTGTGGATGAATATAATGATTTGAAAAATGAATGGATCAAATTCTTAATCAAAGCTCAGAATATGGAATTGTTGGTAAGATCTTTGCCTCCTACTGATCAGGAAGAAGAAAATTTGTTGTTGACCAATGGAAGGTCGGAAGATTCGTTTTTGACCAATGAAAATTTAGAAAATTCATTGGAATTGGAAAATGGAAAGTTGGAAAATTTGTTGTTTTCGTCATTGACCAAGGAAAATTCGGAAAATTCGGAAAATTCATCACTGCTGTTAGTGGATGATGAAAAGTTGTCAAATTCGTTGTTGCTGTCATTGGATGAAGAAAATTCAGAAAATTTGTCACTGCAGCCATTAGCCTATGAAAAGTCTGAAAATTTGTTATTGGTTCTTGAAAGGAAAAGCTCTGTAGTTGATGGTGGAAAATCATCTCAAATTGTGTGTACAGTTGAGGATCCAGTACAGGTTATTTTAACTGATGTTTTATTAAATGTACCTAATGTTGAAAATTTTAATGGGTTGTCAAATTTGGAATTATTTGATAAATGTATGAAGAATTCTGTTTCGAAAATTTGTTTGATTTTGGTTTTTAAAAGTTGTACTTTTGAAATGAAGAAATGTATTTTTGTTCATGTAGCTTTTCAAGATGAAAGTGGTATGTCGTTGGTGGGATTTAATTTTGTAATTTTTATAAATTTTGATGATTGTACTTTGGATTTTAATGTTAATCAAGATGTTTGGAAGTTTTTGAAATTGATTTTGGAAAATTGGTTGGTTTTTATAAAAAATTGGCTAAAATTTATGTTAATCGAAGTATGAAAGATAGATATTTCAAAATTCTGGTTTTATTGGCTTCGTATATTATGAAAGATAATTTTGAGGTTGACGTTGATTCGTTTCTGTTGTTCGATTTTGAAGTAATATTAGAGATAAAAATTAATAAATGTAAATTCGTTATCTTATGTGTAAATCAAGTGGTATTGTTTATGTTAGAATTATGTTCATGGATACAAAAATGTATTTTGATGGTCTTTTATTTCGTTCGTTTTGTTAGGAATTATAATTTTACTTGGAAAAAAGATATTGGTAATGTTGTTTCAAAATTAGAATTGGAGCACTTTGAAAGGCAGTACTTGTTATCTCTTAAGAATAATCTGGTTAAGAGTTATTTAATTACTCTTGATATATGTCTAGATTTAGATTGTCAGGTTTTACATTCGTTTGCATTGCACTTCGTATTTGATGTGGGATAAACTTATTTTAAACTACCTATGTATTTGACTTGTAAATGTTATGTTCGATTTGTCAAAAAATAATTTGACCTATGATAGAAGTTTATCACTTATTTCCCTTTAATTTTAATTTTCGTTGAAATGAAATTGTTTTAAATTTTTTGTAGCATAATTTTTGAAAAATCTGATTTTAAGCTTGATGTCCATACTGATGGTTGATTTGTAAGTTTACCTATTGTAAAGTTTGTTTTTGCAAAGAAATTTAAGTTTCTTTTTTGAAATTTGAAATGCTTGTTGAATGATTTTGATTTTTTAATGATTTTTTTTTTTGTAAAATGTAGATTGGATGATGTAGAAAGTTGTAATTTTATTTTATGAATAATTTTTAGGATGAAAATGGGTTTGAAGATGAAAAAATTTTTTGGTTGAGTTAATTTGATTGTTGAATTTTGTACCTACATTGTTAAGTTTCCATTTTTTTGGTTGATTCTATTATTTTGTTGGATTTGGTTGATCATTCGATTTTTTTCAAGTATTAACAAAGTAAGTAATTTTTCAATTTCATTTCTTACTCTATTTTTTTGCATTTTTTTCATTTCAGATTTTTTCAAGGCGATAAAATCCACCAGCCAATGAACTGGTGTGATAATTTTCTCCTCGTTGGAGTGGATTGATTTATGCACCCAACTGGAGAGTTGAGTGCTGGATAATACCTCTGCTCCAACCTATCGACTCGTGGGGGTCAAGTAGGCACGAGTTATAGGTCCACCTATCTCTTCAAGATAGGACTGCCAGGAGATCTGAATCAATCAGCTCATACACTATGTACCGAGATGTACGAATAAATACGCGAATAACCGTGGGATAACTGTATTCGAATAATATTGACGCACAGTAACTCCTTAATGTACATAGAGCAAAAAGAATACGTTTTAATGCACGAATGCACGATTAATAAAAGTCTTAACATTTAACACACAAAGGTGCGACTAGTAACAAGATTAAAAACGTATTGAAGCTCGCGCTGTGTTGCTCCGCTATTTATACTCGCGAGCTACCTGGCTTTAGGAAGCTAGCACACCTGATTGGCTGATAAATAATGTCCTCTAGCAGCCAATGGGCCAATCACAGTAGCGAGATGTGACATAATGCTCAGGTAAATAGCTACCGAATGTTCTCGAAGTAGTGCACTATCGAGCCGCTATTCTACCTGGCGTTATAGTCAGGTCTCAATCGTACAAAAAAAGGCTTCCGTGCGAAATTTTTGTTAAAATTGATTTTGTGATTGCTTCTTGTCCTGGACACTAAAACAAAGAAATTAAGCCCGTATGCCCTTTTTTTCCCCTCCCCCTTTCCTCAGGGTCCACCCCCCAACATTTCAAACGTGTGTATCGCCTTATCTATGGGTTGTAATGAAAAAAATTTCAAACAAAAGTTGTTCCTCAACACCTAATGTACATTTTCATTTCTTATCAAAATCCATTTTGGAGCAACTCCTGCCCCCCAAATTTGAAAATGAAACAGTTTTCATCAAACTTCAAAATCCCGTTTTCTTCATTTTAAGGGAAAAGTTTCGGAGATATGACAAACTTTGTAACCACAAAAAGTATTCAGAATTGAATTTTCTTTCCAATGAGCTTTATCGCGACCATTTTCGTCAACTTTTTTTGACAGGGTGGATCTCTCCCCCTCCCCCTTATCTCAAATGTTGGACTCACGAAAAAAAAATTGAACGATTTTTGTTTTTCGATATCTGAAGCATAATTTTATTTATTGTCGGAATTCATTTAGGAGCAAATTTTGTTTGTGGGTCCAAATTTTGTGAAAACGAGGAAGGGGGAGAGGTCCACTCTGTCGGGAAAATTTGATGAAAATGGTCGCGATAGAGCTCATTGGAAAGGAAATTCAATTCTGAATACTTTTTGTGATTACAAATTTTGTCGTACCTCTGAAACTTTTCGTTTAAAATAAGGAAAACGTGATTTTAAGATTTTCTCAAAAATATGTTTTGTTTCCAAATTTGGGGGGCAGGAGTTGCCCCAAAATGGATTTTGATGAGAAATGAAAATGTACATTGGGTGCTGAGAAACAACTTTTGTTTGAAAATTTTTTCATTACAACCCATAAATAAGGCGATACACACATTTGAAATGTTGGGGGGAGAACCCTGGGGAAAGGGGGAGGGGGGGAAAAGGGCATACGGGCTTAATTTCTTTGTTTTAGTGTCCAGGACAAGAATCGATGATAAAATCAATTTTAACAAGAATAGCGCGCGGATGTACGATTGAGACCTGACTATTATCTTTACGATAACGCACCATTACGTACGTAACGATAGCCTATGTACGAACCGCTGTACTGTAATTACTAGATGAGCATTATCTATTCAGCCTAGCGAGTTATCGCGTAGATAGGTAGCCGGTGCGTACGTTTCGCCTAAGCTACACGTACCTACCCGAATCAACCTATCTACCTCGCCCACAATGGTGCAATCTTGGTAGGAATATTCCTTACCAGCTCACCAAGTATTTTCAATTTATTTAAAACGAAAATTCCAATTCCTGACGTCACAGCACCAGATTTGACCAGGCCCCCATTTTTCAACGTTACGAGAAAACGCGACTTTCAAAAAATTATTATGCGAATTCTAATGGACCGATTTTCAAAAAAAAAAAATTTAATCGTCATCTTTTAATGTCTACTTTTATTTCGATTTATCATATTATTTTTTTAAGAAAAAAATTTCGTCCAGTTTGTCTATTTTCTTTACGTGTTGAGTTTTTAGTGGATTTTGGTAGTTCTTGACTCGTAGAATTAGCCTGCGATGTTGAATTCGTTCGAGAACAATCTATTTCGGCGTTATTTCCAGGTTAGTTCTCAAAGAACGTACAGATTTTTACCAAAATTGAAATTATTTTGAAATCTGGTAGAATACACTCTGCAGTACCTATTTACCAATTTTCAGCTCAAACGTGTCATGTCTGCATAAATTATTGCATTTTTGATCACATTAGTGATGAAAAATTCAGTTCTTTGAAATCTATATGTCTCATTCAGGGGCGGCGCGATGGGGGTATGGGGGTATAATACCCCCCCAGGCGATTTCCAGTCGGCAAATCGGCAAATTTTCGGAGATTTCAAGCAATTCGGCAAAATCTTGGAAATTTCGGCAAATAAAAAAAAACGTTTGGAAATTTTGGAGCATACTAACTAATGAAAAACTGAGCCTTTTAAAATTTCAAGTTTTCTGTCTTCTTTCAGAAATTACAATCCAATTCTAAAATTACTTACTCCCAAAGCAAAATTTTTCAAAAATTTCGGCCTCGCTGCACTTGGCCTTATTGAATTTTTTTCCTTCTATAATTTCAAAACAATCAATCCAAATCCTACAAAAATGATTTTTTTCGCATTTTTCCTCAAAATTATTCCAACTAATTTTATCAAATTATTTCTCATTAAAACTCATTTTCGATGTTTGGAAATCAAATTTTTCAAAAGCTTCGGCCTCGCTACGCTCGGCCCTATTGTATTTCTTCTCAAATAATTTTTGAGGAAAGTTGGCCGATTGTTTATTCAAGTTAATTAATTTAAAACATTGTTTTATGGCATTTTGAATTTAAGGTCTTCAAAATTTTTCGCCCTCGCTTCGCTCGGGCCAAATTTATTTCTCTCATGTTCGTATTGAAACTATAATTTTCTAAATCAAGTAGACTAAAGAACTTCCATTGGGGTTTTCAACTATAGGTACAATGAATTTACCGAGGGAAAAATTCAGGCATGATCAGGATTGAGTCGTTTATTTTTTTCATGCAAGAAATTTTGTTGTTCATGAGCAGGGATGAGCAAGAATGGCTTTTAACAATGGAAATATATTCGAAACCCCAAGGAATAATTTCCAGGCGTGAGTAAGATTAAAAATTGACCTGAACATGAGTTACTTTTCAAGTTTTTGTTACGTTGATCTCTAAAAATTGTGTTTTTCCCTGTTCATGATGTTGCTTCGCATTGTTTTTGCAAAAAATTCTAGAATTTTTGAATTCTTATTCGGCAATTTTGAATTTTTTAGTCGGCTTTTTGAATTTTTTAGTCGACATTTTTGAATTTTTTAGTCGGAATTTTTGAACCTCATACCCCCCCCCCCCAAACATTTGTGTTCGAACCGTCTCTGGTCTCATTTTCGAGTTTCACAAGAGAACCAGGTTAATGTTCGAAGGAATCAAAAATTAGTTTTCAATGGTTTCTAGGAAGTAATTTTTTGGGGGCTTGGAGAGTACATCTTATGGTATCTATTTGCCAATTTCCAGGTAGAATGGGTCATATCTGCATGATTTATTGAATTTCGGATCTGGGAAAAAATTTTCAAGTTCGGTGTCGTGAGAAAATCGGGTTAATGTCTCAAAAGCGTTACGAGAAAACCAAGGTAGAGTTGAAAAAATAATAAAATTTAATAAAAAGTTGAAAATCCCATCCCCACACGGGTTGTTGATTTAAAAAGAACATTGTCACTCAATTTTCAACCTACTTTTGAATTGATTCCTATTTCCTACCATATTGATAACTGATTGAAGTGATTTCGCAGAATAATAATTACAATTTTCAAGCTTCTAATATTGTATTGCCTGATTTTTTCATTTTTCAATTTTTTTTGACGTTCTGATTGCAAATTGTAATTACCATGGCACTTGTTTGAATAAAAATTCTTTATCCACTGCACTTCATTTATTTTTGAACTATTAACGAAGATTTTTGCAGTTTTCACTCCGATTTATAGCAAATAGTCACTTATATAGAAGGTATATGGACTAGAGATCAATTATTACTCATCTTACATCACTTTAAAAAAAATTTCCTAAAAAAATCGCATTCTGGAGGAAAACTTTATTTTAGTCATTTTTTATTTCTTATGTGGTAGCATTGGTATATGGGAAAAAATTTACATATTATATTCATTTAACTCGCCTCCTCGAGGACTAAAGGTGTTCCAAAAATCAGGAGGTATGAAATCATTGATTGGTCGATATTGCTGTTTCAATTTTCAAACAGCTCTTTTATTTGACAAAAATTACTTTTTGGACACTAATCTGATTTTCTCCTGATAGGTCACATATTCATGAAGTGATCCAGATAAGGAAGGGCAAAGGGGGAGATTTTCCTCTATCCGAAGCAGGAATGTTTTAATAAATGATCGAAACAAAAGCAGATCTTGAATTTTCAGACCTACATCACATAATTGACAAAATCACCCAAAATATAACAAATTACAGTAAAATAACTTCGTTTTTCGGTTTGTTTTTATTTTATACATTTTAAGATGGGAATTTGAACCATCCGCTACATAGTTTCGTTTTCCTTTTGAAAAAAACGTGGCTAGAAACATGAAAAATAGGCCACATTGGTTGGAAAAAATCCCACACGGAGGTTTTTCAAACCCTCAACAAATTATCACCAAATCATAACCAATGAAAGGAAAGAAAGTGTCCAGCTAAAAACTAAATAGGTACAAGAAAATTGGACAAAAACGTAGGCATCATGCAGTTGGCAAAACAAAAACGCTTAATTTTATCTATGTACGTTACCACCGCCAGTAAAACCATTTGGAAAAATGAGGCAAAGGACGTCGATATGAGAATCCCATCACGATACCGATGTGTTGGAAAATCGAAGGAAATTATTTCGCGATATCAATGTCGAATGAAGGACGAATCGAAAAAATATTACGTTGAATATGGAAGACCGATATTTTAATGAATTTCGCGATAATCGAAACCAGAGATACGATTTTTCGGAGAAAAATTACAAAACTCCATCGAGAAATTAGGAAATTTTGAAAAAATTGACGAACTGGTTTGACGAATTGGCCACAAACGCGATTAACCGAATGACCGGAATCGAAGCAGGGGGTATAACGACTCCACTACCTCGGACGAGCAACGAAACTGTACTGTTTTGTGGAGACGTTCGTGTAACTGAACTAAACCAAAATATTTAATTACTATTTCAGGAATTGATAAATTGTTTCGTTAGGAGATTTTTTATCTGATGGTAATACGTGATTTTACATAATTAGGTACAAAGATAACATCGATAATTCTGTTCCGAGATGATAAGTAATTTTGATTTGTACTAATAGTAACAGATATGAGATTTGTTTTGGACGAAGTAGGTTATGATTGAGAATTTAATTACTTTCAACAATTTGCCCATTTTCTATTTTTACATAGAAGATTTAGAAACATACGTAGCTCGTATTTGATTTCAAATAATTTTTCATTTTTCTCTCGTCGTTCAACGGTTCAATTTAAAATGAATTTGAAGAATAGTTCTCTCAAGAATTGAAAAGTAAATGTTTGAAATGGTATTTTCTGAGGCTTGGGACAAATCAGATTTCGTCAATATTTTTTTCCATCGCATTAAATGGAGTTTGAAGAACTATTGTTCTAATTTTCTTCAAAAAAACCAACGATTTTAAAAAGTTAATACTCAGTAGGATGGAGTGAAAAAAAAACCATATCTTGGATTTTGACCAAATTTGGTGGGGTGGTTTACTTTGAGCGGGAGACCTTCCAAAAAAAATTGAGCCCCCTAGGGACATAGGGAGGGGAGCAGGAGGTGCTCAAAGTGCGCCTCCTTTTGAAAAGTAGTTTCTACATCTCCCTAAATTATCGCCATCCTTCTCTGATCAAAACTCAGACCGCTACCAGGGGGCTGAAAAGTTGCAGATTGCAATATTCCAATAACATGAAATTTTCACCAAGCTGAAATGAATTTTTTTTTCATCGAGTAATTGAACAAAACATTTTTTTCAACCACTGAAATGAATTTTGAAAAAAAGTTTAAAATTTTATACACAGTGGAGCCAACAGCAAATCATAAAATTCTAAAATAAGGAATTTATATGGACTTTGAATTAATTATTTTTTCGCCTGAAAATATTATGTATTTTTTCAATCACTAGAAGTACCTATGTTTCGGAAATTTTCTTAGAAAATTTTGTATGTCAGTGCAGCCAGTTACAAATTGTGACATGCTACTTTATGGAATATACGTTGACCTCAAATTAATTTTTTTATCGTTGGAAAAATTCACAACAATTTTGTTTTTAATCATCAGACATAAAAAATTAAACATTTTTCTTTGAAAATTTTGTACGTCAGTGCAGCCAGTTGCTAATTGTGATATTATGATATTATAAACTCGAATGCATTATTTTTTCGCAAGTGATTGGACCAACTTTTTCTCCCAATCAATAGAAGTAAGTATGTTTTGAATTTGAAGACATCAGAATATCACAATTAGCAACTGGCTACACGAACGTACAAAATTTTCAAAGAAAAATTTTAAATTTTTTATGCCTGATGATTAAAAACAAAATTATTTTGAATTTTTCAAGCGAAAAAATAATAAATTCAAAGTATATATAAATTCCGTATTTTGGAATTTTATGATTTGATGTTGGCAACACCGGTGTATAAAATTTTCATTTTTTTTTTCAAAATTCATTTCAGTGATTGAAAAAATTTTTTTGTTCAATTACTCGATGAAAAAAAATCATTCCAGCTTAATGAAAATGCTATATTATTGGAATATTATTGCAATCTGCAACTTTTCAACCCCTTGGTAGCGGTCTGAGTTTTGATCGGAGAAAGATAGGGATGGTTTAGGGCGATGTAGAAACTCAAATCGCATCTTTTCAGTGCTACGAAGGCTCCTCAGTTCTCACACAATTTTGATTGTCTAAAAAACAAAAAACAGTGTTTTTTCAAAAGGAGGTGCACTTTGAGCACCTCCTGCTCCCCTACCCTTGGCCCTAGGGGGCTCAAATTTTTTTTGGGAGGTCTCCCACTCAAAGTAAACCACCCCACCAAATTTGGTCAAAATCCAAGATATGTTTTTTTTCACTCCACCTAATACTCAGGGACTTTATTTCACGGAAAAAAAGCAGCAATCAACCTCCAAATGATTTCATGTATATTAAAGTACACTTGAATCTGTCTCAAAGAAATTATAATTCGTCTTCGAATTTAACCCTCTACTGCATGAATTTCTCATCAAAATTTTCCAAAAATTTTCAAATTTTGGGGGAATTTTTTTAGCTATTATAAATATTTACCAAAGTATGCGAATGAATCATGAAATTTAATGTATTGGGATGTTCATAAAATGTTTAAAGTAAAGTTTTGGAAATATTTTGAATTTTTTCAAATTTTTTCAAATTTGGGCAAGCTGTGGTCGTATATGACCACCTATGCAGCAAAGGGTTAACTAGAGCTAAAAAATGGAGATAATTATGCAACTGAAAATCGCATTCCAACTTCTCCCCTCCTTTCATGCAGCTTCATATTATACAAAGATTTCTCATTCTATCGAACTGAATTATTTTTGTGATTCTGTGAAAGGCTCAACCTCCTTTCCTACTAACAATAAATTCAGTACTTTTTGAAAAAAAAAATGAAAAATTGAAAAATTACGAATCATATTTTTTTCCTTCGTCCATCCTTCCATCTTTCCAATACCTAATTCTAGAAAAATACATAAAACGAAAAACCAGAAAATTCTGTAACTCGTCAAGTTCAAATATCAGTTTCTTTTTTAAAATAAATAGCCCTGCTCTCTATCAACTCTCTTCAATTTTCAGTCTTTAAATTTGAAAACGAAATTTAAAAAAATTTAAAATCAAGATCGAGAGATAATTTACCTACACACACACACTTAATTTTAGAGAATTCAACAATCTCAAATTTAAAAACTTTCAGGTTTTTTAAGCTATAACTTACCTCCTCGATCTCTCATCATTGAAATTTTTTAATAAACCTTTCAAAATTTAAATAAAAACTAGATAAATTGTACCTGAACGGTGTTCTATGCTATATTTTTGTCTGTTTTTTGAATTAAAAATTCAAGTTTTGATTTTTTAATTTTGACCAATTTCCATGAAAATCGAACATCAAGCCAGTTCGTGGGTCGTAGCAATACAACTAGTACCCCTCCCTTTCTCACCAAAAAGAATCAGAATTGTGGTTTTGGGAGGGTAGGGGGTTTTAAAAATTAGGGAATTATTGCAATTCGTTCAATTTTTCTAGCTAAAAATAAAATTTTCTCAAAATCAAAGCAGAAATAAATATTTTTGCAAATTTTTCGGGATAGCTTTGCATATTTGGTCAATGGTCAGTGATTCTATAATGAGTACATTTCTCAACATTTTGAAACGTTTTTTTTTTTCAAAAAAAACAAACTATTCAAGGATATTCTCTACCTTGTTATCAGTGAAAATTGAAAAATTTATAAGAAAAAAAAGAAATGTTTGGATAAAATTGGGCAAACAACAACAACAATTTTTATCCAAAGTATTTTTGAAAATTACTTTTTTTTTAATTGAAGAAACATTTTGAAAATATCTCAAAAGTCCTCAACAGATAATGTTGTTCCGAAGCATTAAGTATATTAAATTTTCAGAACATTTCATTCATAATGCTTAAGATATCCCGAACCTAAATTTTTCCACTGATAACAAGCTAGAGCATACCCTAATAAAAGATTAATTTTTTCATGATTGATTTCTCAAATATCGAGTTTCTGAAAAATTCACCGTCTTGACCTCATCAGCTACTCCAAAAATGATGAAATAATATTTTTTCATTTTTAAAAAATATTAATTATATCATTTCTATATTTTATATTTTCCATTTTCTAATTTTTTATAGACGCCAATATTACCATTTTATCATTGCACATCATTTTTCTTCAATAGAAAGTTCATTTTTGGATAAAAATTGATATAGAAGAAAATAATAGTTTACAAAAAAGAAAATTATAAATTTTTTGGAAAAAATTAAAATTAAAATTTTCAAAACTGGTATTGAATTTTTGAAGAAATGAATGTAAACCAAAAAAAATGCCATAGTGTCAAATTTTGTGAAGAATTTGTTTTTTTCTTTTAATTATTAAAAATGCCCAATGATAGCCTGATACTGATGAAAAATGAAAATGAAGGATTGTTATATTTTTACAAAATGGAAAAAATCGTCATGTTTGCCAACGATAATTAGCCAAGATTTAGAACTTGAGATATATTCCATCTTTTCAGGAAAAAATAATTTATAAAAAAGCTAATTTTTAATCGAAACTTATATTCATAAAAAATTATTTCACGAAATTCAAAAAAAACCAAAGTTTGAAAAATTTTCATTTTGGAATACGAAATATTCCTAAACGTCAGTAATTCACTCATCTACAACTGCAATTTTGATGTTAGAGAGGTCAGCTGCCTCTTTGACCTCTGTTTGGTTCTCTCCCTTTATGACAGAATCTATGAAAATTAGTATCTACGAAGTATTAAATATTCAAAACAATTTCAACTAACATCGAAATAAAATGCAATTTCAAATAATTGAGTAAATCGAAGACGAAACAAACGCCAAAAAAGTTATCTACAAATTTCTTCATTTGAAGTAAATTTACATTTTTGTATTTTTCTTTTAAACAGAGAAAAAATTTCAAAAAAAGGAATTGAATTTTTTGATAAAAATAGGAATGAAAAGAAACCTACGTGAGACGAGACATCTAGTTCATGATGAAGTATTGTTAAATCAATAAAAAGAACATAGATGTTGAAATTGACATGTTTTCAGATAATTCGTCTCGAACGAGCAAAGCTAGTAACAAGTTCAGACAATACAAACATTCGATCATTTGTACGATTTCATTTCGATTAGTAAGTTGTAATTCGGATCTAAATTCTGAAATATGATGTTAATTATCGAAGAAATAAACAAACATGATATTATAAATATAGTTCAAGATATTCTTGCCATCCCTGTCACATTTGTAATTGTAGAGAGACACACTTCGATATCAGTTCTCAACGGATATTCGATATCTCATATTTAAAACACAAAAAAAACTATCGACGGATTAGAATGGTTCGTTGATAATATGTAATAAAAACCACCGTCGATAGTTACCAAATACAGCTATCTATAATTTTCAAATCACTCACCATGTATAGTAAGCTCGGAATCTTTATTTATCTCGTACAATCTCAACGCTGTGTCCAACTCGAGTTGAGTGGATAAAACACAAGGATCACCTGAGCGTCGAAAAGAAGTAAACAATTAGAATATATGCATAGAAGACATCTCGAACACGATAATAGTAAATACACACCTTCTTCGTCGACCCATTTCATCGTAAATACTTGTTCGGGATGGAAACGACAAATACCACGCATTTCTTGTTTTAATTCTTCGAACGTGATGTCCATGCTGATATCGGTGATCATGATTTCTCTGAGAATTCACAAAAAAGTCGATAATGTAATAAAACGACGAATAATGAGTGTAATCCGTTGCAAGTTGCATACTTTGTTGCATCGTACTCACCCATTGTACGCCGCCTTTACTTTGACGACGCTATCTTCGGAGATCTGTTGTATTGGCATTGTTCTAAGATTAAATTACGATCTGTGGACAAATAGTAATATAAATATGAAGCTAGAAACACGTAAAGATCGACTGCAATATTCATAATAATAGAAATAAGTAACAAAACATGCGACAGATTTGTAACCGAATTCCCTGTTTGAATTCGAAATCATCCGGTGTGTTTGGGGTTAAATTACAGCTTTAAGTGATATCTTTGCTCACCTTGAGTGGAGAATAATCAAAAAGTGTGAACATAAGCTCAAAGTTTGAGAGCTTTTTCAAAAGCCGCGTAAAACCCGAAAATACACACGAACGGAGATGATAACACTAATGACTTGAATGACAACGCGCAAGTTCGATGACTAAATACATCGGAATTTGAAAACGTGGTCGTTTTTTTCAAACAGAAGATCTTTCAGTGTAGCCAATCTTTAAATCAAAAAATTATGACGTCATTCGAAGTTGATTATATATTTTATTTTTTTCAAATTGTGATTTTTTGTTTTTGATCAAAATTTAAAATGCAAAATCTTGATCGAGTGCCCGAAAAAATTAACTCCGTGAATTAAAAATGAAAGAATAAACACATTTCATTCAATTTCTCACTGTATAAAATCATTTTTTTCATTTTAATAAATTTAAAAAATGCTAAATATTAAAACCACAAAAATAAAAATTCAATTAATTTAAAGCTTACATCTTGAATTATAAAAAATTAGGCCAATAAAAAATCTGGTAACGACAAACGAAAGTTCATACATTTTACAAATCGTTCAAAATGATATCTACAGCTTTGGGGAAATCATCAACTGTGTACGTAGGAGCCGGATTTATAAGTTTTTCATCGCCTTCTTTGTATTTTCCAGTCTTCACCAATATTCCTTTAATACCAATCGCTTGAGCTCCACCAATATCATCGCGAGCGTCCTAGCAAAATTTGGAATCACAATACATTAGACTTAGAGTGAAATTAAAATTAAACGCCATCGAATGAATAATAAATAACCCGAACTTACATCACCGATCATAACAGCTTCATTGGTTTCAGTACCTTCTAAAGCAGCTTTAAAAAAATCAGCACTCGGTTTACCAACAACGAATGCTTTGCAATCAGCAGCGTATTCTAATCCCTTGACGAATAAACCAGGACCCAAAGATAACCCTGACGGTGATTTGTAATAGCGAGCTTGATGAATAGCTATTAGTTTCGCTCCGGATTGCAATAATCTGAAAAATTACGAAATGACACGTTCGTCAGTTTCTCATAGAACTGAAAATAATAAAACCAAATGCTGAACTGAACAACTCACCTAAATGCTTCGTTTAATTTATCGTAATGGAAATGTTCCGGTGCTAAACCGATAACAACAGAATCGTGTTTTTTTTCAGAAGTAGCAACGTCTGAGAAATCTTCAAGAGCGTGATTATCGACGAGTAACAAAGGTGACAGTTTTTGATCTGATATAAGACTTCGAGCAGCCCATAACGAACTCCAGATTTCATCGATGTTTAGCTCAAAACCGAGTTTCTTCAAACGTTCGTATAATATTCGGCGACTTTCTTTGGTAGTGTTGGTGACGAATTTGATTTCCAATTTGGCATCACGAAGTCTGAACAGAAATTAGGATTTGTTTAGCTGAAGAGTGCGTTGTATTAGAGTATGTAATCGAGAAATAGACGTAATTAGGGCATAAAGGAGAATGTTTACTTACTTTTTTAAGGCTTCCACTGCTCCTGAAATGGCGTAGTCTTCGATGTGTAGAGTACCGCTCAGGTCTATTAAGACTTTCTTGATCGTCATTATAGCTTCGTCGAATCGATCAAAACCAAAGTTTCATTAATAACTTGTTTTCAAAAAAGACAAAAACTATGAAACATGAAAGAAAAATAATTCACCGGAAATTCTTATTCTTATCACTTTGAAATTATTTAATTTTATTTTATCCACATGTGCGTCTGTTGGCTACACTGTTAGCTGAATTGAATAAATATTCACACAGTAATGCACCTCAGAGCTTATGAAAATTTAAGAAAAATTCTCATTTTTCATTTTTTTTAAAAATAAATATAAAACCCCGAAAAAAAAGAGTAATTATCCAAATTTAATATTTTTTGTGATCGATCCTTCTCATTTTTTGCTTTTTCTTCAATAATGATGTGAAATATCAGAGAAAATGCAAAATACCGGTTATAAACATTTTCCAAACAAATGTTCAATGGATCACTTTTTCTTGTTAAAGAATACGAACTCACTTTTACTTCTTATCATTCTTTTTTCCACACAAATTTTCTTTTCGAAAACTTTAAAAATGAGTGGAAAATACTTTTAAAATAGCCTTATTTTGTAAATGTTTAGTATAATTTGACTGTATTCAGTATGCAGAATTAACCAGCGAATCAAAAACTCCTGTAGATTCTGAATCTTGACTGCATGGTCCTTACTGCATAAGGTAAATATTTGCCAAGTTGTCCATAATCACACGATTACATTCGATCTTACTTTCAGATGGATGAAAATTTAGAATCGCAGCAAGAAGAGGAAGAAGCCTTACTAGCTATTTACGACGGTGATCCAGCATTCAAGCAAATCTCATCGACCGTATTCCAATACAAAGTAAGCTTTTCGTATTCATCACCGTCCTGATTCTCTAATCACCTCATCTCTATGATTTTAGTGCGGCGAAGACGGCGAAAAAAAATCGGTTCTCGTAGAATTCTCGTGGCCACCTAGTTACCCTAGCGAAAAACCCATTATTAATCTGAATACGTTTTATAACAACCATTTGTACGTATTTATTATTAACCATACAAAATTACTTAGACTATTTCTTCACGTTGAGATGTAATTTCTAGATCGCAGCCGGCAAAAGACTTCATATCTGAAAAAATTGACGAAAAAGCCGAGCAGTACCTCGGAGTTGCCATGATCTACACGTTAATCGAACTAGTAAAAGACAATTTGGAGAACTGGATGACAGAAATTTCAAAACTTCTACCCGTCAAAGCTCCTCCCAAAGAAGAGATCACTTTAGTAGAGGAAGTTAATACCTTGGTAAGGAACGAGATACTATTTCGACCGTAAAATTTCCTCTTCGAATGTATCAACTTGATTTTCATTCGTAGACCATTAACGAAGCTCCAAAAGTAATCGTTAAGAAAGAACATCTAAGCAAGGCTCAAAAACGTCGGCAATGGGATCGATGTAATGCCGGCGGAGAACAACCACGCGGATGGAATTGGGTAGATATTGTGAAACATTTATCTCAGACTGGCTCCAAGGATGAAACTGTTACCAGCCATTCGTGATACTACCTGTGATATTATAAATTTTACGAAAATACTACGATGTTTCTTTGGAAATGTGTAATAAAATAGTAACATATTTCGTCTTAGTTCCATTTCGTTCGCCATTCGTCTACGATTAATTGATGTCTATCGGTGGTCCAACCTGTTGAAAAATCATCCAATTTGTAGTACAATTATTTCGATTTTAGTTCAAAAACGTTCAAGCTCGTTGATTACCATTGAGAATAGCATCGGTGGCGAATTTAGCCCATTTACGAGATACAAAATCATTAATGTAAATTTCAATAAGTCTAGTTTCACCGCAGGCCCTCACCAGAGCATCGAACTCTTCATCGTAAACGTTATTCTACCAAAAATAATATTCATGAAATGTCAATTGGTGAACCGAAATATCTAACGATAGAGCTAAAACTTACTTTTATCCGGCCTTCCAAGTAAGACAGAACAAGTCCATAGATAACAGCGTGAAAATACGCCATTAAGATATACTCGTCTTTGATATTATCTTTTAAAATGACGTGAACAGACGAATCTACATCTACAACAATGTACTGGAAAGATCGATAGCAATTTTTGATTTTTTTCAATTGCTCGCTGGTGAGATTCTTCCGGCGAATAATTGGTTGGAAAGATCCTCCTAGACGGATTTTTTTACCGCATAATTTATAATCTGAAAATTTCCCAAGATTAGAATTCATCCTGAATTAATCCTCGAGATGAAAATGAAATCCTCACCAGCGATACCAAATCCTAGAATGACCGTTTCTTGATCATTTATAGTTTGAACCATGTTGACAGTATTTGTTCTAAGGAACTGGTGCATGAGTAACAGGAATCTTGAGGTATTCATGGTTTTCATCTTGAGACACTTGACAGCTTTGAAATTGGCATAAATATGCATCACAGTTACTGAGAAAAATACTAACCAAATGTACCTGGAAATAATATAATGAGAATTCGTCTACGTGCAAAATGATCAACGTAAAACTACCTGGTATTGTTTTCAATCATCGTTAAAATATAGAGACCGAATAAAGAAGCTAATAGATTGACGCAGGTCTCTTGACTGCCATCTTTTGCAGAAACATCCGCCATATTACCACGAATAGCCTAAAAAATGATCGAATTTTAAGAATACGAATTAATTACTGTACTTTTGACGCTGTGAGGAAGGTATTTACTTGATGTTGAGTAATGGCTGCTCTGGTTGCACCTCCAGCTACACCGACGATAGCTTTCATCATAGCTGATGCGCATAGAAACGAAGATCCGTAACTTTTCAGAGATGCTATGCCCAGTAAGAGTTCTAAGCATAACGCAAAATCATTAATTATATCAGCTGTGAGTCTCCATTTTTTACAATCTGTATCCAGATGTGTTCTGTAAAAAAAAAAAAGATGTATTTGCATTCCAAATCACGTCAACGTTGATCAAATAGAAAAATAAATACCCTTTCCACCAAGCAAACAATATTCGACCGATCATCCCAGTGCCATCTTTTAAAATCCACGTCACCGCAGCTGACAAAGCATTGGCACTCTGATCGCCTACTCCGACGCCTTTGAAAATAGCATGAGTCGTCAATGTGCCACTGATTGTACTACAAAACGCCTAAAAATCAACACATTCGATAATCTGGGCATATTTTTTAATTTTTTCATACGAATAGAATTATTACTTGAACAGTATCCCATATCTGATAAGTAAGGTAATCCGGACTAACACTCGTGGGGTAACCTTGGGGCAAAAATATCTCCAGCAGGATTCGTTTTATCGAGAAAATTATACCGAATCTGGACAGAATACTGGTTCTGTATTCTTCGCTACAAATTCCACCATCTGTTAAAATTAGAAACACGTACGTTAATTTTAAATGTTTTAGCATAGGTAATGAATAATGTAACATTATTTATTTACCTGTTGCGGTATAATAACTGAGTTTACGATCGCTATTCCTCTCTTGGATAACGATTTCGTTTGAAAATTTAGCATACATAATGGATGCTTGCGAATAAATTCACTTATAAAATACCATGATACGATTGTAAACGCGTAATAAGTAGGTTTTTGACGTTAATTACATCATAACTAAGTAATTAGGTGGCGTAAATTAAGTATCTGTGGATTAAAAATCGAATAAATGTAGCAACGTACGCCGAAAATGAACACTTGTTTTGGTGATACTGATAAAATTGATAACGCCCGGTACTTGTTCGGGTACGTTCGGTAGTTTTCGGTTTTGATATTGAAAATTCGTTCGAATTCGAATTTCGAAAACTTTGAACTTGGAAAAAAAACGTGTGTCTTGTGTCTGGAACAAAGAATTATTTTAAAATAAGAACAACAAAATAAATTGATGATTCCGTTTCAAAAACATTAATAGTCTATTTTGAATTTCTCACTTCAGAAAGGTAAAGGGTATAGTATAGCAGGATAAGTATGGTGTTTTGGCCCTGGAAATGGATTTTGATATTTTTGATGAAACCTACCCCAAAAGTTGAGTCATGATGAGAAAAAATTCTGACAAAAATTTTGGACCCCCAGAGCCCCAGAGCTAGTATTTTCGGGGGGAGGGGCCAAAATATGTTTTTTAAACTTTATTTTTTCGTTTTTCGCCAAATGTAGATAAAAATTTCGTGTTTTTCTAATTGAATCTAGAGGGTCAGAGGAACCCTAATTTTTTTTTTTAAATTTTTGACCCATTTTTCGTCGAGTTATGGCGTTTTGAAAACTTTGAGCGGCCATTTTGGAAAAAAGTTTCAGAGGTACAGTCGCCATTTTTTCTTAGAAAACATGTTATTTAGTATTGATTATACCACATGAGTTTCAATGAGTTTGAGTTGGTGCAACATTGTCAAAAAAAATAAAAACTGACCACCCATCGTGCGGTGCCCGAACGTTCATTTCAATTTCCCACGGTGCTTTGGTGGAAAGTACCGTGCTCGCGCGCACCATGTTTGACAAATGTCATTCTAATCCAGAGGCGGATTACATTTTTTCAAATATGAACGCAAATGATGATGAAGGTATAAAATTTGGCATAGCGAAGAAGGACACCATAAAAATTTTTTTGAGCCCATTCTGTTAATGGGAAATTTTCAAAATTGATTTTTTTCTGAAGGCCATAAACGGAATAAGCGCACCCAAAAAGGGGCTCAGGACTCTAAGGAGGCTCGAGCCCTCCCCTTCATTAAGCTCGGCAAGAAGATTTTTTTATCATAAAATAAAAAGTCAAAGAAGAGTATGATTTTTTAAAAATTAGGTACCTATTTTATTTGCAAAAGTTTGTTCTGATTCGATCATAATTGGTTCCTTTGAGGCAGATTCTGCTACCACTAAAAAAGACACATGTCCTTCTCCTCTCCCACCAATTTGCGTCAATTTTTAAAATGAATGAAATGGAAGAATTTACAAATCTAGTCCCTGCAGTTTGAAAAATGTATTCGTACTTAACCTTGAAGGCAAAATTTGATACCTACATTTCCAAGAATACCTAATTTCCATTTTCTTTGAAATAACCAAACTTATTTTATTTCATCGAATACCGCTCAAGATAATTAACAAAACCGATCACGAGAAACTCTCGACCAGGTTCCTGAAATTTTGAAATTCCAAAAATTGATTGATCCTCTTCGTTGAACAAGCACTTTAGATATAAGAACGATTTTCAAAGAAACCATGAAAAGCAAAAATTCATATTGTTCTAATAATTTTTCAAAGAGTATATAAATATATAGAATGAATTAGAGTTCCAAATGCATCAGTTGAATAACAGTCTGGCAACAAGAGTATCTATTTAAGTTCTCCGCGATAAATTTTGAATTTTTACTCCGATTTTTTTACTTTCCAATCAATTAAATAGGTATTATTGAATAACGATGAGGCTAGTTCATATCACAATTTTATCGAGCTGTTTACTATCACTGGCTTCGTACAGTAACGGAAATCCAAGTAAGTACCGATCCAATATATTTTAATCCAAATTCGTATTCTCTGGACTTTGATAATTTCAACTGAGACATGATACTGTCTTTAGATTAGATAATTTGAGAACATAGTAAAAATTTCAATGTCCAACGGAGGGTGGAATTATACTATACATAGTCACCTGCATGGTAATTTAGATTATCACTATCTCGCCAAATAAGTGCAATTCAAGTTTCTGCAATCCCTTACCCATTAATCTTGCAATTTGACCCCAAAGTGGTTTTTCAACTTTTTTAAAATTTTGATGGACCTGGACCAAAAATTGTTGAAAAATGAGCTCAAAAAGACGACGACATGGTAAAAATTTGGAAATATTGTTGGTCAATGTTGAATCCCCCCCCCCCCCCAACATGAGCTCAAAATGTCACAATTAACCACTTTTTTCAAAAAATTTCTTGGCGATGTTTCGTTGGTTTTTGAGGGCGCTGAGTTCGAAAATTTGCTTATTTTTTGGATTTGACCCTTTAATGCCCCTTTAGTCCTCCAATTTTGGGAAAAACTATGTTGAGAAACGAAAATAAATTTTCGAACTCAGCGCCCTAAAAAACCATAACAAACGACAGGTCACACGTTATTTTTCATTTTTTTTGAATTTTGACCCTATCAAGGGGAATAATATGGGGGTTCAGGGGGGTTGAATGAAAAAACTGAGTACATATTCGAAATTAACGCCTTCGAATTAGTAGTAATTGATGTGTTACTTTACTTTTTCGATTTTTTTTAATTTCGGTCAAAATTGTGGACCCCTCTACCCCTCAGGGGTCTAGAGATCCCATCTTGAAAATTTGTTGATTGAAAGAAGGGTGAAAAGGACTCTTCACTGTAATTTTTTCAGATTTTTAAATGGTAGCTTTCATCTTTTGTGCTTATCATAAAAGTTGAGTTTTTACCACCAAAGTTCAACTTTGAGCTTTTCAAAATGTGATTACCGGTTTTGAATCTCCTATCAATTCTCTTTCAGACCCCGCAAACAGTTTTCCCCCAAGTACAACCTATCTCGAGATATGAGCCTTCAAAGTTGGGTAATTTGGGTAAAAATCGCAATTGCATACAAATTTCGAGCCCCCCCGCCTCCTTGAGGGCTAGGAAAAAAATGATCGTGGTTTTGTAATTATACCACCGAGGGGAACTTGTAAAAAAAAATTTGAACGAAATCGGAAGACCCGACTTCACTTTTGGTCTGTTTTAGTATGGAATAGCCCATATGTCTTAAGGCTGGGGGATAAAACTTGAAAAGTGTAATGTTTTTCTATTGTGGTTACGATATTGACATTATGTTAGACTTGAAAAAAAGAAAAAATTAAAAAAAAAAGAAAAAACCGAAAAAAAGTATTTTAAAATTTTGAAAAAATGAGAAAAAAATTGAAGAATAGTGCATTGATATTTTAATAAAAAGGTATAAACATAAAGAACCTAGGGCGTATTTTAAGAAAAAAAAGAAAATATTTTTAAAAATTAGAAAAAAACTGGTAAAAGAATTTTAAAATGTTGCAAAAATAAGAAAAAAATTGTACTCACATCCTAATTATTTTTACAAACAGCATTCTTGGGCATTCATACAAAAATCATGGAAATACTACAAAAAATCGGAAAGAATCAATATTTAATTTTTACCATTCAATAATTTACCAGAAAAGCAAAAAAAATGTAAATTTGGAAACTTTGTTCTATTGCCCTCGGGGGGAGGGGGTTAAATGGGGACAATTTTTTTCAAATTTTCACCATGTCATTTTGAGGTGATTTCATATGTACCAAATTTTAGAGTCCCAGGCCATCAAAATTCAAAAAAAGTTGAAAAACGCAGCTTCTTATTAGACACTGATACCATTTTTTGTCCTCTACAGAAACGAGTTAAAAATTTTAAATATAAAAAATGAATTCCGATGACGTTTTTCAATAAATTATATGTCAATGCTGCTAGCTACACAATTACTTACCTACGTTTTTTTTTTCAATTCAATTTGCCAATTAAAATGATTTTTGAAAACTTCCATCACAATTTATTCTAAAATGTGATCAGATAGAAATCAATAAATTTTTAATTTTGCGATCTGCAGCTTTTCAATGTTCTTCTGTAGATTAAAAAAGGTAAACGTTTTAAAGATCAATGTGTTAGATGGGTACATTTTTGGTTTTACATACCATTCTTCATGACCAATATTCTGTTACAGTATCACAAGGTATTCCACTCATCGAATACGAACCCATAGATCCAGGTGATGCATTTATTTGTTATATAAATGACGGATCGGGCCTAATTAAACATGAAATGATGTTCGTCAACGCGACCGAAATTGTACACATCCTACGAAATCGAGTCACGGTACAATCTCTCGACAAAATATCCAAAAAATACACAAGATGTATTAGAAACGGTAAATTTGGAACAGAAGTCGTAAAAATAGCGCTTTCATCTGTCAACCTGTGTGTGCCGAAAAATCTGCCCCTTTGTACCGAAGAGAACTACGTTAAATTTTGGACTGGATCAAAAGATCGAACGTTTTTCAAAGAATGCATACATGATTATTTAAATAGTGCCGCAATGCCCGAATGTACTCTAAACAATTGGCTTTCTGAGGTTAGTGAAGTTGGTAAAATGATCGTAATTCCTCTATTCGGACCGTTCGTAGGAGTTATCTGAAAAATTCGAACAGAAAATGAGGGAGATGGAGGCAAAATTCAAGCTAGACAACTTTTAAATTCTTAACCATCAATCTGATCAATCAGATTTTTTAAACCTCCATACATATTGAAATTTTAATACGTCCAAAAGAAGAGATCATTTTTCAATTTTTTTTTTTTTGAAAACAAAAAGCGATATAACAAAATTTTTGTTCAAACTTCATTCAAAACAAAAGGGTAAAAATTTCACTTCTCGACTTCATATTTTTACTGCTCCCAATCAGGCCTTGAAATTTATTTGTTAAAAAAATTCAGAAAATTGAAATTGGAAATTTTTTTTCCTAGAATAGTCTTAACACGGATGATCAAGCCCAAAGTATCATAATTATGGTTTTCGAACCCCATTCCCTTTTTTTGGTATTAGGGATGAGTATGGGAAGGGGGTTAAAAGTGATATTTTCCCCAAAAAATTTTGGTTTAGCTCAAAAAATTGGGAAAAATTACTTTCCAGCAAATGTTTTTGAGAATAATCGTAGCACACCGTTTTACCCATTAAAATAAAACCATTGGTGGCATTTTTCCATCCCTCCCTCCCGTTTGAAGGCTTTTAAAAAATGTAATTTTTTTGTAAGTTTTTCATTAGGTAAGCATTTAAAAAATATTGACAAAAAAAATATTTTCGGAGAAATTCTTATCCAAAATGCCATGGTTGTGTTCAGAAAATGGTCAACAGAACAACAGATCAACAGAGAGAAATTTAATTTCCAAAAATTGAAACAGTTATACGTCTTCAATTGAAAAATTCGCTTTAATCAAATGAAAAATCATTTTTTGATTGAAGAAATACCCTTTTTTTTATTCAAGATTTATATTCAATTTAATTTTTGAAAATGAAAATACAGTCATCATAGCGAAATTTTCGAAGAAAAAAGTAACTTTCAGTAACTTTTTTCGAGCAAAAAGTAACCAAAAGTAACCAGAAATTCAATTTTTTTCGAGGGGCAATTTTTTTTACAATTTTCTGGGGCGGGGAATTTTTTTTTGAAGTTTTCTGCAAACATTTGAAAGATAGGTAAATCAAATGAATAGAGGCGAATAATTTCATTTATTAAATTCCTTCGTCAAAACAACAAACAAACTAGCAAAAATCAATTTTTTAATTTTTTTATTGAAGAATTTTGAAAAATAGCAATTTCTACGTTAAAATTTGAAATTTTGCCAGGAAGTACGAAGAAAAGGTGACTTTTGAGGGGAAAAAAGTAACCAAAATGACCTTTTAGATGTGAAAAGTAACCAAAAGTGACTGAAGTTAAAAAAAGTGACAAACGCCCTAAAAAAGTGACCCGCTTTGACGCCTGAAAATATCAACTTTGGTAGCAGAAATTTTGGTTACAGGGTTTTAGGACAGGCCCTTTGCAAAAATCAAAGTCTTGCTTTAATCTAAGGCGAGCTCGAGTAGTTCTGTTGTTATGTAAATAATATGTAAAATATACGTAAGTATTGTGAATAAATAATTTCAATAAAATTGTACATAAATTGTTACTCATTGCACTACTTAAATTTTATGTGACTTTTTAGTTTTTTTTGAGAGGGAATGGGGAATTTTTTTGACGCCAAATCGGTGCGCTGGGTGCCTGAATGTTTTTTTTTTAGACCTGAAACCTGAAATAAGTATTAATTGCCAGCCTCGGTTTGTTCCCAATTGGGTTTCCAATCAAACGAGAACGGATAGGCTCAAAAATGACCCAGGATGAACCCACGTTGGAACATAAACGATGACAAATTCTACCCTCAGATGTCAAAAAGACGAAAATCTTCCACCTAAAAACCACCGATGCATCATTCAAGTTCCATTAATATATTTGGAGTAAAAACATACAAGCATACAAATGCGTATAAAAATTATTCAGAATACATCGTGCGAATTAAAAACGTATAACACGTATTTGAAAATTCCATCCTTAGAAAATAATATTAAAAAATTACCAAGTGTAATAGTATAATATCACAGCAGCTAAAACAGAGGATAAGGCATACACAGCCTCTTGTTATTTCAAGTCCAAACTTAGATACAGGTACTCTTATAAAATATAGAAAGAAAAACATACGGCAGTCGTAGCAGTTTGAAAGTGATATACGAAGAAAATTCTCACAGAAATAAAGTGATCATCACTGAGAAAAAAAGCATCCCTTAAAATTATAACCTGATTCCTATTTTAGTCCAGGCAAATAAGAGAAAAAATATACCAAACCTCCCAAAAATTCAATCCTGATTTTTTTTTTCGTGTTTTACGTTCGTAATGGTCCACTAAAAACATTTCAAAATGGACACCCCAGGAACCCTCCGCAACCCCCAGGGGAGGAGTGAATGCCTGCTGAAAACCGGGGTTTCGTGAATATCTCCTCAAATAAGCCTCAAAATTAAAAAATGGTTTGAACAATCTTGTTCTACGTGTAATTTCCTATCAGAAAGGTTCATTTTTTTCAAAAACACTTACTTCCTTGGTCGAAATTTAGAATGAAAAACGCCTTTTTTTCAACAATTTACAATATTTTTTGCAATAATCGAAACTTTTGGGAATATCTTCTCAAATAAGCCTCAAAATTGAGAAATGGTTATGGACAATCTTTTTCTACAAGTAATTTCATATCAAAAAGGGTTGTTTTTTTTTTCAAAAACACCCACTTCTTTTCCCAAAAATCAAGAGTGAAAAGGTCTATTTTTCCAATATTTACAGTTTTTTCCAAAATAATCGAAATTACGAAACTGAAGGCACCTAAAATTATACCAGTGAAGAGTAATTTTTTTATACGCGTTAGTAGGGCATTTCAAAAAAAGTCACCGCAAAAACTTCAGCCCCTTAGGTCAATTATGAGGGAGGTTACTGAATATTACAAAATTTTGAATCAAAATTATGCAAATCGAAATTCTGAATTTTGCCTCTGTCCTTCCGGAGCTGCTTTTGGTTTTTCCGGAAAAGGCAACCTCAAAATCTATTTGGCATGCCAAAAAACCTAATTTTTGACACCAAAAATGAAAATTTTCAAAACTTTGGATTCCCCCCCCCCAACCCCTCTGACCAACAAATCAGTTTTGAATCCCTACGATATGACACAAAGAAATGTTTCGTTATCACGAATAATAATTATTAACATCACATTTAAAGTACTTATTCTTTCCATAACCTCAATTTTATAAATGTAATATTCAGTAATCTCCCCATAATTAACCGTAGGGGCTAAAATTTTTGTGGTGACCTTTTTTGGAATTCCCTACTAGTGTGTATAAAAAATTACTCTTCACTGGTATAATTTTAGGTGCCTTCAGTTTCGTAATTTCGATTATTTCAGAAAAAACTGTAAATATTGGAAAAATAGACTTTTTCACTCTTGATTTTTGGGAAAAGAAGTAGGTGTTTTTGAAAAAAAAACAACCCTTTCTGATAGGAAATTACATGTAGAAAAAGATTGTTCATAACCATTTTTCAATTTTGCGGCTTATTTGAGAAGATATTCACAAAAGTTTCGATTATTGCAAAAAATACTGTAAATTGTTGAAAAATAGGCGGTTTCACCCTTAAATTTTGGCCATGGAAGTGAGTATTTTTGAAAAAAGTGAACCTTTCTGATAGGAAATTACACGTAGAACAAGATTGTTCATAACCATTTTCTAATTTTGAGACATATTTGAGGAGATATTCACGAAAAACCGGTTTTGAGCAGACATTTATCCCTTTCCTGAGGGTTGTGGAGGGTTCCAGGGGTGTCCATTTTGATATGTTGTTTATTGGACCATTACGAACGTAAAAGAGGGGGGAAAAAATCAGGATTGAATTTTTAGGGGATTAAATCCTAAAATAACTGGACTACCTCAGAGAAAAAAAACACGTAAAAAATAAAAATATAAAAAATATAAAGATTGAAATGGCACGTAGATACGTAGACGAAAAAAAAATGCTAACCAGGAACACCATTCATTATCACTTTTTCTACTTTACAGGTCCATTGCACGAAATAAGCCTCCAAAAAATGCCCATTCGTTGCATCGACAACAATTCGAAGAGAAATAGCGTGGAAAAATTAGATAACCCAGGCCATTACGTTTAAAACAAGTCGTTGGCTTATTATGCATGAAAGACCACAGATATAAACCTTTGATAATAAAACTCTGATACCTATAAAATAAAATAAAAATTTGAAGCCCTTTGGTCAGTGATGCCATATAAAAAATGAAAATTTCGCACGACTATATCTTTCACAGCGCTTTATTTCCCATTCTGTCTTATTTCTCTATTAACTAAACTTCATCTTTTCATTCGTTTTGGTTGGATATACGAATGACTTCTCGATTTTTTGACTGTTACTATTACACTTATGGTTACGATAATGGCGATGAAAACGGATACCAAGAGGATTTCGTATTGGTAGGTGGATACTATGCTACGTTGCACGCTATCAGCTTTGATTTCGTTGATTTCTTCGTCCAGGTATTCGGCCTCCCTCAGGTCTACCAGGGCTTTAGGGCATCCCATCCAGTATTGTGCCGAGGCAGTTTGTTTTTTATCGCTGACTCGTAAGTGCATGTCGTTGAATTTCCAAAATCCTTTGCCTTTGAAGAAATACGTTATGCCTGAAGAGTAAACGAGGCTTGGTGAGAAATATTCATCATGATGGGGGTATGGGGAGGTTAGTTGTGCGTGATGGTGAAGCAATAGTGCGTAGTTTAACCCAATGCGCAATATTAGAAGAAATTAAAAAATTAAAAATGAGAGATGAAGAATTATTCGAAGAGAAAAACCTTCAAAAAAGACATAGGAATTTTTCATTTTTTTTTTTCAAAAATGAAAAAGTTGGAATTATGAGATTTTTTGAAATTAGAATTGAAATATAATAAGTATAGATAGTTGAGAAAATTTTAGGTTACGATTTGAGGGAATTTTGTCTCAAGTTTTCTCATTCAAAGTTCTAACAGAATTTGAAAAATGAAACTTTTATCCAACCTTCCTCCTCCCTTCTCTCTATACGAAAAAATTCGGCGTGAATGAGAAAAAATGGAGCAAAACAATTACCTAAGGAAAAATTAAGAACGACAAAGCCTATTTTTAGACGATGAGAATAAAAAAAAATAGTTCAGAGTAGGTATTGTCCGCAGAGGTGAAAAATTGCATTAAAATCAGTGGAAATATGCCAAAATGAAAAAAAAGGAATTTTTTTCGAAATATACTTCTTTGCCTCTGAAAAAATTCAACGTAAAAGTGTAATGTAATTTTCAAAAAAATATCAAGTGTTTTAAACGAAAATACTTTTTTGAAAAAATTAAGACGATAAATGTCATTTTTTTATTGATAAAAAAATGTAAATAAGTAAGTATATCCCAAAATATTTTTTTAAAAATCACAAAATTTCAATAAAAGTCATTGAAAATGAGGCTAAATGAAAAATCAAAATTTTTTCGACCCCTCTCCCTCTCTCCAATCTCAAACGATTCTGCGCGAATGGAAAAATTTGGGTTTCCACAAATATATTATCACATAAATGGGCTAAAATATAAAATATAAGAAAATCATGATAATCAACCGATCAAGTCATTTTTTTCATCAGATGAAAAATTTTTGAACAGTCCAGAATATCGTAGAAATTCCATTAAAATGTACCTAAAAAAATTAGAGTTTTCCCAGAGCAGCTCTCTCTCTTCTCTCATCTCTGGAAAATTTGACGTGAATGTAAAAATAATTTCGATTTCAAAAAAATATCATTAGACAAAATGAAGAAATTAGAATTGATCACAAGTAATTTTTTGTGAATAAAAAATTGTGAACATAAAATCCCAAAAATATTTTTAAAAAGGATAACGAAATTTCATCAAAATCATTGAAAATGTAGGTTTGGTAGCTAAATGAAAGATGGTGACTTCCACCACCCCCCCCCCCCCCCCCCCATCACGAAAAATTCAACGTCAATGTGAAAAATTTTGGTTCAAAAAAAAATAATGCACGAAATGAAAAAAATCTGGATAATTAATCAATCAAGCCATTTTTTAGGCGATAAAAAATAATTAGAAATAGTTCAGAATATTGTTTAAAATTGTTTCAAGAAAATTGAATTTGAAACTCGTGAAAATATAGTCGAAGAGGTTTAAATAAAAACCTCGAAACTAAAAACATAATCTTTTCCGATTATTAAGATATTTTGAAATTTTTTTTTAGTAAATTTTTTCAAATCTGGTTCGAATTCTCTGAATTTTACATTTTTTTAAATTACTTATTGTGTATCAGTTCTTCGAAATATTATAACTAGGTACTTTAATTCGAGTAATCTGTCTATCCCAATGGTATCAACTTATATTACATTATTTTGTAAAATCAATTTCTCTGAATTTTTTTTACATTTTTGAACCCAGTTCCTCCCTTTTCATTTTTTTTTCAGAAATATCAATCCTATCTGCAGTTTTGGTTCGTTTCATGTTGGTCCATTATTTGAATTTCCCCCTTCTCTTCAGGTTGAGGTAGTTTTGCTACTGAATTTTGATAGGTTTCTCTAACATTATTTTCCCCCCTTTTTAATGGGTTCAAATTACAAGGGTCATTAGCCCAGCCCAAAAATCAATGCAAAATTAAACGTCAAAAACGTTTCAAATTTTTCTATCACCAATTTATAATTTTTTTTAATAAAATGAGAAAAACAGCAGGATTAGGGTGTCTAACAAAATTTGTTGAGCAAAAAGCTGGACTTGACTTGATCTTTTTGTACAACTTTTTTGACTTTTTTTATGGACCTCCCCCAAAAAAATTTATTTGTACGAAAAACTTTCAAACAAATAATTTTAAAAAAATCACAATGAGCTCCTAAAAATTTGTATAAACAAAGAGTTTTATTATTCTTCACTACCTATATTATTTTTATTTAAATAATTTATTAAGGGTGAATGGAAATTTTTTTCAATTTTTGAAAAAAGCTTGACGTTTGAGTCAAAAAGCTGGACTTTGCATGACTGGCTTGACCTCTCGGTTAAAATCTTGACTTATCTTGACCAGTTTTACTTGGCTTGATCATTAGACAGCCTGAGAATTAACCTAAACTTGTCGCTGCATCAATTTAGCGAAATTTCGTCAATTATTTTCAATAAGAAGAGAAAGTGTTAACAAACTTTTTTACGAAAATAAAAAATATGATTGTTGGATAATTCTTCATTCGATGTTCAGAAATTGATGATTTTTTGAGTGTTTCAGACGAATTTCAAACTGAGTTTTTCATTGTTTAAAAAGTAATAAATTATTTTACCTCCAGAATATCACCAAAAGATAATGAAATTATATTTTTCCATTCAAAGAGAATCTTTTGACTTGAAAACTTCAAAAAATTTTCCCATAAAAACAAATAGGTAATTGTCATTATAGGTAATTTCATAAAAATTAAAAAAATGAAAAAAGGAACAAGCCTCACTCCAAATTTGCAAGAAATCCATTCTAATTAGAAAAATTAACCCAAAGTTGCGTTCAAAAAATGATCAACAGAGGCAAATTAAATCGTATTTTTAATTCAATATCTGTAACTCTTTCAATTTCTGAAAACGAAATTTATCGTTGTTGATATGCTGTTTTGTAGAACATTTTCTAAACAAACCCCTACGAATGTCGAATTCACATCACAAAAAAAAACGAATTTCATAATTTCACAAGTCACAAACGATATTCAAGTTCTTCTCATCTCCTCTACCCCCCCCCCCATTTCCAATTTTCCTTTTTAGAACGTACACTAGCTCTACTTAGTAAATTCATCTTACACACTTATGTAGGTATTTCCAACTATCAATTTATTTCGTTTCGATATTTTGTAATAATATTTTGCCGTTTTAAATTGAATTGAAAATTGATTTCATTCGAGTGTAAAGTTCTTCTGATAAGCAAAATCGAATATAGATAGTAGACGCATGACTCAGTAGTTAGATCATCATTTTTTCAATCACTTCTATTTTTACAATTAGAATTATTCAAAACACATCAAGATGAATAATTGTAACCTGGCTAAAAAAAAATCTACATTTTACTTGAAATTTTCAAATTTTACAAATCTAGTTTCACACAGTCTTAATTTTTATTAATGATTCCAGAAGAAGACAATCTCGAGAAAAATAAACAAAAGTACAAAAGAATCTACAAAACGAAGAAATAAAGACGAATTTTAATCCTCGCAATAATATTTCTAAAAAATCTCTATAAATTTTCATGTTGCAATTATTGTCAAAAATTCAATACTTTCAAAATTTTCTTAAAATCTCAAAAAAAATTCAAAATTGATAAAAATAAATTTTAGAGTTTATTTAGTGACTATCTAGACCAAAAAGTACAATTTTTGAAAAAAAAAAACTTAAAATTTTTCCTACTACACTTCATTTATAATTCTATATGTATGACAAAAAAAAATTAAAAAATAATATAAAATGCCAATTTTCTCAAAAAAAAGTTTGCTTCTGGTCTAGATCGTCACTAAATAAGCTCTAAAATTGATTTCAATCAAATTTAAATTTAAAAAATTTAAATATTGAATTTTTGATAATTTTTAAATAATTGGAAGTCTTTTGTTCGATCGATTTAAAAATCAAAAATGTTGCTTTTTCGGCTCACCCTACTGCCGAGTAGGTGATTTTTTCAGAAAATATTATTTTAATATTTAATCAATCAAAATAAAAATCATCAAATTACACTTGGAATAAATTTCTACTCCCAAAACCTTCCATGCAGTAAGCTTCACCATCACCAAGGCCACCAAATACGCCAAAATACTCACCATCTTTCCATTTAAACGCAGCGTCGATATTTTCTCCAATCCCTTTCCATATCGAAATATTCCTCGGATAATCCAAATCGACTCTTTGAATCTCTTCGTCAAACCTCCAATAATTCTTCCCGCTGTAAAAGTAAGTTTTATGGTTGTGCCCCCATATCAAAGCTGCATCGATATGATCCAGCCAACGAGGTAATCCGAGACTAGTCAAAGGTTTCGGATACCCTGGCAGTAAATGCTGCCCTTTATACGTGTATACTTGTCGACCTGTAGGGGGAAAAAACCACACGCTGAATTATTTTCTGAAATCCGACAACAAAACGCAAACAAGTCATTTTTCTATTTACCAATAAAGAAGATAATATCTCCGTTGAATCTTTCGTAGACAGCATCGAGGTGAGTGAAATTATCGGGCAAACGGGACCAAATCTGGCTGATAAGACACGGATAGCCACTTTGTAGTTTACCTTTATCGTCCAATCTCCACATATACTAAAATTAAACCGTAACCGAGAAGATTAGCAATAGGTAATTAGAAGATTAAGAAAGGTGCACATTTAAACTTAAACTTACTTTATCTTTAAATATGAATAATTCGTTTCGCAGAATGGAAATAGCGTCGTAACTCGTATCGCATGTATCTGGTATTTTGTCCCCAGAATCTGGTACTCGGTCTGGATAATAAGGTCTTTCTGGATACCCAGGTGTATTTGGATAGGTAGGTTTTTCCGGGTGATAGGATGGTTTATCAGGATAGTTAGGTTTGGGAGGATTATTGGGAGGATTATAGGGAGGATTGTAGGGAGGTGGATAATTTGGTGTTCGGCGAGGTGGCTCTCTTGGAGTCGAAGGTGTCATTGTGGGTGGTGTTTGTGGCCGGTATGGAGTCTGTCTTCTTGTGGATGGTGTCCATTGTGGGGGGTTGGTTGGTGGACGGTATCTGTCCGGGTCGGTTTTGACACCTGGAATGGTAAAAAAGTGATGAAAAATTAGGAATATTATCAGAAATATTTTCAGATCAACAAAATAAATCGGGAATGAATTGACAATGTTGCAAAAGTCATTTGAAATAAGTTTAAAATATTTCACAAAAAATAATGTTTTGATATTTTTTTGCCAGGTACCTACCAAAACTAAAAGGCACTAAAAATATATTCAAAATGAATGGAAAATTGTTGAATATTGGACTAATTTTTTCAATGATTGAAAACTGGGGGATATTTTGAAAATTCATCCATCAAACATTTCACAATTTTTACCATTCGTGTTCAACATAATGAAAATTTACAGAAATTTTTACGATTTTTGAATGAATTTTTTCATATTTTTGAACATTCTGACGAATGATAATTACAATCACTTGGACGATTTCAACAAAAGTTCATTATTTTTATGATCATTGCACTTATCTCATCAATAATTTCAATAACTAAATGATTTCGACCGAGTTGGCTCTCAGGAGGGGCAAAAAACTCAAGGATTTCTCAGGGAAGAAGAATTTTTTGCAAATTTTCCGGCATAAAAAAGTACAACTTTTTCCAACTCACCCCCCCCCCCCCCAACAAGAAAGGTCATTGGTTTTAAAATTTTTCTTATTTCGACTCAATTTTTCCGAATAAAAGTGCAATTTCAAGATTTCTACTGGATCTAAAAAATGAAAATTTTTGCCATCTTCATACTACATATTTTTCTTGCTTCAAAGCTACCCAAAAAGCCTCCCTTTCTATAAAAAAATGTTGAAAATTCTTGCTTTTCATAGTAAAATAAAATTCTCGCTACCTATTTTCTAGCTTTCTTGTTATTAAGGAAAAATTCTAGATAATTTCTAGTTTTTCTTATTTTTCGAGCTAGGAGATATCTTGATTTGGAACATATGACGAGGGGGGGGGGGGTGATGAATGAAGGAGGGAGAAACAAACCATCCCCTCTGACTGGGTCTGATATTCACCAATTTTATGACATATTTCAACATTTCATCAATTTTCGAACAAATGAAAACTTTCAACAGGGATTGTAACAAGTTTAAGAATATGAGATTTAAGAGAACCCCCTTCTCCATGAACGATTTAATGATATCAACACACCTTTATGACAAATTTTCTTGGAGTATTTTGTAAGTTTGATTAATATGGTGTAAAAAGAGTTCATAGGATGCAAAAATATTACAAAATCACAAAAAAATATTAAAACGCCAGGAAAACTGATAAAATACCTATTGTAAAAATTGTTCGAAAAAACACGAAAATTAAAGAAATTATGTAATTATGAGAAAATTTGTTCGAATTTTAGTACAAATTACATGAAAAACTGCAAAATCACTTCTAAAAAAATGATCAAAATGCCTTGAAAATTTTGAAAATGTCGTAAACAGGGTGTCTAACAAAATTTGTTGAGCAAAAAGCTTGGCTCAGCTTGACCTTTTTGCATGACTTTTCTTGAATTTTTTATGGGCCACCCCCCCCCCCCCCCCCCATAAATTTTTACGATAACTTCAAACCAAAATATCATTTCTGAAAAAATCACAATGAATCTCTAAATTAAAATTTTTAGAACTTCTGAGTCACAATTTATAACTTTTACGTATTTGTCGTTATTCAGCTAAGCTGCAGGCATCATAGCGAAATTTCGAAGGAAAAAAGTGACCTTTAGTGACTTTTTTGAGCAAAAAATGAAAAAGTGACCAAAAAAAGACCAAAAAGTAACCAAAAATTCGGGGGGAATTTTTTACAGTTTTTTTGGGGGGAAATTGTTTTTGTAGTTTTCTGCAAACATTTCAAAGATATACATGATTAATTTTTACTTTACTGATTTAAAAAAACAGAATTCTTTTTAATTTATAAATATAATTAATTATTGAAATACTGCCCGAGCGAAGTGAAGGCATTTTTTTTGAAAAATCATTATCAACTTTTAATTTTTTTCTTGAAGAATTTTGAAAAATTTGAATTTTTGTTTGAAAATGCGAAAAAAGAGACTTTGGGAGGAAAAAAGTGACTTTTAGTGACCTTTGGATGAAAAAGGTGACTTTTAGTGACCAAAGTCGAAAAAAGTGACAAATACTCTAAAAAAGTGACCTGCTACGATGCCTGCTAAGCTGTAATGCGACAATAAATAAACCATTGATAAAAATTTTCGACTTAGCAGGACTGGCTTGACCTCTT
The DNA here is from genome assembly GCA_033439095.1 of Pseudococcus viburni. Classification (NCBI taxonomy): domain Eukaryota; kingdom Metazoa; phylum Arthropoda; class Insecta; order Hemiptera; family Pseudococcidae; genus Pseudococcus; species Pseudococcus viburni. The sequence continues at coordinate 187,944 of JAVBJF010000156.1, read as the reverse complement.
GATCAAAAGCTTGACTTATCTTGACCAGCTCAACTTAGCTTGATCGTTGGACACTCTGGCTCAAAATTAGGTAAGCACCCAAAAAAATAAAAAAAATTGAAATACTGAGAAAATAATTGCAATTCTTATGTTATTTTTAGTCAGTTTTCCAAAAAAATCTTTTTTTCAAGTATTTTTGCAAAAATTCGCTCATTGTTGATGAACATTTGCCAATTTTCACGATTTGTTCCACAATTATTGAAATTCATATTTTCTCATATTTTACACAATTTTGATCCCTTTTCTGAAAACACAAAGTACCCATAATGTACCTATTTGACGTCATTTTATTGAATTTTCATCGATTTTCGAGTAATTTTCAACAAATTTCATAAAGAGTTCGACATTTCTTTGAAAATTTTAAGATTTTTTATGACATTTCAAGCAATTTTGACCCCATTTTGAACAATTTCAACAAAGTTATGAACGATTTTGGTGAATTTTGTGGGGGGAAATTTTTGAAAAAGTCTACCAACTGACAACATTCGAAACATTTTTTGATATTTTTAACAATATTTTTAAAACTATTCTGAGAATATTTTTATTTCAGAATGATCTTATGAAATTTTGAGCCATTAAATAATATTTTTTTAAAAAATACCAATTTTATCAACACTTGAAAGGTGTTTCAACAAATCTAATTTAAAATTTTGAGATTCTGATAGTACAATAGGTCAACAATTTGATAGTTCAAAGAATTTTTTGGGATCAAGAATTGCATTTTTTAAATAAAAAATTTCAAGAATTTAGGGACCCAATTGCAATAATTTTTTGAAATATCTGATATTTTTCATCAACATTGATAATAAATTATCATTTTCATAATTTTCAAAGCATTTCCAAGCATTAATCGATTTCTAATCTATCAATTCCTACAATCTTTCTACCCTCTACCTCCACCCACCCAAAAATAATTTTAAAACAGAAAAAAATTCATGTATTTCTCAAATCATCGTAGTATTGTAATTCAACGAACAAAAATATCTCCTACGATAAATCCACCCACACCAATAACACCAGTACACCACTTTGGATTACCTACTCACCATAAAGTTTTTGAATAGCATCTCGATCATCATCGGGCAACGTAAACTCGGACTTGCCACCTTGATAATATGGAAACATCAACGATCCAGATACATGCGAATGGGACAATCCTAAAGAATGGCCGAACTCGTGAGCGGCAACCATAAACAAACTGGTACTACCTAGAAAAACAGATAACGTCATCGATAAAGCATTTCCTGAATTCATAGCCTATCTGCGTACATACGCCAGACAGAGGATATCCTTCGATATGACTACGAAATACGTACCTCTCGATCTGTCTGTATCGAGATCGACGCTCCATTCTTCGTCCAAATCAAAATGGGCATCACCTCCTCTTCCCGGGCCGGGGAAAAAAGCGTGAGCTAGGACTCTTCCTTGTCCGTCGAATGAGAATCCATCTCCATGGTCGTTCCTGCGCATAAACCATAAACTTAGCTGGCACATTTTTCCTCGATGCCAAGACTTTTTTTCGTGCGCGCCAAAAAGAGCTGCCGAGGTGGTGGCGGCGGTATTCCGTTTATATCATTTGTTGTTAAATGATGCACATTTCCGTCGCCATCAATCACACACATATACAATAAGAGAGGAACACCGCCGAAGCCAGATCTTTTCACAAGTTTACGGTCAAGGTTGACTGTACTCTCCGCAAGACGCAAACGGGGTGAAAAAATAAAACGGCCACAGCTCGGAGCCGAAAGTGTTGTATGGTTTACATATGGTTCGATTTTAGTAGGTACGTTCACATACACGTGCGGGAGAGGATCTCGTTGTTTCGTTCTCTCTCCTACAATTGATGCTGCTTGGGCTCTTGAAAGTAAAGAACATAAATATCTTACCGCTCGAAAGTGATCAGAATATCCGCATATTTCGTATTTAGCTTCGTGAATGTAAGTTTTGACTGATTCGACCAAACGTGTAGGGCTCGTTCGAGAACATTTTCCACCGACTGGGAATCTAGATTACGAATACGAGACGGAGATACCAAGCTGTAACATTGGGGAAAACAGAATACGTGTTTTATTATTTTGAATTCGATAAAACGCTCCGAAAATTTTTTAAATCATATTCAACTATTCAAAACTTGTAAATTGGAGCAATTTTTCATCCTTTTTTATGAAATAAAAGTGATGCCATAAACAGGAACATTCAAGGATACAGGAAAGTGTACAAAGAAATGGGGTGTAATGGTAGAAAATCGATGTTTTTGCAAAAATTCTACCACCATTTATTTTTTATCCATTTTAAACGATTTTTCATCGAATCGCTGGGTATAGTTACCGAATCCTCGGCCTCGAATTCTAGAATTTAATTTATGGAGCATGGGTGCCGGGTGACGAGAGGGGAGTGGAGGGGGAGTAAAAGTAGAAAAACGAGATCAAAATTTAAATAGTTATTCCTGACTTGAAAAATTTTCTATAAAATCCATCTTTTATCCCCTCTTCCCTTCTCCCGCTCTCTCTATGAAATCTAAAATCGATTTCTGATTTCTGGAGTCACTTATTTCTACATATATGATCTGGCTACAAATATTGGAAAAAATCTCCAAAATATGAAAAAAATGTAAAAAAAAAGATTATAATGACACCAGGAAACTTTTTTTTGAAAAAAAAATCTATAAAATGATTTACCAATTTTTTTATTACTTTTACTGAAATATGAAACAAGGTAAACTGAATAATTCGTGAGGGATTAAATCATTTCTGTTTTTTTCTCATGAATTAATTGGAAATGATGAAATGTTTCGAAGGGAATCTTGAAAGTTTGAAATAATTCGTTCGTGAACGATTCATTCATCAGGAAAAATCAATCCCCCACGACATACGATTAAATATGTGGTTTGAAACGAATCATTTGTGAACTATTCGATTTTTTTTCAAGTGATCGGGGAAGAACTGGTTGAATTTTATTAATGAATCATTGGTGAACGACTAAATAGTTCATGATAAGCTCCAAACAATTTGAAATTAAAGAAAAATTAGCGATGGAATCGTTAAATATGAATATTTTTTTCTAAATGAATCATTCGAGAGCGACTAATTTTGCCAGATGAATCATTCGGAACGACTCAAATTTTTCGAACGATATTAACAACTTTGGAGTCGAGAAAGAATCGTTTGCAAGTTATCAGGACATCAAAACAAATCGTATCACAAAAGTTAGAATTGTTCAATCCAAACAAATCATTCGCGACTGACTAATGAATCATTAACAAACGACCTAAATTTTAGGAAGAATCGTTCACGAATGATTTCATCTTTCGATAAATTGATCACACAAAAACAATTTGTGTGAACTGAATCATCAAAAACGAATCATTTAAGAACAATTCAATTCCTCCAAATGAATCGTTCACGAACGATATGATGGTTGAAACGTTGAAAGCGAATCGTTTGTGGATAACTAATCATTAGCAAGAAATCGTTCATGAACAATTCACTGTTTCTGAACGAATCATTCACGACCGACCAATGAATCATTGAAAAACGACTGGAGTTTTCGAAAGAATTATTCACGAACGATTTAATCTTTCAATAAATTGATCACACAAAAGGAATTATTTGTTTGAGATGAAGCGATTCAATCTTATCAAAAACGAATCATTCAAGAACGATTCAATTCCTTCAAATGAATCGTTCACGAACGATATGATGATTGAAAACAAATCGTTTGTGGATAACGAATCATTAGCAAGAAATCGTTCATGAACAATTATTTGTTTGAGATGAATCATCGTAACAAGCGATTCAATCTTTTCAAAAACGAATCATTCAAGAACGATTCGATTCGATTCTTCAAGATGAATCGTTCACGAACAAATATGACCGTTGAAAATCGTTCGTGGATAACTGATCATTAGCAAGGAATCGTTCATGAACGATTCAATGTTTCTGAACAAATCATTCGCAAACAAAATCATTTCAGAACGATTCAATTCTTCTAGATGAATAGTTCACGAACAATATGACAGTTGGAAACGAATCGTTCATGGGTAAATGATTATTAGCAAGAAATCGTTCATGAACGATTCAATGTTTCTGAACAAATCATTCGCGAACAAAATCATTTAAGAACGATTCAATTCTTCTAGATGAATCGTTCACGGACAATATGACAGTTGGAAACGAATCGTTCATGGGTAAATGATTATTAGCAAGAAATCGTTCATGAACGATTCAATGTTTTTGAACGAATCATTCACGAACGATGAAATGATTCAAAGGAATCATTCGCGACTGACTGAGCAACCATTTTTGAAGGAATAAAATATTAAAACGGATCGTTTGCGAACGATTCAAGTGTGACAGATTTCTTTTTCAAAATTAATCATTTTGGAACGATTGAATTTTTTCATTTATTTTAGATCGATTCATTCAATGAAGAAGTAAATCACGTCAGAAATCGTTCTCAAATGATTCAATGTTTTCGAATAAATCTATTTCGAATAATTGAGTCGTTCAAAAGTAATAATTTCCGAACAGTTCGACTTCGTTGGAATAAATTTTTTAAAAACGAATGTGTATTTTTGAAAAAATCGTTCGCGACGAGACATTTTTTCGAACAAATTGTTCAAAAATGACTAATCATCTATTACTTACTTAATCCTAATCATCATTTCAACGTTTACAAAAATTGAAAATTTGTGTTTTTTCCCAAGTCAATTTTTCAATAAATTTTGTTCATTGACACCTCTCCTCTCCCTCCCCACCTCCAAAAAATAATTCGAGCAATTTTAAACTTTATCAATCAACGAATCATGAAGTCATGAAGTTTACTCGTTTTCGTTTAAAAAAACAAAACAAATTATTACCCTTCTATATTATTTTCATGGTTCAATTTTTATGAAAAATATTTCGTTTTTTCAAATAAATCAAAAATTCATGTTATTCTTGCATTTTTGGTAGCTCCTGTTTCTTCCATAAGGGCAAACTTGTATTTAGTCAAAAAAAAGTTCGAGTGGAAGAAGTTTTAAAAATTGTGGCTTGATTGGAATTTTTTTTTATCAAGCCTTAAAAAAATAAGAAAAATTGTTTTTTTTTAGTAAAAAAAAATAATTAAAATTACGCATAATTATTATTTCAATTAGAAATTTTCAATTTTTGCCCCTCTCTCAAATAATACCAATTTTGGATCGTTCCAAGTAGTTCCTGCATTGAAAGTTCTTTCAATAAGATTCCTCAAAAAGATCGAATTGTTTTTTAATAAATCATTTGCTAACGATAATCATAGAAAATTTGATTTTTGATTTTCAGAAACCCATAAAGATAAAATATGAAAGAAAAATAAACTCTTACGAACATTTCTGAAAAAAACAGCCTACCACATTTAAATATTTTCAATTCCTGCTTCATTTCTAACCTTCCTTACACGTTTCCTTCCCAATAAAAAAAATCAGGACGTAAAAAAGTACAAATCCATCACCACGAATACCTCAATTACCCTTCTTAACCGCGAATTAATCTCACTCTCAACGTAAAACCGACACCATCAATGAAAAACTTTCAAACACCCATTCGGCTCTCGAATCCATCCAGGCAGCGAATTACAAACATAAACCAGGCTAACTTACTCGCTTACATAAAACTCCCCTGCCTCGCCATCTTTACAAAAAAATCACAATCGCAATTGCTAATCGCCATTTAGCCCTTGCTTCGTCACCGTTTTTAACATTCATTTACGCACCACATAAACCTTTCACAATTACATCCCAAGAGGGCACCCTCCGAGGAGAAATTCCGCCAAGCTAATCAACTCAATTACTCAGCAGGGGAGGGAGCCAACATCGACTGCGGTGCGAGCTCTTCTACAACACTTTCGAATACACCACGATAACTGCGCACCTCGCTCACTTTCTCATCTTTTTACTCTGGAAACTAAAGCGAAAAGCGAGTATAATAAATAATATAAAATACTATAACATAGCAAAACGTTCGTTAATATTGGCAAATAAATTAATACGCAGAGGTCGTACGTACGGTTACGTTGCGTCGCTATTGGCGGGACGGATAATTTTTTATAGAGAAAATTAAAAGAACCCCGGTAGCTGGTATCGTTTAGAACGTAGTTTACGTTGAAATTACACCCCGAAGGTTTAATTAATTTTTACGCCAATTTGATGGAATTTTATCGAATTGAATCAACTTTTTCTCTCTCTGTAAAAAAAAATAGGGTGAAATTTTCAGTTCAACTTGTCGCCTCGCGCGACGACCGACAAAATAAGCTCTTTTTTCACGCAGCATCAAAAGAACCAAGAAAATTATACGAAAAAAAAAAACATAACGGACTCTACGCGAAAACAAATCGCATTTGTTAGGCGAGATTGGCGTCATTTTGGTATAATACTGTCTGCGATGAGTCACGAGATAGCGAGTCGTTTTTTAATGAATCATCGTGAAGAATACATGAATAATATACTTTCGCGTTCGGTCGAATATGCTGGTAAAACAAGCGACTATAGTCTAAAGTATGTAAAAATTACAGATGCGGAAACGTTCCAGAAACGAAACCGTCGTCGTTTGCTGGGGAAGAAAAAAAAATTGTTAAAAATAAATTTCGTTTACATCTTAAACAGCTAAAGGTCTATTCTGGCACGTTGATCTGCATTTAACCGGCGTAATTGCTCACTCAAGGAGGTTGTGATGATCAAATCAAACACATCACGCCCAGATTGAGTGAGTTACCAAGCTCGATTATTTCTTCATCGTTGAAACCGGTTCTCAGCTGCTCAATCTGTAGGAAAAATCTGTAGGAAAATCTTTCTCAGCGACAAAAACCAAACGAAAATTTATAAGTCGATTTGAGAATACACAATAAATAGAATTTATTCCAGCCACGTTGTCGTTTCAACGAAGCATTAAAAAGCTCTTACTTTTTTCTCAATATGCGTAGCCTCAATCAGAGAAAACCAAGTGTAGAATAGCACCCCATGCCATATGTCTACGTACACGCGTCGAAAATTGCTGTAAATATGCAAATTCACTCGCTCACCAGCAACGATTCCTGTTTACCGTGATATAAACGTTTGTTAAAAATTTACTCAGCCAATTCGCCGCGCCGGTCTCATAAATCGAAACCTTTGTCGCATAAAAATACTGCATAAAGCAAAACCCACCCCGATCATTATGACGATGACGTTTACGTAAGGAAAATTTTCACAAACATTCGTTTTTCCTCTATTATGTTCTTTTGTCGTTTTTTAATATAGATCGTCGGAGTTTACCCCTCGTTTTCTTCGCCGAAACGCAGACACGACGACAAATTAACGGCGAAAGATGAGAAAAATGTATCTGAATAAAAATTCCGTGTTTTTGTGTACATATTTACCATTAATTTTTTTCTCTCTTTGAAAAGAACAAACATAAGGGGAGGCGAGGTTGGCAAATATTGCCAGGTGTTTTGGAAATTTTTATACGAGGCAGTGTCAATGGTACGCAAAGTAGGAGTAAAATAAAGATAACACGAGCAAACTGAAATGGAATTTTACCAGAGGGAAAAATTCTTAAAAATAGAATTTCTAGCCGGAGGAAAAATAAAATATGAGTTGAATGTATACATCGCATAGACATTCTAACTAACCAGCATACAGGTATCAATGTACCGAAAACCGGTTTCGTATTCATTGACAAGTCGATTTGGTGTACACTTATGTGAATTACGTGCGATATCAATTGATGATGTTTATCGTTTTGAAGAATACGAAATTATGAATGCGACGTTTCAATAATTTGACGAGCCGAAAAATATTTATACAAACCGGTTTTAACTAGTTTCAGAAATAAGCTCGTCGATTATGCGATTGGAAATTGAATAAAAATGATTCAAAATTCTTTTACAGTCAACGAAATTGTGGAAAAAATTCGAAATTTGGAAAATACGACATCATAGGAAACTGGTTTAGCTTTAATACGTTTTAAGAACCGGTTCAAGTGAATATAAATGGGGTAATATTTCATTTTTAAAATCATATAGCACTTTTAGAAATTGAATTTTCATTTTTTCTCAATTTTAATAAAAAAATTTAGGAAATTAGTTTCAGAAACCGGTTTGAACCGGTTTTCGTTGAAAATTATCCAAATACTTGAGAAAGTACGAAGAATGCATAAAACTTTAAAATACAGTCAATTTCAGAAGAATAGTAAATTTTTAACATCTTGAACAAAAGTTTAAAAAAATCGGAAGTTGAAACCGGTTCTATCTGACGAAACTTGTCGTTGAAACACCACGAAAATATAACTATCCTAGCAGAAATTATACTTATTTTAATTTTAAATAATAAAAATATAGCCTTTATCTCAATTTCTAAAACCGAAACCAGTTTTTAAAATCGGTTCGAACTGGTTTTTACAATAAATATAGATGGTGCTGATTAGTAATTCACCAAATTTTTTTCGTAATTTGACCAAAAGATGCAGTTTTATAGCTGTTGACTTGCTGAATATGGTCATTAATAACAATAAACTAGTTCGAACCAATTTTAGCAACCGGTTTCAAAATACAAAAACTATGTAAGATTAAACTCGGTATAATTCAAAATATAATAAAGCGAAATTTTTTCACAAAAAATGCGTTGAAATATTTTATAAACCGGTTTTTTGATTCTGAACATGGCAATAAAAACCAGTTTCAAACTTCTGAGTGAAAATTTGAACAAAGAGTACCAAATTTAAAAATCAATTTTTTCATGTATACCGTGGGATATTGAAATTGAGCAATGGAAAACCAGTTTGAACCGGTTCTCTTTGCAAAATACTTCAATCAAACTGGTTCGGAAAATGATTTAAATTTCAGTGAATTCGCAAAAACTTTTTTTATCGGGGGAGACTGGGAATTTGCGAAAACTTATTGAACAGGAGAGGCAAAATTTGGAGTTAAAACCAGTTCCATCAATCGAAACTGGTTGTTTGAAAACCTTGAAAATATTATTAATAACGAATTATTCCTATTTTCAATATTAAACAACATAAACATGATCGTTTTTAAATTTCTGAAACATTAACCAATTTTTACAATTGATTCGAACTGGTTTCCGAGATAAATAATAGCGTTAAATCGTAATTATTTTTGTATTCGCCCGAAAATTGCAATTTCAGCAATATTAGCACACTGGGAACGATAATTAATAAGAATAAACCAGTTGAAACCAATTCTAGAAAGTAACAACCGGTTTCAAAATTACAAAATTACAAATAATTATGCTTCGGTACAATTCAAAATAAAGTTTAGGTAAAAAAATTAGCAAAAAGTATCATAAAATATCTTGGAACCGGTTCTTCAGTTGTTAACGTGACAATGGAAACCGGTTTCACAATTTTTAATAAAAGTTCAAACGACAAACATCACATTTAAGATCAATTTTTTTCAACTATCAAAGATTAATTCTGAATTTCTCAACACATTTTAATTTGAAATCTCACAAAAACCGGTTCAAGATCATACAAACCGGTTCTAACAATCAAAAAATGCATACGAATATTATTTTTAATGCTTTTATGAATGAAATTTAAAAAAATAGGATGAATAATTTGCAAATAAGAATATCTACTTATGCTAGAAACCAAAACATTCATGATAACTGCAATAGAAACCGGTTTCACCAAGGCAAAATAAGAAAATACAATTTTGCAAATAATGGAAATTGCTATATCGTTTTTTCTTTCAGTAAAAAAAATATATTTCACCCAGATTGTGAACATTTCTGATAATATATTGATAGACGAATGAAAAAATTCGTTCAGCAAGAACCGGTTCAAGACATTTTCAATATCAATAAACATAAGCTTTTATCAAATAGGTACAAATACAACGTAAATATCTAAATACATAGAAAACATTCTCGAAAAATACAAAACTCTAGGTACTAAAATTCCCACCTAAAAAACACGTCGTTCAATTCGTAAAAAAAATATACGACTCAATTCCAACAACACGGTAACCCGGAACGAAGCTATAATTTCACCACGCAGAGCAAAAACAAAACCACATAATCACATCGCACGTACCATAATAACCAGCATAATCTCCGTACCGATGACCAATTACAAACTAGTTTAAAATTCCACGAAGTAGCATACACGTCCGCGTAAATTTCACTACAATCGAACCAGACTGAAACTTTTCATCTCAAAAATCATGCATTATCGAATAAAATAACCCAGATGACTGCTCGTTTCGCGGAAACCCTACCGACCATCTAGAAAACAAACCTCGCGACCAACAGCACATCGTAAAATACCGAGAACACTTTCTTAGGTGTCGATGATTATCTCGATATTGATACGATTCGCGGATACACAATCGATAAATACGAAGTTTGAACTCGCGTACGTTTATTTTCTGATATCAAACCGTGGGAATTGATCCATTTCACGACGAAAAATTTGTTCAATGCGAATTAGAGGAAAGGGGGTGCGAGACGCAGTGGCATTGAAAAGTACGATAACACGTCGATAGAAATTTTCCATCGGTGTTACGCTGGTTCGCGTTGTAAATATCTTAAATATGCAAATTATTTACCAATAAGGTGATATACGTCATGTTGTCATCTTAGTGAGATTTCTTCCACACGTATTGTCGCCTGATAAATGTAAATTTTCGATCGAGCTCAACACAGACACCGGTAGTGCGTCGATCTTGATCTGATGACTATGCCGAAACGACAAATTTCTCTTTTCTGTTTCAAACACGTCAGTACGTAGTTCGAAATTAATTCGATTAAAACGAGAAGAGAGATGCGGATTCCGCGTGTGGGTGGATTGTTTTACGTAGGGTGTCGAGGAAATACGTCGAGAAAAAACCACCAGTGTTGAATTTCCGTCCTATATGGGAACATGCGAGATAAAAAAAATCTCGAGTATTTCCTCTGTAACGAGCGATCTCAATAACGACACGTTTTACAGGGTGTTTCGCGAGCAAATTTCACGAGTCTCGAGTTTCGTTTGATTAATCGATCGAATGATTGCGGGGAGAGGGAGCGTAAAAAACTGAAAATTATCAAATGATAGAATATCAAAAAAAAGTTCATTATAAAATTCGAACCTCATTTGAAAAAAAATTGAAGGATTTCTGACAGAAATTTTTCAAAAATCCAATATTTTGCCCCCCCCCCCCAATAACAATTCACTATACGTACAGTGTTCTCGGTACATTATTGTTTTAGCATATTAATAATTCACATTTACAAAAAATAATTGGAAAACGGTTGAAAACCCCGCCTGTAAATTATTTTCAAAGTTTGAACTTTTACTTATCAAAAAAAAAAAAAAAAAAATCGAGAAAACGACCTTTCTGTAAAAAAAAAAAGAAAAATCGATTTCAACTTATTTGGCTCATTGTATAGTGTTTTTTTTCGTTTTTTGAACAAAAAAATTTGGAAAATGGTTAAAAACTCTTCCTGTAAATGAATTTTGAAGTTTGAGCTTTTGCTTGTCTAAAAAAACAAAAATTTCGAAAAAATGAGGTTTTTGTAAAAATAAACTTTTTTTGATGTTGGTATGGTATCTCTCAGAAGGTCACAACTTATTTTATAAATTATATTGGATATTCATGACAAGAAAATATTATCATATTCCGAAGAAAATGTGTGTTGTAATTCAAAATCAAAATTGAGAAACTTCATCTAAAACTTGATCTACGGAATGGAGGAGGGGGGGGGGTGCCCGATCTTGAAACCAAAAGTGATCGTTTTTCGATGCTACTTATCTAGTGAGAGGTATTGAACATTTTTTTTACCCCACGTGTTAGTTTTTGTTCTTGTTTCTCAAGAATAGAACCCAAAATAAGGCCCATCACTTTAATTTACATTTCACAATGATGGTCAAAATTACTTTACAAAATGATTTACCGATTTTCATAGCAAGACAGCCAACTTTTTCCAATAAAAATAATTTTTAATCACTTGATTTTCCAATTTTCTAATCGTAAAAATTGTTTTTCATATAATTTTTTAAATAATTACCTATTTTAATTATTTTCATAGGGTGTCCAACAAAATTTGTTGAACAAAATCTTGACTTAGCTTAACCTTTTGCATGACTTTTCTGTGCAACCCCCCACCCCAAAAAAGTTATGAATCTGTATGCCAGTACACCCCCCCCCCCCCATCTATACATTTGTGTGCTTGTAGCTATTTATAAAAAAAAATAAAATTTTAACAAACACATTAAATAGCTATATTTTTGAAAAAAGCTTGACCTTTTGAGTAAATCAAGGTAAATTGGTCAAAAAGCTTGACTTTTCAGGACCGGCATGACCTTTTTGAAAATAGCTTGACTTATCAGGACAGCTTGACCTGTTGGACACCCTGTTTTATAAAATTCATCGTTTTTGAGAAAATCTATGTTTTTTAAAAAATTTTCATTTTTGGAAAACTGGCTGTACTTATTAAAAAATTTTACTTTCAGAAAAGTTGATCATTTCAAAAAAAAAAATTATCTAGAAAAATTAAAAAATAAGTCAATAAATATTATTTTTTCTAAACTAGAAAGTTGGTAACATCGTACCAGAAGTTATCAGGTAAATAATTTTTTTTAAAATCTTAATCAAGTCCTACCTCCTTAAGATACCTTCCGATTAATTTAGTGAACAGGCCACAAAACATAAAAATTTTGTTTCCTAGTTCGATAACGTCAAAATTTTTAACCCCATCCCCCTCTCAGAGACCTTTTCAAGTTTTAGCCCAAAATCATCTCAAAAATATGAACTATGCTCTTTGATATGAAATTCACAATTTTCCAAAATTTGGAGTCGAGCTCCTCCCCTTTGATCAATATCAGAAATGGGCTCGAAACGTCAAAAAAAATTGATCTCTTACTTGATAACGTTAAAAACATTGAATTTTGGATCCTCCATTACTCTCACAATGGGCTATATTTCAGGTTTAGGATCATAAAATAATTCAAAAATGAATTCAGAGGCCTCTAAAACGCACATCACGTTAAAATATTTGCAAAAAAAGACAAAAATAGGTAACAAAAAATTAATTGCAGCATCAATAAGCTGAAAAACGAAGAAAATTTCCAGAAATTTAAATGTCCAATTTCATAATACAAAATGGTTATTTCGAAGTTGAATATCGATAAAACAAAATCAGTGTTGAATAAATTCATATCTAATTTATATTTTTAAAAGTAGAGGTTTTGAAATTTTTAAAAATGTGTTTGATGACCCCAGATGATCAAATAATTATGCAAAAAGAGATCTAAAAAATCCAAGAACTTTAAAAATAATTTTCAAAAATTTGTTTTCTTTTCAGATAAATGACGTCATTACTCCGGCTTAGTTATTTTTTTCTTTAAGCACTTTCAAAATAAATCATCACCACCAAAATATTCAAATCGAAATCACACACAAAAGTTATAAACAACCCTCCCTCTCCCTCCTTCTCCTTGAAGAAAAAAAACATATTCTCCAACAAAGACACCCTCGAATTCTCCAATTCGAAATCCCACACGAAAATTTATAAATACATCCTCCAAACCCTCCTCCCCACCCGGCAAAAAATTCCGAATAAAATTTACTAAAAAAAACACAAACACCCTCAATAAACCCACATACCCAACGCGAAACCCATTTCCAGCCAGTTTGACCGACTGCGACGGAATTAATCAATGGACGCGGGGCAATGTCGAATAAAAAATCATTAATCTTCTCATCGAAATGTTGAAAATGGTAAATGACACAAGAGCCGGCGAAGAAATCGCCATATAAATTAACGCCTTATCATGTCGAATTACGTTAAAAAGGTCATTTCCGAAATTTCAATACACGGCCGAATGGATATAACCGGGTGGTCGGTCGAGGCGGGGGACATATAATAAAGGCAGCATAAATGTCGGAGGTCGCAGCCACACCCAAATTATTCACATTGCAACCATCGCACGCTATTTCTAATGACAAGGATAAACACCATTAATAAAAAAAAGCCAAACCGAACTAGAAACCACCATCAGAAAAATAAGGTATCAGACGTAGTTTCAGGTTCGAAAATCGAGACCCCACCCTGCAATTTGCCAACGTGAAATATACTTCCATCATCCCCCAGCATGATGACGATTATAAAAAAGCACTAGGAAATGACCTGTCTATCAACACGTTTTTTTCCCTCGTTCGTTCTTCGCTGGTTATTTCTTTTGAACGCGTGGAACGTCCATTGTCGTCGATTTTTTCGTGCCCTGTACTTCCAACGAGTTCGAAGCAGGCGAACGCTAATTAAATTTTAAAATTACATCTCCGTGTATTTTGAATTATTGAATTAAGTCACGTCTCAATTCTTAGAAAACAGACCGCGAGCTGCCCTCAAAATGTTCAACCAGTTTCTCGTTGGCCATACGAGCCACGAGAACACCTCACCACCTCTTATTCATTTTCATTACCGAAATCTAAAGCCAACTTGGTCGTATCGTGTAATAATCGACCATAATAAAACCATAATTCAACTTGATATTTCGCTACTCCCATAAGGGACCGAGCTAGCACATAAACTCGCCTCATTATTGAAAATTTCGCGGTGATTTTTTCCCCCCGGAGCGTTGTTTCCATCTCACGCGAACTTTCGACTCGACTAAATACCAAATTTTACCCCATATCGATGGTCGACCAACAAATGAGAAAATTTTTTTCTATTTTGAGACGATATCGACACCATAATCGATACACACGCTGGAAATTTCCGTCTATCATCGCGATTACACCACCGAACATCCAGCTCTTTATATTACGTACCTACAATTGACATATTACATTATATCGAAGGGTGAAAAGAAAAAAAAATCTAATAATGGAGCTCTCGTATAAGTACACGTTAAATATTTATTTTTCATTTTTATATATTATACCGCCTCGTGCTTACGACCTTTATAGACCTTTCTCTCCACGCCACGTTCATAGCACCAATTTTAATAAACAATAAAGCAGAACGATAAAAGAAAAACCAATGGTAGTCTCGGTATTTTGTACGGTTCGGCGTTACACACCTTTCTCAACTCATCACCACCTACGAAGCCTCGTTCCCTTATCGAAATCCTTTTTTGAAAAATTATTTCCGACGTGACCAGCGAACATTGAAGGCTGAAAATTTCCAAACGACCGAGGAAAAAAATTCCCAAGTGATTGAATTCGGGTTTGGGTATGAAACTGGCCGAGTGTTCATTTTTTCTCGCCGAGAAAAATTTCACGGTGATTTTTAAATGGAAAATTTTCCAGCTTATATTTACACGGTTATGTAGCCAATTTTTCCTATTCGATGGGCGTAAAATTTTAATATTTTCTATTTTATAAGTTGGGATGGGTGGGAAGACTAGAGGGGAGGAGTTCCTCCTTAGATGGTATTTTGACATCCTTCGATATTTTTTGAAGGTGTTTCATAAGAGCTTTCTTTTTTTTCTTTTGAAAATAATTTTCAGAATTTTTTGAACTTTCAAGATCGAAGAAATTTCTCATCAAAACTCGTACTTTCAAACAGAGTTATTAAATTTTGAAAATCTCCAACCCTCTTTCTTCATTCCTTTAATCTATCCAGCTATTTCATAAAACTTTCCCATCACCATTTTGAAAAGCATCCTTTATTCCTCAGAAAAATTCAACAATTTTAGTCGAAAATAATGAGGATGTTTTTCTTTTTTTTCACGATATAAAAATTTGGAGAAAATTGAAGTTTTGAGGGATATTTAATTGAATGAGATTGGAAGGGGTGAAAAAAGATCATTTTGACGAAATAGATGCTCTCATATCACTCAATTTTGATTAAAACCAGAAATTTTTGGTCTATTTATATGCAGTACGTTCTGCTAATCTCGACTCATCCCTTCAAAAAAAAAATAGATATAATTTTGTCAAAATTTTAAAACTGAAAGAGCTATGAAATTCCAAAAAATGTGACCAAATGAAACGAACCGAAGTTGGGATAATTGAAGGGAAAAGCAGTGAAAATTATTAACTCAGATGAAATTTTCATTGATTTATTTAAATTGAAATGAAATATTTCTGACTTAACTTAAACCTCATTTTCTCGATTAAAATTGAAATTTGTGAAGTTGCTCCCTGTCCTGAGCGATCACTCACGGAAAATTAGCAGAAATATTAAAGCTTATAGTACTCTTCAATAATATAATTGGGCAATTTGGGTGGTGGGGGTAGGTGAGGAAAGGACAGAATGACGAAATCACCATTCGATGATCTTTTTTTTAAAAAATTAGATTCAGACTACTAGGTCTATTAGCCCATGCCAATAACATAATTAAAATTCATTAGCCTTATTTTAAAAACTGTAAATTTTGAGTGGTGGAAAAATTCTGTCACTTTATGCAAAACTTGCAAAAAATTTCATTAACAGGGTGTCTAACAAAATTTTTTGAGCAAAAAGCTTGACCTTTTTGCATGACTGTTTTGACTTTTCTATGGGTCACCTCCCTCCCTCTTTCCCTCCAAAAAGAAATTAATTTTTACAAAACACTTCAAACAAAATATAATTTTAAAAAAATCACAATGAGCCCCTTTATTAAAATTTTTACGAACTTGAATCGTGAACTGCACCTTGAAGTGTTTTCAACAATACGATCAGGAAATACCAAAATTTTGAAATTTCACAAAAAAATACGACTTTTGATAGAATTTTTCAAAACACAGAGATATTTTCTGAAGCGAGGGGAAAATTTTTCATGAAAAATCATATAAGAAAAGCAAAAATTACATTTTTTCTTTTGAACGTCAAAATATTTAAAGAAATCTTGACCTTTTGACTCAAAACATGACTAAATTGACCTTTAGGTCAAAAGCTTGACCCTTTTTTTGACCGCTGGGCACCCTGGTTAATCCTCATTTTTCAATTTTGAGTTATTAATAAATGACTCAGATTTATTTCTCAATTTACAGCGGTATCGAGATGTTTTTTTTCTCAATCTTGAAGTAGGTACAAATGAATTTTCAAAATATTTTATCCTCGTTTTACTTCGGGTAAATTTCTTCAAATTATTTTTTTTTATCCACCAAACTACGAGTTTTTCAAAAATGTGACATTTTCTTTGCTTGACTTAATCAAAAGCATCTTTTGAAAAATGTAGGTATAGAAAGTTCCCTGTTGAGAAAAAGAATGAAATTTTCAGATTTGTATCATACAATTTTATAGCATTTGAAAAAGACTTGAAAATTGATTGAACAAAAATGTTGACCAATTATGAATGCTGAAGAAGTCATATGTAAATAAGATCATACCAAAGAAGGGGAGGGGCAGGAGGGCAGATTCCTCTCTAAATCATCGTGAAATTGCATATTTAACCAATAAAGTTGAAATAAAGTTGAAAAATTCAGAAAAATGGTAACTTTGTTCCAAAAAAAATTATACTCAAAGTCGAAAATTACATCGAAAATTGAAAAAAAGGAAGAAACTCAATCGAAATGGAAATTTTTCAATTTTTTATCCCTCCGATGCAAACTTTTATTCGTCTTAGACCATAAATTTTTGAATTTCATAGATCCTTCAATTTTAAAATTCAGGCGATATCACATATACTTTTTCAAACGAATAAATCGAGATAAACACAACACGCTTACATTACATATAAAATTACAAAATAAACTGAAATGATTGGCTCAGTTAAAATTTGAGTAATTTGAAAGCGTCTGCTTCGTGAAAATATTCGATAGGAATATCTCTCAAAATAGAAGCGAGAACAGGGGGGGGGGGGAGAGGAGAGCTGAAAAATTATTTTCTCTAATTCAAAACAAAAATCTCTCCTTTTTCAAAAAAAATTACTACTTTTTTAATTTTTTTGACTAAAAATTCAATTTTTCTGTGCTGAGAGAGGGACAAATTATCCCTCCCCTGCCCCCGTTCGATAATTAAATACTCCAAACGCATTCAAATCAATTAGAAATACTTCTTTTCTCATTAAAATCTGTAATTTTACCTCATAAAAATAAAAACCATAATTTCCAAAACCGCCATCTCACGTTTATAGAAAAAAATCCCAATTTTCCCCTCGAACATCTTCACTTCTAAAATCTCTGTCTTCAACTTCCCACGAAAAATTAATAAAACAAAAGTCGACTTTTCGAACACCCTACACGTCATAAAATATTACGTCGTGACAGGCGACGCGACACGAGCAGTAAAAAGCAATCCTTCCACGAAATCCGAAGGCACACGAAAAAAACAACCTGCATTCGTTACAGCGGTATTTCCACCCAGCTCCGAAACTGATTTCCAATCACAGCGAAGAAAAAATTCAACCTTTCTTATTTTTCGCACACCACAAAAAAATTCTCCTGTCGTATTCTTCTCCACGTTGAATTTTTCAACCAATGGAAAAAAATTACACTTACAGGGAGTCGAGATAAAAACGCGACGTAAAGAGATAAAAAGCCATCTCGATGGATAGGAGAGGACCGAAGGGCCGAAAAACAGATAGGAATTTCCGACCAAATACACCGAAATGTAAACAAAAAGCAACCGTGTAAACGAGAGACGAACTCGAGATATTGAAGCAATAAGTAATATACTCTAGAACGAGCGAGCAAACACTGGGTAGCAAGGGGTACAGAGGAAGCCGACAGGATCACAAGCAAAGGGTCGAGGCGGTAATAAACACGAATTCTTCGGGCTGCCTTTGGAAATTCGTCGATCGAGTGAAAAAAACACTCTAAAATGAGATCTGTGCGTGATTATTGAAATTCTTTTACTTTCGGTGTGGAAAAGCTACGAAATCCTGAGGGGGTGATAATGAAATTCGCATTGACCCCTTTTTTTTCATTCAATTGATTCAAAAATCTAAACCGATCTGCAATCGAATCGCCTTTTTCCACGAAAAACTCGCAGGCAAAGAAAACATCTCGTAAAAAACACCCCCCTTTCTCGTCCAATCATCGCAGGTGGAAAAAATTCCAACGTAACGAATTGTACTCATCATTTTGACACCACGCAGAAATACTCCGAATAGATTTTAATAAAAGGAAGAAAAGCCAACCACATCGCACTTCATTGACAGCATTTCGAGAACATGTGTTACTATATTTTGATTAAATTTTATATTGAAATTTCCCATCTGCCATTGCCCTGCATCCAAACATCCCGACTCCGCATCGATGGAAAAATCACCCACAGGATTTACACAGGTGAATCATTCGAAGATTTTTGCAAAGGGGATTAGAATTTTAAAATTAGCCCGAATGGGTTAAAAACCGAGCCTCGATGTTGATTGCGAATTAATCGAGAATTGATTGGATTAGGCCAAAGTGATTGAACTATCGGCAGGGTAAAATGGCCAACGCTAATTGAATTTTTCACTTTAAATATCGCGTGCGTCGGTGGTATTATTAAAGAGTTGCGATATTTTTCACCACCACGAGATCTCCATTAATGTCACTATTCGCGTGGCATCGAGTCTTCCACGACCCCCTCGTGTTTCGCAAGACGTCGTGAAAAATGGAACGAGATTGCCGAACGCGAGTCCGAACAAAGAAAAGATTTTCTATTACCGGAGGTAATTACTCGAGTGGAAAAAATCACCCTGAAAGCTCGCAGACCGAACCGAAACATGTCAAAAGTCGTATCAGATACGCCACCCAAAATGCTGAAAAAAAAATAAAATCTGAAGAAAAAATTACCTCTGGTGCGATTATTTCCAACGCAGGAACTCCGAAAAAACCGCCGAAAATGGGAAAAATAATGGTAGAATCGCGAAGCGTGTTACGAGATAGAAAGCATGATACGTGCAATAGAACTGAGAACCGACATACCTGACTCTTGAAATTACTTCCGACAGACAACATCACAATTACTAGATCACATTGCGAATGACTGAAGATGATCGGACCTTATATAATAGTCGACTAAAGAGTGAGAAATACGCCCCCAAAACCGCCAAAATATCAACTCTTCCCGCCAACTAAATCATGACCGAGGCCAGCGCATGCGTCGAGCTCTAAATGTCTTCCCAACACCGTCGCCCAATCCCCCGAATTCCTCTTCCTCATTCGATAGTTTTACCGGCTCGAGCCTCTATTAAATTAATATACTTTTTTTTTTCAACTTTTTCTTTTTTTTACAAATTCAAAAATACCAAGACTAAGTATCGCCTGCTTATATTTCATAATATAAACGCCAACCATACAGAAGAGATGAAAAATTTACATAATTTTACTCGAGACAATCTTATCGAAAAGTCGACAGTAATTTAACTTGATGCCGAGAGTTCTGCATAAGTATGGTTGAAGAAAGGGGTTAATCTGGGAAAGCGAAAGACCACCTCGAGATGGAGATGCTGGGAAGGGAATCCTTAGCGTGCGAAAAAGATACCATTATAAATTAGACTTTTCCTCTTCGCGAGTCTCGTACAACGAAGCTCCGAGTTCCTAGATGGTATTTAATTCATTTATTCGTTTATTTCTCTAAATTAATTATACGTACGTAGATATCTCAATAAATACAACTGAAGGGTAAAGAAACAGGTGGAATTGGGGTAAGGGGAGGAATAAAAGAGAGATTTCGAGTAATACGATTTCATACGTAATTTACAAATTGATAAATACGTAAACACATTAATGGCAATTCGTAAAAATATACACGTTGCTTGATACCATTTCATGTCAATTTTACATCACTCTTTCGAAGTTGTTATTAGAGCAAGATATTTCGTATAATTTTTCTACACAAACACGTGTAAATAGGTAGGTATTAGGTACCTAAACTTTTACAAACTCGTATATCTAATCAACAAATTGACAGCTAAATGATATCAAAATATCACATGCTTTTTGTCTGCACGAAAAACTGTAGATGCGTTAAGAGGCTCGAGGGAATTGTTATGTATTGAAAAATTTCCAAACCGATGATATTCAAAAATGAGATAAAGAAATTTGAATTCGAGAGATTATGGTGTAAGGCTGGACAGTGTGGCGTAGATTTGGGTTGCTGGTGTTTTTTTTTTCTATCGGTTTCCTTCTCACTGTTTCCTTTCTGTCGTAGTTCTTTTATTTTTGGAGCCTGACTTGATAATATGTTCAGATCGAATAACAATGAAGCGATAGAGTTCCGTTTCCTTTGCGGTTATTTGTCAATTTTCAAGGTTCGAAGGGTTTTTATCTTTTGGAAAGAGTGAAGTTGAATAATTTGGTAATGGAAATCGAGTAATCAAATTAGGAATGTTGAATGAAGAAATTTGTACCTTTTTGGTTGGAAAAAGGTGGATTTTTTTGGAGATGGTGGTTTTAATTAATAAAGGGGGATTCGAGAATTTTACGAGAAAAATTTTCAATTCTCTCGTCCTTCTCCCTATTCTTAGATGACCAAGGGGAGTGGGTGAGTTGATTTCTTGAATTCATGTGTGAATTGATTCCCATTTTTTCAACATTTTTTTCAAATTCAAATTTTTTTAATGCTAAGATTTTTCATGAAATTTTTTTCAACTCTAAATTTTTTGTTTTAAAGTCAACTCCAAATTTTTTCAACATTTTTTCAATTCCCAGAATTTTTATTTTTTTCAACCTAAGATTTTCTCAGAATTATTTTACCTTTACATTTTTTTCAAAATTATTTGTTTCAACTTCAATTTTTTTCAAAATATTTTGCAATTTCAACGCCGAAATTTTTCCAACAAAAACATTCTTAGATGCTTTTCAATTTCATACATATTTTTTCTTTTATTTCGATTCAATATTTTTATTCAATTTAAAACTTTTTCAAAATCTTTATAGGCACCAACATGAAATTCTAAAAAGCTGATTTTAAATTCCATGAAAATAATTTCAGAGTTGAAAAAAAATTGGAAAAACGTCGAGAGTTGGAAAAAATATAAAGAAATTGAAAGTAGAAAAAATTGGAGAAAAAAATTTAGATTTGAGAAAAATTTCAATATTGAAAACAATTTTGAAAAAAAAAATTTAAAAAGTATAAACATGAAAAAATCTGAGAAAATTTTAGATTGAAAAAAATGTTGGTGTTGAAAATACATTGAGAAAAAAATTCAAAGTTGAAAATGATTCATAAAAATTGGAGTTGAAATTTGAAAAAAAAAACATGAAAAAAGTTTTGAACCAAAAATTAAAAGTTAAAAGAGAAATTTTTGAGAAAAAGTGAGAACCAACTCGTACGTATCCCGAAAAAAAAAATGGGAATCAATTTTCCTTTCTTTTCACATAGGTAAATATTTCTTTGGAAATTAACTCACCTATAAAGCCTGGTCAAGAGTTCGAACATTAATTTAAAGAATATTTTGATTCGAAAAAAATTTATCAATTACATAAATTGCTACTATTAAAAACAAGATGATAGAAAGCAGACCAAAAACCTTGTTAAATCTTATAACTAGGTAACTCAAATCAACATAAATTTGAAGAAAACACTTTAAAAAATTCAATTCATCAAAAAAAGGGGTTTATCCAGAGGATTTACCCCCCCCCCCCCCCACCACCCCTTTAATCATAAAAAAGGTTTTGAATAATGGTAATCAGTAAATGCAAAAATTATTGCTACTAAAAAAAGATGACTAAAGGTAGTTCAAAACACTTGTTGAAAATTAAAAAGAAAAAAATCAGACATAAAATTTTCACTCCTTCTGATTTTTTAGTAATTTTTTTGCGAAAAAAAATGTAGAATTTGTGTTTTCCACACTAATTTTTCAAGTTTTCCAAATATTTTATAGGGAGGAACTAAAATTCTGGCCCGTGATAATGGTTGAGGGCATTCATGTTTCCAAAAAAAGAGATGAATTTTCAATGGTGTCTCACTGAATCTTAAAACTGAAAAATATGACTTCTGTATGACTGAATTTCTATTTTAGTATTTATGACATTTTTTGAAATGAATAAAAATTTTCAAGATTGAGTGAAATTTTTCGTGTTAATTTTCTTGAACTTTCTGAATGGTTTGAGCGATGAAGCCTGGGATAGAAAATTCCTTCAAAATTAATTTTTGTTTTTGTACATTTTCAAGATTTTTCGGATAATTTTTTTTCTCAAATTTTCCAGGCCTTTTAATTTAAATACCTACAGGTAGATAAAGTTCTCAAGTAGTGAGCAAATGTGGTAAGTAAGAGAAGTGGCGAGGAAGCAATGGTCGTCACAAACATTCAAATTTTCAATGGAGCATTCAATTTTTTGAGAACCTGACGTTTCAAGTTTGAAATATTTACAACGAGTTTTGTACGATTTTTTTTTTTAAACGAAAAAACAGAAAGAATTATGCAGTGTTCGAGTGAAGATTTTTTTGAAAATGCTGAATAAAAAGTCACATCTATCGAGAAATGATATCTTTTGGGGGGGGGGGGGATAAATTCATGAGGAGATGAACAGAGAAAATATACTTTTTAGATGATTTATTCTTCTGGATTTTTACAAAATTTCCTGACATTGCCCTGACTTTTCCAGAGTTTCAAAATTTCCTGACTTTTCCAGGTTTTCTGAATAGAAAACATCGTAGTAAATTTGATGGATATTTCGGTCCGAAAAAATTAGGTATAAATGTCCAAAATTGCTACTATTGAAAATGAGCTAGCGAGAAACAGCTCAAATAACTTTGTTGGAAAATTTTACAAAAAATCAAACCTGAAATTTTAATTTTTTGATTTTTTTCTTTTCAACTACCTAAGAAAAATATTCTCAATATTTTTCATAATGAAAATCAGTAAGTTTTTGAAAAAAAAATTAAAATAAAAAAATAAAAATTTTATACAAAATGGATTAAAAAAGTATAAGTGATCAGAAGAGCAAAAATCAATCCCCTGAATACCTATTTCATTTCAAAAAATTCGTCAGTTGCAAAAATTCTGCTGTTGAAAATATTTTGTTCAGACTTGTTTCCTCCCCTCTCATTTTTTCTAGGCCGTTTTATTATCTGAAATCAAATTTTCAAAAAATTTAAATTACCTAATTTCACGTTATTTCACTTTTCAAGAAAAATGTATCCATACCCGTAACTTATTCTCGAAAAAAGAACACCTAATTTTTTTACCTATGAAAATGTCAATTTTGATCTTTATTAAAGGCGAGGTGGAGGGCATGTTTTTTCAGTAAAAAAATTAAATTTTGAATTTTCCCTCAAAATTAAATTTTTTCTACATGATTTCAGTTTTGAATTTTTCCCTATAATTTAAATCTTGAATTTTTTCCTATTAATTTTAATTCGGATTTTTTCCAATAGATAATTTCAATTTCAATTTTTTTTTGCAATTTCAAGGTTAAAATTTTCGCTAATAATTCACCATCGAATTACACGTGTCGAACGAGCCATAATCCCAATATTTCACCCAACCACAATTCGATCTCAAAGGGCACTGAACGGGCGAAAAAGGTATAAAAATCCAGCTCGATTGGCGAGCAACTTTCTCGTTATAACTGCTCACTTGACGTAAGACTTGGCCGGGAAAAAATAAGAATGAGAAGAATAATACGAATTTTTCCATAATATAAGAAGTTTTCCATCTCGAAAGGATCAAGACTTTGGAAAACTGTAAAGACTCATCGTTATAAAAACTTTTTCGCGCTCAAAATTTCCCCACCGGCGCAGGTCAAGTGTTGCTTAGTTTTTCACCATCAAGGCACCTACGCAATTAACAATGGAAAATATCGATAAGATGCCTCGGTCGTGTTGGAAATTCGCTCGATTGAAGCATATCAGCCGAAGATAAAAGCATTGCACGAAATCACAGCCTACTGGGCCCGACCGAGGTATAAATTACTCCGGCTATTTGAACTTTCTCGTAGTCTATTTAACTCGATACTTATGTACTTGGAATGCTCTCGGTTGGAAATTACTAAGCATAATCAAGTCGAAGGTTATCTGTTCACCGATTCGCGCATCTTTGGGTACTGTCGAGTCGCAAGTTCTGAGAAATTATCGAAAAAGGGTCGGCGGAGAGCAGGGTTGCTGGCGTACGCGTATTCAAAGGTTTTGACATCCGCTTTCGGGCTCCGGCAACAAGAGAGAAAAAAACGAGCACGAGGAGGCCTCGTTCGCTCCGGCTTCGCGGTATAGAGTGAAAAGCGTGGGTAGCGTGGCGTTTTCTAAGAATAAAATCATTATGTGGATTAATTCGACGAACGCGCGACGACGTAACTGAAAAGCCATCCACAGAACCCTTTAAGTGTCATGTACGAGCCTTTTGTATCCGACCAATGTTAATTTTTATACTTGGAAACGAGCCCTACAAGCGGAATTAGGCTCATTTCAGCATCTCGTGTCGTGATTGCCAATGCATTTTCAAAATTCCCATTTCGGTATCAATGTGTCCGAAATTTTAATCCCTCGATGGCGATGGGCGTTTTCAACGATTGTAAGAATCCATTTCGAGTGATAATCGAAGATAATGTAATCGTTAGATATTTGTAATTCCCTTACGGTATTTACCATATGCGAAGACTCGATACCCGAACTAGAGGAAGTAAAAAAAAAAACACCAAACCTCAGTCGGGATATGTCGGTTTCACACCCTGTAAAAAATAATAAAACATCTGGATTTATACGAGCTACGCTACGTCCACGTCAAATCCTCCTGTACATACAGGGTGTTCAATAATAACTCCATCCAGAGGGAAAAAAGAGAACTCAAAAGAGCGAAAATTGATTTAAACAGGAAATTAAAAAAGTATACCAATCCGCGATATTTTTCATCGTACGCCTTTATCGATGATGTACCTCCAAAAGGAGAATATGCTAACTGAATATTAATCCTTAATAATGAACCTTTTTAGCTGTCAACTCTATAAAATCTACGGCTCTCTATCGACCTTTCTCTCTACACCTTCGTCTCTCCGCAAAACTCATCGGAATTACAACTCTACAACGATTGAAGGTTATTCCACGTGACCCTTTCGTTGTTTTAAAAGTATCTTTTTTTCATGTTTAGTAATATGCTTGTAAAGTATTGATAAGCGGTGGTATTTCGACCTATAATTTTATTTTGTTTGCTTTTTTCACTCGGTCTTTGCCTTGCCCGATCGTGCATCTTCTAAGGAATTGTTTACGAAGACCCCCACCCCCTCGACCCTGCCTCGCCACCATCAAAAACTGGTACAGATTGGTGGTAGATTTGTAAAGCAAAATAGATCGAGAAAGGGTTTTGTCTTATGTCGAGTGAAAAATAGAGGTTTTATGGCATCGATGTTGAACGAGTGGCCTATGATGTGAATTATCCTATAGGTTGGTTTTTTTCATTCCCCTTTCTCGTAATTTGATACGGAATTTATGTTTCGACGAGCCAAGGGTTGTATTACCGATTTGTATGTGGAGCAGGAGATGAGCTGTGGAAGAAAAAAGAGATCGAGAAATAAATTACGAGTAATTGGGATTCGGATAGAATGTGACAATTGGAATTAATTTTCAGGTTTTAATTGAGATGTGAAGTGAAGTGTTGGGCTTATAATTGGAAGAATCGGGTTGGAAAATGAATTTTTTTCTTAGTTGAAGATTTATGTGTCAAGGATAGGTAATGCGAAAAAATAACGATGGGGAGAGGTATTTTGCTCGAGATTCATTTCCATTGTAATATTAATTTGGATTTTTTATTCGGTTTTATCGAGGTTTCATTTACATTGAAGATGGTTTAGAATTCTATTTTATGATATTTTTTTTCCTAGATGGTATGTTATAATATGGAGAGGAAAAGAAGGAGGTACAGAGATAGGATACAGATTATATCGTATGCAAATGAAATTATGGTCAATGTAATCTCACTGAGCTACAAAAATGAATCATAAATTGATAAAAATTGTCCATGAAAAAATTTTAATTTAAATTATTCGAACAAAATAATTTTTTTTTTTTAAATTTAAAACGATTGAAGAAAAATTCAAATTGGAATTATTTATATTGAAGCAAAATGAAATGATTGAAAGAAAATCAAGACTAAATTTTTTTTTCAAGTTAAAATAAAAATGATTGAAAAAAAATCGTAAATGAAATTATAAAGAGAATTTGAAATTAAAATAATTCGAATTTTTGAAAATTTTCAAAAAATTAGTCAACCACAAGAAAATGTCAAACCAATAATTCTCAATTCACCAGCAAAAATTAATGAAGAGTATCGCTATTATTTTTTTCATTTACTAATTCACCTTGAGTAAAATTCCAAAAAATTACCTAAAATATGAAAAATGGGTGGAGAGGGGGGGAGATTAATGAAAAGTATTAATTCAATCAAATTAATTGGACAATCAAAAACGATTTTGATGGATGTTATTTCAGAAAAAAAAAATACAAAAAAAAAATGAAACCATCTCTTTATATGTAAAATACGTATCAGATCAACCAATGAGTCATCATTCAAATTTTTTAAAAATTGTACTGGATAATGGAAGAAAAATTCCAAAATTTCTCAAAAAATATGTACCACTTACATAAAAATTGAAGACTGAAAATTCATAAAATTAAGAATTTAATGAGAAAAGATTCGAATTCGAAGTGAAAAATCAATTTCAAGCCTGAAAAATTCTAAATAACGCCCCCTTCACCATAATAATACTTACTAAAAAAAAAATTAAGTACGTTATAATTCTCCAAGACTACTAAGTGTAGAAAATTCTTCCAACAATTAAGCATAAGAAATTGCATTCTTTGATATTTAAGGGGCATTTTTTCTTGAAAAAAATTAAAAAAACAAATGTTTCATTCATGTTCATATTTTAAGTTCTCATCTTAGGAGTAATCTTCCTTCTTAAAAAAATTATTAAAATTTAAAATACCAGGACGTTGAAATCGTTATTTCAGCTCGTTTCTCAAAATTGAATAAAGATAAAAATGAAAATAGTAGGATCAAGCTCAGAACGTCTCAAAACTTGAATTTCCATTCACTGAAAAATCATTTGAAAAGAATCAACAGTGTATACTTTTGATTTCTGATCAATCTTGAATAAAAATCATAATGTTCGAAAAATTGCTGTAGTGCTATTTTGAAGAGGATTTATTTTCCAAAAATGAAACAATCTATCATAGGTACCAAGACTTTGAATAGAATAAGAAATAATTACAAAAATTCAAGTTTCACTTCTATCAAACTTTATTTCCTCCTCCAAAAAAACCCATCAAAATCTAAACCTAAATCACTTTTAATAAAATCGAAAATCTTAAGAAATTTTTAGATTTCTCACAAAGTGCAGTTTATTACTTCCCATTTTCTAATTCCCCCCCCCCTCCAGAAAACATTATTTCAATACACAAGAAATTGCATGAAATTTGAAGAACCCACGTTTTTTTTAATAACAAACATCAAAATCATGATAAATCATTCTAGATTTCAAATCTAGTTCGTAATCCTGCACTAGAAGGGATCATTTTGCACTTTTCATCATAATTTGAAAAGGGAGCAGCTAGAAAATTGTGCCAAGATCCCAAAATGACGTAGTGAAAATATACCTCACACCACGTTTAACCCTCCCAACAACCTAAGAATCTGACTACCATACGTTCAACAAATAAAACTTTTTTCAAAAGTGATTTCAGTATGGATTTTTTTTTACCAAAAAATGCCATTGGCTCTCATTTTCTATTCTTATCCTTGCCCTATTTTTCAAAGGATTCCATCATTTTTTTTCATGTTTTTCCGAAATTCATAATGTTAAAAAATCGAAAAAAAACTGAATCCCCCCCAGAAACAATTTCCCACGCTTTGATCAATTTTTGAAAAAAAAACATGTAAATCGTACAACGCATTCTAGGAAGGGGATAATGGAAAAACACACCAATGATTTTTACAGGTTTCGTACCAAAACTGAAACCACAAAAATTCATACTTTTTTCGTATTTTACCTACGACGTATTTTTTTTTGAACTAATCTTAATTGAATAATTGCTGAATACCGGCAAAATTGTTTTTGTTGATCAGATTGTGAAAAAATTTCCAAGTTTTAGAACTTCTTCAAAAATTTGTACTTTTGACTTTTTTCTTCATAAATTATTTTCTAGTATTTTTGTACTTTTTATACTCGATACGAACTCTGTTTTCATTGATTGGAATGTTCATACTAACATCGTTCATAGGAAAATTTTTGGTTTTCGTTTTAATTTTATACTGAAAATTGA
This sequence comes from Pseudococcus viburni, assembly GCA_033439095.1. Lineage (NCBI taxonomy): Eukaryota > Metazoa > Arthropoda > Insecta > Hemiptera > Pseudococcidae > Pseudococcus > Pseudococcus viburni. The sequence goes on along the minus strand of JAVBJF010000156.1, from coordinate 158,855 downwards.
AAAAACCGCGAAAAAAGTGATATTTTTCAAGGATCTCTCAAAAATAAGGTAGACATAAAAAAGGGTGCCAATCATATTTGTTCTGGTAAAGATACCTGCCTATACTAAAATTATCTCAAAAAACTTTTCATAATTTTTTTCAATTTTTCAAAATTTTTCGAACATAAATTTTAATTAAATGTGGTATCCCGCGTGGGAGGGGGGAGGGGGGGTCGAGAAATTTCTATCGTGTCATTTTGAAGTCTAGGCATAACTTCCTACGTTATTACTCACTCACTACCTCTTTAAATTTCAAAAAAAAATGATCACCCCAAATTCTGCACCTTTGACTCTCTTTTTCAAAAAAAAAAAAAAAAATGAAAAAAATACTTTAAACTAGAGAAAAAATGTTAATATTCTTTACCATAAACGAATCGTCGATTTTTAAAATTGAATAAATTCTTCTCAAATCTTTTTTTTTGTGAAAAAATTGACACTGGATCTCTTCGGACTTATTTCCTTTGAAAAATAAACGACACAGACATTCCAATTAGCACATCTCATATCTCTCTCCATACTGCCTATTTCCTCTAAAACCCATCTGCAGTGTGTACTTTGAATTTCTGAACCGCCGTGAAATCGCAAATTAGGCAACTTCATCGACTCCGCAGCAAGAAAAACTGCATACATGGAAATTTCAAGGCGAACCTCACTCAATTCACGATACAGATAAACCACGCAACTTCTCCAACACAGAACACAAAAAAGTTGCCTACATTTCACCCGCAGGGGCCACATAGCCGCCTAAAAATACCAAACTCGTCGCTATTCGCCACAAAAATATCATCCTAAAGGGATAATTTTCAACACCGGTATAAAAATCAGTCCATGGCATACCTCCAGAGACCTTAGGCCGAGCCGAATACCTCATTGTAAACTCTTCGGTCTCCGGCATTAATAAAATGTTTCGTTCGGTGGCATCAGCATGGAAAATGGTACGGTAACCTTTGACATTGGCGAATATTCGAAATTACGTTTATTAAACTCTATTCTCCCTTCTTCATTGGTAAGTTGGTAACAAAAGAGACGCGCGAGCGGCGACATTTAAAAAGAAAAGGTGAAGTATGGCCCTTGGGGACAAACTAACCATTAAAACGCACCCAGCGTATCTTGATATTTACCCAAATAACATTTCGTTTATTAAAACGATAAAGTTATATAAAAATTTGATATTTCGCTAAACAAAAAGTCCTACGATCGCTTAACATTTCAACTTTTTTTCGCGTTTTTTTTCTCCTTCATCCTGGGTACTTTGTCGAGCTCGTTATGGCAGTCTCGCAAACGATGCGGGGGTTTGACATTTACATTCCGAAAGGCCGCGCGTCTCCGATGCATCACTGTTCTTTCTGCTTTCCACGTACGTAGGAAAAAAGCTGTACGCTAATTCACGCTCGGAAAAACAGTCGGCTAAAAGTTTTCATTTCCTCTCGGCCAAAAACGAGTTAGGTACGTATTTAAAAATGGTTAACACAGGAAACAAAGGATGTACTCGAAATTCGTAAACGTAAGTGCACTCGAATGCGCACCAAAAAGATATCACGACCTTCCACAATTGATTCGCGAGGTACTTTGGCCGCGATGAAGTCGTGACTAAATGCGAAAGGGGCGAAAAACGTGTTCCCTTTTTTTTTCACTCACAAAAAGCCTCCTATCGTCAATACCGCCCGCGAAAAAACTACCGGAGCAGTTTTTTACCCCGAGACGGGCCGGGGGTGAATTACAGTACGTTTAATGCAACGTCTCTACTATGTCGCCCTATTGTTGTCGAGATGTTCTTGTGTCGCGTAAAAAACATCAAGAAAACGTCACTTGTCCACGTACTTTTCCTAGCTTTTGTTTCCCAAAGCCCAAGAATCAAGCGGTTTTTTTCGCGGAAAATTCCCTCCCTCGTTCCCGGCCCATCGTACGATCGTAAAATACGTATACGTTGCCGGATTAACGCGACTTTTAGCAAAATTTTCTCTCATGTACGTCGCTCGTCGATACGGAGCCGAGCTTTTACATTTATTACTTTCTCGTTCGCTCTTAATGCCTTCTACACTCAGACTCGTTTCTTCTTCCGCGACGAAAAATTGTTTCAACAATTAAAAGCGGCTCTTTTTGATAAATTTTCAAAGGGTTTGCCACATACGTGCGTTTCAATGTCAACCTCGTCTATCCAGTTTAATTTCTCTTTATAATAGTCCAGTCAATAGAGCATTTTTAGAAGGCGAACCTAAGCGTAGGAGGTGGCAGCGGTTTTTTTTTTCGCTGAATATGTCGAAAATGGTTTTCTAATTGATATACTTCGACCCCCCCCCCCGCACCCAGTGGATTCGAGCCTTCAAAAATCAGTTTTTGTTTTCTATCTTATGTTCTTTGCATTTTTATGGGAAAATACATCACAAACATTTTACTCCACTTCAAATTCCCTACAAAATGAGGTATCAACCATCACCGAAGTGTTGATTTTAATCCAGTTTTTTCAACTTAAAATATATTTGTTACCTATTTAAGAAGATAGGTCTTTCCTTTTCTCATTCCTTCCCTCATTCGGCTGACCTTTGCCTTGTTTTTTGAAAAATTATTCAATTTAAAGATGAAATTGTAAATTAAGTCATTAAGAAAAATTGAAAAAGAAGAAAAATTCCGTTCATTTTTAATTTAAAATGAAATTTATTTTTATGTACATTGTACAAAAGAAAGAACATTATTTTGTAAGGAAAAAATGTTTGCTAAAGAAAATAATTAAAAATGAGTAGAATTTCTATTCATTTTCAATTTTTTTCACTGAATAAATTTCAAATTATTAGGTGTATTCTTTTTGCATCGAATAGTTGAATAAGTTGTCGAATTGAACAACAGAATTTGGAGAAGTGACATCACGTTTTTGTTTATTTTTTTCGCAAAAAGAATGACCAAAAATTCTCGGTTTATCATCATCACAATTTCACCAACTATAAAAAAGTAGTTGGAAAAGTTGTGGAATTTAAGCAGCAACGATGAAAAAGTAATGACGTCATAGTTTCCAACAACTGCAAAAAAACGACAACAACGAGCAACTGCAAAAATAATACACCTTATATTCTTATATTTAATTTGAATGATTTTTTTTTAAAAACAGTCTGGAGGCAAGCCAAACGGGGGGATGGGGGCGGGGGGAGTGAGGTTTCCCCTTGATTCTGCTCCTTCTGATAAGCCCAAAATCGGTGTCCACTCAAAAACCAATTTTTGACCCCTAAAGGAGGTTTCAGCATCCAAGCTCACATGTAAAAACTCGAATATAGTTGACAAAATTAGGTTCATTTATAGGGCAATAATTTTGCAAAAATAATGACTTTTTTCCAAAAAAATTGAAAAATTTTACATTTTGAGTTGTCTGAGGGGAAAACTTTAGAGAATTATAGAACAAAACCTCATAGGTACGTAATAACTTCGACGCAAACATACAAACCGTCGATCCTGCTCATTTATAATCATTTCATGGACAAATCTGAAGTAATTTCGTGATATAAGACGATGAGGTTGCTGTAAGATGGGTAAGGATATTGTTACTACTTTGTATAAATCCAAGCCCCCACAACTGCAATTATGTTGATTAACGATCATTTTATCGGCCAATTTCAGGTACCTATCTGAAAAATAGGAGGGGCAAGGGTTCCTACCCATTTTCCCGAATACAGTTTTCCGAACGACTGAATTTTCCGAAAGAAAAATTCTCGAACATTTTATCTATTATCGAATCTATTTTCCCGAATGAAATTTTTCCAAATAAAAACAAGAAATTGAAAGTTACTTTTTTATTCTCGAGTATTTCAGGGCTTGTGGGGGGGAGGGGAGTGCAAAGGGTGCATTTTTGCATCTGGCCCGCGTTTTTTGAAGATCTAGTGAGGGACTCTGATTTATATTTTATTTGGAGAAAATATGCTAAAAAATATCAGTTTCTTTTTTCGTAAAATTGTAATTTTTCAAAAAAATTTTCTTAAAAAAATTAATTAAAAAGGGCAGAACCTGAAAAATTTGCAAAAAAGGGTTGAAAAATCAATTTTTAACATTTTTCGGTGGAAAAAGGGCCCGAAAATTTTTATAGTATCGGACTCACATCCGCTTTCGCCGGCTCTGGAGTATTTGTATTTTCACAAAACTATGCTGAGAGCTAACGCCCGATAGGATTTCGATACCTCACTCGATAAAATTGAAAAAATTTAATTTTGATCCCACCTCGTCTCCCCTCTGCATTTGAAATCGAAGTAATTCAAAAGATGAATGGGGGGGGGGGGTGTGAAAAAAAGAAATTTAGATACTTCACTCGATAGTCCATATTGTTGAGAATTATACAATTTTGGTCTCACCTCTCGAAAAACCAAAATTTTTGATTTTCGAAAAGTTACCTCCCACAAAATTTGTTGTTTGAGGAGACTGGAAAAATAAAAAATAAAATTTCAAAATCGATTCATATCTTCCGATCGCGCAAGAGCTTTCAATTCTTCAAAATTTGCCAAAAATTCAAAGTTTCAAGAAATTCGAAAAAAATTTTAATTGATTAAACTTAATTTTTAGAGCTTATTTAGTGACTATCTAGGCCAAAAAGCACTTTTTTTAAAAAAAATCAGTGTTTTATAAACTTTTTTCAATTTTTCTTTATTATAAGGTGAAGAACTAACAAGAAATTTTAAAAAGCTTTAAAGCATGAATTTAAAAAAAAATGTGTTTTTTAGGTTTAGATAGTCACTAAATAGGTTCTAAAACTGATTTAAATAATTGTTTTCGGATTTTCCTGAAATGTTTGAAAATATTGAATTTTTGTCGGTTTCCGAAGAATTGAAGGCCCTTGCGCGATCGGAAGATATGACAGGGTGTCTAACAAAATCTCAAACTCCAAAAGAAGGACTTTAGAAGGACATTGGAAGAACTTTCAGCATGACCTTTTCAAAATTTCAAAATTAATATTGTACCCCCCCCCCCCCCCCAAAAAAAAAAATCAAACTCATTTTAGGAGGACAAATTTTTTCTGTTTCAAAATATTTCATTGTAGTACAGTAGAAATGGGGGAAAAAATGGCCATACCCCCAACAAATTGCTATAAAAGCGGTCTTTGGTTTATTCTGTAGAAAAGGGTCTATTCTATCACAATACTGAAAGACCTCCCTGATCCTGCCCCCCTAACTCACTTTTTTCGATGCCACAGCCCCCTCAAAATCAGTTTTTCGCCTTCAACTTTCGAAATTACGCACTTATGAAAAAAAAGTTGAAACAAAAGTTGTAGAACATCAAAAAACGAACAATTTTTTTATTTACAATTTTTCCCTAGGACGTCGTGGAAGGGAGCTAGAGCCTTTGAAAAAATCACAATTTGAAATTTTCGAATTTAGAGAAATAATTACGAAAAATCGGGTTAATCGACTTTTAGGAGCGGTTCTTTTGCATAGTACATCCTATTACTACATAGAATAAGAAAAATGTATAACGGACCCCAGATCTCGAAGTGGGGGGTGGACCCTCCGCAGGAAAAGTCGCATTTTCCCCCAAGCGTAGCTCGGCTGCAATGAAAAATTCGAAAAATTGGTTCAAACAAACGTTGTAGAGCGTGAAAAGACAAACATTTTCCTTTTTTTTATTTTTTTTCTACGTGGTCTTGGAGGCGAGCTATTGCAAAAAGAAAAAAAAAAGCGGCGTTTGAAAATTTCTACTCGATTTTTGAACGCTTCACATTTGGGGCCCAATTTGAGTTCAGTGGGGGGTCAATTTATTATAAAAATCGAGTTAGGCGGACCCGAAAATCCCAGAAAGTCACTAGTTCGACTATTGGTTCGCTGTACATTTCAAATGTACGTACCAGGCATATGTACACATGTGTAATTTATTGAGGTAATGAAAAATTTTCAAACGCCGTTTTTTTTTTTCTTTTTGCAATAGCTCGCCTCCAAGACCACGTAGAAAAAAAATAAAAAAAGGAAAATGTTCGTCTTTTCACGCTCTACAACGTTTGTTTGAACCAATTTTTCGAATTTTTCATTGCAGCCGAGCTACGCTTGGGGGAAAATGCGACTTTTCCTGCGGAGGGTCCACCCCCCACTTCGAGATCTGGGGTCCGTTATACATTTTTCTTATTCTATGTAGTAATAGGATGTACTATGCAAAAGAATCGCTCCTGAAAGTCGATTAACCCGATTTTTCGAAATTATTTCTGTCAATTGGAAATTTTCAAATTGTGATTTTTTCAGAGGCCCTAGCTCCCTTCCACGACGTCTTAGGGAAAAATTGTAAATAACAAAATTGTTCGTTTTTTGATTTTCTACAACTTTTGTTTCAACTTTTTTTTCATAAGTGCGAAATTTCGAAAGTTGAAGGCGAAAAACTGATTTTGAGGGGGCTGTGGCATCGAAAAAAGTGACTTAGGGGAGCAGGATCAGGGAGGTCTTTCAGTATTGTGATAGAATAGACCCTTTTCTACAGAATAAACCAAAAACCGCTTTTATAGCAATTTGTTGGGGGTCGGACTTGAATTCTACTGCACTATTGTTTAAGATGGAAGAGAAGAATTTTTATCATGATTTCAAAAAAAAAGTAAATTCGTTGAGCCTAAGCGAAGCGAAGGCGAAAATTTTTGAAAAAAAGGGCATCCAGAATCTAAAAATTCCTTCATTAGGTAAAATTTGTGCTTTTTCCGTGTTTTGTTTAGACTTTCAACAAAAACAATATCTATGGACTCGTTCTTGATTTCCTTCCAAAAAATCAAAACATTTTTGAAAATTGCAATCGAGATCGTTACCTCCTTTGATAAGTGAGAAGGACAATTTTTTACTAGAAAAAATTAATTGCCTAGGCTGGGAAAGGAATAAGTTTCATACCATAATTTGGAAATAAAATTGTGTAAATTTACTGAGCCCGAGCGAATCGAGGGCGAAATTTTTTGGAGAAAAGAGCATTCAAAAGCTGAACTTTTTCAGGCACCATCATCTCACACAAAGTTGCCACTAGCGACATTTCAAATATTAGTGATTTATTTTAGCTTTTGGCGGGTGAGTCTCAAAATTTGAAATGGGAAGGACATTTACCCAATATAAGGACCGGAAGGACTTGTTAGACACCCTGTATGATTCGATTTTGAATTTTTTTGTTATTTTTCTAGTCTTCCAAACCAAAAACTTTTGCGGGGGGGGGGGGGACTTTTCGAAAATCAAAAATTTTGGTTTTCCGGTCCAGCCTACTCTTCAACTCAGAGGGTCAAATTTTAAGTTAGAGTCAAAATAACCACAGAATACACCTACGTTGTCAAAAGCTTTGAACCCCCTTCATCCCCTCCCAACCTTATTTAAAAATTTGTGTTTTTTTCTTTCTTCATTTGTAGTAATTGGCAATCCAATTGAACTCTCCCCTCCGCCTGGGGCAAAAAAAATTGAAAAAAATCGTTCATGTCTCAAAAAGAGGGAAATTGAGTCGAAATTGGAGATGAGGCTTTTTATCGAGGGGAGAAAGGTGGGATGCGCAGAAAGGTCGATACTATTTCAACATAAGCCAGCAGAAATGCGATTCTGTTGATTTATGATCATTTTCAAGTCGACCTCCGACACCCCCATTTTTCAGGACGCCACTACTCATCTCCTATTCAAGTTAGAGAAATGGTCGATAGATCATTTTGCAGGGAATCTAATGTAGAATAAAATATCTGCGGTGTATTTTTTCATAAAAATGCAAAGAAAATGAAACAGAAGCCAAACACTGATTTTGGGGACTTGAATCTACCGTGTGGGAGTTAAAAATGGAGGCGGGTGGGACGAGGTTGATTAGGGGATCATTTTCGACAATATTCGGCAAAAAACCACTGTTACCTCCTACGTTCGGGGTAGTCCTCTAAAAATGCTCTATTGACTGTCTATGAACGATTTTTTTCATAGACCAAGCTGGGTCGTGGAAAAAAGCCCACATCGCGCCATTTCGACTCTGGCATCTCATCGACGATGATAATTTTCGCGCCAATAATCAACTCGGATTAAACTCCGATAACCGATGACTCGGTCGTCAATTTTTAATAAGTTTGGCGCCGCAGTCGATAATTTTATAGCCGGCACGCGTTTCGAGGCTGGCTTAAAAATTATGTTAAGACTGCGATTTCCCCACACCTTTCGCCGAGGCCATCGGGCCACTCCAAATATACGCTGTACGACTTAATGTGCCAGTATATGGAATATAAAAAGCCGGAGAATAGGACCAGGGAGGGAAATCACTAAACGTGTCCATGTAGAAAAGAGCTTTTAACCGAATACTTAGCCGGATTAAGGCCAGGTATTTCGGCGTTAAAAAAAATTATATCAACCCTTCGAGGCGGGTATTTTATAATGATGTTTAAACAAGGCGAAATTACCTCGCAACAGCCCTTCCAGCGACTACTCAATTAGAGAAGGTAAAGCTGGCGCTGGACGGCGAAAATATTTTATAGTCGATCGTAAACCATGTCTTCGTAATTACTGTAGTACGTACGCAGTACGTCGTGTAGTACCTATAGATTTAGGTACCGAGCACCATCGAGGTACGTAATTTAAAGCGATATTCGTAAATATGTGCGATGGTGGAGGCGGTGGCGACGCCGTTCTATAATAAATCCGCCATTTATGCTCGTATTCATCATACTGGTATAGGTACCTATGGGATTAACCTACCTATGTGTGCAGAAATGAGCCAAGATGAACGATAGGAAATTTTACGCCTCTATATCTTTTCTCCTTCGATGTCCTGGCACTGATTGCGGGAAAAATTTATCGAGTAATTCAAAAATTAATCATACGAAGGGTTTGATGTTTGTATTAAAGTCCAGATACTTAAAAGATGAGTAAAATGTGATTTTTTGGAGGGGTTAGGGAAGGAGAAGGGGTTCATAAAGAGGGTAAAATTAATCAGGAAACTCAAACAAGACATAAATATTGAGAAAACATTGTATATACTTAAAATTAGGGAAAATTCTAGGTATTTAGCAGAAATTAGCTCCAATTATGAAATCAAATCACAGTTCGTTCTGCAAACTTTGAAGCGTCAAATTTTACAAAATCGTGCGCCATATCAATCAGAAATGTAGAAATATCCAAAATAAATTTCAATAGATGCCCCTCGAATTGAATCACTGTCCCAGTTATCCTTTGAATTTCACCACTTAAGTTAACTCTAAACTTGATTCAAAACATTTCTGAAAATTTGCCTTTTTTTTGCAATCATTAAAAATTATTTCAGCAATGATTTTTTTAATCTAAAAATACCATTGCGAGTCATCTTTCAGGCCCCTAGTCAAAATGTTTTGGAGGGGGGGGGGGGCAAATGGTATCTCAGGTGAGGCGATATAAAATGAGTCAAAATAATTGACCCCCCCCCCCTCCTCTCATTTCGTACAAAATTTACATTCATCTCCCAAGCAACAAAAATTTCTTTTTATCAAATTCAACTCATTCAAACTCTTCGAATTCAAAGCAACATTTTCTTGGTCATTTGAAAAAATTTTTGATGAAAATTTTCAAAAAAATTCAAATGAAAATACTGCTACAAAATTTTTTAAAAAATAATTTAAATTTATTTTAATGATGAAAAATTTTGTGGTTCACTTTTTAAGCCACTGACTGAACAATGTTTTTTTTTTTTCAATGACAAAACTTTGAGCTCTCCTGACTTCTAGTTTTGTTCTTCTCTGAGCCAGTAGGAGAGAGGGCTCGAAATAATTTTGGAAAGTCTCATACTAGTCCAGGCATTTTAGGAGTTGACCCCCCAAAAATTAAAGCCTAATTTTTTTTTTCGCGTTTTACGTTCGTAATGGTCTACTACACAACATACTAAAATGGACACCCCACAACCCTCCGCTACCCCCAGGGGAGGGGTAAACGTCCGCTGAAAACCGGGTTTTCGTGAATATCTCCTCAAATAAGCCTCAAAATTGAAAAGTAGTTATGAACAATCTTGTTCTACGCGTAATTTCCTATCGGAAGGGTTTTTTTCTTTTTCAAAAACACTCACTTCCTTGACCAAAAATTAAGGGTAAAAAACACCTATTTTTCAACAATTACAGCATTTTTGGAAAAAATCGAAACTTTTGTGAATATCTCCTCGAAAAAGCCTCAAAATGGAAAAATGGTTATGAACAATCATGTTCTACGTGTAATTTCCTATCAGACAGGTTCGTTTTTTTTCGAAAACACCCTTGTTTGCCCAAAAATTAAGGGTGAAAAACGCCTATTTTTCCAATATTTACAGTATTTTTGGAAATGATGGAAATACGAAGCTGAAAATATCCTTTTTGAATCTTTACGATGCAAAGAAATGTTTCGTATGACCAATAATCAGCAATAACATGGCGTTTATAGTACATACTTTTTCATTCCAGAACTTCGATTTTTTAAATGCAGTATTCAATTTCAATAACCTCCCTTATAATTAACGGTAGGGGTTGAAATTTTTGCGGTGACTTTTTTTGGAATACCCTGCCAGCATGTATAAAAAAATACTCGTTTTGGGTACATTTAGCTTCATATTTCCATAATTTCCAAAAATACTGTGAATATTGGATAAATAGGTGTTTTTCACCCTCAATTTTTGGGCAAAGAAGGGGTGTTTTCGAAAAAAAAACGAACCTGTCTGATAGGAAATTACACGTAAAACATGGTTGTTCATAACCATTTTTCCATTTTGAGGCTTTTTCGAGGAGATATTCACAAAAGTTTCGATTTTTTCCAAAAATGCTGTAAATTGTTGAAAAATAGGTGTTTTTTACCCTTAATTTTTGGTCAAGGAAGTGAGTGTTTTTGAAAAAGAAAAAAAAACCTTCCGATAGGAAATTACGCGTAGAACAAGATTGTTCATAACTACTTTTCAATTTTGAGGCTTATTTGAGGAGATATTCACGAAAACCCGGTTTTCAGCGGACGTTTACCCCTCCCCTGGGGGTAGCGGAGGGTTGTGGGGGTGTCCATTTTAGTATGTTGTGTAGTGGACCATTACGAACGTAAAACGCGAAAAAAAAATCAGGCTTTAATTTTTGGGGGGTTTGGTACATTTTTCCTCTTATTTGCCCGGACTATACTCAAAGTAAACTATTTCATCAATCAGGGTGTCTACCAATTTTTAAAAATCAAATTTCGCGACTTTTTCGTGACCTTTTTTTAAGGTATCTAGTATCTGCCTCTCAATTTGACCCCCCCCCCCCCCCCCCACCAAAAATCAACGAGATCAAATTTATTATAGAAAAAAGTTTATACGCGGAAGAAAATACGTCTTTAATTTTGAAAAAAGACAATTTTTCACAAAAATTTTCCAAAAGTGAGTCATTTTATGGTAAAGAAGAGAAGTAGTTACTGCCCAAGCGAAGCGAGGGTGAAAATTTTACGAAAAATCATGTTAGAACGGATAAAATTGTTAAATGATTATTGAGAAATAAATTCATGGAAAGTCTGGAATATTAGCAGATTTGGCCCGAGCGAAGCGAGAGCGAAATTTTTTCGAAGAATTTATTTAAAAAACAACAAAAAAAGACTTATTTCCAAATGGTTTTCTCCTTTAAAATATCCCTTAGAAAATTCCAAAATTCTCCAATGATTTTAGATTTTCCTGACAATGGACACAATATTACCTTTGAAATTCCCAATCGTGATCGCTACTTAGTCTCCCACAAGAACATATTTTTCCGCTTCAAAATATTCAATTGTCTGAAATAGAAGGGAAGAGGACGAAGAGGTATATAATTCAAGAATGGGTTTTTAAAATTTATGAGCCCGAGCGAAGCGAGGGCGAAAATTTTTAGAAAAAATGTTCAAAACGGTGAAATTTCTTTACTTTTTTTGTTTTGTAAAAGGCGAAAAAAATGGAGGTAATTTCGGAAAAATTCGCGACTTTTGATCAATTTTGGGTCAATTTTGCGACTTTTTCGCGTCTTTCGCGACCGGTAGACACCCTGTCAATTTTCGTCAAAATTAATGATCTGTTTTTTTTTTAAATCAACCCTAATTCATATTCTTCGCTTTAAAGAACCAAATAGCATTTTCTGATCAATTTTCCAATTTTTGACCTTTTTTTTTCGCAAGAATGAAGAATTTGAAAAAAGTAACCGCATAGTAGGCGTATAGTATTGCTGGCCAAAATCACGCATTGCTGATTCAAAACTTGTTATTTTCCAACCTTATTCATTTTTTAATATTTTTTAAATGCGAGTTTTAAAAAAACCTATCGAAATATCGCCCGACTTGGATCAAAATCTGTAAAAATTTACCTCGAGAGTTATTAAAGTGCCAAAAGTTCAGAATAATTTATGCGAATTAATGATTTTTTGCCAAGATTTCCAAAAATGCTGACGTTTGAAATGAGATTTTAACAAACTTCGTATTTTAAAGAGAAAATTTATCGGAATTAAAGAATCTAGAGTAGAATTTTCAAAATTTCTGACTTCTTGAATGGAAATTGATTGTGATTGAAATTCTGAGCGTATGGAATCAGATGACCAAATAGAAGGATGCTATAGAGGCAGCATTTCCATATTTTGGCTTTTCACAGCACTAGCATTAAAAAGAGGATTTTGACAAATTTCTCCAGGGAGAGGGGCAAATGACTGTTCCAGGGAGGTATTGCCCCTTGCCCCCTGTAACTACGAGCCTGTCATTCAGTTTAAAAATATTTTGTATGTATTAGGTAAAAAAATCAGAAAAATTATTTTTGAACAAATTTTTATCAAAATGATCTCACATGATATTTAAAAAAAATTTATAATGAAAAAGCAGAAAAGACATTTTTCAAACATCAAACGATTTTTTTTTTTTGCTGAAGTAATTCTAATAAAATTCAGAAAAAAAGAACAAATAAAAAATTTCAAGTTTGATGGAATAAAAGACAAAAAGCGAAACATTTTGATATTTTTGACAAAAAAGCAGGACAAAATCAGGACATCAGGACGCACAAGGAAAAAACAAGGCAAAAGGAGACCTTGCAGAACTATTGGACACCTTGTTGGATTGGACATTTTCACAAAAAAAAATCATCAGGAATAGACCAAAATTCAATAATTCATAATGGTTCGTTGGACTTATCTCGCGAAGAACCCATTCATAAAATAATGCTCCAGCGCGGTAGAAAAGCAAAACCTTTATTTTTGAAAAAAAGAAAATTGCGTCTCTTAATTGGCAATGATGAGGAGAGGGGCAGAAAAACTGATATTATTTTCCAACTTGAAATAATTATCTCTACCAAAATTATTAATTCAACAAAATAAAAATTTTCTAAATATATATTTTTTTCATTAAAATGTTTTTAAAAAATAAAACCCCGATCTTTCTTCAGTAGATAAGTTCTGGATCTTTATGGAATTCTTGGATAAAAGCATCTTTATGCGAAATCATTTCTGATATATTTTGTAGTTTAAAAAAAAAATTGAATCCTCGGGCAAAAAGTTGAGATTTTGTTGGTTTTTTTTTGGCAAAAAGTGACTCATCCTTTTTTTAAAACCATGTACTTAATACTGTTACATCACGATTTTTCAAATAAGACATTCGAACATGGAAAAATACCCAGAGGCCAGAATACAAAAAAAATCCAATCGTAAAAAATTGATTGAAATTCAAAGAAAAAAAGTTCAAGTCAGACGCAGAGTTCCAGCAAAGTTTTCACTGCGAAAAAAAGTGGTTGACATGGACTCCCGAAAATATTTTATTCGAATGTCTTTCAGTATTTTGCTTTTTAGATTGAAAAAATCTCAACACTGGCAATTTTTAATTCAAACTGTTACGTAACTGGCTCAGAACTACATCTTGAAATTCGTTCAAACCGATACGAAAATTATTTGAAACGCGAATAAACTCGTCGAAACAACAATAAAATGAACCGAAAAATTGCTAAAAATCATTTGAAATGATTAAAAATTAATGAAACCATAAAAAAAATTCATTTAAAAAACTGAAAAGAGTAAAAATATTTGTAAATTGTCCAAAATAGTGCGAAAATCGTTTGAATTACAGTAAAAATTTGAAATAAAAAAAATTGAAAACGTCGACAAAATTACATAACAGTTTGCACAATCTCGTAAACTTTGTTAAAAATGCTTAGAAATTTGATAAAGATACCCACAGGTAGAGTAGAAAAATGATGTTTTCAAAAGGGTATTTTTGTAATACTGACATTCTATACCGAAGTTCGGACACTTCCTATTTTTCAATAATAAATGTATAAAAATAATAAATAAAGGGGTAAACGAATTTGAATGCTGAGTTTACAATTCTTCCCATCCCCCTCCCCAATTTCGTTAATTTTTCAACTACAATTAACTTTTTTCCAATTCCTCAGAAATCAAATGCTGTGAAAATATCATTCACCGTCTGAACTTAGGTTGAATGATAGTATGTAGTATAAAAAATTTCTCACAGAGAAGTCAAAACATGTACTCATTATTACAACTTTCCAAAATAATAGATCAATTTTTATAATATTCTTTAAAAAATTTCCCCAATTTTGCATAATTTTTTTCATTTATTTTACAATTATAAAAACATTTTCCAAAACGATTTCAATTACAGGTGGATTTTTGCTTAAAATATTTTCAACAATTTTTTCATCATTTTCAATAATCTTCAATAACTTTTTTAAATTTTGAAAGCATTTTTGCAATTTTATGAAGATTTTTATCAATTTTCACGTTATTTTTCAGGAAAATTTTACATAAATTTCGACACTTCAATTAGATTTCAAGCTATTTGTGGTATTTTGACAATTTTTATAAAATTTTCAAGATGTGATTTTTTGACCTTTTTTGGACTATCACTCGAAAGCATTTTTCAATTCCGATGTTCAGAGGCAGAATTCAGAACATAATGTTAAAATTTAAGAGATCCACTGGTTCATATTCGGTAATTTCAATCAAAAAGTTAAATATGTACATTTTTCAAAAGCAGTTTGATTTTACATTATGTACCTCAATTTTTACATTAAACGAATATCTTTTAACTAAGAAAATTAGCTGTAGCTGATTCACACAGTTAAACGATCCAACATAAAATCCCTTATTTACCACTCCGAAATAAACAATTCATTTCCAATTCAAAATCTTTTACGCAAACAAAACACTTTAACAACTCGATATTATCTCGATTCAGAAATTCCTTCATTACCCTTCTCTCTTCTCCCATCCACAGCCTTTTGAAAAAGATCTTCACCAGCTACAAAAAAAAGTCAATTCAATTCATTCGCACCCTGAATTCTAATTCGAATTCAACCATCGTCACACCCCGCAGAAAAAAGACAATACATCCTACAACTAATTCATTTACAACTTAACCTAAAAAAACTCCACTGACATCCTTTTCCAAGTAAAAAATACATAAAGAAAAACTCACTTCCACGTGAGATCGGGTTTTTGCCAGTACTGTCCTTGAAGCACGTATCGTTTGGTTCGAGCATGAGCTCCCGCTGACGTTCCAGGTTGGCCATCAGCTTGGGGTGATACATCCGGCAAACCGCATCTCGACTTTCTCATCAATTCCTTAGTCTTCTCGTCTACGACTCCGGTAACTGGAATATTTCCAAAAATCTGGAGAAGCGAATGAACGAGAAAATCAAACACACTCTATTTTTACGCGGCAGCGGGTAGAAAAATCTGGCTGATTCATTAGCGCCGCACGAGTTACGTAAGCCGAATACTCGGTGAATAGGGGTGCGAGGGGGCACCCTTGTCAAGAGCTATTCGCGTGCTGGCGCGTGTTACTCGTGGACAAGTGAAAAATTACCTGGAAATTCATAATCGCTTCACGAAAATGTTCTTCTTTCATTAAACAACCTCCTGTGCTACAGCTATCGGGCAGGTAGCCGAATCGAGAAAGGTATATTTGCTAAAAACAGACAAAAATATCAATTTGGATTAGTCGAGTGAATATTTCGTGATAAATCGACTTCATTAACAGGTCAACATGGAAAATGCATTCAGAAATTTAATGGGTAATTTTTATAGTATTTTGGGTGCTAATCATGAGAAAAACAGTGGAAAATTTTCAGCACGTCGAGTAGTTTTCATAATTGGAATTTTTTGTTGAAATTTTTTAAAATATTTTTAAATCATTTTTAACATTTGAAGTTGATTATCCGAGCAAAGGGAGGGTCTCAAGAAAAAAATTAATAGAACATGATTTGTAGAGCGTAAAATTTCCTTTCTGTAAAGTACAATTACTTTTTTTCTAGAAAGCTAAGCTTTCGAAATATTTTGATCGAAAGTTCAAAGTGCAATTTTTTTCTTCCTGAAAATGTCTCGAAAACTGAATTTCCTAAAAAAAAACAGCAATTGAACTCTACTGACAGGAAATTATGTTCTATTTTTTTTTTTTGTAAACCCCTCCCTGTTCTCATAAAATCGACTCGAAAGTGTAAGAAAAAAACAATAAAAAATTCAAATTGGAAAAAAATTGAAATCATATTCAAACTTAGCACTAAAAAGTAGGTCAGAATCATCAATCAAAATCAATTACGCAGGAAAAAATTGTTGAATTGCCGGTCTGTGGTATTTCAATTGTAACAAAAATGAGAAATGTTGAAAATAATGGTTCACTACAAAAAAATTAGTTCTCTGGCAATATAAAGCCTCAAAAAAAAAAAAAAAAAATGAATAGAACATGAATTATTGTAGAGCGTAAAATTTCTTTTCTGTAGGGTCCAATTAGTTTTTTCCTAGGAGGCTTAGTTTTTGAAATATTTTCAATAAAATACAGTATGACACAAAAGTCTTGTCAATGGTAAACACTTCTCAATATCTCAGAACTGAGAAGAGATATTGAGACGGTTCAAACGACAATGCATTCTTGGCGACGAGGACATTGAAGATCGATAATCAAACTTCCAGTCTTTCCTATAGGGTGTCCACAAATTGAGAAACCGGTTTGGGTCAAAAAATGGAGGTCCGTTTTTTTTTATTGAAATAAAGTCTACACACTGACGCGATTAAAATGTGATATGTTTGTTTTGGAACCGGTTCAGCAGTTGAGTTTCGAACCAGTTGTCAATAAAATATCTAAAAAAGTGGAAATATGAAAAAAAAATTGAAACAAAAGTTGTAGAGAATTAAAAAATAATCATTTTTCGTTCCATAACTTTTTTCCATATTGCGATGGAAAGAAGTCATGGTACAAAGAACTCGAGTATAATTTTATTCTCTTTAACCCATTACTCTTTTCCATTGCTGGATGAAAAAAAAAATTACAGAACGTGAAATGTTTAGTTTTTAATTCTCTACAACTTTTATTTCAAACTTTTTTTGATATCTCCACTTTTTTGAAATCGGTGCATGATAAAGGAACCCAATTTTTCCAAGTTTCTAGGGTGTTTTTTTTTTCAATTCGATAACCAGTTATCAAAAAAAGTTTGAAATAAAAGTTGTAGAGAATTAAAAACTGAATATTTCACTTTCTGTAACTTTTTTTTCATCCAGTAATATAGAAGAATTATAGCTTGAAAGAGAAAAAATTATACTCAAACCTATTGTACGTCAACTTCTTTCCATTGCGAGATGGGAAAATAATTATGGAACAAAAAATTATTGTTTTTTAATTCTCTACAACTTTTGTTTCAAACTTTTTTTCATATCTCCACTTTTTTGGGTATTATTGACAACTGGTTCGAAACTGCTGAACCGGTTCCAAAAAAAACATATCACATTTTAATCGCGTCAGTGTGTGGACTTCATTTCAATAAAAAAAACCAGACCCCCATTTTTTGACCCAAACCGGTTTCTCAATTTGTAGACACCCTATAGGAAGGACTAGAAGTTTGATTATCGATCTTCAATGTCCTCGCCGCCAAGAATACATTGCCGTTTGAACCGTTTTGGTATCTCTTCTCAGTTCTGAGATATTGAGAAGTGTTTACCGTTGAAAAGACTTTTGTGTCATACTGTATAAAAGTTGGATTTTCAACTTTCAACTAAAATTTCTCAAAAGCTAAGCTCTCAAGGAAAAAATAAATTGGACTTTATGCAAAGGAAATTTCACGTTCTACAATTTATGTTCTATTCATTTTTTTTGTAGGACCCTTTCTTTGCCCAGAAAATTGTCTTCAAGTGTCAAAAGTAATATCAGAAAATATAAAACAAATCCTCAACAAAAAATTCAAATATAGAAAAAATCCCGACGTGATGGAGAAAAATTGAAAACTTTATTCGAACTCAGCACTAAAAAATAGATCAGAATCACCTCGCAGAAAAAATTTGAAAAAATGCAGCCCTGTGATGTAGGTACTATTGATAAATCGTATTTTAAGTCAATTCTAACACCCTTCTCACCCCCTTGGCCAAATTCAAAACAGCCCAACGTCGACAAAGACACATGTACCGAATATACGAATATTCTGAACATTACGTACTCAATTTTAGCATCTATCAAATTCACGACAGTAGTAACAATGTCGTTATTAAACGACCGAGTACGTACCTTACCTACGCGATAACGTTATTAAATCAAATCGTCGTGCTACGTAAGGAGTCCCCAGGCTCTGCTCGCTGCTCGTACAGTCGGTTGCGGTTTTAATGCATCGCGTTAACCAAATTACACCTTATTTTGGCTTGAATGATTGTTAATGAAGGCGAAGCGCCGCGTTATTTCGACGGCGTTTCAATTTACCGCGTTAAAACGTCGCACCCGTCGTTTAATTTCTTATTATCAACTTTATTTCCAAGGCTTTATTTCGAGCTTATAACTTCGAAGAACCGTACAGCGAAATGTTGAAATCTTTTTTTCTTTTTCGTTAAGACGTAAGATAAATAGTGTACTATAAGTCAACACGTAAAAGAGCACAGGATCGGATTTTAAAAGTAAGGCGAAAGAAGCCATATCAGAAATAGGTACACCTACACAATGAAACCGAAGAAACTAGATCAGATTCAAGTGTAACATTTTGTAAGAGCAAAAATTAACGGAGACTCGAGTAGGTACTTTATAAGAAGCCCTCGTAGAACTTTACCATCGGACTAGGAAAGTTCACTGCGATTTGATAACAGAAAAAAAAGGAAAATTGATGATTCGAACGAGATCGAGAAATTATTACTGAACAAATCAAAAAGAGCGAAAACATTTTCGGTGCCAACAGTAAAAGACCAAAATAAAAAATTGAATACTTAAGTAATGAATTTATTTAATTGAAGACGGAAGCGAAACAAGATTGAATAATTTTTCAATAGTTCTGAAAACATGGGAAAAATTATTCAAAAATCACAAAAAAATTTTAATTGTAGAAAAATTACACTGAAAAAATTGAATTACGAAATAAGGTTCATAGTTCGTACTGAAATTAAAAAATATTTTTTTTTTTTGCATCACTCAGTTGACTTGCAAAAAATCCGGTAGTGATGGACACCCCTTCCCCCCCTCATCGAATATTTCAATTATCGTGGATTTTCAAAGAAAAAATTAAAATGCTAGATAGTGTGCAAATACGTTTATTTTTGAAAAAACTGAACATGTATCAATGAACATCCTGTTGACATGGTTGCCGATCATTTCCAAAAATTATTTATCCAGGTTTAAGTCCCTCAAAAATGAAAGGGACATGTGTGAGTTTTTTCGCTCCAAAATATTAAAAATTTTTAAGATAGAGGGAGAGGGAGGCTCGTAAAATTATCACTTTGAGATCGAATTTTTTCCCTTTTTCTTCTTAAATAAAATACGTGATTTGTTAAGCTTGAATGATGAAGCAAGGACGAAAATTTTTGAAAAAAAACGCGTTCAAAAACTAAAACTTCGTCATTAAAGAAATTTTTGTGGAACAATTGATTAAAATATGAAATAATTTATTTAAAATGCTGTACGATTTGTTGAAACCTAATTGAAATGTTGAATGTCACAATTTTTAAAAAAAGTAGGAAACGTCAAAAAACCACTAAATTTGCAATAATTGTGCAGAAAGGAATTAAAAATGTTTTTAAATTTTTTAAAACTGCTGAAAATGGTATCGTGTGCCATAGTTGAGTACAATTTGCCTAAAAAATTTCAAACTTCGAGAAATTTCAAAAAAAAAGGCAAAAAATGATTAAAACGCTTTTAAAACGTCATAACTTTATTACAGAGGACAAACATGTTAGAAAAAACGGCATTTAAAAGCTACAACTCTATAAATTGTACATTTTAATCTCCAATCACCTATAAAGGGACGTTGGATTCCGGTCCTTTCCTCACACTTTGAAATCCATCTTTGTATTTTGTTATAAGTGAGAGGATATTTTCGAATTTGTTGAGTCGTAGAAATTAATTATAAAATATTAAAAAGTTATTAAAAGCACAAAATTTGTCAAAAAGTGAAAATTTCCAAAAATATTTAAAAGATTGAAAAATGAATCGGATACCGAAAAATTTGATCAAAATATTACGTTGAAACATTGCAAAAATGTATGAAAAGTAGTTAGAAATATCGTAAAATTTGCGAGAAATTGATCAAAAGTTATTGAAAATTTATAAAAAATTATTAACTGCTAATGGTTTACACGTCATTCCAAAAAAAAGTCAAAATGATGAAAATATGATCAAAATGTTAAGAAAAATAGAGAAAATTGTAAAAATTTCGAAAAAACATTAAAAATACAAAAAAAGTGACTGAGATAACACAAAATTTCACAATAATATTCTACAATGTATTGAAATTTCTTTAAAATCTTTTAAAATGTAGAAAAAAATGATTTTGTCAGAAAAGTTGCAAACATGATTTGTTTAATAGTATTTAGGTAGACTTATTTCAAAATTATGTTTCATGTCACAAAGATACCTAGGCTAATACCCATTTTTGGTTTTGTTGTTTTCTATTTATGCCTATTTGTTATTTATATTACTTTAATTTATTATTTGTTGGCCATTGTATAACTATAACCTAATGTACATATCATGCAGACGCTAAAGATCTAGTTGTCGGGCGTCTCTAAATAAAATATTATGATAATCAAAGTTTGTAAAAATTTTAAAATAATAGTTATCAAATTGCAATAAAAAAGTTGTTCAAAAAATTGCACAGCTTGCTGAAGTTTCGCAGAAAATCATTCAATAAGGTGAGAAAAAAGATCAACATCAAAACATTTCGTCCCTTTCAATTTTAAGGATTTGTTTCACTTTTGGGTTGAAAAGATGTTATTACCAGATGGAGGACGTCCCAAAGTGGCTAGCCCCCAAAGTTGCCATTTCAGCAAAAAAACAAAAATTGCCAAATTTTGGAGTTATGACCTTTCAGCATTAGAGGGACAATTTGTTGAAAAATTGTGATAAAAGTACATAAAGAAATCGTCCAACAATCACCCAAAACATTGAAAAAATAGTTGAAGTATCACACAACTGTCAAACTTTAATTAGGTATTTCTTCAAAATCTGTGGAAATGTTGAAAAAAACGTCCAAAATTTAAAATTACTTGGTCAGAAAAGTTACGAAAATTGCTAAAAATTTCACGAATTTTTTCTCAAAACTGTTGACTGCAACATTTAGAAATGTCACAAGAATAAAAAAAATTTAAATGTTATAAAATTATCAAAAAGTTCGTTAAAAAATGCTGAAATTATCTTTAAAAAATTTCCAAATGATGAAAAATGTAAACAATTTTCTCAAAATTGCGAATAATTGTAATTAATTTGCATAAAACGCTTGAATTTAAAAAAATCCATCCAGCAAGTTTGATCATCTGAAAATTTTCATATTTTCAAAGGTAAAAATTAAATACTTTTGAAAAAATTTTGAATTTTTAAAAATAATTTGATGAAATTCTTGATTTTTTTGAGTTCGAAAATATTTGCAAAGTTTCGAACCATTTCCTCGAGTATTTTATAAATTTTACAATCATTTCAAACAAATATTATGACATTTTCTGTAGTACATATTTTTAGTAAATTTCAAGCAATTTTCACAGTATTTTAAATACCAGACTTATGCGAAATAAATTTTTGTGGATTTTTCAACAAACTTCATCAAGTTTGTCAAATTTTTCTTCCGATATTACAATAATTTTTTATTTTCAATCCTATTTTTACAAATCCTCCAAGAAAAAACTCTTAAAAAAGATAAAAATCCATACCATTCCAACAAATAATATACACCGAAAAAAGTGCGAACTTAAAAGATTAACACACCGAGCAAACCAATCCACACCAACTTCTACAACTTCACCCGCATCCTAAACAAAAAAAATTACAAAACTACGACACCAAATTAAATAAAAACCCAGCCTCACAAAGACCCTCAAAACAAAACAAAAAATTACCCGCGTTAAAGAAATTTCCACAAAGTTGGTAAAAATAATAAGTACAATGGGAAGAGAAAAAGAAAAATTAAAAACTTGAAGAAGCTATTGTTATAGTGAAATTGAAAAGAGGGGTATCTAAAGTAGCGTACAGTTATCTGCGAGAATGTTAATAATATTGTTAATTAAAAAGACTTTCGTGAAATTTTCTTCACTCCGCGACTAGTTCAGTTCGCCACACCGAACACTTGGCTATTCAGATTAACCCATCTTTTAATTTCTAAAGGTTTTTCTGCAGAGTTGCGATGCTTACTTCGAGTAGAATCCGAGAACAATTCATTTCGGTCGTTCGCCATCATCGACTCTGCCTTCAATTTTCCAATGGTAAAAATTATAAATTCGAAAACCAGTCGAGACAAAAATCACAAAAACCATACGACCGAACACGTTACGCGTTGGAACATCATAGTTTAATTATTCCCATACCTGTGACAACGAACAATGGTGAAGCCTACAAAATAAACTCATTTAGGAACCTAATTGATTCACCCATCGTAATACTATACCTCGAATAGGTACACAAACACACATTCGTATGCCCAGACCAGGTATAATTTCACCATTTACGTTATGTTCAGGCTCGAATATAAACAAAAAGCCAGGACTATGTACGACGAGAAAATTATAGACTCATTAGCATAATTCATTTGTGCTGAACGCGTTTCCCGCATTCGAGTGTAATTTTTCTACGTTGACGAATCGAAGCACCTGTCCTAAATTTAGGCATACGAAGCTGCAGATTGCACTGAAACGATGAACGAATTGCATACATCGCAGAATCAAGGCGAATACCGATTCGATATCTCCAATGAATTTCGTTTTTCGTCATCTTATCGCGCCGTTTTTTCCACCGCTTAGGCAATACTGATAACACCAATGTAAGTACATGTGAGCTCGAGCTGGAAGTCTTGGGCATTACACGTATCGCCATCTAACGGTACTCGTTGTAAGGTTTCGTTAATTGCAGTGCGACTAGTTAGAGCGAGACTTCTGCACGTCGGTTTATTGATAAGTGCAGGAAATGCAAAATTTATAATTTGATAGCGTAGGTCATAGCCATTTGACCGGAGGTGATAAAAATCGTAATTAGAGAAACTTTGCATAGGGTAATTGATACTGAAAATATATGCACATATCTCATTTTTTATTACAGCCATGGCAGATAGAAAATTATATTAATTTATGTCCGTCTTATTCGAGCAAGACAAACATGCAATGTAAATACTTTTTCTCAGTAAATATCAAAAGAAAATTTCGGCAATTTGTAACCACTCATTAGATAGCTTTACGCCAATTAACAGTTAATTACCGAACTATTGCAGTTTAGTAATTTTTTCATCGTTAATGACGATTAATTACGTCATAAATTAATAAAAATCATCGTTCTGGGGTTTAAAAATACCTGAAAAAGAATTATAGTGAATTTTCGTAAAAACAAATAGTTTTTGTTTTGACGCCAGATAATGATTTACAATTCGGGGAAACGTTAATTTTTGGATGATTTTTTTTTAATGGCGAGATAACAATTGAAAATTGTTCAATTTTTATGGTTAATACTTTCATTTTTACAATAATCTTGATTGCGCAGTTTGATAGATGGCCATTAAAATTAAACAAAAATTTCACTTGAATTTTGAATGTTGAATTTGGATGTAGCCACAGCCACGGCTCTGATCATGAGAAATTTTCAATTCATTCAATAGGTAAGGTGTCTAGTGTCTACTAAATCGCCAAATTGAAAATTCGTATTTTTTCATACTGAAAATTTAAAATTTTTCTACAATTTTTTGCTTACCCCTTCCTAATAAAAAAAATAGGTGCTTCAAATCGATGAATTCTATGCAAGCTCTCGCTAATTTTCCACCTTGTTCCAAGTAAATACTGAAATAATCAAAGGAGGGTGGGGGGGGGGGGGAGGAGGAGTGACGTTCGTAAATAGAAAAATGGTTCACAAAATTTCGAAAAATATCATTCACTGTATCAATGAAGAGATTGAGCATGAGCAAAGCGAAGGTAAAAATTTTTTCGGAGAGCGACAGCCAGAAGCTAAAATTTTATAATTCTATTTAAAACAGTCCAGTTTTTCGCCAAAATTCGTACTTTTTCCGAATTTTTTCGTTCTTTTGGACTCGTTAAGAAACATTAATATTTTTTCTGATTTTTGTACTTTTTGTGCCGATTAGACACCTTGAATATTTATTGAATGTATGTAGCATTACTTTAAATGAAGTTGAATATGGCAATTTTCGAGTAATCAAAAGTAAATACTGTTATTTTACAGCTATAATTTACCATCCATCGAGGAAAAAATTTATCGTAAATTTAAATTACAATTTGGGAAACTTGAACCATTAGGAAATAATTTAACCACACTAATTTACACAAAATAACGGTCATGATTCATGAAGTAAATTGTAGCAATCACTGCTAACAAGGAATTCACAGTATTCGGCGTAATTTAGTGACTTACAGTAAATTACCATCATATTTAAGACAAAAAATTACTACTATTACAGTAAATTACCATAAATATAATGAATTACCGTAAATTACCATAATTACAATGAATTACCATAAATTACCATAATAACAATGAATTACCGTAAATTACCATAATTACAATGAATTACAGTAAATTACCATAATAACAATGAATTACCGTAAATTACCATAATTACAATGAATCCCAGTAAATTACCATAATTACGACGAAATACGGTAAATTACCATAATTACAACAAATTACCATAAATTACTATAATAACAATGAATTACCGTAAATTACCATAATTACAATGAATTACAGTAAATTACCATAATAACAATGAAATACGCCGTAAATTACTATAATTACAATGAATTACCGTAAATTACCATAATAACAATGAAATACACCGTAAATTACCATAATTACAATGAATTACAGTAAATTACCACAATAACAATGAATTACCGTAAATTACCATAATTACGATGACAGTAAATTACCATAATTACAACAAATTACCATAATTACAACAAATTACCATAATTACAACAAATTACCACAAATTACTATAAATACAATGACCCATTGAAAATGTGATAAATTACCAGAATCTCGATAAATTATCGTAATTACCGTAATTACCTACGATAAATTACCATAATTTCGGTAAATTACCCTCATTCAGTAATTCAAAGTAATATAGCGTCATCGAGTAATTGAAAATTCATAGTAAATAAATGTTTTCGTGTCCAGTAGAGCCTATTGACATCAGATGCTAAGCAACTTTGCATACATCTACTCATCTAGAAACTTGAAAAGTGAATTATTTACCCCAAATAATCACCATCTTCACATTATTACTGGTAAACTACCAACAATGCAGAATTTACAAAAACTTTCCAAAAAATTAACGTAAGTAATTCACCGGGAATTATTAATTATTCATAAATTATTTATTATAATAAATCACCAGAAAAGGAAAATGACTCGTAATGAGTAATTATTTATAAAAAATTACCAATGAAGATATGTATTCTTTGAAAATATTAAATTCAATTTAACACGAGCACAAATTAGAGCAATTATTACTTTTTAATATTGACGCATATTTCACCCCTACTGTCATGTTATTTTCAAAAATTATCAATAATCGGGCATAATATTGA
Source organism: Pseudococcus viburni (assembly GCA_033439095.1). Lineage (NCBI taxonomy): Eukaryota > Metazoa > Arthropoda > Insecta > Hemiptera > Pseudococcidae > Pseudococcus > Pseudococcus viburni. The sequence goes on along the minus strand of JAVBJF010000156.1, from coordinate 132,925 downwards.
TAAATTACCAGTATTTACGCGTAATTTTGAGAAATTACTGGATGTTACACGCAATAGTCATAAAACAACGGAATTACTTTTACATGGGTAAATTATCAATGATAATAATGGTAATTGGACGTGATTTTAATAAATTACCAATTATTGCACAAGATGTTGCTAAATTACCGGTAATTACCCGTGACTTTGATGAATTACCAGTAATTACACATGAGTTTGGTAAATTACCAGTAATTAAACGCGAATTTGGTAAATTACCGGTAATCATACGTAATTTTGGTAAAGTTTGGTAAATTACCCGTAACTTTTGGTAAATTACCCGTAACTTTTGGTAAATTACCCGTAACTTTTGGTAAATTACCCGTAACTTTTGGTAAATTACCCGTAATTTTTGGTAAATTACCCGTAATTTTTGGTAAATTACCCGTAATTTTTGGTAAATTACCCGTAATTTTTGGTAAATTACCCGTAATTTTTGGTAAATTACCCGTAATTTTTGGTAAATTACCCGTAATTTTTGGTAAATTACCCGAAATTAGCCGTATTGTTTGGTAAATTATCCGTAATTTTTGGTAAATTACCCGTAATTACATGTAATTTTGGAAAATTACCGACAATGTGCGTAATTAAGCGTAAAATACATGTAATGACTCTTAATACAGGTTGAATTTTACAGAAAAATTCACATGTTTTGTCCAATTGAACACGAAAGTTGTCGGTAATTCACTAAATAATTTGAAAACAACCATATAAATCTCTGTATCAGCCGAGAAATCGTAAAAAAAATTCATCAGCTGGGGAACCCACGTAACTAGTTTGGCGGATTTATACACTCAATCATAATTCTATAAAATCGTGAATTAAACGCTCAATGTTATTAATTTCTATGTAAAATCACCACTCACAAAACCATTCACTCGGTTAAAAATAAAATTCATCAGAAAATTATAAACATTACGAACGGATGATGCTATTATGAAGAATTCAGCACCATCATGAAAATTCATATCCACGTAACACGAGGCACTTAATGGAAAAACTCGCCTTTTTCGAACATGTTTTCAATGGGTAATTGATTTTACACGTTGAATTTTTCTACGATTTTTTTTTTTTGCATACAACTGAATTATGAAAACTGATACGTGAAAATTACAAGAAAGTAAGAGGATGGGAAAAAAAACAGATGCAATAATAATTAAGATACAGTTGAAATGCGTTGGTACATAAATACAAAAGATAATTTTTTTATCATTTCCTATGAATAATAGAAGAAAAGATACCAAACATATTTAATTTACAATTCGAAGTCAAGCGCCTCTTTAATCTCACACATTATAAGGATGTTTACTCATCATCGAGTATTCCTCTTCCGTAATAGATTATTGCATAATTTTTGAGATGATATCAGGAAACTCGTGTCGTTAATGCGTTTATTTTTTGAAAACGAAATAGCGAGAAAATTCGCATCAATGTAGTCGACGGCCTTGAGCCGGACGCGTGCGAATTTAACTACATTGTGGATTTCAAATCCGATGGTAGGTGCCAATTGAATGGAAATAGATGATAATTTCGCGGAAAACACGTCGTCCGGTGGGCATCGTAAAGAAACTGACCAATTCCAATGAACGGATCACGGATCGTGTCATATTTCAGTAGAAAACGTAGCCCATGTGCGTAGAGTTTCTGGGTCTTTTATGCTCGATTATAATCGCATTAATCATACGTTCACCTATCACCTCGCAATGAACCCGTTACATTGCAGGTCTATGTATACGAGCGATATATGTAAGTATGTTTGTATTTCAATGAGTCAGTTTTCTGTTCGCTCTCCCATGTCTACCACGAGTAACGGGAAAGGACCAAAAAATTGACTCACTTCGGATGTGGTCTCCCTGTCAGCTGCATAGCGCAGTTATGAGCCTGATAACTTCTACCCTTCCTAAGTCATCGATTGACGTAAACCACGTGCCCGATGAATACAGTTTGAGAAAATATTGGAAATAATTATCGAACACGTACAAAATAGATACTAGATAGATACATTTATAGACTTCTAACTAATTTGTTTGCTCATAGATAGGGTTCCGAATAGGAAATTTTTTCAAAAAAAAATTACTCGAAGCGTGACGTTTGATTGATGGGTTTCTTACGCTAGATGAATATCGACGAGTGGTGGTTAGATACGAGCGAGTTGATTGGGTGTGAATGCTATTTTCGAGTATTTTATTGATGTATGAAAATTACACGAGTATGTACGCCCCGGTACACGAAAGTGGATTTCATGAAGGGTGAAAACGAACCGCCGACGAATGGTTCGAATTGATTGTGCCTATAGTGGGTTTAAACAGCGGTTACGAAGAGTTGAAAAAATACACGTTTGAGTTGATGAAGCGGTGAAAGAAATAGTAGTGAAAAAAATGTCAATTTTATCCAAAAGGGTTTTATTGGAATAGGTGTTGAACAAAATTATGGCATCGTATGTATGTCAATGGAAATCTAAGGGTGAAGAAATCGTAACATGAATATCTTTTTTGAGTGCATGAGGGGTGAGAATTCATAAAAAGTTCGGAAAGAAACATTCGTTGAGTTTTCAGGGACTGATTTTCAGAAAAAAAATCCAAAAAATCATCAGCATCAAAAATTTTGAAAATCACTTCGAAACTCATTTTTATAAAAACCATAATTTTTCAACCTTTTTCATAAAATTTTTTCACGAGTAAAATCCCAAAAAATTCGAAATTTTCTTGCCTGAAGAAAACTGAAGTTACCTAATCAAAAAATTATGTAGTTCATTTACGAGTAAATATATCAAATAAATGAAAACAAAATGATGCCCAAGTTCATAATCTCATTCTAGACTTGATGTTTATGTCCAAATTTTATGACTAAATTTTTTTGTTCTTTCAGTCCTAATTAACAAAATACGACTCCTGACCAACCCGAGCCCAAAACTCCACTTATTCAATTCACGTAAAAAATTGAAAATTTCACGTTTTCATTTTTTAAAGGAAATCTTGAGCATTTCCAATTTTCTTATCTCAACATCAAAAGATAAATGAGCAATTGTTATTGCATACCATACTGAATTCAATTAGGAAACCAAGCCGAGCAATTTGTGGATAGTTTGATACGACAGATTCCCCCCCCCCTCTCCACTCACCAAACAAGTAACCCCTGCAAACAATGAAGGAAATACGAGTAAGAATGTAAAAAACTTCAATATTAAATTCATTCTGAAAAAATTTCATCCAGGTATACCTACAATAAAAAAAATAAAAATCATAATTATTCAGATAAGTATATTTGGTTTTTCCAAATTTTTTACATCGGGTAGCGCATGGGAAAAAATTTTTAAATGAGAAATGTAGAACTATTGAGCCAATCACACGACTTTTCCAGCCCTTATTTTTTAAATTTCAATACCACATTGTCTATTGCATCGACCTTTTGGACAGCTTGAAGTATGTAGTTTGATATCACTGAATTTAAAAAAAATCTCAGAATCGAATGAAAATATAGAAATTTTGTCGAAAGTCGAACACAAAATTAAATCAAAAAATCAAAGTCCTTAATTATTAAAAACAATTTAGTATTCTGTTTTTTTTTCAAAACTCAGCTTAAAGATGTCATGCAAATTCATAACTTTTTCATGATTTTTTAATGCAATTCCCCCCCCCCTCCATATCCACAAAAAATGATTTTCTTAAAATTATTCAAATAAATTGAAATAATGAGAAGAATTTTCACAGGAAAGTATTTTAAAAAAATTGAATATTACTTTATACAAAATTCACAAATAAAACAAAAAATCTTCACTTCTTTGCAGATTTTTTAAACATAATACATCAATTAAATCAATAAAAATCCGTTATTAAAGAAAGATCCATAAGATTGAAAAATTATGCATTCTCATAAATTTTTTTCGAATTTGTGGATTTTTTGACGTATTTTGATTCCTAAAAATCAATTTTAAGCTGTTTTATAGAAATTTCCATATGTGACGCCGCATACGAAAAGGGGGCATTGCTCAAAAAACGCGTTTTTCTCAAAATGCGTTTTAAATTTTGAACGTGTTTTTTTCTTTTTTATTTGAATTTGAAGGACCGGCGGGAATTTTTTCTAGTTCTATGTGACCTTGCCACACTCTAGCGTCATTTCGCCGAATTATTCGCGCTCATCGGTGACATGTCGGTGACGTACAATTTTTTCTCTCCTTTATTTAGTAAACTCATAAAAATCATTATTTTCGTATTTCGAAGGGAAAATTCGATCAGGCGGTGGTTTTACTGGATTCCACATCGTATTGTATGCAAAAATAAAAAAAATATAAATTTTTTTTTTAGAATTTTTGATCTTGGGAATTTTCCTCACTTTTTTTAGTAAACTCAAAAATCATTATTTTCGTATTTCGAAGGGAAAATTCGATCCCGCGATGGTTTTACTGGATTCTACATCCTATTGTATGCGAAAATAAAGAAAAGAAACAAAAAATTTTTTTGAGCATTTTTGATTTTTTGCCTTTTTTAAAAAGCCATTTTTCAACACTTTAAAGTCGAGTAATCGAACTGGCGATATTTTTATCGGATTCTACGTGAAATTTTATAGAAGCATCAATCACTAACTCAAAACTCGTTTTTTTGGACAATGCCTCCTTTTCGTATGCGGGGGTCACAGGCGAAATTTTTTTATAATAATGAGGAATCATGAGAAATCATTAAATTCGATTTTTATTGTAATTTTGTGGGATGGTCGAAATTTGATAAATTGATTACTCAGCATCCAATAAATAAAAAAAAACACAGAAATTTGGGTTAATAGGTGTTAAATAAGTAGTACTACCCCTAAAAGTGAATAAAATTTCAAAAAATTGATTTTTTATTCTTGTTCGACCATTTTTCTGGTACAGAAACACATTTTTTGCTTTAAAACACTTACTTATGAACCAAAAAAAAAAAAAAAAGGTATACGTTTCTATGGACCTCCTTTCACTTTTTCCACCACCTACCCCCGAAAATTTTCACTGCTAGATCAAAAATTGCCAATTTTGGGTGAAATCTGGATGAGAAATCATTAAATTCGATTTTTATTGTAATTTTGTGGGATGGTCGAAATTTGATAAATTGATTACTCAGCATCCAATAAATAAAAAAAAACAGAAATTTGGGTTAATAGGTGTTAAATAAGTAGTACTACTCCTAAAAGTGAATAAAATTTCAAAAAATTGATTTTTTATTCTTGTTCGACCATTTTTCTGGTACAGAAACACATTTTTTGCTTTAAAACACTTACTTATGAACCAAAAAAAAAAAAATGGTATACGTTTCTATGGACCTCCTTTCACTTTTTCCACCACCTACCCCGAAAATTTTCACTGCTAGAGCAAAAATTGCCAATTTTGGGTGAAATCTGGGCCCCCTTTAAAGGCGAAGAACTCAGTAATGAAGTGTTTATGACCCATCATGTATATAACATTTTTTACTCCAAATGATAAGTAGAATACGTGGTTTTAATATTTCACACCTTAACTGAGCCACCCTGTATTCTGGAATTCAACATGAAAAAAAGAATTTTTCCCAACATAGAATTTATTAAAAAAAATTGACCCAAAAATCTGCAGCATTTTGAAATTTTGGAATTTTTCCTGAATCACAGTCATGATCGAATTTCTTTTCGAGATCAAGATGAAAAATCAAAAAAGATCAAAGAGAGCAATTTTGTTGAGTACAGAAATTGAAGTCAATCATGTAAAGACTAACGTAAGATATCTAACCTTTTTTTTTGTTTTGTTGAAAAATCACTACTTTTTCATAATATCTTTTAACAGTTTTAACCAAATTTTCAGAAACTTTTCAACTTAACCCCTTCTCCAACCTTGCTCGAGCTTCTTTACAAAATCATCTCAATTCGAGATAAAGATGAAAATTTCACGTAAACTCAAATTCCCTCAAAAACATAGCTTTACCAACTTAGTTTTTCAGTGCACTGATTTCGATGCCAATAAAAACAGTGACGAACAGAGGTACCTATTGGATTAAGTAACTAAAAATCGAATCACCAAAATGGATCATGGCTTTTGACAAATTTCAATATGAAACCTATAATTTTTTGGGGTGGCGGGGGGGGGGGGCTCAAGGAGATGCCCATATTAAGTGTTCACTTGAGGAAAACGGGGGGGGGGTGGAATTTAATTCAAATCAATTATGTGAGCCTGGATAAAGAAACCACCCTTGGGCGTCAAAAATTGGTTTTTGAGTTGAGGTTCCCCCTTTATTCTACTCCTTCTGAAAGGCCCGAAAACAGTGTCAACTCAAAAACCAATTTTTGACACCTAAGATTGGTTTCTATATCCAGGTTCACATATGACCCATGAAGATCTACAATCTACATTAAACAGACTAATCTTATTCTCTCTCTCGGATTTCAATAATTCGCAAAATTTAAAACCGAAAAAAACTAGATATTTACACAAAACTTTCCAAAATTTCTGAAAATTGAAGAAATTTCTCATCCAAATGAATCTTTATCAACCAAACCCCATCCTCAAATGACCTCCAACACTCAAAAAAACACCAATCAGATCTGAGATCACAAAAATCACTCCAAAGCTTTAAAAACTCTCAAAGGCCTCCGACTCGCCGACTCGTTCGGTTTTCAATTCAACCAGAATCATAAATTACCACGTAAACTGCGAACTTCACACTGAGCTTGAAAAAAAAATTACACCATTAAATTTCACCCTCTCCTCTCTTTCCTCTCCGCTTAAGGTAAAAAACCCCATTACTCTAGTTCGGCATCACTTCTAAAACAATTTAGTAGCATTCTGGACACAAGTAGGTATACTCGAGATGCATTTAGCAAAACGTAAATCAACAGACAGTTTCAATTTACCGGACCATAAAATCTTTAATAGGTTCCACGAATATACATTACGTGTACGTCTCTCTCGCTGTATCCTTGACATTGGCCTAAGTTTACAATACGGGCATCGGGAATTCAACCTGGATCAAAACCTCGATTCATCTCGATCAGCTGATTAATTACCCCGAGGTCGTGCTCGATTTTCAAAACACAGCTACCAAAAAGCACGAGGCCTCACAGCTGCTTCCGAACCAATAAATAAACCGGAACCGATGGCACGATCCAAGGTTACCGTTGCTCGAATTAATTAAATGATTAATCTACGAGGCTCAATATGGACTCCAGCGCATTATCGGTCAGTCCTGGGTAAAAAAAGCATCTATGCAAGTAAGCCACATGTTCGAATGTATTTCTCTCTCTCTGGCGTACGAAAACAAAACGCAGACACGTGCTAAAAATCGAAAACATGTTTCTAATTATTCGTTCGAAACGATGGAATAATTCCAAAATGACGTAACGATCTTGGACTGAAATTGAAATATGCATTTCCTGTGCGCGATTAAAATTACATAGAAGAGGGCTAAGGGCGCGGTGTACGAAAAATTCGTCTCGAGGTGACAAATCACGACGAAAATCCGACAGGCATGCCACACAGATTTTGGGGGAAAATAGTGACTTAAGTGACTTTCTATGAGGCCAAAAAGTGACCTATTTTTCGAAAAAAGTGATCAATTTTTCATTTTTTTTCAAAAATAAATACACCCCCCCCCAAAAAAAAAAAAAAAAAATCATAACTCAAACTGGATTTCTCTCTGCGATAGTGCTGAAAATACTTTTTTTTTCTGAAAAATTTTTTCATCAAGGGTAAGGGTGCCATATTTCGACCACTTTTTTCAAACTTCCACCAATCAAAGACTTATGGAGGTAAAAACGTCAGAAATGGCTTAAAAAAATATATTGATCCTTCCACCACCACCCCCTAAAATTCTGATCCGATACGATCATTTTTTGTGATTTTTTTCTGAGGGAATGCAAAAATTGATTATCGAAATTTTGGGTTCCTAATTTCGACCACCAGCCCCCCCACTTTGAGATGAGGGGTCGGTTGTACATTTTTCTTATTCTACTTAGTAATAAGATGTAAAAAAAAAACGCTCCTAAAAGTCGATTAAACCGATTATTGGTAATTATTTGAGGTAATGGAAAATTTTCAAAATTGATTTTTTTCTGAAGGCCCTAGCTCCTCCCCATGACATCCTGAGAGAAAATGGTAAATGACAAAATTGTTCGTTTTTTAATGCTCTACAACTTTTGTTTCAACTATTTTTTCATTAGTGCGTAATTTCGCAAGTTATCGACAAAAAAACAAAATTTGAACACCTTTACTCCCCAAAAGGAGACTAAATTATGCACCAATTTTAGGGAAGTTCAGGAATCTTAAAATACATACCCTACTACGAAACTTCCCCTTTCTGCTAATTTTTTTGGGGTCAAAACCTAAAATGACTGTACTACTATACTATTTAGTTTTTTTCAATTTTCTCCGCTAGTTTTGCCTGTAGGGTTGTCATTTTGGTCTCAAATTGTTTATCTGTGAAAACCGAGCATGAAATTTTTTTTTCCGGTAGATTGCGTCTATAGCGGTCGAAATTGGCCGGTGGTCGAAATTAGGAAGCGGTCGAGAATAGGGCATTTTACCCTTAATAAACCTTTACTTGAAGCTACGAGTTTAAAAAAATGCTTCAAATAACTGAAAAAAAGAATTAGCCTGGGAGGGATATGTTTTTTATTCCAACTAATTCCTACATGAAATTTTTTTGCGGGATTCTGTAGTGAAAAAGGTCCTTCTCAACATACTATAAAGTCTACCTCCAAATCACGCTTGCGTTGCGCGTGCGGGCGTGAAATATGTCCCGCCGGGCCGTTTTTTGCTATTATCTCACGAAATGTTGTGTTTTTCGACAAAGTAGTTATTACGAAAAATATTCCTCGTCAAATTTGCAATCAAAATGGTCATTATGATTTTTTTCATAAAACTCGTTTTTACCTCATAAAACTATGATTTTTGTGAGGTAATATTTCACGCGCCGCCACAATCGATCATTTAGGCTGCTGCAATCGTATTGTATAGTCGGGGAGCCAAATCTACCGAAAATGGGCCGAAATAATTGAAAAAGCTTTGACCTCTCCCAACAGTTGGTGTATGAATCCTTAAATTTCGAAAACTACCAGTCTCCCGATCCGCAGCTGCTGCTTTTAAGCACAGCAAAAACTCGAAAGTTCACAATTTTTATGTACTTTTGGCTGAAAACATTTATGGTCGAAATAGGTGTCAAATTACAGGATATTTTTCTCTGAATCCGAATATGTAGGTCTGCCGACTTCTAAGTGCTGCCGAAGGGTTGGCCGACTGGGTTAAAAGGGAGAAAACTAGAAAAATTCACAGATTTTTGGTAAAATTCTAATAAAAGTGGCATATTTGGCTTGAAAGGGGGTTATAAATGGTTCTAAGCATTACTCAAGAATACAGATGACTTTTCAACTTCAAAATTTCACAAAATTTTTGTATTTTAGGGGGGCGAGGCGTAGGGGAGTATCAACAAACTCATGCATATGGACATGTGATATGGGCAGAGTTGTCATGTAGAATGTAAAATGTAGAATAAAATGTAGAATAAGATGTAGAATAAGTAAAGTAGAATAAGTTTTGGAAAAAATGTAGAATGTAGAATAAGTAGAATATGTAAAATAAGCCGGAAAAAACGTCAATTTCATTGAATTATGTTCAAATTTCTCGACTGTAATATTTAATTCATGAGTTTTTTACCGATCAGAGACCAATTACTACGTTTTCAATCCTTTTTTGAAAAATTTTATTTAATTTCAGGACAGAAAAAATTACGTGGAACATAAAAACACTCTGTTTTTTTTTCAACCAAAAATACGCGGGATAGAAATATTTGTGATTTTTTATCATTTTGGGATTTTTGGGCTTTATGGACGATTTTCCAAGCCATTATTGTCTTATTAGCCAATCAGAAGAGCCGTACAGCTTATTTTACATTTTACACTTATTCTACGTAAAAATTTAACTTATTCTACATTTTTACGTAAAATGTAGAATAAGATATTCTACATGTAAAATGACAACTCTGGATATGGGTGCATCATCAAAATATACGTTTTCTGGGTTGTTGAACTCGATTCTGACAAATGAATCAGGGATAGAATCACAAATCCTCATTTAAGAAATAAAAATTTCGCGAATTACATATTTTTATGCCATGGGTGGACACTAACACACGATTCATCGCAACGATTGGTACATAAAAAAAAACAACTGCTGAGAACGCTTAAAACAAAAATAACCTGTTTTTTAGCCCAAATCACACTTAAACAAATGCGGTTCCACCTATGATTCATGAAAACAGCTATCACTCCCTCACCTCCAACAAAAAAATATTGTCATAATCGAGTTCTACAGTCCAGAAAACGTATATTTTGATGATGCACCCATATGACATGTTCATATACATGAGTTTGTTGATACTCCCCTACGATTCCCCTACGACTCGCCCCCCTAAAATACAAAAATTTTGTGAAATTTTGAAGTTGAAAAGTCATCTGTATTCTTAAGTAATGCTTAGAACCATTTCTAACCCCCTTTCAAGCCAAATATGCCACTTTTATTAGAATTTTACCAAAAATCTGTGAATTTTTCTAGTTTTTTCCTTTTTAACCCAGTCGGCCAACCCTTCGGCACCACTTAGAAGTCGGCAGACCTACATATTCGGATTCAGAGAAAAATATCCTAAATGTTTTCAGCCAAAAGTACATAAAAATTGTGAACTTTCGAGTTTTTGCTGTGCTTAAAAGCAGCAGCTGCGGATCGGGAGACTGGTAGTTTTCGAAATTTAAGGATTCATACACCAACTGTTGGGAGAGGTCCCATCTTTTTCAATTATTTCGTCCCATTTTCGGTAGATTTGGCTCCCCGACTATACAATACGGTTGCAGCAGCCTAAATGATCGATTGTGGCGGCGCGTGAAATATTACCTCACAAAAATCATAGTTTTATGGGGTAAAAACGAGTTTTATGAAAAAAATCATAATAACCATTTCGATTGCAAATTTGACGAGGGATATTTTTTGTAATAACTACTTTGTCGAAAAACACAACATTTCGTGAGATAATAGCAAAAAACGGCCTGGCGGGACATATTTCACGCCCGCACGCGCAACGCAATCGTGATTTGGAGGTAGACTTTATAGTATGTTGAGAAGGACCTCTTTCACTACAGAATCCCGCAAAAAAATTTCATGTAGGAATTAGTTGGAATAAATCTCCGTTTTTTACATATTTCTTCCAGGCTAAATAAACTTTTTTAATTATTATAACTTCCGTCTACAATAAGTTTTTACTGAAAAAAATCGTAATATTCGCTGCATCTAAAAATTACGAGTTCTAAAAAATAAACTAGTATTTTTTAAAATTTTATGCAAGAGCGGAAGGCCGTTTGAATGAAAAAAGTGACTTTAGAGTGAAAAAACGGACTAATAGTGACTTTTGGCCAAAAAAGGGACTTTTAGTGACCAACCCTGAAAATAGGGGACAAGTCACTAAAAAAGATGACTCTGTGGCATGCCTGATCCGAGTGAAAGGGCCAGACGTGTAATTTTTTTCATGCCAATTTCGAAATTGATACTCGTCATGGTGTACAATTACACCATCGTAGTATAATTTGCCTCCACCGAGGAAGATATTATTACGCATGTGATTGTGCAAGTGTTATATGGCGCTGGCGTCTAAAGGGAGTCTCTAACTACCCTCTGCATAGAGACACAGCATGAGCGACGAAAGATGTAAACCGTACAGCACGTCATTTAATATTTACCAACCCCTCTTCAATGTACAGGAGACGGCATCGCAAAGGCCTGACTGACGCCACGCCGCAGAAAATCGTCTCCGAATTGTAATACATATTCGACGCCTTTGCCATCCCTTTTTCCTCGCTTCCAAAGGGTCATCTTACTTGCTGAACGTACAGTGGATGGAAATAGGCGATTTCATACCGAAATCTTCTCCAATAAATAAAATTTCGCCCGAGGCGAAAGGTACGCAGATGAGCATAATGTAAAATACGAGTATCTCTCTGGTTTTTACTCTTCGCAGTATAACTCATGTGATTTTTTTACGCCCGAGCCGGCTCGCGATGTGGGGTCGGATATTTGGACTGTATTTATGTAATGTACGTACGCGTACTCGTCTCGTATACAAATGCAGAATACGCTAAATTTTTACGACTTATGTGTCGGCGGCTGCACCATTGGTGTATTTTTGCTTTTGCCTTACGTAGTTTAAATTTTCATATGGCTCGAATTCGCGCATTGCTTCGGAATGTTTCGAGCACAATAGACCTGCAGCGAATGTATGAAATAAAGCCGAGTCCGTGGATGTAAATTCGTATTAGAACAGAATTTACTACGTCTCGCAAGAAAATTTCGTCTTAATTTAATTCCGAGAGTGTTGAAGTAATTACGTTTAGATGCATTTTCGGATAACGATGAGATGAAATTGGAAAATAAATTTTAGGAATTAAGTATTATGCGTCAAATTGCAGGGTCGTAAATTTCATTAGTATGTGACTGCAGATGTTTGAGCGTACCTATCTTGACGCTAATATTTTTTTTTGAAAATCTCGTATTTTTTCAAAAATTAAAATATTGGGTAAAATAACGTGAAAGTAAATTTAAAAAGAAATGAAATTATTCTCGCAGTAAAATTCAAAACACCAAACGTAATAAATTATTCACAAAATACTAAAAATGAAACGAAAAAATAAAAATTGTGCAAAAATAATTCTAATAATTGATGAAAATCGTGGAAAATATCGTAAAAATACTTCAAAAATCACGAAAAAAATTTCAAGAACTGTAAACATAACATTTCTTGTCATTCAAACAGGGCTAAATGGGGGGAGGGGGGAGGTGAGGCAGAAAAAACACGTTTTTCCCCATCATAATGACAAATTTCATTTTCAGTTGAAAAAATTAGGCCTATGTCAGAAAATTTTAAGTGATGAGTGACCCTTTTTTATTAAGAAAATCTTTGTCCCGAGTTTTAGAAAATGGAAAAAATTGTATTTTAGTCGGAAATAATTTTTAAGAAACCTATTTCGATAGGAATTTTCGATTTTTGCTTCCCCAACAAGCCAAATTCGATTCTACCTTGTTCTTTACTTATGCTCTCGTTTGTTATTAGTGGAAAAATTTATTGAATAAAATGTTCTGAAAATGTAATACGTGCTGTGGAACAACATTATTTTTTGAAATAGTTTCAAAACATCTCATTTCATCCCTGAAAAAAAGAAATTTCCGGGAAAAATTTAACAAACAACAAAATTTGTTGTCTAATTTTTTTTTGAAAACTTTTCTTCCAGAAATAATTGAAATAAAAATTTAAAAACTTGAAAACACCTCAAGATAAAATTGTTCTAAATCACATACTTCTGACAACTACACGATGGGATGTAATAAAATTCCAAAAAATAAGAATAATTTTTCAGTCTCATAACTTGACCCTTTACTGCATGAATTTTTTTTGAAAATTTTTTAGCAAATTTCAATTTTTGCGAAATTAATTTTTTTTGAGTGATTATAAGTTCAAAAACTGAGAATGAATTGTGAAATATGATGTATTGGGATTATTTTTATTTATTGCTGATTAATCACAATATTTTCAACTGTGGTCAAATGTGTGGCATATACATTAAACCACTTATGCAATGAAGGGTAAACAATTGTCCAAAAAACGTTGAAAATGTTCAGAAGTCAAAAAATTTGAAAAATCGTTAATAAATTAACATTATTGTAGTTCAAATTTTGTTGAAAACAGTCAACAACATCGTGAAAAAATTACGGAAATTGATGAAAACTGCTGAAAATATCATAAAAGTTGCTCAGAATATTACAAATAAATTGAGAAAAGTCTAAATAAAGTTAGGCAATCATAAAAAATTAACCAGTTTTGTCCAAAAGTTACAGAAAATGGATCAAAATTTATTTAAAAAGTTTAAAAATGCCTCAAAGCTGTTGAAAGATTGAAAAATACTGAAAAATTAATTTAAAAAGAACAAATTTTTTCACAAATGTCTTCAAAAACAGTAAAATAATCTCAAAATTACCCAAAATCACTAAAAAAAATATTATAAAAATCTAAAAGTTCGGAAAAAAATTGAGAACACAACAAAATCTTTCTGAAAGTGAAAATTATGTCAAAAATAATATTTCGTCCAAATGTTGTTGAAAATGGTTTAAAATTGAACAAAAAACTTCAACATGACAAAAAATATTTGAAAACCAAAAATGTTGAAAATTCATTTGACTTACAATTTTTTTCCTGAATATCGTATATTGTTCAAAAAAGGTCAACATGTCAACAATATATCGAATTCCACTTTTAAAAAATATGTAAGCCTGGATTTCGAAATCACCCTTAGGGGTCAAAAATTGGTTTTTTAGTTGCCACTAATTTTGGGCCTTTCACAGGGTGTCTAACAAAATTTGTTGAGCAAAAAGCTTACCTTTTGGAATGACTTTTTGCATGACTTTCCCGAGCAACCCCCCCTCCCCCAAATAATAAATAAGTTATGAGTTTGTACCCCCCCCCCCCCCTGTAACTGTTTATAGAAAATGAAAATTTTAACAAACACATTAAATTCAAAAAAAACACCGTAATTTTTAATGGCTATATTTTTGAAAAAATCTTGAACTTTTGAGTAAATTAGGGCAGGCATCAAACACAGATTTTTGGAAAAAATAGTGACTTTTTATGAGGCAAAAAGTGACCTATTTTTCAATTTTTTCTCAACAAAGCTGGTGAACTAATAAGTAGGGAAAAAAGATTTGATAGGACTTTTTTTTTTAGAAATATCAGAATTTCTTTCAATTTTATGTAGAAGCGGTAGGCCATTTGAACGAAAAAAGTGACCAATAGTGGCTTTTTGGCAAAAAAAGTTACTTTTGGTGGCCAACCTTGAAAATAGAGGACAAGTACCCAACTACAATAGGTGACTCTGTTTAATGCCTGTTAGGGTAAATTGGTCAAAAAGCTTGACTTTTCGAGACCGGCATGACTTTTTTTGAAAAAGCTTGACTTATCAGGACAGCTTGACCTGTTAGACACCCTGCATTCAGAGGGAGTAGAATCAAGGATAAATGGATAATCTCAATTCAAAAACCAATTTTTGACCCCCGAGGGTGGTTTTGACATCCAGGGTTCACATATGAGAAAGAAAAGTCTGGAAAAAGTCTCTGCAAATTATTTGAAAAATTTGAAAAATTGTTTAAAAATTTGAAAAATTGTTTAAAAATTTGAAAAATTGTTTAAAAATTTGAAAATTTTTTGAAAATTATAGACCGACCTATTGTCAAAATTTGGTTTACATAGATATTGTAAAAAAGAGTCAAAAATATCAAGAAATCTTCATCAGAACGTAATAAAATAAAAAAGTGCAAAATTATTATTAAATTGTTCAAAATTTACAAAAAAACGTTCAGAAATTTGAAAATATTGAAAAATTATATCCATCGCTTTAATTTGGTTCCAATGTTTGAAAAAGTAACATAGAAACAATCGAAACATCGTAAAAATTGAATAAAATGTAACAAAAATTATTTAAAATATCACAAAAGTCATTTAAAAAACCAAAAAGTTTTGAAAAAAAATTCAATTTATTGCAGAAACTTCATTCGGATATCCTCGAAAAATTATACAATGATTTCAAAACATCGCAAAATTTTTTAAAAGAAACAAAAAAAAATGGAAAAAAATATTTTCAATGAAAATATTTTGATCAATTATTCATTATGGATGTAAAAATGATACAAACATTTCATAAAAATCGGTCAAATCTCTCAAAGGATTTTGAATAATGGTAAAAAATAAACAAATTTTGTTCATATTTGCAAAAAATGTACTTGGATATCAGAAACAGAATGGAAAATAACATTCATTGAAATAATTTTCCAAAAATTGGGGGAAAAACGTCGAGTATTTCAAAGAAAGTGGAAAATTTTTACAAAAAATTTGAATTTGGATGATCCAAGATTTTAAAGTGGAAATTCTAAACATGAATTAGAAAAACTAAATTTAATCAAAGCAAAGAAATATTTAAACAAAGAAAATTTGACGAACTGAAAATAAGCACATAAGTATTTCAAATCCTAAGTGCATTTCACTTCATTGTATTTACCTAACACATCGATCTTTTGAAACAGACCCATCCGATCTGAATCATCAAAGCGATAATAAAATAGAAAAGATGATCATTACACACGTGGTGAAAAAATGCATATAAAAACTAAATTAGCCTGACTCATTGACCCCATACAAAGGGATTTTTTATAACACGAAGAACACTGCTTAATCGTACTGATTCATAATAAAAAATCCTTTATTCAACGACGTGTTGATAAATGAAAGACTACATATAAGTACCTAATATTCCATGCCAGCAAAGATGAGACTGCGTCTTAAGAAACACGTATATATAATGGAACCTACCGCGTGTACTTAAAGGTGATACGTAGATTTAATATAATAACGCACAAAAAAATTATACTTATGTACACGACACGGGGAAACAAAACAAACACTTCAAAGATGACACGTGGAATCTCATTATCACAATTCCGAACGAGAACCGAACAACGCTCATAAATACAACGCGCCATAACAACGTGTTCGATGTTAACACACAAAAAAAATATATAAAAAATAATAATAAACTATCTCTTGTTCCTTGGTACCTTTACCAATATATAATTTCTCAACATACGGATTAGCTGACTAATACGATAATCGGTAACAAGTATGACAGGTGTCATTAAACTTGAAACGTTGAAAAAAATATGACGAGTAAACAATAACAGTCTAGGATTTCGTATTCGTATTTGTATGAATAAAAGTTGAACGATCTTGATCTGATATGAAGACTGGGGAGAGAAGTCTTAGGTTTGGGGTAAGTTCTCGGTGCAGATAGGACTTCACAGGGTGAAAGGAAAGATCCTATTATTTAAGCCTTTTTGATTCTCAATTGTGCGTTGATTTCGAATTCGAGGAGTTGGTGAGGTGGAGGCAAGAGTTCGATTTTTTATCCAGCTTCTCGTCCCTTTCTTTTTACTTCTTATTTCCTATTCTGTGACTGATTTCATTTTCGTAAAAATATTTGGCCAGAGGGGTGCTTGAAAAAAACGATAAGAGATTAAGAGATGATGAAAAAGAAAACATGCAAAGTAAGCAAGTTTGACATACAATACAAATGTTAGCTGCAAACGTGGAAATTTTTTTCCAAATAATTGTACCATTTCATTTATTTATTCTCTTCTCCCATTTTTTTCCATAATTAAAACAGAACAGGTAGCAACTAGCAATACAAAATGAATTCACAAATAGTCACAACTGAAATTTTTTTAAAACTCTTATCCAATCTACGTAATTTATCAAAATTTCCCTATCAGTCAATTTTTCACTTTATGAATCACTCGAAATGATTATTGAAGGCTCGGTAAAGTCGATGACTAAAATATTAAATCCATTTGTCAACAAAATAAACACATTTTATGTATGTAGGTCGATACCGAATGCGATAATTTAGTTTACTGCTAAATTTTTACATTAAAAATGATGAATGAAATTATGCCAACATAAATTATCTACTTGATAAGAAAATATGTAAATTTTTTCCATTTCAATTGAAAAAAAAATAGATAAGTAAATAAATAATTTATTTATCGGAAAATTGCTCAATCTGCGTGTTTGGTAAATCAATTAAAATATTCTATTTCAAAAAATTTATTCAAACTTGCATAAAAATTGCTTGAAAAAATCGTACAAAAGTGCAAAAAACATTACTCACTGCTACAGAATTGATTTTAAGAAAGTGCAAAACTCGAAATGTCGAAAGGAGTTCCCATCAAATTGTCAATAGGTAGTTGAAAAATTTTCACGTTCGAAATGTTTCAGTTCATAGGGTTTCACACTGGAAAAAATCTCGAAAATTCGAAATTTTGCTGCACATTTACAAAAATTGTTTGGAAATGACCCAGAAGTTGAAAAAATATTATTAAAATTGTCAAAAAAAATTGAAAATCGGTTAAAATACTGTAAAAAATGTTTCCAATGATGCAAAAATCGATAATATGTTGATAAAATCATTTGAAAATTTTCAATGTTTATCTAAAAATAATTTGAAATGAAAAAAAATTGGTAGAAATTCAGCAAAACTGATTGAAGAAATGTGAAAAAAAATCGATTTCGAAATTGTAAGCAAAATTGCAGGCATCATAGCGAAATTTTTGAAGAAAAAACTAACTTTCAGTAACTTTTTTTGAGCAAAAAGTGACCAAAAAATGACCAGTAACCAAAAATTCATTTTTTTTCGGGGGTAATTTTTTTACAGTTTTCTGGGGGGGGGGATTTTGTAGTTTTCTGCAAACATTTTTCAAAGATAAATCGACTGAAAAGACGTGAATAATTTCATTTATTAAATTCCTTCGTCAAAACAACAAACAAACGAGCAAATATCAATTTTTTAATTTTTTTATTGAAGAATTTTGAAAATTATCAATTTTTACGTGAAAATTTGAATTTTAAAAAGTAACCAAAGTGACCTTTTAGACGTGAAAAGTAACCAAAAGTGACTGAAGTCGAAAAAAATGACAAACATACTAAAAAAAAAGGTGACCCGCTATGATGCCTGAAATTAACAAAACAAAGAAAAATTTGAGATTTTGAAAGACATTCAGGTGATTTTACAATCATTGTAAATTATTTTTCTCCATTCAAGAAATTTTCCAAAAATTTAAAGTTTTTTACAACCCTTCAATCACTTTTAATTTTCTCGCAATTTCGAATAATTTCATAATTCATTCGACAACTTTTATGACTTTCAAGCTCTTAATCTTATATTTCTTCAATTTCTACGTTATTTTGATTTTGACCCATTTTAACCATAATTTAACCCATTTTTATGATATTTAACTACATTGAAACATTTCGATAAATTTTTAATCAATTTCAACAATTTTTTCTTTATTTTACACATTTTGTTTTAATTTGAACGTATGGTGCAGTTTGAGTAATTTCATCTTTCGTTCAACCATTTTTGTTCATTTTCAGCCATTTTTAAAAATGTTATAAAATTCTACGATACATAATATGTAAATTAATCTTTACGACATTCAGAATACAAATTTTCAATCAATTTCGAAAAAAATCAGTTTCGAAATTTTTTTGAGCATTTTGAAAACATTTCATGTTTTTTTGGCAATTTTATCAATTTTTACCTATTTTAAACAATCTTCATGATTTTTTTTGTTTTTTTCAACATTGAACCATTTTTGCGTCAGTTTAAATAAATTTACCCAAAAAATCATCACAGAACAAAACCACATGACCAAGATTTCAACTGACCCAATTAATTTCTCAATTTTTGACAAATTAAAAAAAATTAAAACCCTTTTTTTAAAAAGCAAAATTTGATACAGTACTCTCTAAATCTGAATCAGTCAAAATATCACTGGTTCAATTTGTAACAGTAAATTATTTCTCAGACAACTGATTAATCAGAGATGTTTTTCAACATGCATAATACTGTTCAATTTTAACTGAATGATTCAGTAAAATATCACCGATTTATTTCGTACATTTACAAAATCTACTACTGAATCAGTAAAATTTACCCAAGTTTCGGTACTTTTTCTACTGATTCAGAGATGATTTTTTTCTTTTACTGAATGAATCAGTGAAGTTCTACTGATTCGGCAATAACTCAATTTTGTAGATTTCAATCAGTCATTTTTAACTGCAAACCAGTGAAAATTGACTGAACAACATTCACAGTGGAAAAAAACACCAGTTGAATCCGTTAAATGAAAAAAAATTACTACTGAATCAGTGGAAATTACTGAAATTTTGATCGTTTTTCAACTGGTTCGAAAGTATTTTTTTTTTTACTATGAATGAATCAGGGAAATTATATTTTTTTCAGTGAATTTGGCATTAACGTGATTCTGACCATTTCATTCAGTCATTTTCACTCAATTTTGACTTTAAACCAGTGAAAATTAACTGATTCAAATTAAGAGAGAACTTTTTTTTTTTTATCAAAGTTGATAAAACCTATAAGGCCCTGTCAAATACCATCCTCGCGAACTCAAATTTGACTATTTCCAGTTATTCTGAAGTCCCAAGGGAATTTTTATTTTCATCAGGTTTTTTCAATTTTTTCGAATTTAAAAGCTGGTTAAAAATAGACATTTCAGGAGTCCATCGGAAAATTGAGCCAAAAACGAATTTTCTCGTTTAACCAATTGAAAGGAAACGAGAATTAAAATTTAAATAGATGCCTAAATTAATTTTGGTGTTTTCTGGAGGAATTTGAAAATACTAAAGAAAATCAAAATTGCGCTGGAGGCATTAGGATGGTTAGAAATGGTCGAATTTGGGTTTTGGAGTTCGATGTTTGCAAAACACCTAATTTTTGAGTTGGCTAGAAAAGTAATTTCTTTGCAAAAAAATATCAAATTTTTGTTAAAGAAATTTTAATTATCGAAAAATTTCTAAAAATCGAGAAATTAATTTGGGAGCTAAAATTTTGGCTACCAGGGCTTCAAATTGAACTCTTGAAAAAAAACAATTGATTTTTAAAACTGGGTTTTCACAAAAAAAAAAGAAAAAAAAGAGTTGTCATGAGATAAAAATTTTTGAAACCGATTTGTATTTTTCAACCAATTATCGTGATAATCTTTCGAAAAATGATGACACGAAAAACGTCACAAACTGACTGTTCGTTCAAATCCATCAATTAAGAAAGAGCCAAAGTCAAAAAATTGATATAAGAGTATCTCAGCCATCAATGTAGATTGAAGATATCAAAATTTTTCTACCCTTTCAATTGTATAAAATGAATCAAAGCATTTGCGAAAAAAATCTCAAACGTTGAAATAAAAAAACCCACGATTATCAAAACACACCAACCAAAAAAAAAAATTAAAACCACAAACAATTTGAAACATACAATAAAAAGAAAAATCAAAACAGCGAAAAAATATAGAAACTCAGCATAAAATCATACCCTCCCTTCACCTTTCCACCTTTCCTCATTTTACGGTCCACGCAGAGAACAAAACTCCAATGCAAACCGTCATTTGCAACGTACTTCGGTGAATTTTTTGGGCGCTTCATTAAAAGCAGATTGCCGACTTTTCATATTTTCCTTTTCATCGTCACAGCATTAATATTTACTTTGAACTCGTTTCAGATACATATTTAATGGCGCCGGAATGGAAATGCTTATCGGTCAAGGGAAAAACTCGTCACCATCGCTGCGTATGAAAATTTAAACAAAATTCTTATCCTGGCAAAATCACTTCCACCCTTTATAATTTCACACTGCGGATAGTCGAGTTGGAAATTACGGTCTCCTCGGGTGTCCTACGACGTAGGCAATTACGGGCCAAAAAATCCGCTTCCATGGGATCATCATTTCGGGGTCAAGCACCGTCTTTATGGTATCTCGGTATCTTAAAAACTTCAAATAACTCGTATCTCGAAAATCATTACGATAAATTTACGAGCGTTAGAATTACTATGTTAACACTTTTTTTTGGCAATGGTTCGTCGCCGACGTCGTCGTCGAATACAAATGCGCCGTGTGATGTCGTCGCACCAGGGGAAAATTTTCTAATTGAGTTGGTCTCTTACCTACCCGCGACTAGCTCGTTTCTACTTCAATTTATAAACTTAACGACTATGTAAATAAAGGCTATTTAATAATTTATGATTATCTCAGCTTTGTAGGATTATGCGACAAAATGTTTACCGAACGCGAATCAAAATAGAATACTTTGAGTATAATTAATGTGTAATAATTCGCTCTATGCGGAATCGCAATGTTTAAAAACCTACTTTGTACGTTGTCTCGGGATAATTTTTTAACGAATCGCATCTTTCCCTCTTATATTTTTAAACGAATCGTAATTAATTTTGAAATTAAAATAAATCGACGCAGAGCGCATAATGCAAATTTCATCCATTCTGCTCTTCTCTCTCGCGTTTGAAATCAATTAAAGCGGAATAATATTCAAGGTTGCGCATCTCGAACGCGAGCTGCTGCTGTCAAAGTCCGTACTTGACAAAATTCATCGTCTGTTCGTCATTAAAACTCTATTAATTGCTCGCGGTTTATCGCCTACTCGACGAGATGTGAAAGTACGGATCGAGAAATTTTTGCGTGGATTCTCGCTACACATTTTGTATGAAATTTCGGCTTGATTGCGGTTTCTCACCTCGACGATCTGAGAAATAGTGATTCATTTAATGAGGCTGGACCGTTGCACGATGTGTGTCATGGTTGAGTATCGTTCGATTTCGGAAAAAACCAAAAGTTACGGTTGGTTGGATTCCAATCAATGGTCGACGTATATGGCAAGAAAGTTTCGGATGTTTGGCGAAATGCTGCTTACGACCCGAGCTGCGTAATATATACCGCATGTACGATTGATTTTAAGTGGTATTGGCGCCGAAATTGACGTTTTTTCGATAAATGTACCGAAACAATACGGTGAAAATGCTTTTAGATGATGGGCGATGAACTTAGGGTGATTTTTGAGCTGGAGTTTGGTATTCGCGAGATAAGGTATTGTTTTAGATGTTTCAAAAGAGTGTTATGAGGAAATAGTTCGTGAACGATTGAATCGTGGTAGAAAGATTCGAACTGGAATGAATTTTTCGAAAAAGTCAGTTTGAGAGTCGTTCGAGAATGAATAATTTGATTTTGAGAATGATTTTTGATTAACGACTTGAAAACTCGTTCGTTTGAGAATAACTCTGATGAGAATTTTTGTCGAAATTCGGTTCGTTTTTTAGTTCGCGAACGATTCGTTTGAAATATTTAGAATTATTAGTCGTTTATTCAAAATTTCCATGAGTCAGTTTCAATCTAACGAAAAAATGAAGGAAAAAAATTCAAAAGTGGAAAATCATTCTGTCGTTCGTGAACGATTCATCCATTTTTAAACAATTCATTCATTCATTTATTCAAATTTTTCAAAATTTTCAAATTCGAATTTTATTCATTTGACAAACAATTAAATAATTAATTTTTCGTTTCCATTTGCAAACTTCATGAAACGAAAAAATAATTACAAATACCGAAAAATAATTTCTGCACTTGAAAAAACTTACTCTACTGTTTGTGAACGAATCATTCAAAATACAATTTATAAATCTGTCAATTATATCTTTTACACAGAATTTGACGAACGAAATTTCAATTCAACAAAAAAAATGATTCGAAAAATGAAAATGATTCATTCGTTCATTTAAGAATCGTTCGTGAACGACTTGTTCATTTTCGATTTCGAACGATTATTCGTTAATTCTAAAAATTTGAAATTCACGAATCAAATTCTGAGCGTATTACATCGTTCGTGAACGATTCGTTCAAAACACAGTTCGCGATTCTATCGTTCGCTCAGAATTTGGCGAACGAAATTTCAATTTAACAAAAAATTGATTCGAAAAATGAAAATGATTCATTCGTTCATTTCAAAGTTATTCGTGAACGACTCATTCATTTTCGAACGATTATTCGTTTATTCCAAAAATTTGAAATTCACGAATTGAACTTCAAAATTTCAGCATGAATACCTATAAATTCTGAGCGTATTATATCGTTCGTGAACGATTCGTTCAAAATACAGTTCACGATTCTATCTTTCACACGGAATTTGACGAACGAAATTTCAATTTAACAAAAAATTGATTCGAAAAATGAAAATGACTCATTCGTTCATTTTAGAGTCGTTCGTGAACGACTCATTCATTTTCGGACGACTATTCGTTTATTTCTATTGATTCTATAAAATTTGAAATTCACGAATTGAACTTCAAAGTTTCAACATAAATATAAATTCTGAACATATTCATTATTCGTGAACGATTCGTTCAAAACACAGTTCACGATTCTATCGTTCGCTCAGAATTTGACGAACGAAATTTCAATTCAACAAAAATTGATTCGAAAAATGAAAATGATTCCTTCGTTCACTTCAATTTTTCTCCAAACTCATCAATCTAAAATTCAGTATCATAAGAAATTCGAACTAAAAACAACGATTCAGTCGTTCGCGAATGATTCGTTAGAGTTTCTATCGTTCGCAAACCCTTGTTCACAATAGAAATTACAAGTCTTTTGATTAGCACCAGAAAAATATCAATGAATCAGAAATTAAATGATTTGTTCGTTCGTGAACGATTTGTTCAACATATAACTCACAAATCAGTCGTTCGTTCGAATTTCAATTATGAAAATTTAATACACGGTAAAAATGTATGTAAATTCGACACTAAAAATTTTTGTCGTTCGCGAACGATTTATTCAAATGATTCAACTGTTCATTCAATTTTTCGATACTCGTAAATTGAAAAACAAAAATCATCAGTATGCAATCTGAATTCAAATTATCGAATGATAAAATCCATCCTAATCTTCCTCCTTCGCGAATGATGAGTTCAAAATACAATTCTCGAATTCTCGAATTATGGTCCTTCATTCTGACTTGTTTTTTTTTTTTAATTTTAATGTACCGTAAAATTGAATCTAAAATTCTGAATTCAAAATTCGAAAATATTTTTATCGTTTGGGAACAATTCGTTTGATTGATTCAATTGTTTATTCAAGTTTTTTTGCACTCGAGGGAGGGGCTCAAGGGGCTCGAGCTTCCCTTCCCCGCAAGCTTGACAAGGAGATGTTTGACATAAAAATGTCAAAAATAAGTACATTTTTTGCTCGGGCAGTATTTTAGTCTTTCTAAACATTCCTTGAATACACAAATAACTCTCCGAATTTGAATCAGTCAAATTTGATGAAATTTTGCTTTTTTGAATCAATGAAATAATGTTTATTAAAAATTAGTAATTATTCAGTAATATTTCGGTCAAAAACCACTGATTTTTCAGTATATTCCCAATCAGTTACAGAATAATCAGTAATTTTGACTAAAAGTTCAATGAAAAATCACAGATTTTTAGGTAAATTTATTCCATTAAGTAAATCAAAAAGTTGAAATTTTACTAAATTTGATCAGTTTGGATTTAGAGAGTAAATTGATTGTTTATCCCAAAAATCTCGCAATTTTTCAATTTTCTTTTGCTGAAATCTGTATAATTATGTATTATCCACCTATAATAAGACTTACAGAAAATGGCCTAACTACGCCAGTACCACTAAAATAACAGGTTATTAAATTTTTTCATTGAATTTTGACCCCCTTTCCTCAATTTTTTCTCGAATTCTCATCCCCTCCCTTACATAATTTCTGGTTACTCCTATGAATGTCAAATATCGAATTTTATTGCACATATATTGAACTTAAACGTGATTTAGGTTCGAAATTTCATTCCTTCGCCCAGACGCCCACAAGCAATGTTGAGGAAGCTCAGAGATCCCACAAAAAATATTTCTCGTTCGGAAATTTCGACACATAATTCTTGACCTCTTCGGCGACTCTTCAATTTTTGACATTCTAATAACGTCATCACTAGAAAGAACATACAGCACTTCAAAATTAACATGACATGCCATTTGGAAACGATTCATCCGAATCTAAAGATCCCCATGACTCATTTATCAGGAAATTTTTTTTCAATTGTAAAAGAAACACGTAAAATTCTTTTTTGTCATAATTTTCTATCTCAACAAAAATAATAAAAATAATAATTCGATAAAAAAAAATAACTTCAGTACCAATCAAGGTCAGATGTTAAAATCATTCAAACTCGAATTTTTATGAAATTCTACATCAAACCGTCGATAATCTTGACTCGTCGTGTCATTAATTGAAAATCGTCAAAAAAATACCTTCCAATTCTCTTCATCGTACAACTTCCCAGCTAAAATAATAGACTCAACAAACGAGAAAAAATTCGCCTCTAACACAATTTACTCATCAATCTTCAACAATCGAATAAAATCCACCGTACGAAACATCAAATAAAGAATCACCATTTGTTTCATTTCACATCTCAAGGTACATGCAATTCGCAGACGAGACGTTCTGATGACACCAGAAAACTGTGGCAATTCGAAAAAAAACCTCGACCACTGCCAAATTTCCAATCGAAGAGGCAGCGTTAAAATTAACCTACCGAGCTGCCCACCAAACATGAGAATTCGAGCACATTAGCGTAAAATTTCATTTCTGAGTAATTAATATTTTAATGAGTTGCATTTTATAATTAACTGTTTGAAAAAGGCAAGGGGTCTGAGAAACCATAATCGTATTTCTAGTTTGTAAATTTAATTACCACGGTACGGGTGAAATTTTAAACATTTATTAAAATTTCGTCGAAATATCTCAACAATATTCTCGCCTATTCGTTATTCGTCGGATACATTTTAATGGGCGATTTCGCCTTATGCTTTATTTAATTAAACTCTTTCCTCTGTTTATTATCCGACATTGGGGCTTTTCGATGTTCGTCGCGTATCCATTTCGGTACAATACATTACGAATGGATTACGAGGAACATCGCGTATCGAAATTCGAAACTCCAAAAAAGGCAAATCCACAGGCACAGGCATCGACCAAAATTACTATTACGAATCCGAACACGTATAATAATCGTCCAACTTATATAACACAATGGGCGACACAGGTTCTCGAAAGGGTCGTTTTTTCTCCTCTCTATCTACTAATAAATCACCTTACGTATGAATGAAATCTTTCATAAGGGCATTTACATGAAAAACCATTTGACATGTACATAGGAACCGGTTTCCTGGGAGACGCCAGTGCCACTATCGTCCATTTCCGTCGTCTTCCTCCGATTTACCTATGCAGTTGTACAGATTTTGACCTTGCTTATCACAAAATTATTACGTACTGTGCATCTCGACTCGACTTTTGTTTAGTTTTCTCTCATTTCCCCACATCCTTCTCCCCTTCACTTCGCCGCTGATTAGAAACATTTCCGGTGGCGCGGCTGTGGCATACTCGAATGTCAAAATTTTGCCCTCCGCGAGATCAGTATTGTTGGTAATTAATTATTAAACATTAATTTTACGGCTACATTAATTAATACGATACGACCGCGTGGTTATTTTTCGCCATGTCATAAGTTCAAACGCCAGCGAACATGTAGACATAAAAATAAACATACGTAAACACGGTCTAGCTCAATTTTTCTTTCTCTCTTCGACACCATGGGAAACCGGTTCATACCAATTGTTCGATGTCTGGCGCTAGGTCTCTCATCGGTTGGCAGATCGTAGATAAAAACCACATGGTTAAAAATTACGGTATCGTATTGCATAAATTTGAACAGTTTGAAAATATCGTTCATAAATCTCCAGGCTAATTAACGCTTTTGATCGACTATCAATTAACAAGTCGTAAAACTTCGCCAATAGTTCAGTTAGGTCTTATCGATAGCTCGTGTTCAACCGGCCAATTGGTGGTTTCCCACGTTTACCATAAATTAACACCTTAAACCGCGTATTAAATTCAACGGGGTGTTAAAAAAATGACTTTCATTTTTACGCGTTTATCTCCCAACTCATTTGTACCAATTTTTTTCCTTCTTACGGTGCATTACATAATAGCCTTGAACGTTGCGATTAGTGAACTTTTTAATTATTTCGCTTCGTTTTAATAATGGTTAAATTTGATTACGAGCTCTAAGACTATAATACTCGTAGATTAAAATTAAGAAGGAGAAAAGCGCCAAGTTGAAAATACCTGTTTATCTAAGAAGTGGGGTGTTCTTTCGTGGCGTCGGATTCGCAAAAATATTTTTTAATCGAGCAGGTACAAAAAACTTTAGATAATGCTGCTCAAGGATTAACAGGAAAATTACCAAGATAATGTATTAAAACAATTAAAAATACATTTTTAGGAAGTATAAAAAGGCAATAAGTAATGTATCATTATTTCGAATAACTTCTGAGTCAAAATACCACTAATTACTCCGAAAATACCAAACAAATAAGCGAATTACCAAAATTACCGATTGCATACGGGTAATTACCGGCGCGAAAATTTTTGCAAATTCTATCTAAGTATCCGATTGCAGTTTTGGAATCACTACTTATTTCAATTAAAGTTCACTTCAAATGATAAATTGCAGGGTAAAGTATGAAAATTCTTGGCGAGTGAATCTGAGTAATAATTGCAGTAGGTAATTATAGTCGGTTGCGATAAGAAAAGAGCCAATCATGATAAATTACACCAGGAATCGATCTAATTACCGTAATTACGGTAAGAAATTCAGTAAATACGGTAAATTACGATAAGAATTTCGGTAATTACTGAAAATTACGATAAGAATTTCAGTAAATACGGTAAATTACGATAAGAATTCTGGTAATTACTAAAAATTACCATAAGAATTTCAGTAAATACGGTAAATTACGATAAGAATTCCGGTAATTACCAAAATTACGGTAAGAAATTTAGTAATTACATTAGGTTCAAGTAAGGATTTCAGTTATTACGGTAAGTTGAAGTAAATACGTCAGTAATTACGGTAAGGCTTTCAGTAATTACGGTAAATCTAAGTAAGAATTTCAGTAATTAGCGTAAGTTAAAATAAGAAATTCAGTAATTACCCAGAATTACAATAAGAAAAGCAGTAATTACAGTGAATTATGATAATCAGTAGTGATCGTGAATTATGTTAAAAATAACTGCAATTATTGTAAGTTATGATCAAAATCGCAGTAATTACCGTAAATTACAAAAAAAAAAATCACTGTATTATTGATTAATTAAGCCATACATTGCAAAAATCAGGAAAAAATAAAAAACGACCGCAATAATTAAGGTAAATTACGGTGAGAGTTGCGTAACTTGCAAGTAAGAATTATTGAGATGATCATGGTGGGATTCGAAATAATTACGGTAAGAGTTGAGGTAATTATGATAAAAATAGTAGTGATTTATAGTAAACATGACTGGAATGTAGAATCACAGGAATTACGATGAATTAAGGTGAAAGATAATGTAATTACGGCGAACTCTGGGAAATAATAAATGGTACCTAAAGTAAATTATGCTAAGAGTGGCAGTACTGCAGTAAACTTCGCACCAAATTTCAGCAATGGTGAGAATTGGTAAAAAAAAAAAATGAGGTAATTATGGTAAGAATAGTGCAAACTGGGTCAATAATCTCAGCGATTCAAATGAATTGCGATAAAAGTTGAAGTAATTCTGGTAAATTGTGGTATTTACGGTAAATTATGGTTAAAATGCGGATAATTACGGTGGATTATAACGAAAATCAAAAATAGTTGAGGTAATTACGGTAATAATAATGGTAATTGTGGTAAATTATGGTAAGAGTTGAGATAATTACGGTAAATCGCAAAAAATTATGGTCACTGAGGTAAATTATGGTAAAAACCGCAGTAACTGTTGAAATTTTGGCAAGGGGTTGGGAAACTGCGGTAAAAATCGCTGAAATTACCTCACTTTGGGGTAAAAACGGCTGTAATTACGGTAAATTACAGTAAGAATTGCAGTAATTATGAAAAGTTACGGTAAATATAGTTACGAGTCATTACGGTACATTACCGCAAATAATCGAGTAATTACAGTAAATTACCGAGTAATTACAGTAAATTACCGTAAATAATCGAGTAATAACGGTTAATAACATTAATATTCAAGTGATTACCGAGTAATTACAGTAAATTACCGTAAATAATCGAGTAATAACGGTTAATAACATTAATATTCAAGTAATTACGTCAAATTACCGTAAATAATCAAGTAATTACGTCAAATTACCGTGAATGTAATTGCGGTAAATTACCGTAAACATTCTTCAAATAATTAGAAATCAATAACCAAAAACGAATTGTTTGAAAAAGAACCATAACTGATCCATAACTCTTCAAAAATTGTTTTCGGATCAGTAACCAAAAACCAATAATAATTTGCTTCAATTATTGGTTAATTTCAATTTTTCAATTTATTTATTTTCTTTAAAAATTTTCTTCAATTTTTTTCAACTCTAAAATAGTAAAATCATTCTACTGAAAATTACTTCAAAAAAATTCTCAACTTCACTTTTTTCAGAACTTTTTTCAACTTGAAACTTGATTTCAATTTTCTCAAAATTTTTCAAATTTCGATTTTTCATACTTTTTGATTTCTTGTTTTTAACTTACTTTTTGGAATTTCTTCCAATTCCTAAGTTATTAAAACAATTTCACTGATTGAAAAAACCTTAAAATTGAATGTAGCTTTTAAACAATTTAGAATTGAAGAAATTAAAAAAAGTTGAACTTGGAATAAATTTGGACTTGGATTGATTTCGGATTTTCATTTTTTTTTTTTTGTCAGTCGGTGTCTAGATATGTACTCTTATATTTTTAATACAAGCGTTTTTTCGACTTCTTCAATTTTTTAAAAAGCAAAAAACAAAAAACCTGAACATTAAAGTGTTGTGCATAAAAAACAACAACAAAAACAATAACCAATAACCATAACCAAAACCCAATCATAAAACAGAAAGAACCATAACCAAAACCCAATAACCAATTATTACGAATTTGATGATTGAAAAAGAACCATAACCATATATTTTCCTACCAAATTGTGATTATTAACCCATAACCAAAAGTAAAAATAATTTCTGTTCGCACCCCTGGTAATTACAGTAAATTACCGTAAATATTCGAGTAATTACGGTAAATTACCGTAAATATTCGAGTGATTACGGTAAGTTACTGTAAATATTCAAGAGATTACCGAGAATTACCGTAAATATTCGAGTGATTACGGTAAGTTACTGCAAATATTCAAGAGATTACCAAGAATTACCGTAAATATTAAAGTAATTACGTCAGATTACCGTAAATATTCGAGTAATTACGGCAAAATTACCGTAAATATTCTAGTAATTACGGTAAATTACCGTAAATATTCTAGTAATTACGGTAAATTACCGTAAATATTCTAGTAATTGCGGTAAATTATCGTAAATATTCAAGTAATTACGGTAAATTACCGTAAATCTCCAAGTAATTACCGAAAATTACCGTAAATATTCAAGTAATTACATCCGATTACTGTAAATATTCGAGTAATTACGGCAAAATTACCGTAAATATTCTAGTAATTACGGTAAATTACCGTAAATATTCTAGTAATTACGGTAAATTATCGTAAATATTCAAGTAATTGCGGTAAATTATCGTAAATATTCAAGTAATTACGGTAAATTACCGTAAATCTCCAAGTAATTACCGAAAATTACCGTAAATATTCAAGTAATTACATCCGATTACTGTAAATATTCGAGTAATTACGGTAAATTACCGTAAATATTCGAGTAATTACGGTAAATTACCGTAAATAGTCGAGTAATTACGGCAAATTACCGTAAATATTCAAGTAATTACGGTAAATTACCATAAAAACTCGAAATACTACGAAAATATTTCACGAACTGCAATTTACATGTTTTCTATGCTTTGGAATAAAATTCCAACTGAATAATACGCAAATACCTAATGGAGATTTTATTAGGGTAATTACGGTAAAAACCTGGCAATTTCACCAAACCAGCCATAAATTCAAAGAACATATCTCAACAAAACGTATTTCTACACCTATGAAATGAAAAATTACATTCTCAAAAGAGCCAAGACGCGACGCGACGTCGATAATGTAGTTGAATGCAACAGCACGCCAGTATCATCTTTATTACCAGTACACTTATTCTGACATACACCACATTCAACATGATATCTAAGGTTTATGCAGCGCGGTACATGTCGAAAAGGAAATACCATGCACCGGAGTACTACGAACGCAGTATTGGATTACATCTCGATGTACATCTTTGTCTCAACTTATGTAATAATAAAAACTGTTATAAACATTTGAACCAAAAGACGCGTATACAAAAGCAACAAACAAAACGAAAACATTAAAACCGTCCTCCGAAATAAATCAACGGTTTAACGACCTCCGCAGCATTAGCAGACGGTATAGCCGGTATACTATAGTTGCCGAGTATGCACTATAAAAGCCAACAATAGAGAGAGCAAAAGTCTGCGCGACTGCAACCATATCGTACGACGACTGGGAGCAAAAAAAAACCCTATCGTGTGCATAAATATATGGGCGTCGGATATTTTATTTTTAATTAGAAAGAGTTACCTTTAAAAGGAGATGGTATTAACCTTGAATTGTGTCGTAGATTTGCATTCTTCTAATCTTAATGTCCGGTCTCTATAAAAATGTCAACGCGATTACCAAAACTTTTGTATCAACGCCCACTCGGCGACGTATACGTAGTCAGGTATCTCTCGTGCTGTCTTTTTTCGGTAATCGGGTCATATCACATTACGTATAAATACACATTTCCCGGTAGCCGAGTAAAAAAAATTTGGCCTGCCTACGTTCAATTAATATCATTTAAGTTATCATTTAACATCCAAGTGTAAAACGCTCAAGACCTATAAAAATGATAAAGAGGAAGAGTTGGTATACCTCTTCAAACACCTATGAGTTTATCAGATCTGTGCTCTTTGGGTTTGGGTAATTAAAAAAACCAATACACTATGATACAAAATCAAAGAGATAAAAGTTCGAGGACTTTCACACTGAACGTGTAATATCAGTAATGGGAGATTATCTAAGTATAACTATGGATCTTGATGTGATAACACGAAAAAAATTGTTTGCCGAATTATAGCGTTGTTAATTTATTATTCGAGAGAGAAAATATGCATTATCATGTGTTTAGAGAACAGGGGTTCCCAAATTTAACACATTCAAGGTGAACGAAACGTAATTAATTTAACGTATATGGTTAACTCTACTTAATTACAATTTTTAATTAATATGTATATGTTCGAAGCTACCGCAAGGTTTTAGGTAAACAAAGCATTTTGTTACGAAGGGGGATACGAATGAATGGATGTTTTCAAGGGCTTAATTGGATGAATGTACGGGTACGAGTTGGTAGTTAAGCTGAGATTTTAAGTTTCATAAAAAGTTTGAAATTGAGCTTAAAAATGGATATAATTCATATTTGGAAACAATTTTCTGGGGAAGTGGGGTAGCCGGAAAGATAGCTGGGATGGGGGGAGGGGGGAATGGGTTATGTGCCAAATAAGCATAATTTTTAATTCTAAAAATAAATAAAAATTAATTTACTAGGTCAAAATTTTTCAAAAAAAAATCAACAGCTAAAATCCGATCAATTTTTTTAATGTTTCTTTCGTCAACGAGGAATCTAGGCCCCAACTTTTCTAAATACTGCGTCACTGTTCCAGGGTATAATTTTCTTCATCAAATATTATTCTGATTTGAGGTTCAGTCGAAATGAGAAAATTTAAGAAAAAATTGATGGTATTGAATGATTACTTCCCCTCCCCCTCCCTCCCCATCAGTCTACTTTCATTCAACGAATTTTTAGTCATGTTGGATGTCAATTTTCAGCTGATTTCATGATTTTCATGAGATTTTTCCAGCAAAACAAACTGAGCATTTGAGATGGAGGTTGAAAGTTTTTGACTCAGATGAAAGTTTATTTCATCATTGTAAATCAATAATTTTCTGATTCGAGACTAATTTTGCGAGAGAAAAGATCAAATTTTATAAAAACTGGAAAATCATTGTCATTCAGTTGCCGAAATCGTGCAAAATTTTACGAGATTCATTAAAAATATGTAGATGATGAAAAAATGGTTGAAATCATACAAAAAATTTTCAAAATGCAGAAGTCGTAGAAAATGTTGCTATTCGAATTTTGAAAATTTTCAAAAAGTATCATAATCAGAAACCAAAATTTCTTTCTTTTTGAAAAAAGGACTAAAAAATCACAACTGCATCAAAATTCAAACTTCTCAACTTATAGTTCCATGTTTTTTGAAAAAAAATTCTTAATTTCGATATCATTACTCAAAATTTGAAAGTATCAAAAGCATACAGAATGAGACCATGGAAAATTCCATTGTATTGTAAATTCAAAACATGTTCGATGATGTTTATCGATAAAATTCAATATTTCAACCATTCAATGCAAATCATGGAAAATAACAATATTCTTGGAACCACTGAAATGGGCGGAAATGGAAATCCGTTGCGGATAATCCAGGAAGATAAAAATTACGAGCTCTGTAAAATTTCAATTTTTTCCAACAGGAACTATTTTGTCCCAAATTTTGAAATTTTTTTGGAACGATATTACGCCAGGGTAGATAAGAAAGTTGTGAATCAGGAAAGAGATGAAATAATCGTTGCAGTTATTTCGATTTTCATACAAAATTTTGAAACAACTTTTTCAATTTTAATTTTAAAAATGACAAATATGACACATGAGCAGCTGAGATGTGTGCCCTCTTCTTTGCCAAATTTTATAGCCAAATTCTCGGAAAACACATTTTTTCGAGATATTTGCACTTGTCCCCTCGAATTTCATGTACAATTTACATGTGTTCAGTGTACACAAACTCCATAAACAATTTTACAACTCCGAACACTTCAGTCTTAACTTATTCCTCATTCAAAAAGTTCATACCCTTTTCACAGGACCACCAAAAATCTAGCACGACAATAAATTTGATTTATACGAAATTCAAACCAAAATCGAAAAATTAAATTACACTTTTCAAAAAGTTTCAAAAAAATCAACGAACAGCATTTTTTGAAATCTCCAAGGTCATCACACGAAATCATCAATCCATTAGTAGATGAGTGTAATTTTTACTGAAAATTGGTGTTTTTTTTACTGATTTTTCAGTCCATTCGCTAAATTATCAAAAAAATTAGGAATTTTTGACTTGATTAAAAAATCACTCATTTTCATTAAAATTTCATTTTATTGATTCAACCCCATTCCCAAATTCCTATAGCCTTAGTTGCTGTACATGGCGTTGAAAAAAGGGAAAAATTTCACTTGCTTTCATATTTAGAGAGAACGCAGGCACATGGTGTCCACTATATTTTCAGAAATGATTTTCCCTGACTTTTCCAGGTTTTCCAGAACAATTTTTCAAATTTTTCCAGACCTTTTAAATATGATATTCGTTAACGGAGGGAGGGGGGGGGGGGGTAATTTTTCACATGATGTAATTACATCCCGAAATTTCTCATAAGAATGATATAAAATACATGCGGTCAAACGATTTTTTTTTCGAATTTACTAGACACTTTTTACGAGATTTTTAGATGCTCCTCTTCGAACCAAAAAAAATATTCAAATTCAATTCTGAAAATTTTTGAGCCCACCTAACACCCCCTCGCCACAATAATTTGAAAATTTGAATTGATTACCTACAGAAAAAATGTCAAATTAAAAAGGAAAACCCAAGTATTCCGACGCAAAATTAAGTTTGAAAAATGAAAAAAAATTATGCCAGGATGTATACCAAATCAAGCGAATGAAAATTCGGATTTTTCCGGGCTAAAAATTCAAAAATTTCTTCACATTTTATCGCCCCCCCTCACATGCCTCAAATTTATAAATTCACGTAATCCTCTGCCATTTTTTAGTACCTAAGTACCAATAAATAAAAAAGTCAATGAGGAGGTAAAATATAAATTATTTTATGGAAACACAGAAATGTGTTAAGCCCGAACGAAGCGAGGGCGAAAATTTTTGTGAAAAAATATCTTCAAAATATGAAAATTCGCCACTTTTCCCTCATTCATATTTTTCAAAAAATGGCCAATAATTTTGAATTCTGTAAGTTCTATTCCCGCTCCTTTTGTTTCAACATCGTGGTGAAGGGCATCATGGCATTTCTTTCTCAGTACAGCTCAGTAAAAAATAAGTTTCCAAAAAACTTGAAATTTTAAATAAATTTTGCAGAAAAAAAGAGTTTAAAGTACCCCGAGCGTAGCGAGGGGAAATTATTTTTGAATAAATACATGCATTTTCAGTATCAATTTTATTGTATGTACATTACGGTCAACAGAAAATTACGAATAAAAAATCAGATAAAAGATGTAATAATCCGGCCCGAGCGGAGCGAGGGTGAAATTTTTTGAAAAATTCATAATAAAATAAGCAAAGAAACACTTTTCTGAATGATTCAACTTTTTTTTTGAATTTTCGAAAAATTCCAGAGAAAATTCCAAAATTCCCTGACTTTTCCCTGACTTTTCCAGACCACCAAAATTCCCTGACTTTTCCCGGTTTTCCCGGTTTTCCAGAGAATGGACACCATGAGGCATCATAATTGAATTTTACAAGAAAAAAGTGACTCGGAAACCATAGGCGGAGATAGACCGTACATTTTTTGGAGGGGAGAGGGGAGGGGGGCTTGAGCCCCTAAACAAATGTTCATTTTCGTCCCTTTTAAACAATTTTCTATCCTTACCATTCCGAGATTTTTATTCAATCTTTTCTCAATATGAACAATCATTAGAAAGAAAGAGGGCTCATACCACCATTTTGAGGATGAATTGTGTAAAATTAAAGTTATCGAGTCCGAGCGAAGCGAGGGCAATAATCTTTGAAGAAATAGGCGAGGGCTAAAATTTGAAAAATTGATAATTTTCAGAAAGAATAATTTGTTTTTTAATATTTTGTTGTTTGAAAAAATTCAATTTCTTTGGTGTAGAAATCTCGAGATTTTCGAAGTTTTTTTAAAACGAAATTTCGTATTTTTTTGCTACATGGTAAAACAAGATTAACATAATTTTTGAAAAAATTTATGTTTCAACAATCGATAATTGTGCATCGTTTTTGATCGATTACTAGTAAGCACATGATTATTTTCTTCATCAAAAAGACCATTTAGTAATTTGAAAAAAAAAAAACAGGAAATTCGTCACATATTGATAGTTTATCCCTTGAGAATTGAGTTTTTTTTTGAGTTAAAAATATACACGAAAATGATTTTGGGGCTAATTCAACATTTGGGAGGCTTGAGCCCCCATGCCCCCCCCCCATCTCCACTTATGTCGGAGACCCTTTTTTCGCCAAAAAATTCACCGAAAAGTGCCAGAGCTTTCATTAAAATTAAACAACTCGCCTCCCAATTAAAATTTGAAAATATTTCTATTTAGAATATAACTAGTGCAATATTTTTCAAGTCAACCTTGAAGTTATGATTTTTGAAAAAAAATGACATTCGAAAGAAAAGTCACCAATAACTGAAAAATAACCAGTTATGATATCTGGTTTAAAAATTTCATAATATTAAATCAATTTGAGGAATTTTTCGAAAAAAATTTCATATTATTTCAAATCTTAAGAAAAATAAATTACCAAAAATAAATCGCGAAAAATTCAATCGCAAAATCCTTCAAAAAATGTTCACCCCTCAAAAAACCACATCTACAAATTCACAAAACACCGAGTAAAAAAACTCACCACATCTTCGAAGTCAGCTGATCTCTTGATTCTCTGGACATTCCAAGGTAATCCATGGCATTCGGACACAACGACAATAAACACGAAAACAATCCACACGGTAGGATATCTGTTGTGCATTCTTAGAGCACCCAGCACGATTCCGAAACACCTCATACTCGTATTCTCGTACACTACAGAACAGAAAATGAAAACCACGAATGAATTTAGTAAATAAAAACACAAATTCGTATCAACCGGGGTATCGCGATGATTAAACGAATTTTTTCATATACAGGGCAAGTGATTCACCTCATATCCCCCATTTCTCATCTGCGATCATTTCCGATCAGATACATCATCCAGCTCTAGAAGATTTTATAGGTATTTACGACGAATTGACGAAAAAAAGAGACGATCGACGGAAACGTAGTCATCACTTCTTTGTTATAATTACAATACGAGTATAATTACTGATATTTGGTATAGTTTTTCTTCTTCCTCGTCGCACGTTCCAAATATCGCAATCGCTTCGAGTTAGTCACCTGCGGTTTAGACAATGATGTATTAGGTGTCCAGACCATTGTTAAGACCATATTGTTTACTTCTTTCGTTTTCATTTTGGCTCGAACAAAGACGTATTACAGAAGGCCGACACGACACGAGCATTTTTTTTCCTCGCGCAAACCAAACCGAAATGAAAAACAAAAAATAACCACCAGAGGCTTAAATATTTTATTACACGGTTAAATTTTCTATGTGAAAATAAACCAGCCACCGAATCGATCAAAAAAACCGTCGATCTTGACTGCGGCGCGTCCAAAGTACACCTAATATTTCACTTTCGCCCTGAGTAATTTGCCCAGTCGAGATTTTCGACTTGGTTCGCAGAGTTTGGCGCGCGAAGCTGCCTAAAAACGTAGTCATGGTAACGCGATGACGCTTCGAGGGAAAGCAAATTCGAGGAAAAGGATTCCGATGAATCCTACGTATGATTTCATCGTCGCCGGAAAAAAAAAAATCAAAATCATTCGTCACCCTTATGCCAAATCACTGGGAGTTTTTAGCACCTCTAGCCAAACCCCGCCCGAGTAATTACCGTGTCGCTAACGAGACTAAATTAATTCGTTCGTTAGCTCTCGAGTTGCTAAATTGTACGAAAAGTTCTCTTGGTCGTTAAAAATTCGCTGCTGTTACGAAACGTTTATTTCTCGTACAGAATATTCGCAGTTTTTCGTTATCAACTTAACACCTTTCTGAACTGAGAATTGTAATCTTTGTACAATTTTGTGAATAGGAAGTACGTGATTTCGGAGCTTATCCGGTCTCGAAAGATAACCACCATTCTCGATTTAAAAACCGATGTGGTTGGTTATTTGTTTACATTTCTCGGGTCTTTGGAAACGATACAATTATGCTTTTAATGCTGACGCTGCGTTGGTTTCGTAAAAGGCTCCACGAGGCGAATCACTCACCTCGAATAGATTGATTTTTCTCATCTCGTATCGTGATTGAAGAATACGTAAAACATATAAAATAATACCAAACCGTAGATAGTTTTACAATGGAGTTATATCAACATGGAAAATCACTCTTGGAAAAGTGCTTCGTCGCCCAGTCTGCGTAAATCCTTTCGCTTGATAAAACTATACGTTTACGTATCCATAAAAATGGTTAAAAGGATACACAGGTTAACTCCTCCTTTGGAAATTTTCCCTCACACGAGATCCCATTTTGTGCTCCCATTCGAATGATTTCTTTAAAAAAACTTTTCCCTTTTACCCTTTTCTACCAGCTGAGCCCCATTTACCAAACTTTAAATAAAATTTGACTGCTTTCATTCCGGTATGAATTATAATTACGGATTCGTCTTAAAAATGACACCCTCTATGACCGTCGACTGCGAGTTTCACTCTGGTGACAACTCATCAACGAATTCTCTCACAAAACTCGATAAAGGCGCCGCCTCGTGCGACTGTAACTTTCCTTAAAACGATTTCATTTCAGCCCCAAGCGAATAAAAGAACAAGCTCGTTTTCGGATAAAAATTTCTCAACGTTTATCCTGCCTGCTCGCCTTTTTTTTTTCCAAGTCTTTTTTTTTCATCTTTCATGTCACAGACAATCTGCTGCCATGGTATGGGTATCTGTGTACCTTGATCCAGTTTGCGTATTGTCATCTCACGTCGTATTCCCAAGTGCCCTTCGCTTGTCTAATGTAACTTATTTTATACGTATGGAAAAAATTTCGCGTTCGAGTTTATTCTCCTGTGATGCTGTTCAGGTTTTCGTCGCGTTCGCACGTATGTCCGTTTTATATTGAACTCCCCTTCGTACCACTTCCTCATTTTTTGACTACGTGTGGAGTTAAGTTTTGTACGTAGCTAAACAATTAATCAAATTGTTGAATTTATGTGTGATGTGAAGCTGAAAAAAAAAAATTGGGGTATAGATTTATCGATATTTCCTCTTTCCCTTCTCTCAGACTGCTTAGCCCTGGTAAATATTGTTATAGGTAAATAATAAAAAAAGAATTGGCGAAACACAGAATGAAATAAGTGAATCTTCTATCTATTTACACCTGCAAAACAATACAACGATGATTCAATCATTATAGCGCCAAACCAATACAAAACAGAGATTAATTTTTCAGAAAGACAAATAAAATTGCATTTAACGCTGAAAAAATATATCATTTGTGCAAAAACATGTTTTAATGTAGACGTTGACCCAGAAAAAATATTGTTAAATTTGTGTGTACAATACTCTCGAACGCCAAGTAATCGAAATGTATAATATTTTTCCATGATTTTGACACCCCCCCCCCTTCATACAAAATGAATGGAATCAAATGAAATTTAATATATAAAAATATATATACAATGTGAATAATAAAATTCACGAAGAAAATCGTTTCAAAATCATAAAAATCAATGAAAATTCTTATAAAAGTTATCAAAACGTCAAAATTATTTAAATTTTATTGAAATTGTTTTCAAAACGATTATTGATCGAAATATTTAAATTGACCATAGGAATCATTCAAAATGTTGTGAGATTCTTCAAATATTTGTAAAAATTTACCAAAAAACTAAGAAAAGTTAAAAGCCAGCGTCATTAAAATCAATTTGAAATGAGATTAAAAATCATTAAAATTTCGTAAAAATTATCAAAGTATTTTCAATCTGTGTCACCACGTGAGATGAATCGAATTCGGCATCACAGAAGAATAAAATTGAAAATTTCCAACACAGGAGTCATTTTTTTGATTTTTCTGACGATTTTTCCAAATTTTTTTTGACTGAAACTGTGAGTTTTTTTTAAAAAAGTGATTCGATTTGTAATTATTGAGGGAGATAAGCAGGTCAAAAAATTATGAAAATTAATTTAAAGCATGGGAAAACGTAAAAATCATTTGAAAAAGTTTAAAATTCATTAAAATTGAAAAATTTACATAAAAGTCGTTCGAAATATCATATCTTCGTCACAATTGTTCAAATATCCGATTTCCCTTATAAAACGCGCTAATAAAAAAAATTGACGAAAATTTAATTGAAAAATTTGATTCCATAAAAATGTCGATTCAATGACTCAACAAGCAGCAAAAAAATTACAAAAAATTACTTAATATATGAAAAATTTTTGCTAAAAGTGTTTTCGGTTCAATCATGATAAACATCAGTGATGAAAAGTTGTTCCCCTGTTTTTTAAAGGGGGGGAGGAGGTAAAAATCCAAAATTTTAAACTGAAACAAAAATTTTTCAAAACTCAAAACAAAAATTTATCAAAAAAATAATAACTTTTGAAAATTTTCCACACACATTCAAATTTTTTTGTCGAAAAATGCAATTTTGCCATTATTGACGGAATTTGAGCTGCTCCTCTTCATCGTTCAGTTTGATTTTAATTTAAAAATATACGTAATTAGGGAGAGGCAATCTTTGTTTAGCTTATGTAACAAAATGCTACACCCAGAAACAGCTCGCTACACCCGAAAAAATAGTTTGCTACACCCGAAAAATTTTCAATTTCTCACAAAAGATATGACCGGATAAGGGATGAATTTGGCTTCGGCACTTTTGGGCTCCTAAACAGTAAACACTTCAAGTGATGTATATTGACTGAGGTCAAAAAGAAGTGAATTTTTTTGTTCTCTAAACTTAATTTTATTTCGCCCTCGCTTCACTCGAGCAGTGTTTTAATCTCAATTTTTCATTGAACTTTGACCCCCCCCCGTTTTTTCCTTGAATTCTCAGCGCCTCCCTTACATAACTTCTGGCTGCGCTTATGCTTGCTAGAACTGCTAGGAGAAAGGCCGTCAGGGTGAAATTAAATGCATTTTTTCAAGAATTAATTTTTTACATTGCCGACTTTTCTTCCGGCAGGGTTACTGAACCTTGGAAATTCACTTCAAAAAAGTGTTTTTGGCTTGGTTTTTGGTAAATAATTTTTTTTTGGTTGTCTTGGAACACGAATTTTTCTACAGCATCTGATGACAAAAAATAAAACGTTTACCACGATTTCTCGTCAAATTGTGCCATAAACAGAATCAGAACAGACATTGAGGAAGGCGATATTTGGTACACACTTAAACTTGGAATCATTTTTGATGGAATTTTTCAAACAAAAAATATGACAGTGCTGCCAACTATATTTTGATTTACGTAATTTTATAAAATCTAGGCTCCCCCCCCCCAAAAAAAAAGTTTTGCTACACCTGGAAAAAATGTAGGATGCCACCACTGCGTACTTATCAAATTTATCGATAAAATATCTGAAAAAATTGAAAAGTAATTTTAAAAAATCACTAGAACCTTGAAAAAAATAATTGACAATAAAAAAATCTCAATCTTTGACATTAATAATATTTCGCCAAAGACTCAAACCAAGTCAACGACTTCGACTTTGAACTTCAAGTATCTCACAATTGAAATTCGAGCCAATTTTTTCCCACATGATCATAGAAAATTTCATTATCTGCCGGGGGGAGGGGAGGAGGAGGAGGAGGAGGAAGAAGATGAAGACGAAACCATAGCACAAAATGGTCATACCAAATTCAAATCTGACATCGATTTTACCAAAAATCTCTAGTTCCCTCATCCAGCAGCATCATTCGTAATCCAACCCCTTGGAATCGAAAGATCCGACTCTTACACCATCTTCGTTTGTAATGTTGTAAGTTATCTAACAACACGTCGATCGATACAAGATACAGCTTATAAATCAATCACACAAGTCGACAATTCGATTCAAGCTGTCACATTAGGATCTCGTATCGCGGAGGCATTTTAATAAATAACGAGCTTACAAACGATGAAATTATTATAATAGACGGAAATTACCACAAGGGGGTATGTAATTGACGCCGAGGATAGCCCATAACCTTGAAATAATCATCGAAACAATACACGAGAAATGAGAATAATACAGATAGATGAATTCCAGACGTACCTGGACGACGTTTTTCGACTGACAAAACGATCTAAATTAATCACCGATGGGTTCAATGGGTAAATCTCGGCATAGGCAGAATTCCGAACGGAGGCAGAGATGGTCGGGATGTTCGCGAAGATTAGTCAAGGCGGTACGATGCATTCAAGGTTGTCAATTAACCGAGGTATTGAACCGGTCACGCGTAATGAGAATCACTGCGACAAGCCGCGGAGACTTTTCTTCGCCTTATAAATAACATTGCAGCTCGTCTTCGCTGGCCGGGTGCCAATTTATGCTAAAATGGAAGACATTGCAGACCTATCCTTTACGATAATGCTGTTCGCCAGCCAAATGACAGGCCTAGGAAAAAAATCGAGTGCACCGAGTACGTAGAATAATTGGCGCCAAGGAGGAGCGAATTGGTAACATTTTCGGCTAGATTCGGCTTAATTTTCGAGGCAATTATACGACGTCTGGTGCATCGTGAGTCACAAATGATACGGTCGCCGAATGGTCGGCACGCGATTTTGGATCGGGGTAGGACGTCAGATAATTTAAAGCTGCTGGTAGCCAACTAAGTAGGGTCCGGCAGCGGGCAGCTCCGAAGCGATGGTCAATTTCGCATCGTACGTGACATTCCATCCGTCAGCTGACCACAAAATGGCTATTTCCTCTGTGGAATTTTTCATTGTTGGGTCGCCGCAGA
This sequence comes from Pseudococcus viburni, assembly GCA_033439095.1. NCBI lineage: Eukaryota > Metazoa > Arthropoda > Insecta > Hemiptera > Pseudococcidae > Pseudococcus > Pseudococcus viburni. The sequence goes on along the minus strand of JAVBJF010000156.1, from coordinate 89,543 downwards.
AGTGTAACACTGCCAACGTACTCGCTCGTGGACTAAATTCGTACTGTTTTTTTTCCTCGCCTCCTCGAACGTGACCTGATACAAAAGCTCGTCGATTTACGAACTCGTTAAAGTACTCTGGATGGCGGATCCGAAACATACTCGAATCCGGGCGAACTTCAATTAACGCAGTTTCACTTTCATCAGGGTTCAGATACGTCGTGCCATCCGCAGTCGAGCTTTTTGCTTCATTAACATCGATTTTCCTAGTTTAATATGTAAATTAGCTAATGGTGTTTGCAATTTCATCATAGATTAGGCCTTTTATTGACTTCTCGTACTTGCCGTTCGCTCCATTTACTTATACTTAGCCGAGAACGCGTCTAACGTAAATTGAAAAGCGCCCGGCGTCGTGTAATTTGTACCAATCATGTCGAACGACTTAATCCTTTGAACTTTCATCGTGTATACGTACCAGGCTACAATATTTCACCGTCTCAATGCACGTATAATATAAACTTGTACGTACGAGATGGAAAAAAATTGCCAATTTCTAGGCGAGAGGAACAATCTTCGACACTCCGGTTGTAATTCGATTACGCCGTGAATAAGTTTGCCAACAAATCCGTCGTGTAATGCAAATTGATATACGACCAGGCTAAGAACGTTTCGAATTCATCGTTCATAACTGTCGGCTGTTCTCATCTCGGTATCGTAATTCGATACCGAATCGTATTTGGTAGGTAGAATTTATTTGGTGAAAAAAAAATGACGAATTGAACTGACAGGGTGGTCATCAAAGGGCATCGTTCTATCAATAGATAAGCAGGTGGTCGAATATCACAAGTACCCTCCAGGGCTCAGAATACTAATAAGTGTTCGATAAATTGAAATAGTATTCCAATTCAACGAATATGCCTCCGAACGTATTTGTCTCCAGTGCGAATATTTCATTAATTAGTTTGGGGGTTCTCACAATGAATCACGCTGTCCGGTCATCAAGGTTGGCCAACCGCGACGTCAGGTGGAGCGAGTGAAAAATCGATCTTTTCCACATGCAAAGCACCTGATATTATGCAAGTTGCATGCGTGAAAGTGGAAAACCTTGATGAGCTGATGGAAATGCTTCGATAAAAGAAAAATTAAACCCAGTATGAAAAACGGGGTGTCGAGGTCGAAAAAGTAATTTGATTCGAGGGTGAAATTCCAAGGTACCCGAGTCGAAGAAATGGAACGATTCGGAACACGAATCAACGATTATAAGTCCGGTGATTGGGGTGGAATGAAAAACGAACGTATTCTGGATTTTGACGAAAATTAGTGAAGTATTTACAAGGGAGATATCCCAACTCAAACTAAATTTTGAGCCCAAACAAAAAAAAATCGAAAGTATACATCATAACAAGACCCAATCCAAAATTTCAGGTGCTGAAGTTCATCTCTCGATTTTTGGCGAATTTTTGAAATTTCAAAATTACTTACGACCTGCGAAATATGAAAATTTGATCTAAACGAAAAAACTTGAAATTTGGTATATACCCTATTTTCGACCTCCTGAATCGATTGGAAGTGGTTTCAAGACGTTTCGGAGCCACCAGAAAATTTTGAAATTTTCCAGCGCCGGAGAAAAACCCATAAAAATGGTCCATATACAATTCAGCACCCATTAATCGCGAATTATCCATATTGGTGACCTATTTGATCGATTAAAACAAAATTTTCCTAAATTCGTAACTTTGAGTTCAAATTCGCATTTTTGGGCAAGAAATTTTTCTGGAGAATATAATGCACATACATCGAGGTAAAAAGTTGAAACTTGGTAGATATTCTATTTTCGACCACCCGAAACGAATGGAAGAAATTTTGAGAAGTTTCGGAGCAATCAGAAAATTTTTAAATTTTTTCCAGGAAAATTTCTTGCCCAAAAATGCGAATTTCAACTCAAAGTTACGAATTTTGAAAAATTGTGTTTTAATCGATCAAATAGGTCACCAATATGGATAATCTGCGATTATAGGTGCTGAAGTGCATATGGGCCATTTTTATGGGATTTTCTCCGGCGCTGGAAAATTCCAAAATTTTCTGGTGGCTCCGAAACGTCTCGAACCCCCCTCTAATCGATTCGGGAGGTCAAAAATAGGGTATATACCAAATTTCAGATTTTTTCGTTGATTACATCAAATTTTCATATTTTGCAGGGCGTAAGTAATTTTGAAATTTCAAAAATTCGCCAAAATTGAGAAATGAACTTTAGCACCTGAAATTTTGGATACGGGGTCCTGTTATGATGTACTTTCGATTTTTTTTTTGTTTGAGCTCAACATTTCACTTTGGATGCCTCCCTTGTTAGTTTATTTTAGGTAGGGGGCCTTTCAAAAAAAATTTCAAGCCCTCCAGCTCAAGGGAGGAAGGAGCTGCAGAACTTCAAAGTGGGGTCAATTCGAGTTTTTATAACCACATCTTCCTGAACTATTAGTATTGAAATTGGATACCACTTTTTGCCCTCTGAAAGAGGGTTGAAAAGTTGTGAATTTGAAGATTTCTTGATTTTTACCAACTTCAAATTAGTCAAAAAAAATTTTGATCGAGAGTTAGTGTTACAAAATATTATCCACTTTTTTCCTACCTCTCAAAAGCTATACCTCTAAGGTTGAAATAAACCGAAACTTTCACATCGAGGGGCTAGAGAAAATCCTTAGGTACAAATTCCTCAATTTTCAGGTCTCAAGTTTAAAAAGTTCGAGAGATATTGAAATTTTTCTCAAGAGATCCGAAATTAAAGTGAAACAAATGGTATCCTAATATCGACTCCATCGCAACTTCAAAATCGTTGCCAATATAGAGTCTAGAATCGAAATCCATATGTTTTTGAATTCACAGTTCATTTTCAGGGCCATTTTTCTAAAAAACCCAAAAAGGGCGCGGTGCAGTGGTGTCAGAATCGAAAATTGGGGGGGGGCACAAAAGGGGCCGTGTGTTGGACAACTTTTTTTTGATTTTTCGAAATGGAAAAGATGGAGGGGAGGGGGAGTGGGGACTGATTTTTTTCACCTGCTAAAAATGGAGAGAGGGTAAAACGGGAGCCTTATTCTGCCCTTTCGTTTCAGACAGATTATAGAATTGTAATTTTGTTCATGCACGAGCGAAGCGAGGGCGAAGCTTTGAAAAAATTGGATTTTTAATGCCCTAAAAAGACATTCTTTCATGTTTTAATGCTTTGAAAATCCTATCTGATGTAAGTGTAATGTAAATTTATAAATACAACATAAGTTTTGGGGGGCCAAGCGGGGGCCAGAATTTTTTTCGGGGGGGCTGGCCCCTCCGGGCCCCCCTTGACGACGCCTCTGACGCGGTGGAGATGGGAGAAGAACCAAAATTGAAAAATTTTCAAAACTATCAAATGAGGTATCAAAATCCATGTTTTTTGACTCTCGAGTTTATTTCTGGAGTGATTTTCCCAACAAACCGAAAAGAGAGCACATTTTTCTTCGTTACTCGAGATTGCCAATAGGTAATTATGAAATTCAAAGAGGACAATATTGAGGCATTTTCAATTTTTTCAGGAAATAATTTCAAAAATTTGGTACTTATGAAAATTGGCAGAAAAACTTGCGTGAACCCAATACTTATTATGAATTTATGAAGTATTGTAGACTATGTACTTAAATACTATGAAAATCATTCATTAATTTATTTTTGTCATATAATTTCAAAATAATCAATTGGATGTGCAACACATGCAAACAATTTTTCACTTCAAAAAAGTGTTTTTGGCTTTTTGGTAAATAATTTTTTTTTGTGTCTTGGAACACGAATTTTTCTACAGCATAAGATGACAAAAAAATAAAACTGGTATCATGATTTCTCGTCAAATTGTGCCATAAACAAAACAGACATTGAGGAGGGCGATATTCGGTACACGGACACACCTAAACTTGGAATATTTTTTGATGGAATTTTTCAAACAAAAAATATGACAGTGCTGCCAACTCCATTTTAATTAACGTAATTTTATAAAATTTCAATTGGCAGCCTATTACAGGGTGTCTACCAGTTTTTAAAAATCAAATTTCGCGACTTTTTCGCGACCTTTTTTAAGATATCTAGTATCTACCTCTCAATTTGACCCTCCCCCCCCCACCGAAAAATCAACCAGATCAAATTTATTACAGAAAAAAGTTTATACGCGGAAGAAAATACGTCTTTAATTTTGAAAAAAGACAATTTTTCACAAAATTTTTTTCAAAAGTGAGTTATTTTATGTTAAAGAAGAGAAGTAGTTACTGCCCGAGCGAAGCGAGGGTGAAAAGTTTACGAAAAATCATGTTAGAACGGATAAAATTGTTAAATGATTATTGAGAAATAAATTCAATGAAAGTCTGAAATATTAGCAGATTTGGCCCGAGCGAAGCGAGGGCGAAATTTTTTTGAAGAATTTATTTAAAAAATAGCAAAAAAAGACATATTTCCAAATGGTTTTCTTCTTTAAAACATCCCTTAGAAAATTCCAAAATTCTCCAATTACTTTAGATTTTCCTGACAATGGACACAATATTTTACCTTTGAAATTCCCTATCGTGATCGCTACTTAGTCTCCCACAAGAACATATTTTTCCGCTTCAAAATATTCAATTGTCTGAAATAGAAGGGAAGGGGACGAAGAGGTACATAATTTAAGAATGGGTTTTTTAAATTTATGAGCCCGAGCGAAGCGAGGGCGAAGCGAGGGCGAAGCGAGGGCGAAAATTTTTAGAAAAAATGTTCAAAAAGGTGAAATTTCTTTACTTTTTCTGTTTTGTAAAAGACGAAAAAAATGGAAGTAATTTCGGAAAAATTCGCGACTTTTGATGAATTTTGGGTCAATTTCGCGACTTTTTCGCGACTTCAGCGACCTAAATCTAAATTCGCGACTTTTTCGCGACTTTCGCGACTTTCGCGACCGGTAGACACCCTGTAATACAAAAAATTTTCAATTTTTTTAAACAATTTAAATTGATTTTAATGACCTTTTTTGGCTTACTTTTCAAGCCACTACATAAATAACTTGAAAATTAAAATTGTGTAAATCAAAATGCAGTTGGCTTCACTGCCAAGAAATTGGTTGAAAAATTTCATAAAAATTATTTTCCTCTCGATGGCTGAAAAAAATAAATTGATTATGAGGTATTTGAGTAAGCGTTTTGAATTCGATAAAAATCAAAAAATATTCTAATTCGTGATCAGCAAATTTCGAACCTCTTTGTAGAGAGCAAATAATGATACTCAATTTCAAATCAAAAGTTGTAAAAATCTCGAAATTTTTTTGGGAGATCTTCAGCTGAAAAGTAAACTACCTCTTCAATTTTCGTCGAAATCTAGAATTTTTTTCACTTTACTTCAACTTGCACATTTAAAGAATTATATTTCAATTAACGATGGCGAAAAGTGGTTTTACTGAAAGACGAGAGATGGCATTGCCACAGGGTCTCATTGTATAAGGTAGGTATAGGTAACCTGGTCTGTTTATCCTCATTTCGCAGCATTAGTCAGAAAAAATTTCCAATAGTTTGATTCTAATTTCAGACAAACTACATTGTGCTTCGAAGATCAATAGGAACTACATTCCATCGAGTTATGCATCGCAGTTCGATGAATCGCTGATCAATTCACTGACTGTACAGAATGATTTCATTAATGAATGATTTTTCAATTAAACTCAAACCATTTCGAAGAAGATTCATACAATTTATCCCTCTCGAATTTCAATGCAAATAAAAAGCACATGGTTCGGTTACTAATTACTATATTATTCTATCGAATGCTAGGTACTCTAATGTTTAATAGAATCTCTAGGTACATTGTATGATTCGTTGGCTCAAAGTGGAAAAAAACAAAACAAATTAGACAATTTTTCACAAGTGAGTAATCATGAATTTCCCAACTCAACTTATGAGTCATGGTTAATGTACTTTTTTGACGCTCGAAGGAGAGTAAAAGTTACAAAAAAGAACAATTTAGTTTGGCGAAAAAAAACTAGGGAAATGGTTTGGAAGTTATTCAAAATAATTACAGGACTCGTGTCAAAATCCAAAGAAAATGCTGTGCTTGAAAACTTATGAAAATAATATCTCAAGACACTTTAACGCTTACAATTTCAAAAACAGCAAAACTTTTCTATAAAAGATTTAGGTATTTGTATCATTTTTATTCATTTATTCATCACACGAAATTTTTTTCAAAAAATGAGTTCAAAAGGCAGTTGGAAACTGAGATTTTTTATTGGTTGCCTTAAAAGGACAGTATTTTATTAAAATTTAATTTTCATATAATTCCTTCGCTTGAGGATAATTGAATGCTCAAATTTTATACAAAATCTAACATCTAAAATTTTTCAAAAATAAAAATGAGTTCAAATTGGAATGAAAAAGTTTATGGAAATTTCTCATAAATTGGTAGATAATTTATAGTTAGGTACAAGGAGTTTCAAAAATATGGAAAAACATCAAAAAATTTACAAGATTTTGAAAATTACAGGGAAAGTTGAAAAATTTGTTCAGAAATTGAGTAATATCAAAAAAAAAAACAACAACAGACGAACAATATGAAAGAATAATGTATCTATTTCAGAAAATTTCCAGAAAGATTACATAAAATATACTATAATTTTTGCACTCAAAAAAATCGTTACAAGTTAAAAATTCAAAAAAAAAATTATTTATTTATTCAAATTTTTACTACAATCTAGTTTATTTAAAAACTATTTAGTAGTAACTACTTCGGAATTAATTAAGAATATCGAGGAATTTTGTGCGTTTCAAAAAAATTTGAGAATTTTTCTTCATTAATTTAAATTAAAGTTTTGAGAACCTAAATTTGTACATTCCAAAAAAAAAAGTTGAATATCATCATAGAACCTACAGAATTGTTGAAAAAGCAGAAAAATGCTTAAAATAGTCACAAAAGTTATTCAAATATTGGTAAAAATACCACCGATACATTAAAAAAAGGATCGAAGTTTCTTTAAAATTTTTAAAATTCATAAAAATTATCCAAGATGAAACAAAATTTATCTAATAAATCGAAAAAAATTATATTTTTCATGTTACGTAGAATTTCACAAAACTTTTTATTATTTTTGTTACATTTTTACGATATTTCACCAACTTTTCTAAAAATTGATATATTTTGTATGAAATTTTACCAATTTTTACATTATTTTTAAACGATTTTATTAAAATTTAATAATTTTCTCAATTTTACACAATTTTAATTTTATTAAAGTTTTTTTGAAGCATTTGAAACAATTTTATTCGTTTTTTTGCCAATTTTGGAATATGGTACAGTTGTACATTAAGGTGTATCGAAAAAAAAAACATATCTTGGATTTTGACTAAATTTAGTGTGGTTTATTAGCGGGAGATTTCACAAAAAAATTTTGAGCCTGCGAGGGGCAAGAGGAGGGGAGCAGGAGGTGCTCAAAGCGTACCTCTTTTTGAAAAAAACACTGTTTTTTGCGTTTTTTAGTCAATCAAAATTGTGAGATGCGATTTGAGTTTCTACATCTCCCTAAACCATCGCCATCCTTCTCCGATCAAAACTCAGACTGCTACCAGGGGGTTGAAAAGTTGCAGATTGCAATATTTCAATAATATGAAATTTTCACCAAGCTGGAATGATTTTTTTTTCATCGAGTAAGTGAACAAAAAATTTTTTCAATCACAGAAAGTGAATTTTGAAAAAAAATTTAAAATTTTATACAGCAGTGCAGCCAACAGCAAATCATAAAATTCCACGGAATTTATATCGACTTTGAATTGATTATTTTTTCGCCTGAAAATAATATGTATTTTTTTTTTCAATCACTAAAAGTATATTTAAAATTTTTTTTCGAAAATTTTGAATCTCAGTGCAGCCAGTTCCAAATTGTGATATGCTACACTATGGAATTTACGTTGATCTATAATTAATTTTTTTTATTGTTTGAACGATTATAATTTATCACCTATTGAATTTTGAAGAAATTCACAAAATATTTGATCATTTTTTAGCATTTCGATGATTTCCATCAATTTTTCAAGAATTTTTGCAGTATTCCAAACAAATAAGTCAATCCTGAATAATATTTGATACACTTGATGTAAAAATATTTTCATTAATAAAATTATTTTGAACAATTTTTTTCAAGTGGAATTTGAAAAAAAAATTTAATAATCATTTTCGTATTTTCAACTCTTTTTATGACGTTTTCAAACAGTTTTCCAAAAATTTCACGTCTTAGTATTATCAAAATTTCATAGCCCATTTTTCATCGTCTTTAACAGCGTTTTTTTTTTTCGAGAATCAAATACCTACGTTATTTGAAAGCAGGGATGTAAAAACTTGATAAATGAAAACTAAAATTCATTAAAACTTCGCCATGGCTCTTTTTGGATTAAAAAAGGAAAAAGATGTCACCTATATTTTCATATAATTGAAGATTCAAGCTTGATATCTTCCAAAATTCCCCACATTTGTCCAAAAATTTAAAAATATGAAAAAAATCCACCCAGACATCGCGATTTACAAATCAGAAAAATTACCAACACATCACGATAGCCGGGCATCTGAATAATTTCAAAACGCGAATATTCACCTTGCCTCATACACATCGGTTTATTAACCCTCCTCTTCATATTCCCATTCTCATTCACGATGTTTACTTCTTATCGAAATAATATGACACTTGGCAATGAATTGATAAACCGTTTCCCCGGCGCTGATAATTATCTCCGCCACAACCACATCAGCCAACCGATGAAAACCGAACAAAAAAACACTCATTTCGTATATCGATTAAAAGTAAGTATAATAAACGAATAAAAATCTATTCCAGACTGAGAGACGCAAACGTCGAATTAAATTTCTGGTTAATTTTCATTTATACGAAGTAATACTCGTGTCCAAGAGAAAGCTCCATTAAAGCTAATTGAAACGCGGTAGGTCGTAGGGGGTTGAAGGGAAGCAGGTTAACGAAACGAAAAAAATAGTGGAGTTTTCGCGAAACACATGGCAATGAGTAATTGGTTTGATTCAATGAGATCGGATCTTGACCTGAACAAGACCAGACGTCTGTTTAATTTTTTTCTTCTCAGAATCTTACGATGATACTTGGGGGAAAGATTTGAGAAATTTTTATTGCAAAGTGATCATTCGTTTTTCGTATACAATGGTGACGTTGTGAAGAACGGGTCAAAGAACCGTTCAAATGGTAGTTTTTTTTTACCACCGAGAATACTAAATGTATTCCGAATTGAAACATGCGATAGAATATAATTTCCGTTTGCGTGAGCCACTGCCACTGTGCTAGTGCTGGTGGAGTCCTCTCTTTCTGTAATTTTTTGCCTCCTTCGACGTACGTACAAATTACACTAGAACGCGTGTAAAATAACTTTACTCTGGGAACTTTATGCGACGGAGTTCACATAATGGGGACAAAAGCTTTGAAAAATTGATAGAAAAAATTTTCCAATCGAGGGCACAGCACCAGAGAAATCGCGAGTACTAATAGTCCAGTAGAATTAACATTTCATAGGGAAAGACTCGGCGGCCAATCGATTTTTGGCTCTAATAGTCCATTTTCATGTCCTGAACATGAATCTGAGGTGTCCGGTCCCGTCCGGTGTCCGCGTCTTCCCCAAATTGTGGATCTTTGCCCCCTAAAACAGGATTTTGGCCCATAACTGGTAAAATATTGACGCTAGAGCAAAAATGAGGTCCACAAAACTTATTCTACGTCAAATTTCTCATCAGATGACTTCTGAATGATATTCACAAACCCAAGAGAGCTGGAGCTATAATTGATCAAAGGGAGGGGGGTTTCTCCAAAAATCTGATTTTTGGCTTATATCTGCTGAAAAATTGATTCTAGTGCAAAAATGAGGTCTACAAAACTTAATCTACATCAAATTTCCAATCAAATGACTTATGAATGATACCCACAAACCCAAGAGGGCTGAAGCTACTATTGAGAAAAAAAACGGGTTTCTAATTTTATTCATAACACAAGTCGACAAAAAAAATTTGTTGTTCTAAGTTACAGTTCTAATGCCTAAATTCTGATTCTAGGAATCGAAATACACCAACATACTTATTCGTGGCTTTCAAGGTTTGCTTGGAGGGCGTGGGTGAGGGGGGGGGGGGTAAAAAATGAAGTTTTTCGAGAACAATAAACACGAGCTTAAGAAAAAAAGTTTCAAAATTTTTTTTGACCCAGTCCTATAGAAAATTTTACGGCGAATCGAATAGAATGAACCGCAAACCTCTATCTCATTTAAAAAAAAATTTACAGCCTAAACTTTCCTAAATTCTGTGAAAAAATCTCATTTTTTGTGCCATTCCTACCAAAAAGTGACATTTTTGAGCAAACTAAGCGTCTTACGACAAAAATGATAGGAACCAAAATTGCAGAGAATCAAATTTCCTATCTGGTAAAAGCGGTTAAATTTTTTTGGGACGCATAGTTTTCAAAATATTTTTGTGTAAAGTTGAACATTAGTAACTTTTGGTAGCCAAAAATTGATTCATTTTTCATTTTTTTCTCAATTGCCTCCACTAAAGTTCAACTTCACTCGAAAATATCTTGAAAACTATGCATCCCAAAAAAATCTAACCGCTTCTACCAGATAGGAAATTTTATTCTCTACAATTTTGGTTCTTATCATTTCAGCAGATATATAAGCCAAAAATCAGATTTTTGGAGAAAATCCCCTCCCTTTGATCAATTATAGCTCCAGCCCCCTTGGGTTTGTGAATACCATTCAAAAGTCATCTGATACGAAATTTGACGAAGAATAAGTTTTGTAGACCTCATTTTTGCTCTAGCGCCAATATTTTGGCAGTTATGGGCCAAAACCCTGATTTAGGGGGCAAAGATCCACAATTTGGGGGAGACGCGGACACCGGACGGGACCGGACACCTCAGATTCATGTTCAGGGCATGAAAATAGACCATTAAAGCCAAAAATCGGTTGGCCGCCGAGTCTTTCCTTATGACCCCCTTTTTTTGGCTAATTCTACTGGACTATAAGGTATCTCGTGACCGAAGCTATTTTCTAATTAAATTATACAATTAGAATTTTTTTTCCTCGGTAGACTTATCGTACATGATGGGTATATACGTGATATTTTTAACGACCTTCTGGTCTCCTCACCCCCTCGCCCTTACTCTCTTATTCTATGTCCACATACGTACGTATTTCATTTCAAACGAGAATATGATAAATCGTAAAAAAGAAATGCATTCGCCTCTGTTCCATTAGTCGAATAATTATACGCTACCGAAAGCCGGAAGTTTACGAAATTAACTCGGAGTATTTTTAATTTTGTCTTTTTTTTTCCGTTTCATCGACACGAAAACGTAATTTGAATAGGAAAAAGAACCAAAGGAGAAATAGAAGCCTGACATTAGGAAATTTCAACACGCCGCCTCATCAAAATGCTACGACCAACGCTGCTCTTTGTGTAATAATTTCCCCCTCTTGTCTTTTTCATTTCATTTTTCTTTTTTTTTATCGTCCACGATTGTTTATTAATGCACGAATAGAAAGTTATGGATCGTTTAACCGTAGGTCGGTAGGTCGTTGCTCGCAAACTTAAAGAAAATAGGTTACAACCCTTTTGAATTTAGAACGCCGTGTAATTTTCGGTTTGCCTACTTTCAAGGTATAAGGCGTTGTTGCCTGCACGTCAAGTCACTCAGCGTATCTTTCAGTTCGTTATACGTGGTAATAACAAAACTCCAAAAAACAAAACAGACATCGCATCGTGAAAATTCTCTCGTAAATTAAACCTCTTAATATACCAGTGTTAGAAAAATTTGTCCGACGATTCGATCCCTCTGGAGCTCTCGCGTCTGCATCCAACTCGTCGTCGTAATTAATCTTGTAAATGAACCCCCACCCGTCTGATACAGTCTTCGAAATGAGGTAAAAATAACACCCTATTTGGAAAAAAACGAAAAAAAAACGTAACGTGTTCCAGCTTGGTAATTACTGCTGGTTCGATACGGGTCTTGGAATAGGAACGATTTTAGAGGGTTGTAAGATACGAGCATACGAGTATATAAGCCACCAAATATAATGCTGTAAGCCCAGCTCTAATATGATGTTGTTTTGACACGAGACTAATTTACTGAATCACATTTCGTCCGTGTTGGAGTGGTTTCTCGCGATGAGATAATTTTCATCATAAATATCCGCAGAATTGCGAGTAAGGGTCCATTATAGATTTGGTGAGGGAGTGCAATGGAAATGGAAAAGAGATCGAGATATTAGTGGCGATTGAACATTGAACTGAATTACTCGTATGAAGGGTGTAGCTCTGAGCATTTGGATGAAGCAGGAAATTAAAATTATTTTCGATTTTGATCATTTTTCTTATGTTGATGTACTCTGAGTTGAAATCGTTTGATTTGTAGCTCTCTCGAACCTTAAGGATTGCAGTCCTAAATCCTCAAAGTGGGATCATTTTTGAAGAAAAAAACACATCTTTTGACTAATAAGTTTTTTACCTTCCCTACCTCTCTTTAAATTGAAAATATTGAAAATTATAGGTGCAAAATGATATTCTAACCTTACCTACTACATATGATCACTAGGTATTTTAATCAATTTTCAGAACAGCTATTTTAACAACATGTTCATTAGGGTGGATCGAAAAAAAAACATATCTTGGATTTCGACCAAATTTGGTGGGGTGGTTTACTTTGAGTGGGAGACTTCACAAAAAAATGTGAGCCCCCGAGGAGCAAGGGGAGGGGAGCAGGAGGGGCTCAAAGTGCACCTCCTTTTGAAAAAAACGTTGTTTTTTGCGTTTTTTAGCCAACCAAAGTTGTGTCAGAAGCTTTAGTAAGACTTAAAAGATGCGATTTGAGTTTCTACATCTCCTAAACCATCGCCGTCCTTCTCCGATCAAAACTCTGACTGCTACCAGGGGGTTGAAAAATTGCAGATTGCAATATTTCAATAATATGACATTTTCACTAAGCTGGAATAATTTTTTTTTCATCGAGCGATTGAACAAAAATTTTTTTTCAATTACTGGAAGTGAATTTTGAGAAAAAAAATTGAAAATTTTATGCTCCAGTGCAGCCATAACCGCAAATCACAAAATTCCAAAATACGGAATTTATACCTATCGGCTTTGAATTGATTATGTTTCGCCTGAAAATATTATGTATTTTTTTTCAATCACTAGAATTAGTATATCTCGGAAATTTTTTTGGAAAATTTTGTATGTCAGCGCAGTCAGTTACAAATCGTGACATGCTACACTATGGAATTTACGTTAACCTCAAATTAATTTTTTTATCGTTTGAAGCTGAGTAAAGATAATTATTTCTTCAAAACATATTTCCATTGATTGGGAGCAAAAATTAGTCCAATCACTTGACGAAAAAATAATGCATTCGAGTTCATAATATCAGAATATCACAATTACCAACTGGCTGCACTGATGTACAAAATTTTCAAAGAAAAATTTCAAATTTTTTATTTTTGATGATTGAAAACAAAAATATTGTGAATTTTTCAAACGATAAAAAAATTAATTTGAGGTCAACGTAAATTCCATAGTGTAACATGTCACGATTTGTAACTGGCTGCACGGACATACAAAATTTTCGAAAAAAATTTCGAAATATACTTTCAGTGATTGAAAAAAATATATATAATATTTTCAGGCGAAAACATAATCAATTCAAAGTCGATATAAATTCCGTATTTTGGAATTTCATGATTTGCTGTTGGCTGCACTGGTGCATAAAATTTTAATTTTTTTTTCAAAATTCACTTCAGTGGTTGAAAAAATGTTTTGTTTACTTCTTACTCGATGAAAAAAAAATCATTCCAGCTTAGTGAAAATGTCATATTATTGAAATATTGCAATCTGCAACATTTCAACCCCTTGGTAGCAGTCAGAGTTTTGATCGGAGAAGGACGCCGATGGTTTAGGGAGATGTAGAAACTCAAATCGCATCTTTTAAGTCTTACTAAGGCTTCTGACACAACTCTGGTTGGCTAAAAAACACAAAAAACATAGTTTTTTTCAAAAGGAGGTGCACTTTGAGTCCTCCTGCTCCCCTCCCCTTGCCCCTCGGGGGCTCACAATTTTTTTGTGAAGTCTCCCACTCAAAGTAAACCACCCCACCAAATTTGGTCGAAATCCAAGATATGTTTTTTTTTCGATCCACCCTAATGTTCATAAAGGTAAATCAAGAAAAAATACACCGAATTTTGACAAAAATTGGTGAAATAGTTCAATTTGAGTAAAAGATCTCTCTCAAAAAAGTCGAGTCTCAAATTCAAATGAGGACTGGACCAGAGGACTTCAAAATAGAAGTTTGGAGGCATTTCTTAAAAAACGGGTTTCGTCACTTTTGGGTGGTGCCACCGACATCAAAAAAAGGTATGATTTGGGTTTCTAAACCTCCCTAAATCGTTGGCTTCGGAATCGAATACCACTTTTTACCCTTTTTGTAAAAGGGGCTGAAAAGTTGCAGATTGCAAATTTGAAGGTTTTTTGCTTTTTACCGAATTCAAATTACTCAAAAAACAATTTCAAATCGAGCCAAAAAAACTTTAATTGATAAGGAAAATTTGAGATGAAAATTTTCAGAAAGGTTGCCAACTGCATTTAGATTTACTTAGGTATACAGTTTTCGTAAAGTTCAAGTTGACAACACTGTGAAAAAATAATTTAAAGTAACTTTAAAGACTTGAAAAAATTGGCTTATTTTTTAAGCCGATGCATGAAAAATTTGAGATTTTTGACCATGTTTCGTTTTTGTCTGCAACTTTTCAAATCCATTGAAGAAGGTTAAATAAAGTATCAATGGACAAATTGCACGAAATTTTTTTGAAAAAAAATTATGAAAAATCGAAAGTAGACATTAAAAGATTAAAAAAATTAAATTGAAAATTGGTCCATTAGAAATCGCATAATGATTTTTTGAAAGTTACGTTTTCGTGTTGCGTTCAAAAACGGAGGCGTGGTCAAGTCGGGCTGTGACGTCACAGGGTCACACCATGAAATTTTCGTTTCATAATTCGCGGCGAGACGCGCACCCGCGCCTAAGAATTTTTACGAATTTTTTGTTTTATGCTGTTTTATTACCTATCAGCCGAAAATTTCATGGTGTGACGTCATAGCACCAAACTTCGACCACGCCTCCATTTTTGAATTTTGAACGCTTCGAGAAAACGCAACTTTCAAAAAATCATTTCGCGAGTTCTAATGGACTAATTTTCAATTTTATTTTTATAATCTTCATCTTCTAATGTCTAATTTCAATTTTTCATTTTTTTTTCAAAAACAATTTTGTGCAACTTGTCCATTACAAGGCCAAAGATTTAAGGTGTTACGAACTCAAATCGTACTTTTTGGAAAATCAAGGTTCCCAGCTGGTTGAAAATGACCTCACTTTGAGATCCTAAAGCCCCATTCCACTTTAGGCTAGAGTGCTAAAAAAATTTTGGGAAGTCTCCTCCGTGAAAAAACTACCTCACTAATTTTCATCAAAATCCAGGATGTGTTTTCATTTTTTTGATCCACCCAAATGTTCGATTGACGAAAGTGTGAAAACATCATCTCTCGTAAATTTTTCAGAACTTCAGAAGGGCCTCCTCCTATGACATGGTGAAATAGACCTTTGATCCAAGTTCAACCCCCCCCCCCTCAATTCTTGATTCTCTCTCCTCCGTTTTCACCTCTTCAGCAGCTATTGCTTCCTACATATCAAAAATTGAAAAATTTGTATTTTTGAAGGGGTGGATGAACATTTTGAAATTTCCACTAGTAATTATCTAATATGTACCTACTATATGTATAAGAGTATATTCGGTAATTATAAAAAAAAAATGGTTCGCCTTTTTTCTGGTTTTGATTTTTTTTAAAATAAGCTCCCACCAACTTTTGGGATCTGAAAAAAATTATGTTATACTTTTCGATGACACCAAATTTTGACAAAAAATCAGCCATCGTCATCCCTCAAAATTGAAAAAAAAATTAAACAAAAAATTGAAAAGATGTGAACGAATTTTTGTAAAAATTTCAAAATTTTCCATCCTTTCCCTCCAACTACGTTAAAATTGTAAAACGGGCCAATTATGATTTAAAAATTTTTTGTGTAAATAGGCAAAGGAGAATTTTTTTTGAAATCTTCAATATACATAAACCTAGGTAGAGGTGCCCATCAAAAAATTAGAAAAATCGATCCCAGCTTTACATTCGCACCTTCTCATAATTTCATAAATAATAGGTAAAAATATGGTTCGTAAAATTCTAAAATAGATACAAAAATATACCTCACAATTCACAAAGAAAAGGGAGAGAAAAATCATGGAAAATTACCTTTCTTTTCAAAAGATGACGCAAATAAACATTTCATTTAAATACCTACGTAAAAAGAAAGACAAATGGAAATTTACAAATGTATAAAATACAACTCACTGCTTTACGTAATATCCAATTAGGTACCTACTTTCACGATTCGATGGCAAAAGTGTCATTTACATCGTTTTTTTCCAAAATTTCGTCGCCAATTAGGTGAAAAATAATTTTCATAGCTTTACGCTCAGTTTCACTTCGAACATCTTAAGTCTTTTTCCGCTATATGAACTTCTCAGTTTTTTTCATTTGGATTATTTTTCGAGTAATTTTCTGCGATGCGATGTGATAACAGCCTTTTACGGGTTTTGGACAAAGATTTTTAAAGTGAAAAAAATAGACGAACTGACAAAGAAAACAATAGAAGTCGTATAGTTCTAAAAAAAAATCGACTTTTTATAGATTCAAGTTTAAAAAAACTAACAGCTCTATAAGTAATAATTCACTTTTTTTCAAATGTTTGTGATAGCAAAGTTAAAATTTCAAAATACCAGAGCGGGACCGAACAGAGAGGCAGAGTGTTTTTCGTCCCCCCCCCCCCCCTCCTCCATATGGAAAAAATTCACTTTAATCAGAAAAATCACGTTTGATTAAAACATGACCTTTCAAGTTGAAATATTGATTAAACTTGCTTTTAGTAAAAAAACTGGGAAATTTCTATATGAGTCGGAAAACCTGTTGGTTTTCTTTTTCTTAGCTCCTCTCCTTCTCAATGGATTTAATTTCAAAATTACCAAAACAGTTTAAATAATTGCGACAAGAGTATGAAAGTTCAAGTTTGTAAAAAAAAAAAAAAATACGTATCTACACTGAGAAAAAATTGTGGTATTATTTACCACAAATTATTGCATTTCTATCAGTTTTAGCGATAAATGTGGTATTTTTCGCCATTCTGATGGTAAAAATTACCACATAGCAAAAGAACCACAGTTTTATAGCCAATAGTACCACAATTGTGGTTAATTGTGCTACAGCTGTGGTTAAATATACTACAGCTGTGGTTAATTATACTACAAATTGTGGTACACATTAAAATGTGTTACTATAAGTGTGGTATTATCAATTTAAAGCTGTGTAGAGAGAAAAATGATTTAGAACAAATTTAAAAGTGGTGAAATGATGTGATAACTTTAAACAAATACTTTTTTAATCCCTGTGCATAGTAAATTAATTGAATTCGGAAATCAGAACATTATTAGAAAAATTGGATGAACATGATGTAAAATTTTGAGCTGAATAAGTATGTGAACATAACATTTTAATGCATCTTTCTAAACCTCCTTTGTTTCAAAATTCAATCATTTTTATTATAAATCAATTATAACATGTAATTCCATCAAATCATAATTGAATTTTACCAAAAATACATAATATATTAATTAATTTCCCTATTTTATATACGCACCCGGTGGCGTAATGGTTAGGCAGACATAGTTTAGGGAATTATAGGTGTAGGGTCCCAGGTTCGAATCCCACATAGGGCAAAAAATTTGTGAGAGTAGAATAAATTGATTAGGACATGAGATCATGATAATGTGTGTCCTGAACTGAATAATCATTGGATAAAGCATGCCAGTATTGAATTTTATTTTTAAAAAACAATTTTAATTTTATTATTGCACGCCATAATTACCATTAACTGTAGCAAAACTACCACAGTTGTGGCAAGTGAATTTCAAATACTACAACTGTGGTAATCAAAATATGAAGTACCACAGTTGTGGTAATTGAAATAAAAAGTACCACAATTGTGGTGAAAAGTGCCACAAGCTCGGACTGGATAAGGTTTGCCACAATTTTGTAGTCAATATCACCACACTTTTTTCTCTCAGTGTATACTGAAAAAATTGATCTTTCAAGTCAAGAGATAATGTCCCTTCCATTCTTGAAAAAAAAGAAATAAGAGGGAAATTATGCGACATTAAAAAAAATTAATTTCTTCAAATTTTAATAAAAAATTGAAATAATAAACAGAATTGAACCAAGGTTGGGTAATGAGGGAAAAGGGCTAAGAAATCAAAAGATTCAGATCTTAATGAAATTTTTTCTAATTTTTTAAACTCAGAAGCACGATTTTTCCTAATTTTTTCCAACTTGAAACAAAAATTGTCCAAAAAGGGTAATTCCTTTCGAAAATTTTCGTAATTTTTTCAACTTAGAAGACAATTTTTCCATCAAGCGGAGGGGTGTGTGTATCCCACTTACCTTTTTCTATTTGGTACGGTATGAATGAAAACCTCATCACAAAGTGAAAGTTTGAAAATTATCAGTTCAAGTGCAAAGAATTTTTTTGTTTAATGGGGAGGGGGAGGAGAGAAGAGGAGTAGATAAAATTAAAAAATATATCGAAGTCATTGGTAGAATTTATATTTTATTTTTAAAAACTGCTGCGCCTCTTTCTGACCTTTAAAAATTAATTTAGCTTAAAAATGTCATAAAACCAAAATGTCAAATTTTGATATTTTTAATTATTAGATGACTTTGTCTTTAAAAAAATGTAGAGCTTGTCGTGAATGAAAAATTAGTATTTTTCTAATCCCCTTCTCCATCTACCTAAAATACCCTTTGACATTTCATCGAACATCTCAATATTTTCCAACTACTTCTATTGCTTTTTCGAGGTTTTGAGAAATTAATCCATAAAATAAAATACTCGTACACAAATTTCGTACCAATATTTTCCAATTTTTAGTCCGAAAAAGTTACCTAATATAAGGAAGAAAAAAGGTAAAAATATTCCATCCTTAATTAAATATGCTGAAAAACGACTAAAAATCTCAGCATCGAAGCTCGAAGCTACGAGCAAAATCACCCTTTGAAAAACTCGAAAATATTACCAGTTCAAATTCCAGAACGAATTTCCATTCAAATCCTCTCACAAAAGTCTCGACTCATTAAAACGAATCTCATTACGCAAGAATTCGAGAAAAAATTGTAAGCATTCCAAAAAAAGCCTCGTTAAAAATATCACTCGGACGTTGAAACCTCTTCTCCTCCCCTGCTTCTGAGAATTTCTACATTTATACCGCAAATCAACCCACATTTGAACAGAAACACTCGTGCAGTATTTTACTGGATAAAAAAAATTCCATAAAAATACACACGGACCAACATAGGTATTCGTAGTATTCCAGAAAATTTACGACAATGCAAATTTCACATTCGTGTATAATTCTGCCAAACCTCTATAAATATGCTAGCAACAGGTGCTGTTGTCATTTGACATCGACTTCCTCTTGATTATGCGACAGTCTCCTCAGAAATATAATTCATCGCTGTGTGGAAAAAAAATGAAATAAAATTACCCACTGGATCGACCATCGGGCGCAGGAGTTCAAAGGAAACGTATAAATTTAATGTTGTTGGTTTTTTTACAGCTGTAATTTTAATATTGCAGTGTTCTTTTATATGCCTTTCTATGGGTTTATGGCATCAGCCTCGTACCATTAGGAGCTTGATTACTTTTTTCTCAGTTTGTTTCGGAATGAAATTTTAAAAAAATGATATAATTATCAGAACTGATGATTTTTCAAAAAAAAAAGAAAGTATTTGGCTATAATTGATCTCGTATTTATCCAAAAACAATCTGAAATTATCAACTTTATCGCTAGTTCTATTTCCAAGATATTTGAAAAAAAAATTATCAAAATAAAATCATAAAATTAAATTTACATTTTCAAACTCTTCAAAAATCATAATTCAATCTAATAAAAAAATAATTTAAATTTCCAGCTCACTTAATTTTCTAAAACCCTCCCCACTCCCTTCTCCATCTTCCCAAACCCCAAAAATACGAAAAAATGGAAAAAATTGATCATACCTCTTCATATAATCACCAATTTCCAGAAACTCCTTCGATATAATCATCAAGCAAAAAATCTCGTCATATTCTGGAACTCAAAAAAAAAAGGGGCAACTTTCGCATACACCAAATCGCGAATAAGCACGTGCTTATTTGTGCGCAAGAGCATTTAACGAATCCACGATCACGACGTATTGAAATGGAAACACCGGCTTTTTATAACGAACATCTGACCGATGCTGATGTTGTTTCGTTACTGTCTACAAGTTTGTAAGTGTAAATGTAGCCTACGTTGCCCCCAAACAACTGTTTCTGGCTACCATAAAGCTCACAAATTATTAATGATAACGCCGTCTACCCAGCTCATCGTTGGCGCGTACAGTATACTTAAATTAGTATACAAACTCTCAGCCTTAGTGTAATTTCTTATTAATGGAATTAATGGGTGCTCGTATGCGCCGCAGCGGTGGTGTTTCAGTTTTCTTTCTTTCTTCTCCGTTGTTTTCACGAGAGAAGACCGTATAATTAAGATATTACCTCGGTACGAAGTAGGACCGAAAGATAACCATTTTAACGAATTTGACAGCTGAGCGTCAATCTAACTCGAGATTTCAACAAATCCATTAAAAATTTCGCCAAATGGGTTGTCCCAGCGCGAATTCGTAGGTATTTATTAAGATTTGCGAATTTGTGACATTTGACAGCTCGTCTTGGGCAAATTACGTGTGATGAAGACCATTCTTACGTGGGTTGTTCGAGTTTCCATTGTGAATAAATGATCCGAAAGGCTGAAACTAGACAGAAAGGAGGAAAGGGGGTGGAAAACCTATAATCTCCGTTAATAGCAAATTAGCCAACTCGAATATCACAAATTCGCCCCACGAATTGATCGACCGATAAATCAAAGTCAAATTAACGAAGAAAAGGAACCTCAAAATTTCAGATACCAAAGTTCATTTTTTGAATTTTTGAAAATTTAAAATTACCCCATAGTCTTGTGAAAATGCAAAATATGAAAATTTGATTTGATCGAAGTACACCCCTGGAATTTGGTAAATACTCTCTATTTTCAATCTTCCTAATGAATTTGAAGTGGTTTCAGACATTCTGGAGCCATTGGAAAATTTTAGCATTTTTCAGCTTTGAAAAAAATTTAAAAGCCTATAAAAAGGACGTACATGAATTTTAATAACTACGAACGAGGATCGCCATCGTTGGTAACCTACTTTTCGCGATCATTTTACTTTAAATGTCGAAATTCACTTTTTTCACTGATTTTTCAAGACAATAAAACTAAATTTCGAGATTTAAAGTAAAATGATCGCAAAAAGGGTGTTTGTTCGGGGTATTTTGACCTGCTGAACACGAATACGGGATTGGTTTTTTAATTTTCTCATTTCTTTCCGTATAAAATGCTCAAAATTTCAAAAAACCTGCCAAAATAACAACATTTTTTACGGTTTTTTGCAATTTTCGGCTCTTGCGCCACCTCAATCGCCAAAACTGAATACGTGACGTGAATCTACGTCAAAAAACACGTTTTTAGGATATTTTCAAAAATTAGTCGAACTTCGCTGTTTAGGTCTTTTTTAGAGTTGAAAATTTCAAATGGCCAAAACCTCATGACGGAGTGCACCAAAATTGATGAAAAAATTATCGTGAATAGACCTCTACGAGATGTAACTTTGTACCAAAGAACAGAAAATTTCATTCACTTCCATTGGAATTAAAAATTATTGAAAATGATGCAATAAAATGGCCATAGCTCCGAAAGGGAGGGGGTTGGGGGGCCAAAATTTTTTCCAGAATTTTTTTTCATCAAGGTACACAATCTGGGGACATTAGATCAAAAATCGGGCCTGGGGCCAAAACCACCCCTTATCCGGCTATACCCTTTATAGAAAAATTTACAGAAGGCTCCAGATAGCATGAAACTGGTTTACAATGATTTGGGAGCTCGAAAATAGGACATGTACTTCCCAGCATTCAGGTTGTCACCTCAATGCTTATATTGCAGGCATATTTTTCAACTTGTTTAGAAAATTTTTGCTGGAGAAAAATATTGATTTGACCCAGTAATTAAGAATTTTGTAAAATTGTGCTTTTATCGATCTAATAGGTCACCAATATTGGTAATCCGCGTTTGTAGATGATGAAGGTCATTCAGGCCTATTTTTATGAGTTTTTTAAAAGCTCAATGTGACTATTGAATCACAAGAACAGGCATCATAGCGAAATTTTTGGAGAAAAAAGTGACTTTCAGTAACTTTTTTTGACCAAAAAGTGACCAAAAAGTGACCAAAAGTAACCAAAAATTCAATTTTTTCGGGGGGCCAATTTTTTTACAATTTTCTGGGGGGGGGGCAATTTTTTGTAGTTTTCTGCAAAAACATTTCAAAGATAAATCAACTGAAAAGACGCGAATAATTTCATTTATTAAATTCCTACGTCAAAACAACAAACAAACTAGCAAAAATCAGTTTTTTCATTTTTTCTTGAAGAATGTTTAAAAATAGCAATTTCTATGTGAAAATTTGAATTTCTGCCTGGAAGTGCGAAGGAAAAGTGACTTTTGAGGGGAAAAAGTAACCAAACGTGACCTTTTAGACGTGAAAAGTAACCAAAAGTGACTGAAGCCGAAAAAAGTGACAAACACCCTAAAAAAGTGACCCGCTATGATGCCTGCAAAAATGGACATTTGTTGAAGATCTCAAATTTTTACAATTTTTGGTTAAATTGATAAATTCTATGCAAGTTTCTGCAAATTTTCCAGTTTGCTCCACAAAATACACGAATAATCAAAAAAAGAGGAAAATATGGCAGATTTTCGGGAAGAAAAAAGATCATAAAAATTTCTAAAAAGTATCAGTCATCGTACAAAATTTTTTTCAGAAAAAGACAACAAGAGCTAGAATTTCATAATTTTTTTCAACATTCCATTTTTCAACCAAAATGTGCACTTTTTTCAACTTTTTCGTTCTTTTGAACTCATTCGGTAAAATTCGTAGCAGATATATTGAAGCTAAAAAATGCTAGAATTATCTGACTAGCTCCTGGATTGGATGCCAAAGGGATTTTGAGTTTTCGACGATCCAATTTCTAAATGCCAAGTTCAAATTTTTTCAATTTATTTACTTCTAATTTTTTTCAGAGCTGCATTTAATTCTAGGACTTTTCCATGGTATTTTTTTTTAATTCAAATTTTCTTAAAATTTATCCAACTTTGATTTTTTTTTCCATTTCATACTTTTATTACTTTTCAACATTTTTTCCAAGTATTTATTGATATGGACGAAATTTTGAAAAACACGAAGTTGAATTTTTTTTTGAAAATTCGAAGTTGGAAAAAAATTTTAAATAAAGTTGAAAATTAAGAAATTGAAGTTCAAAAAATTTTTAATGCTAAAATTTTTTCTACTGTAATTTTTTTCAATTTGAATTTTTTCAACATTTTTCCAGCTTCGGTTTTTTAAGGTTTTTTTTTTAAATTTTTTTCAAATCTATTGCAAGAAATTTTTAAAAATATAAAATTGAAAATTTTTCAATCATCAGAATTGGACAAATTTTCAAAAAATTAAACTGGTGGAAAAATTTTAATATTGGATACAATTTTTAAACACATTTAGAATTAAATAAATTGAAAAAATTTAGAGCTGAAGAATTAGAACTTATAAATTTGGACTTGGATTGTCGAAATCCTAATTGCGTCAAAATGATTTAGGAGCCAAATTTTCTGAAAGTTTCAGAACGTCAATCGATTTGGATCTTTACTTTAATCAGATAGAATTTTCATACTTCACAATTTTACAGGACCATGCGGTGATTTTAAAACTTCAAAAATTCGTAAAAATTGAAAAAATGAATTTTAGTTTCTGAAATTTCAGATAGATACAGGTTCCTTTTGGAAATACTTTCAATATATTTCTATTTCAGCCCAAAATTATTCTGCTTTCTGGATACCTCCTTGTAAGTCCAAACAAAATCATCCTCACTCATTTCGAAATCAACCCACCCCTTCGTTCTCTTCCTCAACACACGAGCTCTTCCATAGAGTCAATGTCACCAATTTTATTAACGGTAAAGTCAATAAAAAAAAAAGGAATTTATCTCACATCGAAAAAATCTACATCGTACTCAAGCTGCAAACCTCATCACGAGTCCGGAGTCAATTGCCTTTTACAGCTTTTACTTTTAACGATTCATTACCCTCGTATGCGGCTGGTAACCACTTGAGAAGCTCGAGAATTCCACGAATCTACACAGTGACTTGATTTTAAATTTAAACGCCGCATTAATTGCTCTAATAACATAAAATACCTTAATTAATTCGGCTTTATTCGTTTGATTCGAGTATTATCAGCTTGTGGCCTTTTTTACTATACACAAAGAGGTCGTCGTATAAATAATAAAAAAATAATTTTAAACAATTATACGCAGTTGGACAAATGCTCAGATTAGGTCGTTCCGTGTAATTAAAGAATGCGATAAATCTTTTTAAAAAGTCGTTATGAATGAAAGGCGAGTGTACGGGAAAAGGTTAATATGGAAGTGGTGGTAGATTGGTTGGGATTGAGAATATGAAAGTTGAAAGAGGTTTGGAAATTATGTTTTCAAGTTTTGTAACATGTTTATGAGGTTACGAGGGACTATGCTTTCCTTTTTTGGCCTGCTAAAATCGAAAATAATGAGCGTTTGTTTTAAAAATTTATTTGTTTTTCAAATTTACGAATGAGTATTTTATGCAAAATTTCAACAGTTGTGTAAGACTATTTTTGTTGATTTTACAATTTTAAAAGGTTGAAAAACAGGATAACTCTGTTTGAACCTGGTCGGAAGTACCCCCTCCCCAAAAAAATCAAAATCCTGTCATAAAATATTTAAAATTATAACGAGAAGAAGAAATTTTCGAACAATTTGCGAATTTACAAGATGGGTTAGTTATAGTGTTACTTGAACTTTTCAAGTCGTCCCGAAGACAATCGAAAAATTATAGCGCTTTTGGGTTTGAGGCATTCAATTCCTCAGAGCTTGATTTGAGACGGATGCGATTTTTTCTATATTTTTCAACGCCAAAGGGGTAAGCTCAACTGAATTTCAAAGCACACCAAAAAATGAGGGAAATGGTTCCAGGAGTCGGGTTTCGAAGCTCCTGAATCCAGGAATCCATTTGTGGAGTTATTTTTACCCCGAAACTAAAGTTGACTCTCGAAGGAGGATACGACCAAATTTGGAAATTTTTCAACTTTATCATACGAGGGTCCTAAAAGTCCACCCTCTGAGGTTAGAAGAAGGGTCCAAATTGGAAAACTATTCGACGAAAAGATTCCAGTTTAGGTCTCACTTTTTTTTTAAAATTAATTTTTGGATTTGAGACTGAAATATATTACAAAAATGGATTCAGGGGGCCAGAACACAACCATACCTAACTCAAATGAAAAATTTTCAGTTTTGGTCGTATCCCATTCTTGACGTCTATTTCTTGAGTTTTGGGTCAAAATAACCGTAGAAATGAATTTAGCAGCATTAAAAATTTCCTTAGAGCCATTTTTGATATTTTTCTAATAATTATTTTCGAACTTTTTTACTTCTTTTTTAGAAGTATTTTGAAATTCAAATGGGTCTACCTTCTCCCTATAAAGACAGAAAAATTTTGAAAAAAAAATTCTGACCCAAAAATGTTGAAAAATTAAATGCCACAAACCTGAAAGCTCAATGTTTTTTGTGCCACTTTTGACGCAACTTGAAAGTCAAATAATGAATGGATTGTTTTGCATTTTTAAGAAAAATTTTACCTGAAAAAAGAGTAAGTACCACTGTAATCTTTGGAAAACTTTCCAAAAAAATTTACAACTGAAAACAAAAATTGATATTTTCAAATTGTGAACAAAGAAAATGAATAATAGGTACTTAAACTTACCCAAATTGACGAACTAATTTCATACGAATTTAAAGAATTAAAATTTTTAAAAATTAAGAGTACGAGAACGATTTTCCACTGACAGGCCGCAAATGATAGCATTTTAAAAATTAAAAATAGAATATTGATAGAAAACCAATAATGATGAATAATTTTCCGAGAACATGATTGAATTCGATTTACAATAAAATTAATTGTTGATAAAAATTTTTAAAATAGAGACGCCAGAGTATACTTACAATCAATGGTCTTTAAATACTGAAATTTCATTTCATTTTAAAAATGAAAATTTTTGTCCATTTTTATTTACGATTTCGTTTCAAAATAACTGACTATATCGATATAAGGCAAGAATACAGAAAACTAACTAATCGATCAATACATTTTTTTTCGTATCTGCTTTTCGTAAGATTGCGAGGAAATTACAAAAAAATTGAAAATTACAAAATTTAGTCATAAAATTTCAAAAAATTCATTCTTTAAAAGTACGTAATTATTTAAAAAACATGGGTTGATATTTTACATTTAGGAATTCAATCGAGTTAGTGGATCAACTTAAAAAAATGGACTCCACCTGCCACAAAGAAAATCTGAAAAATTACTGCATCGTTTTCAAATTATTCAAAATTGAATTTTTTAGAGTATGTACCTAAGTACTTGAGTTTTCAAGAAGGAAAAATTGTAGATAAATTTTCACATTTATTTTGAATACCTAATTTATTCGATCAAATATGATCACTTTTTGATTTCAGAATTCAGAAAATAAAAATAATTAAAAATTGAGATTATTTTCCAACACTGGATTGGATTGATTTTTTTTTACTTCATTTCTTTTTAAAATAATTTGAAAGCAACAAAAAATTAAAAACTATACACTTTCAGCCCGTCATCGGCCATATTTCTTCGGGATAATCATCTACGAGATTGAAAAAAATGTGATCATTCATTTTCGTATTTTTTAGTCAGAATTAAATCAATTTTTCAAAAAGTAAAATGGTAAAAATAAACAACAGAAGATTTTTCAAATCTTAACGTTTTTAAGATTTTCCACATTACTCTTACGTTTTGAAAAACTCACATAATGGTAATGTTTTTTCAAATTCGATATAATCTAAAATTTGAAACTTTATCTCATAACAATGAACACAAAAACTGAATATAAATTATTCGTCGAAAATCACTTTATTTCCCTAGTTGCATAATATACTATTATAATAATTCTAGTCTGTTCACCGAGGAAAGAAATTCAAAAAAGTTGGTAGGTAATTTAATTATTACGATTGATTACGTCATTGTATTCCTGAAATAATCAAAAATGATCTGACTTGATTTGTAAATAATCGATTTGTCTGATAAAACATCATTTTGCACATCTCTGATTCCACATTTTATTCTTTTATTGAAAAATAAAAAAACTTCGTCTCTATTTGGGTATTTGGAAAACTAAAAAAAATTTTTTGAAAAAAAAAGTAAAACATTAGGTAAGCAATCAAAAGCGCCACCTTGAATTTCAAAAAAGAACTAAACAGAAATACTTTTCATTGGTCATTAAGAAGGCGCGTTATTCAAACTAAAATTTATAAAATGTTTTTACAGGAAATTTACTAATACTGCAAAGGGGCAGATGGATAAAGAAATGTGACATTTGGAGAATAAAGTTCCAGTTGAACAATACAAAAATTCTATTTTTTTTAGCCAAGGTTAATCAAGAAAAAATAAGCTGTCAGATTTTGTTTTTTGTACCATTACCACCTTTCGACGAAGGAGATGAATATCTCGTTGAAGAATGAAGACTCCAGAATGACTTGAAAAGGATAAAATGTAAAATATCATTTTGAGAGTTTGATAGATACGTTAAAATGTAATTTTTTCTATCTACATCGGTTGAAAAGTGTCATAATTCAAAATTTTCATATTTCAGTATTTTTGACACACTGTTGTTTTAAATTTTCAAAATTTAACTTGGACAGCAAAAATTATGATTTCTGGACATTTTTTTAGTATGGATGGCTTTTCCTAAAACCTAAGTACCTATCGTACAATTTGGAAGTCATTCGGACATTTTTCGAGTATACAAGTCTCATTCAAAGTACATACCTAGATTATCTCATCAATTTTCAAAAAAAATTCGAGGTTTGTTTTTTCTAAAGACCTACTTTAATATGAAAATGCGCTTACATTGAAAATAACTTACTCATTTTTCGACACAGCCATTTTCATGATGAAAATTCGTTAGGTTGATAGATGAACGCACCTGAAACAAAATAAAAAAATACATTGTTGAAAAATTTTTAATTCTGAAAAAACTGACGTAACAGAAAACAAAACAACTCAAGAATATGATCATTTATTTATGAGGAAATTGAGTTTATTTTTTGAAAAATAAAGGTGTACTTAAAACTTTTTTAAGTTAGAATAAACGACAGAAAACGTGATAAATAGCACATTTTAGAAAAAATAACGAGAAAAACAATAAATGAAAAAAAATGATAACGTAAGTAAATTTTATCCAGGGTTATACAAAATGTGTTTTTTTGAAAATTGTTTGATATGTTTTTTCTCGTTTTAAACTCAATTTTATGTGTGTTGGGAATTCAGTATTTAAAACTAGTTTAAAACATTTATGTTTTTTTCTGAACCACTCAAGATGTGTATAAGATTTTAAAATCTAATTTTGATATTTTTATCATTTTATTTTATTGAAAAATATGTTTGATTTTTACTCATAATTCTAAAGGGTACTTGTTTTCTAGTTTTAGTTCCATTCCCTTCAATGAAATTTTAGTTGAAATGAATGAATTTTTCATTCAATTAAAAAAAAAAAAAAAAAAAACATGTTTTAAACACAATACGTTTTTTTCTTGACAACCCTGAATTTTTATCATTTATGTGATCTTTCGAATTTTAAAACTTGAGTAATTTTCATAATATGCGCATAAAACTGTTGAAATGAATAAGAAATTATGAAAATGAAACTCATACATTATTATCGTCCCTTCAGATACAAATTTCTTCTCATATAAACATTAATGCATTTTTATAGGGGAGTTGTAAAAAATGGCGCGGCTCTGTTTACATTCTATTTCTTATCGTTTTGGAGGTACTTTCTTATCACACTGTATGTATTCTTATGGGAAATTCTCGATTTTTGAAAATTAATTAAAAATCGAGTAATAAACGTAGATTGATGATTTTTGTTTTAAATTAAAGTACAATTCTTCCTCTTTTTGAGAATATTTTTTTCTCTTACTTACACAGCTTTTTCATTGTGATATATTGTAATTACTGGAGGCTCCTTTTTCACTTTTTCAAAAAGAAAACAGCATAAAAATAGACTTCAATGATACATGTAGTTCATTATCTGGCTCCGGCATACAAAATATATTGCCAATGACTTGAATTTATGATTTAAATAATATTTTGAATGTGTAGTCATATCTCAAATGAGGTAACGGAACGATTAACATTTACAGTGATAAGAGCTATACTTACTTACTTACTCAATTGAGTTTATGGGCCGTTGAATAAAATTTATGAGTCATTTGGATTTATATTTTAAAGAAGATACCAGATAAATACAAAAATCAACGAAAATCAATAATCATATTTCTTATAATACATTGTTTTCTTTTTGAAAAAGTGAAAAAAGAGCCTCCAGTAATTACAATATATCACAATGAATAAGCAGTGTAAGTATGAGAAAAAAATATTCTCGAAAAGAGGAAGAATTGTACTTTAATTTAAAACAAAAATCATCAATCTACATTTATTATTCAATTTTTAATAAATTTTCAAAAATCGAGAATTTCTCATAAGATTACATACGGTGTGATAAGAAAATACCTCCAAAACGATAACAAAAAACCTGAACTGCTCCGTCGCCATTTTTTACAACCGCCCTAATTTAAAAATGAAAAAATAATCACAATTTCTCTACGTATTAATTTCATCAAAATGATTCGTCTAATTGTAAATATTTTACATATCTCTCCCCTTTAAAAATAAAAAAACTTCAAATTTCTGATTTCAAAACGCTCGATTATTTTTTCAAAAAAATTTAAAAAGTAAAATACGAAGCAATCAAAGGCGCAACCTAGAAATTCAAAAGTCAACTAACACGATCCTTTCTCATTGGTGTATAAAACGGCGCGTTATTCGAATTTGAAGTCATCAAATCTTATGTTTGAATACTTTTTTTTTTTTAAATCGAACTTCTTGAAACTGAAGAACTGAATTTGCGAGGGTAATTATCTTTATCAAGATTAATATGTTTTTAGAGCTACGTCGTATTTTTCTTTTCGAATGCTGCTGGCACATAATTTATAATTCGAATAACGTGAAAGTGACTTCATAGAAGCCAAAATCTTAATAATTCAAAATGGATTTAGATTGGTGGAAATTATTTATCACACAATTATTGAAATGTATTGCTCTATGCATTTTAGTTTACATATTTTGGGATTACGTTTGCATCCCACGATGTAAGTTTTTCTAAATTCATCTTCTGTGGTTATTTAAATATTTCGTACATTTGCATTAATTCAATTCGTGTTTTGTTTTTACAGTAAATAAAATGTTGGAAAATCAGTCATAATTATTACAATTTTCTTCGTAAAATCATCAGGTAAATATTCAAATATCATTAATCTATTGATCAGTGCTCAAGTAGTTTTTTCTTCATTTTCGTTGATTGTTGGTATTCGTGGAATATTTCGAAATGATCTAAACCCTGAATTAAAATGATACGATACTTTATTCAATTTCGATAATGCCACGATGATAAGAGCTCCCGAATCGTTGGGTATTTTTTTGAAGTTCTTCATAATTTATTGACTATTTCGTCTATTTCAAAACAAATACCGATTTTATTTTTGAAAAAAAATTATTCGTTATCCATTTCAAAATGCAACTCGTGACAGATGCTTGGAATAGTGCGAAATACTTGTCCTGTGCGATTTTAGGACTTTTATTGTTATTCGGTATTTATGTAGTTTATCTTGCGATGATGTATGGAGATTGATGGTGAGTCCTTGATTTTTCATTTTTTTTTCTCTTTACGTATTCGAAAAATTTATTTTAAGAGAAAAATTGAACAAATGCAATAAAACTAATTTTTCCCTTCGTTTTTCAATTAGGATTGAAGCGATTCTATTCCATTTATTTCAGTGGATTGAAGACATACAAAAAAATGCTTTGGTTCCATCGTTCACATTAAATTGAAAATAGATCCACAAGAAGCTTTCCAGTAATGATAATGTACATATTTTTTCATTTTATATTTCCTATCCACGTAAAATAAATTCGCCAAATGAATAAAGAAATTGCTCTTTTTTTTCGGTAAAACGACTTTATAAGTATGTAATTTTGAACTGAATAGTGCTCGATTTCAATTTAAAATAGAAGACGAATATGTTGCCTGAAATTCCAGCAGCTTCTAAAACCACATTCGTAAGACTTATTTTTCCAATAAAAAAGAAATATATGTACCTACAATAAAAGATTCATGGGCTGAATTTCATACTCGTCAATTTTACGTTCACTAACTTTAATAAAACACTAAGAATAGCTCTTGATCGTCTCATATTTGAAAAAAGTGATATTAAACAGCTTCACGAGCAAGACCTTAGAACCTGCAGCTATAAAATACCAAATAAAAAATAATGCCCAAATTAAATATTAAAAAGGCTATAACATTTGGAACGAAAGATCATAGAACGACTTTAATTTTGAAAATTGGTGAAATTTTTCCAAAAATATTTCCAAATATGAGGTTCTAGATAGGGGCGGCGCGATAGGGAGGTATGGGGGGATGATACCTCTCCCCCCAGTCAATTTCCAGTCGGCAATTTCGGCAAAATCTTGGAAATTTTGGCAAATTAAAAAAACGTATGGAAATTTTACAGCATAAGTAATGAAAACCTGAGGCTTTTAAAATTTCAAGTTTACTGTCCTCTTTCAGAAATCACAATCCAACTCTAAAATTTTAAATTACTCAATTCCCAAATAAAAAATTTTTCAAAAATTTCGGCCTCGCTGCACTCGGTCTTATTGAATTTTTTCTTCCATAATTTCAAAACAATCCAAATCCTATAAAAATGATTTTTTCGTATTTTTCCTAAAAATTATTCCAACCAATTTTATCAAATTTTTTCACATTAAAATTCATTTTCGATGTTTGTAAATCGAATTTTTCAAAAGCTTCAACCTCGCTGCACTCGGCCCTGTCGTATTTTTTCTCGAATAATTTCCAAGTAAAATTGGCCAATTTTTTATTCAAGTTAATTAATTTAAAACATTGTTTTATTGCATTTTGAATTTAAGGTTTTCTATTCAGGCATGAGCAGGACTGAGTCATTTATTTTCTAATGCAAGAAATTTTGCTGTTTATGAGCAGGAGCAGGGATGAGCACGAATGGCTTTTAAAAATAGAAATATATTGGAAACCCCAAGGAATAATTTCCAAGCGTGAGCAAGATTAAAAATTGACCTAATCTTGAAACCGATGTTACTTCTCAAGTTTTTGTTACGTTGATCTCTAAAAATGGTGTTTTTCTCTTTCCATGATGCTGCTTCACATTGTTTTTGCTGTAATCATTGCAAAAAATTCTTAAATTTTTGAATTCTTACTCGGCAATTTTGAATTTTTTATTCGACATTTTTGAACCCTCC
Source organism: Pseudococcus viburni (assembly GCA_033439095.1). Classification (NCBI taxonomy): domain Eukaryota; kingdom Metazoa; phylum Arthropoda; class Insecta; order Hemiptera; family Pseudococcidae; genus Pseudococcus; species Pseudococcus viburni. Next base: position 56,775 of record JAVBJF010000156.1, on the reverse strand, counting down.
TCCTCCCCTCAAAAAAGTGTTCGAACCGCCTCTGACTCTAGAATTTTGAACCACCCTGTGCACAAATAAGTAATTCAAAACATTTTAAATTAAATCCATCGATATCTAATCACATTTTATAATCTCGAAATCAACCAATTTCAGTTATCAAAATCTACTACGCAGGCCACATTTGAAAAAAATCAAACCAATCTCGATAAAAATAATTTTTAAACTTATCCTAATTTCTGATGAAATAGCACAATTCTACAAATCGTGAGAACTCGTTCTTCCAGCTCATATTAAATTTCTCAGACTTTTAGTTCGGTTTATATTATACGAAGTTCCTTATAGAATTTTGATCGAAAATGGATTTGGAAGCGTTCAAACAAATCTGGTGGTATCTTTCGCCGTTGCTCGGTTGCTTTCTGATATTCATCGTTTGGTTTTATAATTATGGAAAGTAAGTACCTGAACAGAATATCTTTCGCTGGGTGAATTTTAAAAATTACCCTCAATTTGAATATTATAAATTAAGTATTAAATTTTATTTTTCTCTCAGGTTCGATTAACTCGACAGCTTCGATAAGTGTTACAATTTTTTATACTTTTGATGGAAGTTGAAGATCAGATGGATATCCGAAAAAATTGCTAAAAATAAATCCTTGTATGTTTCGCGTCAATTTTTCGGTATGTGGGCGTTGTCATTTGCATATATGATTTTTAATTTTGCATCTTGTATTTTTAATGCAGCTATTCTTAGAATGTCGACATGTAGACAAAAATATAAGTAATTTTTATGAGTAATTACGTATTGTGCTTAATTTTTACGATTCTTTAAAACAAAATCTTATACGTAGGTATGTGTTTACAAAAAATGTATTTCAAGTTGAAAAAAACTCGAATATGGTAAAATAGGCGAGTATCGTTGATCAAACGAAAGCATCTTCGGTTCAATTCTAAAATGAAAATTCATCCAATTTTTTTCCTTGATTTTTTCATTTTCTGCAATTCATAAAATGTCGCTTAAAATTGACGAAAAAATGTTTGAAATCCAAAAAAATAAAATAAAAATAAAAATCTCACTCTGGCTCATTTCCCCTTCATTTCCCTTCCATTTTTATTCTTGAAAATTCATCTCAGATAGGTACATTAATTATTCAAACGTATCAAAATAGAACATATTTTTATTCACTGATAAGACGAATCCGTATAAATACTTTCTGTTTCAATTAAAAATTTACCAATAACTCGAATAAAATTTCGAGAATCAGGAAGATAGGTACAATCAATATTATATTTCAATGAAGTCAATGAAGACTCCTCATCATTTTATTCAGTCGTTAAAAGGCAATTCACATCGTTTATTCATTTCTCAAAAATCATCCACGTAAAAATTTTTCGAAAATGTTCTTCGCTTTTCCTGGAGTCAGCAATTTGGCCTTTGTTGGAGCTGGAATGAGCTCAGCACCTGGATACGAATCTCGATTGGGATGTTTGAATTGGCTCTGTTCGATGGGCATGTTGGTTACAATGATGTATGTACTTTGCTAAGCTCCCTTTCTCCAATTTCTTCTAATGATTAATCGGTGAGTTGAAAAATAGAATAATTTATTTACGAATATTTTTGTGAGCAAATTGAATTTACTTTTCAAAAAAATATGGTAAGTACCTTCTTCTCAAACTGACGACGAATCTGACTTGGCATCACTGGAAAAATAAAAAATTGAAATTTTCGACCAAAATTAAAATTTTTTGCTCTTTTTTTCGATGCTTTCAACTTAAAACAAAAATTTTCATTAAAAAATCACCACTTCGAAATTTTTTCAACTAAAATGCAATTTTGCTATTATGGTTCAGTTCGACCTTGCTTAGAAATTTTTTCATTCGAGTTATTTTGGTTTTAGTGGATTTTTGATATTTTCACGACATTCAAAAAAAAGAAAAAAATTTAACATTTCAAAAAAAAAATTCTTCATTATATGAAAATCCAAAGCCATCCGTTTCATAGAAAAATAATCAATTCATAAAATTTCATTTTTATTTTAAAAAATTCAATTATTTGAATTATACTTTTGCAGATAACATCAAATTACGACCAAATTTATTCCACTCCTAGCTATGTACGTGTTCAATTCTGAAGTACGTTATATTACTTTAATTATTTTTAAATGAATTAAATTATGAATCAAACGTTTCGAAGGACTAATGGATTATTTTATAGTTGAAAAAATGCAATAAGAAAAATATTCTAAATAAAAATATTTAATTTTTGTAACACTTCAATAAAATTTTTGTCTTACACTCGACCTAATTGTAAAAAAAATAAATTTGATGAAATAAGTGTTTTCAACGTTTCTGAATTGTTATGGACAATTTTCAAATTTATTCTCTTCTTATGAACTTTTCACAGGGTACTTGGTGTGGTTTATTAGCATATTCCAACTACTGATTTTTTTCAGTTTTGAAAAGTACTCTCTGGCGAAACTTTCGAAAACTTCACCAAGTGAGATTATAATACTCCAGCGATGCAATATTTCGAAGATAAATTTTCACAATAATTTATTCGAGAATATTACAAATCCTAGTAAAACTCTCCAAGCTCCAGGTAGGTACCTAGCGAATAAAAATTCTCGTCTTTTTACGTACATACTTCAGTTCAGCGTTGAAAAAAAAATTGAAAAAAATCCTGAAATATGAAACAACCGAGAAAGGGAAATTTTACGAGTACAGCACCGTTGGGATTTAAGTAGGGTAAAGTTGTGCACCGTATTTCACGCGATATTATGATAAACGGCAGGTAAAACAGTGGTCAATATTTTACTCGTAGTTTTCGTTATTAAAAATAATTTTACGAGATTTGCAACTTTAACGTTGTTAATCCGAGGAGATTTGAGGAGTATTTTTCTTCGAGTTTAATTTCTCAAACGAATCGAGTTGGAAGTTTTTTTAATTGAAAAAAATTATTTTTTCGTGTCTTAAACGATGTATCACGTGATGAATAGGTTGCCTATGTAAGCTCCTTGAAATCAGAAAAAGTTTTTCGATTATTTTTTAATAATTGCACTGTCTTCCTATTTTTTCCCCATCATTCAAATGAAGCTCCAATTCAGACCAATAAAATTTTTCTAAATTTTTAATTGGATATTTTAAAATAAAAATCGCCTTTTGAGATTATCTCGAAGGTTTTAGATGAATTCGATATCAACAATATCCAAATAAATAATTTTTCACATCTCCTTTTGCTTATTTCATTTTACATCATATCTCAAATTTAATATAATCTTACTAATTGTAATTATCTTTTGATAAATTCTGATATCTTTAAATAAGCAACTCAGCTTGACCAAAATCATTCATTTCTTGGCAAAATATCTTTAGGTATTTGTTCGACTTTATTGTAAGCAACCGTGCACGTTTTCGTAATGCATTTTAAATGTCCTCATTTGAAATTATGGCTTATCGAAGATATTTTCATAATAGTTGTATGGTTCGTGATGATTGGCAAAGATATTCTATTTTAGAGGGGAAAAAATTAGGTGAGTAAGTCGATTAGATCTTTCAAATCGAGTACCTACCTATTCGAATTTAATAGACGAATTAATTCTAATTTTTAATTATTTCATAGCGAGATTACCCTCGAAACCGGAAGAATTCAAGATGATAAAATGAAATCGATTCATTCAGCGATGAAAAAAATTACCCAAGATGATTTCTGTAATCGAGTAATTTCTATTCGTATAAATTTATGAGACTGGTTTAAACCCTTTTGAGGTTTTGAAATGTTCATTAAATAAATTCTAGTTTGATTTGAACATTTTCAAGTGATTTTTTATTTCAACGCTTGGTTCATTGAAAAATAATTCGAAACATTTTTCAATAATTTTTTTTGAAAATCGTACCCTAGGATTTTAGAAAATCGCCATCAGCTGATTTTTAATAATTTTCCAACTTTTCCCCCTCACCTCTGATAAAAAATTGAATTATTTTTAAACCTAGATAAAAAATTCTCCCAGATAAAAAACTCATCTGAATCGATATTTCGTTTAACAACCAGATAATAAAACATCAAGATTCGAGAATTACACAACTGTTACGATAAATAAGCCTACCCGAACGTCCATTTTCCCTCGTTTACTGTTTCAAAACACAGTTATTTAAATTTTATCATCACAACTTGACCCATATTTCGAAATTTCAATTCGAAAAAATACAAATTGAAATTTAATATTCATGGAAAATCTTTGAAACCGTTGATTCCTCTCGTTGTATCGCGTTTAGAAAAAAAACTCTGCTCCCTTCTCTTCGTCCATATAATATGAAGTGATATTGCGGTAAACAGTTGGAGAAAATAATTAATCATTAAAATGCCTAGACCATCGTATACTCATTTATCGTAAACTTTTATCGTTCAAAGACAAGATTTCTTACAGAGATCAATTCGGTACACAGCATTGAAGGATATGTGAGTGTTTAATGTTGAATTAATTTTTTTTTGCTTTGCGATTCGCCATGATTGTGTGTTTACTATTCGTATGCATATGGTATTCGACCACGACCACGACCAGTGCAGAAATAAATTCGCAAGAGGATCTCAAAGAAACCTACTTATTACCGGTAAGTCGAAAACATCTGCAGTATTAATGATAAGGAATCCCTTTAAAAAGATGAAAAGTAGATGGCTTGGTATTGAATGTTGATGGTGGTTCTTGTGCCATTATAGGTGGTTCAAAATGGTCTGTTACGTTTTATGATACGTTTGAATAGGTTGTTACTGGAAGAAACCGATGGCAAAGAGAATATCGTATTTTCCCCCATTAATATTTACGAATTGGCTGTGTTGGTGGCGATTCGAACCCATGGAGTGTGCAGGATGGAGATTTGCCATATGCTGGAGATTCCGAAAAATATTGAGTGAGTTTTGATATTGTGTAGGTATAATATTAAAATCCCAAAATGTAATCAAAAATTTTTAAGATAGTGAGTGGTTCGCAATTTGAAACCAGTTTTGGGTGAAGATGCTTTTTGAATGAAAATGTCAAAGTTTTTTTTTCAAATTGAAGTGAAAAATCATAATCAAGTCAACAAATGACAAATAAATGTAATAAGAGAAAAATTTTGAGCAATTATGATTCATCTATACATATTGAAATCACATTTTGGGTTGGAAGGAGGAGGAAGGGAGTGGATAAATCATGAAATGCCAAATTCGAATAATTATATTTCTAAAAGTAAGTTATCAAAAAATAACAATAATTCAATCGACATTTTTAATCTGTAATATTTTTCCAGTAATGAATAGATAATTAGGTACCATTTTTGAATTTTACCGATTTTTACCCCCCCCCCCCCCCTCTTCACAAAGCGCAAAGAAAAAACAATCTCAATTTGTCCAATTAGAATTGGACCACGATCCTTGATTTTTACTTTCTTCTTTCAAGATCTAAAAAAAAATCAAAAAACACTCATGCAGCAGCAGAAAGCCCTGAGGTCAGGGGTCAAAATGATATTAGAAATAGATTTCGAAAGTCGAAAAGTAGAAATACGCAGTTTGATACCTCGCACGATAATATTAAACAAATTTTCAACATTGGCTTCTCTCTTTAATCCACTTGGATCCCTTTTGGTGTTTTTGGTAAAATAACGCCCAGAAACGGACTCAAGAAAAAAAAACAAGGATTTTGAAACAAAGTTCGATATTAATAAAAAAATAAAACATTGCGTTATTTTGGTCTCCTAACCCTCAATCTACTAGGCTCTGGCTAAGGTGTTGGGCAAAATGACACCAGGTCCGTAAAAATTCCACATAAGGCAAGTTTTTACGAAGTCTGAAAATTCTAAAAAAAAATTTGGTGGCTCCTCTCACGACTATCCCCTTCCCTCCTTCAATACAAGTTTTTAAAAACCCGGATAAAAAAAATGTACATATGTGAGCCTAAATATAGGAACCACCCTTTGGGGTCAAACATTGGTTTTTGAGTTGATACTGATTTTGGGCCTTTCGGAAGGAGCAGAATCAAGGGGGAACCTCAACTCAGAAACCAATTTTTGACTCCTGAGGGTGATTTCTATATCCAGGTTCACATATATGAGAAAAATACAAAAAACGTCTGATTTCATGAAATAACTGCATAAACTTATCCCAAAAAATTAGTTAAAGACTGATATCGAATAACATGCTTTACGCCCAGAGATGTACGTACTTACTACTTACCTACTCTTTGAATCTAAATCAGTTTTTGTTGAAATTCTATCTTTTTGAATCAGTAAATCAGTGACTTTTCCTTAATCATTCGATGAAAAAAGCACTGATATTTTCGTATGGATTGTATAAACTTTTCGGAAACTTATTTATTTTTGAGAACAAAAAAATGAACGTCTGCTCAGAAAATACTTATTCCATTTGATTTTCACGAATCAGAGGTTAATTTTAACTTTAAATCGAAAAATATTTGCTAGATCTACAACCCCTAAATCTTGTTAGATAATAATTTTCACGCCGTTGAAAATTCCAAAATCTAATGTAAACCTAAAATTGATCAGTTTTGAACCCTTTCTTATAAAAAAATATGTATTTTTCTCTTCATGGATATAAAAACACTACCTAAGAAAATAGGAAAAGAATAAAATAGAACAGTTCAAATATTTTTAAAAAAAATTGGAGCATTCATTAATAAACATTAAAAAAAAAACAGAGTTTGATAAGGTTTGTGAAGTCAGAAAAATATAAACAGATTCTTGATTTTAAATCTCTCTCTTAAAAAGATAGCTTTCTTTTTTTTGAATAAAAAATAAAATGTTCAAAAAAAAATTTCAAGATTTTTTCATTAGGTATTATTTTTCTTTTTCATTTCCTCCGTCCTTTTTTTTCCATCAGCCAATGATTCAAACGAATCGTTAGAAAACAGGCAAAACTTTGTTAAAATTACAAAATTCACAAAATATGGGTAATCTTTCGAAAATTGATGAATTTTAGGTCCTTCTACTGTTTTATTTCTAAAAATTGATCCCTCATAAATCCACAAATTACAAAATGTAAATGTTGTAGGCACCAGGAACCCTACTCATGGTGCATCTTCTTTTTCAGAAATGATATTTCACAATTTTCCTCCGCGGTTTCCCACACTTTTTACAAACACGTCCAACAAAATCTCAAAAAAGCAAAATTTTTAAACGAATTTCGCAGAACTTTTCCCTCATGGTTTTCAAATAATATGCAGAAAAATAGATTTGCAAAAAATAATTAAATTCCATACAAGTTACTTCTTTTCTCTCAGGTTTTTTATGTAATACCAAAAAAAAAAGAAAAATTTTGCCAAAGGAAAAAGTGTACAAAAAAAGATTTCATTCCAGGTGCCTATTTTTACTTTTTAAAAAATCTACAATTGAAAGTGTATCGTAATTCGAAGTACTTTCAACAGTATGACGATGAAACAGACAGTCAAGGCCAAAAAAATTTTCCGCGAAGAAAGAAAAATTTTACTACATTTTGTAAAAAAAAAAAATGAATTTTCGAATTTGGATTTTTTCATAACAATTTTCAAGCTGTTAGAATATCCCCCCCCCCCCCCAAATTCATTCCAATATTTTTTCTACTCGTCGCGTCGACTTTCTTTGTTTTGTTTTTGTTTGTTCGCTTTTTTTTTTGTAAAAGAAGGAGCTACAAAGAACTTTGATTATTACATAAAAGGGAAGGTGGGACAGGATGGCCAAATGTTCTATCAAATCTATTCAAATTGTCTGATTCTTACAATAAATTAAAGTTCAAACATTTACCTATCATTTCGCTGAAAAAAATTCATTTTGGTTCATACCTCAACCCTAAAGCATTTTTTGACATTTTTTTCACTTTTTTTGCATTTTTCCCCGCCCATGGGGCAGGATGCAAAATTCCATGGGGCAAGATGCAAACAGTGAAGACATGATGAGAAATCGCGATTTTTTTTGTAAAATTTACTGAAGTACATTCGAGGTGGATACTACAGATTTAAATAGAAGCGTAATTTTTGAAAAGAGGACTTCTAAAACCTAATTTATGCTGCCTTTTAGTTGATTTTCTGATTTTTTTAGGCAAACTTTTGATATTTTTGATATTCTATCTAGTAAAAATTAAAGCAAAAATGCGATATCCTGGAAAAAATATCACAAAAATATCAATCGGACCATCTTCAGTACCATATGTGACTTTATCGAAAAATTCGCATTCAAAAACAATATTTGCATCCTGCCCCATTTTCAATTTTCATCTTGCCCTGCTGCTGGCACTATTTTTCTTCAATGCAATGTACTGGGAAGAAAATATAGGGGAAAATTCCAACCAAATACATGATTCGATAGGTAATTGGATGTATATTACAAAAAAAAAAAACCTGAATTTTTTTTCAAAACTTGAAAACATTAGGAAAATTACGTAAAATCACATTATTTTGAATTAATAAATCATAAACAAGCAATCCGTCAGATTTTTAATTTTTTTCTGTTTCGAGTCGAATGGATACCCATCCACCAATTGCTCAGAAAAAAATTTTCAATCACATCACTGACGACAATAAGCCAATTTGCCTCTTGCCCCACCTTCCCTTACTATTTTTCTTTTTTAAAAAAATCAATTTTTTTCAAAAATTAACCATTTTCCCAAGAAACACGATTCAAAAATTTCGTGGTTTTGAAAAAATTCCCTCACATCTCCCTGGCTACTTCAGGTAAGCAAAATCCCTCAAATTCACCCAGTTTTCCCGAAAATAAAAATTCACTCTCTTCATACAGCACAATAATGTCGATAAACCTGGATAAAATTACCATCTCAACCACACTAATCCCTTAACGAATAAAAATACGTAATAAATCGTCCTTAAAAAAAACCTCCCTCCAAATTTTAAAATAAGTTCAACAACAAATACGATGGTTTATCAAAAAAGAAAAAATCCACCGTATTCGTTTTCTCCTTGCCCCTGTCACTCTTCAAAGATCACACACGCATTCTGTCTCTGCTGGGCAACTCTGCACAAAGGGGTTGATACGGTATAGTAGGTAATAATTACACCATAGTGTTTTTTTTTTCTCCTAATCAATACGTATACAATGAGGGCGAAGAATAGTTTTCAGGCACGAAAGTCGGGTAGTTAAAATTTATAATGCAATATAACCGCACAGCTAGATACCTAGAAGCTTTTAATAGCCGGCCATATAAACGTATTCGCTGTTTATTACTTAGAACGATGAAGACGCAAAAAGTACTAAAAAAGTTATTAGAATACGTGCATCGACATTCGAGGGAGGATTATTCCACCGGACGGTTGTCTTGGAAAGATGGATTACAGCTGAAAGATTGGAGGGTATTTTTTCCGGAGAAGTTGAACGAGAGTAATGTTGTAGGCAACGATATCGTGACCGAGTTAGTTCAAGCGTAAGTATAGAGCTTTTGAGAATCAAGCACGATACAAATGATGAAGGGTAAAAGATAATACCACCAACTGATGGATTTATTTTTCTACACAGATGGCTGGGTACAGCTACGAGCAAAGATCCCAGTGTACTAAAGGCAGAAATGGCTCAGGTAATAAAGCTGATCGTATCGAGTCCAATATATTTCCACGATTCTTGGAAAGGAGTCCAGATATATTTACCTCTGCGGTAAGAATCCTTCATTTATCATTTCTTCGTTCATTGGAAATCTATGCCTATGAAATACCTAATCGAGACTTTATCTTATACAGAGACACATTTAACACAGGCGATCGCATCATTCCAATTGAAGTGCTAAGCCTTAGAAGAGAACTCCCCTACTATAAGAATGACGAACTGAAATTCGAAGCTTTATCAATCCCTTACGAAAATCGTCACTTCGCCTTCTACGTAATTCTTCCCAACGAGGGCTACTCGTTGACCAGTTTTGTAAATAATTTTGACGAAAGGAACTTTACCAATATAGTGAATACTTTATATACTTCATTTGCTCCTGTTGATTTGAAAATTCCAAGCTTAAAATTCAAATGGGCTCGACAAATTAACTCAATCGTACAGAAACTCGGAGCTAAGAAGATTTTCTCTCAAATTATTATCGATAGAATGGCTACGAGTTTGCAACTCTCCATATCTTACGAAACAATAGGAGCTCAATTATCTTTAGGTGATTTTTTTTTGCCACGGGTGTATCGTACGTTGAGCTACAATCAATTACCGTCGCAGAAGATACGATTGCAAAATGAATATTTTCCCGATCATCTGAATCAGTCTGGGACTAGTTTGGTACCGTTTTATGTCAATAGACCTTTTATGTTTTTTATTTATAATCACGATACGAAAATAGTACTGTTTTCTGGTCTGGTCACGGATCCGACGAAAGTGAAACTTTTTTAATGGTTTTGACTTTTGAGTTTGTGGAATTTTTGAATTTCTCAAATTTCAACAAAAAGACTGTTCCATCAGAGTTGATTCGTTTTTTTTCAGCACCTAAATTTTAAAATTTTTCAATCATGTAAATAGTTCTATTGTAAGGTAATTCTTTGATACCTATTTAAAAATATGAGCATTATTTTTTAAAATAAATTTTCCATGTTTTTTAATCGATTTCTTTTACAGTACGATGAATTGTGAATTAGGTAATGGAGGAAATTTATGGGAAATTTAATCCGCATTCGTTCCCAGAGTTGCACAGAAATTGTAACAAAATCGAATAAAAAGCTACGAATTGAAAAAGTCATAAGCGCACCCAAGGGAGCTCAGGGGGCTCAAGTTCTCTTCCCCTTAAGCTTCGAAATGAGATTTTTCATTAATTCCCAATTTGTTATAAAAAAAAATCAATGGTTTTGACAGAAAAATCGTGAAAAAATTAACGCACTTTTCTTTTTAGGGTAAAAACATAAGATCATGGATATGTTCAAATGTACTTAAGGATTATGGTACTCTAGAGATGAGGCAATAGAGACAAAAGGGTATAGCCGGGTTTTAGGTGAATTTGGCCCCTTTCCGATTTTCGATCTAACCCCCTCAGATGGTGTACCTTAATGTAAAAAAAATTTGGAAAAAATTTTGACCCCCCCCCCCCCCCATCCACTCCTATTCGGAGTTATGCTCATTTTATGGCAGTATTTTCAAGAATTTTTAATTTCAATGGAAGAAGGTCCAAAAATCGCGAAAACCCATGCAGAAATGTTGTTGTTTTGGCAGATTTTTCAAGTTTTGAGTGCTTTATACGGGAAAAATCTCCAAATAAAGAAACTAACGTCGGATTCGTGTTTAAGGGGTCAAAATATCCCGATAAACACCCTTTTCGCGATCGTTTTGCTTAAAGTTTCAAAATTCACCTTTTTCACTGATTTTTCATGACAAAAATAGCGAATTTCGAGTTTTCAAATTTAACGACCGCGAAAAGGGTGTTTATCAGGGTATTTTGACCCCCTAAACACGAATCCGACGTTAGTTTCTTCGTTCAGTCATTTCTCTCCACACACAACGCTCAAAATTTGAAAAATCTGCTAAAAAAAACAACATTTTTGTACGGTTTTTCGCAATTTTCGGCCCTTGGTGCATCGAAATTGCCAAAAGTGAATACGTGACGTGAATCTACGTTAAAAAAAAACGTTTTTGGGATTTTTTTAAAAAGTGGTCGCTCTTCGCTTATGTGGTGTTTTTTACGATTGAAAACTTCAAATAGCTGAAACAACGTGAAGGAGTGCACCAAAATTGTTGAAAAAAATGATCGTAAATACATCTCTGTGAGATGCAACTTTATGCTAAAGAACAGAAAATTTCCTTCACTTCCATTGAAATTAAAAATTCTTGAAAATACTGCAATAAAATGGGCATAACTCAGAATAGGAGGGGGTGGGGGGGTCAAAAATTTTTCCTAATTTTTTTACATAAAGGTACACCATCTGAGGGGGTTAGATCGAAAATCGGAGCGGGGGCCAAATTCACCTAAAACCCGGCTATACCCTTTCATGACTTTTTATTAAAATGTCAATCCACCTAAATATTTTTTTCAATGATACCCATCTTAATAACTTTTTATCAAAATGCCAATGAACTTTTGAGTTTTTTTTTTAATTTTTCGACATTTTTCAATACTTTTTCCAGTCATTTTCTTATTTTTGTAAGACTACGACATAGCCTCTCGATTCCCACGCTATGAGGTTAACAAGTGGAGTAGAGACATCCGGTGGCGTACGTGATCGTATATTTATAGAAATTATGTGGAATCAGTAGTTTTTGCGGAAGCCTACGAATGATTCTCAAGTAGCTCGCGAATACCTTTGTGCTAGTCGCCAAGGTATTGCAAATACCGTATTCAATAGTTCTAGAGTATCCGAGGCAAAACGTACTCGGTGGATTTACTCCGACGAGACGTGCTGGGGAAAGCCAAAAAAAATTCCATGCCTAATTTCGATTAGATTAGCCAGTTGGTAGAAAGTGCGATTCGGGTTAAAATACAATATTAAAATAATTGTGTTTTCCTTGCTTTCGTGTTACCGTTACGTATAGATAGATAATCCGGACTGTCCATCTATCACATTTTTTAAAATATTATATTTTTTCTCAAAACATACCTTCATAACTCATTATTAAAATGTGAATGTACACTGAAAAAAAATGAGAAATGAAAAATAAATAAAAAGTATTGAAAAAATGATAAATTTTATCCAAAAAAATAATAACGGGCACCATTCACAAAATTGGCAAAATTTACTCTAAAAAAATAATAATACGTATTTATTTCGAAACCTAGTAAAATTTATTGCATCGAAATATTCACCAAATTTCGCGATAAATATTATTTTTTCGGAATAAATTTTGCCAATTTTGTGAATGGTGCCCCGTTATAATTTTTTGGATAAAATTTATTTATTTGTCTTTTCAGTGCATTCAAATATTTTTTTCTATTTCTTTCTTATTTTTTCAACATTTCAAAATGTTTTTTTATTAAAAAATCAATGCATTTGTGTAGGGTGAAGAGAAATAAGGTACCTAAAGTCGGATATTTCAAAAATGAGTTTTTTGGCTTAAATGCTAGGAGACCAAGAAAAACATTTTGAGACGTTTGATGACCATCCTAGGTCTATTTTTCGCCGAGATAGAGACATTTGAAATTTAGAAAATCTTGACTTCCAAAAAAACAAAATTTCGAGAAAAACGCATTCAAGTTTTTACCGCCGTTTTTCGTGTATCAGCCGTGAAAAAAGCTGCGGAAACTACTTTCTGATACCAAAGTTTCACGAGGAATTCCTCTCTGAAGTCAACAATTACCTACATTCAAAAAAATAAAAAATAAATTTTATTAAACGTAATAATAAAAAGGCACCATTCACAAAACTGGTAAAATTTATTCAAAAAATAATAATATTTATCGCAAAATTGACAAACTTTATTTTCTATGCAATCAACTTTACCAAATTTCGTGATAACTTTTATTATTTTTTTTGATAAAAATTGCTAATTTAGCGAATGGTGCCCCGTTATTATTTTTTTTGGATAAACTTTATCTTTTTTGATAAAATTCATTATTTTTGGATAAAATTTATTTTTTTTTAGATAAAATTATTTTTTTTTGAATAAAATTTATAATTTTTTGCAACACTTTCTATTCATTTTTCATTCTCCATTTTTCTCAGTGTACTTTAAAAGTAGACTACCGAAGCTCCTCTTACCTTCGCCAGACCGCTTTTTGCAGCACACGTAAATTTTTCAACGTTCCGACTTCAGGTACCTTTTCGTCAGTCGGGTTCAACGTCATCTAGACATGTTCTGGTGGTTTATTCGAAATGAAACTTTGGTAACAGCTGCGTAAAGGTCTGAACTTGAAAATGCAAAAAAATCTAACATTTTCATATTTTTGGCTCTAGCGCAAAATTATGTTTTCCGGCTTTAGGTGCCTTCTCCCTTCACTCTACACATTGTAATATCATCGATAATCAATTTTTTCCAAGTAACACTAAAACGTTACGTTACAGAAAAACGTTACACTTTTCAAATTTTACCCTCAGCCTGAAAAGCGTCGTCAAGGGGGCCCAGGGGCAGGCCTCGAAAAATTCTGGCCCCTTACCCCCCCCCCCCCCCCAATAAATTATGTTGTATTTATAAATTTACAAAACACTTACACCAGATAGGGATTTTCAAAGCGATTACAGTACATTTTCTCGAATCCACTGCCCCGAATGACTTTTTACACATTCAAAAATCCAGAATTTTAAAATCCCAAATTCCTACAACCCGAATTCATATGGTATGTCGAATTCCAATTCCCCGAATTTCCGCATAAATTTAGATCTTTAAAAGAGGTAGGTATCTGCAATCTGCATATTACATTGTCTCAGCAATTTTTTTAATACCATTGGGATAGAAAAAATTCATAAAAAATTTTGAGCAAAAATTGCTGCATGAGACCTATTTACAGTTAATGGCGCAGACAAAGGTAAGCCGGGCTCATTTTTAAAAAATCTTGGCCCAATCGGTGATTTTCAAACAATTTTCGATTTCGATCAACACATTCACCAAAAATGATATCGAAATTGAAGAACCTGAAAAGCATGTTCGAAAAATTCCAAAAAAAAAGGTTCAAGATTCTGTAGTGGAAGCTCGTTTAGAATCTGATGTGGTAGGTAGAGTCAAAAGACAATTTTAAAGTGAAACTTAATTTCTAACATCAATATATTTTTTAAATACTTTTTCGAGAGCTTGTCATTCGGGTAAAAAAAATTCGAGTTAGCGGATTCGGAATTAAATTATTCGGGTAAATGGTGTTCGGGATAACGACTTTTGGGGCAGTGGATTCGGGGAAATGTACGGTAACGTTTCAAAACATTAAAACATGAAAAATGTTTTTTTAGAACATTAAAAATCCAATTTTATCAAAGTTTCGCCCTCGCTTTGCTCGGCATGAACAAAATTATAATTCTATAATCTATCTGAGAGGAGATTGCGAAAGAAGGCGCCCTTTTTACCCCCCCCCCCCCCCTTGAAATCCTTCTGGTATTTCAAGTCTTCATACCCATATCGAACCCTTTCAAAAAAAAGCTTCCGACGCCACTTTTAGTCAGTCTCCTTTTTCCATTTCGAAAAAGCAAAAAAAAAAGTTGTCCAACACACGATCCTTGTTGTACCCCTCCACCGATTTCAGATTCTGACGACGCCTCTGCCCAGCCATAAGACATATTATGTCAAAATCACTGATTTTTAGTTCAATTCTAATCACTGATTCAAACAGTTAAATTTTACTTATTTAAATTTAAGAAGTGTATTGATTGTTTGTTCCAAAAAATTCCGCAATTTTTCAATTTTTCTTTGCTCAAATTTGTTTATGTACTGTCAGCCTACTGAAAATACCCTGACTACGATAGTGCCACTGAATTAACAGATTACTTGATTTTTCCAAGAAAATTTACCTCCCCCCCCATTTTTTTCTAGAATTATCAGCCCCTTTCTTGAATAATTTTTGGGCATTCTCAAAGAAAAAATGAAATAAAATAAGAAAATAGGCAAAATACTAAAAAAAAAAAATGCGATATAAAAATTTCAAATATTTTATTTATTTTTTCAAACTATTCTTTCCGAATTGATTACCCAATTTTTCTTTATTTTAAATTATTTTTAAACATTTTCTTTCGAATTTTGGAAATTATTTTCTTAGTTTTCGACGTTTTATCAAATTTGGTCATTTTTAATAACTCGAATAAAAATTTTATTTTCATAATATTTCAAGTCAATTTCAAAAAACAAAAATATTTGAAGTAAATTTAAGCATGAAAATTTAATTATTACTTTTTATAAAACACGATTTGCTCTGTGGGATTTGAACTTGAAAATAGCGATAATTACATTCAATTAAAATTTCGGAATTGTCACGATTTTTGTCGAAATTTTAACAATTCAGTAGAGTCGACCGAGTCATATTATGTGTAATAGGAGGATTTAAGGTCGCGAGCATCTCCAATTGTGTCAGTGAACTTGATATTATGTAATTATTTCATTACATCGTTGACTTCGTTTCATGAACATGACGTAAGATTCCAGATGACTACCGGTATCTTAATTGAAAGGGGTTAAGTGAAGTCAAGGCTTGCGGAAGAATTAATTTAAAAGCGTTCTGTGGTCGAAAAATCGTCAAAAATATAGCGGAGGTATTTTCTCAGCTCATGGAGTAGGTACTTTATACGTAATAAGTATAAAACTTGAATGGATCGAATATACGTTTTAATTGCCCATTCTCGTAATAGTTTCTCACATTGTAATTTTTTCAACTCATTTGAACGATCATTAAAAGCATTTGATTCGAAAATGATTCAGAAAATTTAATTGATGACTGATTGATGTTTCCAAGTACTCGCATGCGCAATTGCATTTCAGTTTTCAGTACACCACACGAACAATTTGCCAGCGAGATTATTTTAATTGACACGATGAATATGAAATAACTCGTCCTTCAAAATTGCTTTCTTGCCTATCCGACATGTACCTATTGAAATCGTTGAAACCATATCAACGTCAAAGACCATCAAAAAGCATTACTGTACCTAGACCTACGTGGAAAAAATGAACTGATTTTTCAAATATGACAGGAACTAGTTTGATCTGGATTCTACACGAAGACCGACGTGTTTCATCGTTTAATAAATGTATCAAACCACCTTGCTCGAATAATCTCTGTGGTTTATCGCCTCGTCGTCGTTAATTGTGCAAAATAAATTACGAAATGGAGCCTTTTCATAAAAATTACGAATTATTTCCAGTTAGGTAACTATTCGTAATTTTTATTTCGTACTGCTTTAATGGCCTATGAATTGAGAGATAATATTTTTTTGTACTTCATTTCTTCCCCATTTCGACCATATCTGAGCTCCCTTGTCTATCAATAATTTCCCCTAATACAAATTCGTATATTGATTGGAAATAATCATAATAATAATATTCGTATGTAATTACATATACCTGTATAGCTTACGATATTCCCCTATATAAATCGGATAACTTGGACAAAATGCGTGTCCGAATTTCTCATGTCCAAGCACACACGAGGGTGAAGAAGGAATGACTATGGCTGGTGTTTTTTGGGTACCTGAATTATTGCTATTGTATTCCAATATGTATTTAAAAACCACGAGGGTAGTTTTTCCTACTCAAGTGATTAATTGCGTATGTTGAACCGTTGTAAGGATGTTTTTTTTTCCAACCGAGGTTCTTGCTCGTATTTTATTTCTCTGTATAGAATTTTTTTTCGTACTGGTTTGTAGGCGTGAATCGGTCTCGTGAGATTTACACCCAGAAATATGGTTTGAATCGGAAATGAATAGGCGGTTTGCATGGTTTAATGTTATTTATTTAATTATTACAAATTGTACGGTAGGTTGGCGGAACGATTAACGAAAAAAAGCTTAATTTATGGTATGATTATTCGTCGAAAAAAATTGCTTAAATAAAAATCACGCAGTTTTGAAGTATGGAGATGAATTTTTATTAAATTATTAGATAGGTACAGATGAATGTCGTAAAATATCATTCAATTTAGAATAATTTTGCGAAATTCATCAGTATCTATCTGTTTACCAATAACGTAAATGATTCAAAAATGTCAGAAAAATTGCAAATTTTTAATAAAAATTTTAATATTATCATGGGTTTTTCTCGCTTTTTAATTTTTTTATACCCATATTTCCTATTAAAAAGGGTAAAAAAATGTACTCAAGTTGAAAATAATGTATAATTGACGAAAAAAAAACAGTACCCGGACAGGGACTCGAACCCTGGACCCTTAGGTTAAGAAACGAGTGCGGATATCTCCATTTATCTGTCTTGCGACAGACAGAAAATATCCAAATTTTTGCGAAGTAAGCATCGTTCGTTCCTAATGCTCTGCCAACTGAGCTACCCGGGCTATGATTATCGAAGGTCAATATTTTTGTATATGTATATTCGTAAGTTGACGAACGTTTTGTCAAAATTGGCGATTTGAGTATCTGAAAAGCAATATTTTTGGAATTTGAGGAATTATAAAATTTTTACTTTTTTTCGTCTTAGAAACATTATGCTAAAAAATGATCACAGTTTACTTATGGGATTAAAATGGCGTTTTTGAAAAAATATTTAATATCCTTGTTTTTCATAAATCGAAAAAAAAACAATTTTCCATTCTCTAAAACTATAATCTGACAAATTTCATATTTTTTAAATTTGAATAAAATTTTAACGAGGATTGACCTGAATACTGGTTTGAAAAATAAAAGGTAGGACATGAAACCATTTTTTTAGTGTTGTTCTTGAATTTTTAAATTGATAAAAAATCGAATTTTTCGTGTTTCAGTGAAATAATCGCTTAAGGAGTGTTAATCGGGGTGTTTTGATTCGTTACATCCGAATCCGGCGATCATTTTTTCATTTTCTCACCTTTTTCCTCATAAATTGCTTACGATGTGAGCAACACCAATGATCAAAAATTTTTAGACATGACGATTGAATAAAAAATTCGTTGGAATCAAATTTATTGAAGAATACTTCATCATTCTGAAAAATTGAAATTATTCAATTAGTTTCTTAAATCAATTATTTTTTTGACAAATTTTTAAAATTAATTTTTCATCGAGAAATGTAGGTATAACTTAGAAATAATGATGATAAAAAATTAAAAAACAAAATGAAGAGTTCACATATAAAATATGTTTTAAAAAAATCAAAAGTAAGAAAAAACAAACGATTTTTCCAAATGGGTAAGTACCTACTTAATGATAATATGATGGCATTTCATCAGACATAAAAAAACAAAAAATTTTCTATTATTACCTATATCAATTTTTACTTTTTGTTGACCATTAAAAAAAGCTGAAAACTTTATCATCACATAAAAATTTTCAATGCGAATTGACTTTTAAAAAATTCAAATCTGACGCAGCATTGATACTTGAGAAAATTATTTCATAAATTTTCCAATGTTTGATAAAATAACTATCAAAAAGTTAAAAACATGTCAAATCTAATTTGCGTATTATTTTTCAATTTACCTAATAAAATTACTAAGAATAAGAAATCTTAAAAACTAAAAATAAAAGAATTTTAAATATATAATATTTTAATGAAAAGTCAACTTCATAATTAAAATTAAGGTTATTTTTTATTTACATATCTATGAGAAGTTGAGACAACTTTTGGATCATTGCAATTTGTTTTAGCAATTTTTTTTCAAATTGATTGAATTTTTTGCGTTATGAATCATGTTTTTAAAAGTTTATCACCTTAGTACCATGACTGTCTTGGCCTATCCGAAATCAAAAATACCACATAAAATGAAAAATAGATAATAACACCTATCAATATTATTAATAATAGGTTTTTCTCGCTTTTTAATTTTTTTACACCCATATTTCCTATCAAAATGGGTAAAAAAATTCGCAAAATGTGTCTAAATTGGGTGACTTGAGTACTCAAATTGAAAAAAATGCATAATTGGCAAAAAAAAACTGTACCCGGACAGGGACTCGAACCCTGGACCCTTAGGTTAAGAAACGAGTGCGGATTTCTCCATCTATCTGTCTTGCGACAGACAGAACAATATGAAATTGTTCAAAGCAAGCTTTGATCGTTCCTAATGCTCTGCCAATTGAGCTACCCGGGCTATGCTTATCAATGATCAATATATGTATATGTATATTCGTAACTTTGACGAACGTTTTGTCAAAATTGGCTATTTGAGTATCTGAAAAACAATATTTTTGGAATTCGAGGAATTATAAAAATTTAATTTTGTTCGTTTTAGAAATATATGCTAAAAAATGATCACAGTTTATGGGATTAAAATGGCGTTTTAAAGAAAATGTTTAATATCCTTGTTTTTCATATAAATCGAAAAAAAAACAATTTTCCATTCTCTAAAACTGTAATCTGACAAATTTCACATTTTTTAAACTTTAACTAAAATTTTAACGAGGATTGACCTGAATGCTGGTTTGAAAAATAAAAGATAGGACTTGAAACCATTTTTTTGGTGTTGTTCTAGAATTTTTAAATTGATAAAAAATCGAATTTTTCGTGTTTCAGTGAAGTAATCGCTTAAGGAATGTTAATCGGGGTGTTTAGACTCGTTACATCCGAATCCGGCGATAATTTTTTCATTTTCTCGCATTTTTCCTCATAAATTGCTTAAATTTTAAATGAATATTGAGAATTCAGTTAAAATTGGTTTTTTCATTTGGTACCTAATTTTTTAATTTTTTTTATCACATTTAGCTGTTGTTTATGCCCGAGGTACCTGCCTTAAAATTAACCAACAGCATCCGTTCAAGTGGGGAAAATGTGATAATATTTTTACCTTAGTTTTAATTTTGCTCATTTACGTACTTACGTAAATCTCTTGACTACCTACTTGAAAAAAGTTTCAGCTTAATTCACACCTCCAAAAAAAATCCGGAAGATTTATGAAGTAAGAATATAGTTCGATATACGCAACGACACAATCGACGTATTATCGTCCAACAAAATACTTGTTATTGACGTAAACAATTCCTGTTTAGGCAGTGATTGTGAACTAACTATAAATAGAAATCATATCACCAACTTTAAAACTTTTTTTGAGAATTTTTCTTGTTATTGTATGATATTAAAGAAATTTTTATTTTATTTTATTTTATTTTAAGTGCCGTATACAAGAGCTAAGCTTAGAGGCACTAAAGTATTATAGATTATGTATAATGGTGCCCTATTTGAACAATTTTTATTAAGGCGTTTTTACATTATTTTTTTTAATTTTGAAACGTTTTTATTAATTTTAGGAAAGTTTTAGACAATTTTCGAAGGATTTATTTCGTGATACATATCCCGAACGCTTTTATGATAGGTATTTCAACAATTTTCATGACATTTAAAAAAATTATAATATCAGTAGGGCATTTCACGAATTACCTATTTAAGGGCTTTTCAAACAATTTTTGAGATATTTTCAACAAAGGCTCTGGTGTGGTTCGGAGGTCATTTGGCCCTTAGTGGAACTTTGACAAAAATTTTATGACATTCGACTTGCCTATGTAGAAGATGACTTTAGAGTGCAAAAACGAATTTTTATCACACCCCGGGGACGGGGGCCTCAAAACACGTGATTTTCAAGCTATAAATTCTATCGCCGCGAGTTTTTTACCGATTTTTTTCAAACTTGGTACGTAGGTAGAGGTGCTCGAGAGAGTACCCTGGAATTTTTTCAGATTTTTTCGACCACTAGAATGACCTTAAATTTGACCTTGAAAATTTCAAATCGCCCTGGGGGCACTGTTTCGACGGGTGATAAGAAAAAAAAACATTTTTATGTTTCTCACTCTATTTCACACCACTCAGAATTTTTTCAGATTTTTTCAATCACTATAATGACCTTAAATTTGACCTTGAAAATTTCAAATCGCCCAGGGGACACCGTTTTGGCAGGTGGTATGAAAAAAATCATTTTTATGTTTCTCACTCTATTTTACACCACTCAGAATTTTTTCAGATTTTTTCGAGTGGTGCGCAATACGTGACGTTCGAAAAACCGATGAATCGGTCGTTTTACTTATGTTAGTAAGTACTTGAGAAATACACTTTGAAAAAAGACAAATATGTAAATCGCAATTTTGTTGTTGTAAAAGCTTCTATATGATGTCCTGAGTCTGTGATAAATTCGCACCACCCCAACTCCTATTGCTTTTGAGGGGGGGGGGGGGGGGGGGGGGGGGCTTCAAGAGAGAAAAAATTGTTTTTTTGCATCGATTTCGCACAAATTCACGAAAAGGATTCTGTAGGTATAGAAGTACTCCCCCAAAATTTTTAGGTTCCCTGGACCTGAGGGAGGAGGGGGGCTGAGCCATCGCTTCCCAAAGTTGGACATTTTTGGTTAAAATGACAAAAAAAACGAGTTTTTCGATTATAAAACCACCCCAAAATTCAAATTTTGAAAAACTTGGTATTTTCTGTGTACATTTGGCGATCACGAATTCGACTATAGTCCATCAAATTTTTCAATCGAAGTGTTTAAACCCCCCCCCCCCCCCCCGGTCCCTTTAGAAGTGTACAGTTCGTGGTTTTTTCAGCAAAAAATGACTTCGTTACATTGGCGACCCAAAAATAACATTTCGCGAGAATGTGAAAATTTTTTGATTTAAAATGTTCAATATGATGTCTGGAGTGTGTGGTAAAAACGCATCGTCCTATCTCTCATAATTTTTTCTGGGGAGGGGGGTGACACTTTTTCACATCCATTTCGCTCAAATTTACATTGGAACTTATTAAGATGGGGTAATATTTTTTTTTACAAATTTCAGCTCCCGGGACTGAGCTATTTTTTCCCAAAGTTGAACACTTTTTTGAAAAATTACATAGAAATATTCCCCAAAAAATTTTAGGCTTCCGCGGCTTGGAGGTAGGGGTTGAGCCATTGATTTCCAAAATTTTGGTTCGGGTGCTGAATATTTTTCATTTACCTAATTGAAACGAAAATGTACAAAACCAAAAAAATTACATTTTAGGTTATTATAGTGGTCGAAAAAATCTGAAAAAATTTCAGGGTACTCCTCTCAAGTACCTCTACCTACGTGCCAAGTTTGAAAAAAATCGGTTGAAAACTCGCGAAGATAGAATTTTTAGCTTGAAAATCACGTATTTTGAGGCCCCCGCCCCCGGGGTGTGGTAAAAATCCGTTTTTACGCTCTAAAATCATCTTCTACACAGCCAAGTCGAATAGCATAAAATTTTTGTCAAAGTTCCACCAAGGGCCAAATGACCCTCAAACCACACCAGAGCCTTTTATCCTTTTGCAACTTTCTCTCGTACTCTTTACGATATTTGATTTAGAAAAAAATACGATATTCGTTCATTTCATTCGCATTTTAATTAAATTAAATCAACACACAATGTCCTCAATTTCATTAAGATACTTTTTCAAGGTCCAATTTAAACCATTCGATAATCTACGAAACAACATTTCGAACAATAAAGATTAGACTTTCGTGCAAACGAGCAAAAAGGAAGAGATTCCTTTATAAATTGACCCTTCGTCAGGCGTCTTTTTGTCGCGACAGTACTAACGGTAACTCAAACACCTATCACACCCGAATATTCTACTAAATTGATGAGAAAAATCTGTGTTTAGGCACCAGCTCAGTGAGTACTCGTATTAGTCATTAGGCGATTTCACCGGCAGCAATTAACACTTCATTGTGACGTCGCGATCGGAAAATTGATACACAATAGGTTATTTGTAAAGCCTCCGTATTTACATTTATAATTAGGCCACATCGCGTAGCCTAAGACCAAAAATAGTAAAAACAACGTCGAAAAAAGTGAAACTGATCAGACCAAGTGTTGATAGGTTACCAGGTAACAAGTTATAGCAGCGAGTACGTAATCCATTCTTTAATATTTTCGTAATTTCCCCATAAGAAGGCAGATAGCAAACTGAATTCTTGACAGAATCAATCTGACGCAGCTTCATTATCGCGAACTAATCATGCCTGATGCACTTTTCGATTCAATTCATCCGTGAAAACACCTTTTTCTGTTCCTAATTAATGCAGTTTTCGATTCTTTGTTTTTTTATAAGTATAAATTGATCGCGTTGTAAAAGGTGAATCGCGTTCTCGGAAACTACAGCACGAAGTATTAATTAACAAAACGGGTCAAGGCTGAAAAGTGAAGACCCCTTGGACGCCTAAAGATAGGGTAAGTACCCCTAATTTTCTACTTCACTTCTGACGGCGACAAATCACTAACACGAGTCACGAGTGTAGACCGAATCGTCTCCCAAAGTACAACAACCTTCGTGACAGGCTTCATTGATAACGTCAATTTTTCAACCGATGAAATATTTCAAGTAACCCTGTTCATTGCAAGTTGACGACCTCGCATTGATTTTACATTTGGAACCTTTTCGACTCGCAGGTTCACTTTTGCTTTCGTTCTACGTACGTGTGTTCTTCCTTAAAGCACATGGGCAGGTAATATTAGTACCATGCTGTACTACAAATAAAAAAAAAACGGAAGAATACACTTGTCTGCCCTGTCATCCCATAAGGGTTCAGCTTTAAACGTATGGTTGGTTCGTGTTAACGCACGACATGCCATTCAATACACCTCCAGCTATTATAACTCGCTAATGTTATAATTAACGGTTATTTATCGCGTTTAAAACCCTCCCCTTTGCGTCTCGTCTCGTTACTTCGACTCGAGCTAAATGATTTTTCGAATGAAAAATTGCTACGAAGTGTTTTCGTATATAAGCCCAACGATCCGATACCTCGGTCCGCCTTCTATGTAATTTTCGCAACCTAATAAAGGAGCTTTGAACTTTTGACGTAACGATCGCGGTCATCGTTATTTATTCTTTGCATATTTAAAAGGCTCTTGTACTTGGAATATTTGATCAAAGGATTGGAACGTTTATTAGCCATTGTCGAAAAAGGATGGCCAATTTTATGTAGGTATTTAGGGTGTGGGAAATTATTGAATATTTGGTAACGAGGGTTGGAGGGTTGAAAAATTTAATAACTTTTGTTAGAATTGAGGAAGTAAATTTTCGGTGAATTATTCACCAAAAGTGGTACAGTTTTTCAATTATTTCTGAGAATTATCAATTAAGGTAAAATATCAATTGTGGACCAAGGTACCAATTACGGACCGCAACTTTGAGGTGATATAGTTAGTTCCCATGTTGACCAAAAGAGTCCCCGTTTGCGGCATCTTGTAGAGCGGAGTCTTTTCTACTTGAATGATAATAACCTTTGAGTAATTTCCGTTGCATTCAACCCAAGTAAAATTCGTTTTTTTAAAGGAGTTTATTTTTTTAGTGAAAAAAAACGTTTTTTACGAAGTTTGCGTGGATTAAAATTCGTGTAGAAAGAATAAATATCAACTTTTTTCAAGGCTCCTGCGTTTTTTGGGTCAAGTGATGTACTAGCAACTATTTTTTAGCGAGATCGAACCAATTTTCATATTTTGGATTTATGTTGTGGGCATATGAAAAAAGTACAAAATTCATGCCTTAAATAGTCCAGGAATTATAGAAAAATTTTCACTCGAACCTCTCAAAAATTAGGGGAAAGCTGAATTTCACATTGTTTGTTCAGAATGGCCTCCCAAACATACTCCTAATTTGTGCACCCCGCAACTTGCCGGCTACCCCCGCAAGAGGTCAATAACCTTTGCGGATATACGTTTTTTGACTATAGCGCTGAAAGGAAGGCTAGGAGAGCAAAAAGTGGTGAGATAAAAAATATTCTACGTAAAATTTCCTACAAATTTGACAAGTTCAGTTGTTCCCAAAATTGTGGCATTCGACTTACAGTGGGGGTTAAACTTTTCAACTTTCAAAAAAGAAGATAGGCGAATCTGCCCCCCGAGCTTAAATTCGAAACTAACCGATGGAAGTTAGTTCTTAGGGAGTGGCTCCATATACGCGGCACGGTGCGGCGCGACGCGGTGCGGCAAGACGCGTTTTTTTTCCGTCGAAAAATTTTTATCTAACAAAACATAACAAAAACATTTTACAAAATTTTCAGCAGCCAGTGATAAATGAAAGTTGTCACCACAAAAGCGAATGAGAACTGAAAGTTGTCACCACAAAAGCGAATGAGAACAACTGTGCAAAACCTTGGCAACCAATAAAATTTATTTATTTTCATTTATCACTGGCTGCTGAAAATTTTGTAAAATGTTTTTGTTATGTTTTGTTAGATAACAATTTTTCGACGGAAAAAAAATCGCGTCTTGCAGCACCGCACCGCGCCGCACTGCACCGCACCGCGCCGCACTGCACCGCACCGCACCGCACCGCACCGTGCCGCGTATATGGAGCCACTCCCTTATGGTCTGAAAACCTTGTGGGAAAATTTTTGGCTCCCTACCCCTCGTCTATTCATAGTTATGGAGCAAAACGTTCTTTTTTTCAGCCTTTTCATAAAGAATTTTAATTTTTGCGAGTTTTCAACCAAATTTTTATCAAACTTGCGTGGGTGGTACACCACACTGAGGGGTATTAGTTGATGGTTTGAAAAAAAAATTGGATAATTTCTTCCAACTGAAACTCGTGTTTGAAAACTTCAAGTCGAGTTTTCCAAATGATGGTTCAGAGGTGCAATTCTGAAAAAAAAAATTTCATGTACCTACCTAGTCCTTATGTGCAAGGTGATATTTTTTTCAGAATTTTCCAGGTGGTAGAACATTTTTTGGGTGCTTAGACCGTATAAATGGGGTATACGCAAGTAGTTTGAGCTGCTGAACACGGATCTGTTGAAAATTTTTTCGTATGCCAATTTCGTGTACAAAAATAGTGACATGTTCAATTTTGAGCCTTCTGCTGTACTTATTTGTACCTATTGAGAAAAAAAAAGTGTGACGATATTGACCACAAATTGTGGAAAAACTAATCCAGTCCGAGTTTATGATGCTTTTCACCACAACTGTGGTATGGTACTTTTTGGCCACAACTGTGGTACTTTTATAAGTTTTAATCACAAAGTTGTGGCAAAAAAAGTACCACCACTGTGGTAAAAAGCATCATAAACTCGGACTGGATAAGTTTTTCCACAATTTGTAGTCAATATTACCACACATTTTTCTCAGTGTACTTGAAATTACAAAAATCACAAAAAAGGGATGAAATGAAGTGAAAATCGGACAAATGGTGTATAAACACGTATTTTGGGGTGTAATTACACAAAAAAAAATTCGACCAAAAATGACCACTTGATGAGTGAAAAACGTTGTGGAAAAATGGTTTTTTGCAATTTTCAAGATGTTCTACCACCTGGAAAATTCTGAAAAAAATATCACCTTGCACATAAGGACTAGGTACATGAAATATTTTTTTCCCCAATTTTTTTTTTCAAACCATCAACTAATACCCCTCAATGTGGTGTACCACCCACGCAAGTTTGAAAAAATTTGGTTGAAAACTCGCGAAAATTAAAATTCTTTATGAAAAGGCTGAAAAAAAGAACGTTTTGCTCCATAACTATGAATAGACGAGGGGTAGGGAGCCAAAAATTTTCCCACAAGGTTTTCAGACCATAAGAACTAACTTCCATCGGTTAGTTTCGAATTTAAGCTCGGGGGGCAGATTCGCCTATCTTCTTTTTTGAAAGTTGAAAAGTTTAACCCCCACTGTAAGTCGAATGCCACAATTTTGGGAACAACTGAACTTGTCAAATTTGTAGGAAATTTTACGTAGAATATTTTTTATCTCATCACTTTTTGCTCTCCTAGCCTTCCTTTCAGCGCTATAGTCAAAAAACGTATATCCGCAAAGGTTATTGACCTCTTGCGGGGGTAGCCGGCAAGTTGCGGGGTGCACAAATTAGGAGTATGTTTGGGAGGCCATTCTGAACAAATAATGTGAAATTCAGCTTTCCCCTAATTATTGAGAGGTTCGAGTGAAAATTTTTCTATAATTCCTGGACTATAAAAGTGTAATAATTTCGCGAAATCTCAAGTATTTTGACTGGTGTTTGGTTTTTTACATTATTCAAAGTGTAAATTTTCAAAATCTGTCACCACATCAAAAATTTTACCTGATCCATAATTGGTTTGATCCGTAATTAGTATTCGAAATCTGTGTTTTGCAATTGAATTTCTATCAAAAGTCAACCAATTATGGATCAATCTACAATTGGTAGTTTTTCAACTTGTGTTTTTCGTGAATCTGATGGTCAAAACAGTTGAAGATGGTCCTTTTGACCTTAAAAATACAATCAAGGTAGAAAAATATTTTTTTGGTCGAGTTATTCCATGATCCGTAATTAGTACCTCCTGAAAAATCACATTTTTTAGGACATGTTTTCAAATACTTACCTAAACGAAATTGTTGAAAATTTTTTTTTCGAAATTCAACTCTTCTACGTGAAAGGGGAAGGTTTGAATTTTATTTTTAGCAAATTTGGTTCATAAATAACAATTTTATGGCATTTTACCTTACAAAGTAATGATAAGGAGTGTATTAGGGTGGATCGAAAAAAAAACATATCTTGGATTTTGACCAAATTTTGTGTGGCTGTTTACTTTGAGTGGGAGACTTCACAAAAAAAATGTAAACCACCCCACCAAAGGGTATAGCCAGATAAGGGGTGGTTTTGGCCCCAGCCCCAATTTTTGATCTAATGCTCCCAGATTGTGTACCTTGATGAAAAAAAATTCTGGAAAAAAATTTGGCCCCCCAACCCCCTCCCTTTCGGAGCTATGGCCATTTTATTGCATCATTTTCAAGAATTTTCAATTCCAATGGAAGTGAATGAAATTTTCTGTTCTTTGGCATAAAGTTACATCTCGTAGAGGTCTATTCATGATAATTTTATTTTTTCATTAATTTTGGTGCATTCTTTCATGAGGTTTTGGCCCTGCTTTTCAATGTTTTTTTCATAAATATCACTGATTCAAAAATGAAAGAGTATAAGGGGTTGACATATGCAGTAATTAACTTGTAAAATTCTAAAATAAAAATATGGTTGGAAGGATGGGACGATTGTCTTCATGTACATAAGTATTTACATATTCTAATGGCGGATAGGTCTGACCACCTCTGTATTTCTTGACTCTATGATTTCTCCAGGGTTTACACATTTTTGAGCGACTAACGTGTTCCCCGAATTATAATTATTGATAATATAACACCCCAATGAGACTTTCAGCTTCTGTTGAAGCATTTTCTGAAGCATTGCTGGGTCGTTTCGCGGAGGGCAAGGAGGGACAGCCACCCAAACTAGCACCAATTTTTCACAATTCGCTTCATCTTCAACTCTTGGTCGATAACCCCAAACTTGAGCTTTCATGGCATCAATATTTGTGTCCGATTTAAATTTAAGGATCATAATGGTTTTGCCATCATTCAACTTGAAGTATATATCTGCTTTTCCATAAGATGTTGATTCAAACGAAATTTTAGTGGTGCCTCCATTTGACGTCATTAAATTTATAAAATTTTCATGTCTGACTTTGACTTTGGTAAGAACAAATTCAGTTTTGTTGGGCACAATAGTTCTCTGCTTGCATGAGAAATAAACCAAGTTTTGCAAAGCCTGCTCATTATAGTGGTATCCATCCACACTTTGAATTCGGTTTTGAACAAAGCGATGAAAGTTTTCACTTAATTTATTCACATGTTTTTCATTTATTGAGCCAGTTTCTGCCATAGTCCAAAACACATTGGTAATACCAAAAGTGTCTAAGTTTATTACCTCATCTACAAATTTGGTGTACATGTCACAAAACTCCTGTCGAATTTCTTCATTTGGAGCTATATAGTAACAGGTTTCCCTAGATGAGTCTGCTGGACACAAATATCCCTCTTGCAGTAAATACTTGAAAAAGTATATTCTATGATACTCGTTGATCTCAATTAACAGAGCTTTCTCGGATTCACAAATATCAAGAACTTGTTTCATTGTTTGAAGATCGTCCATTCTATCATTGATTAACATTTGGATATATACCTTTTCTCCAAGAGCTAAAAGTTGGATTTTATCTAAAACCTTAGGGTCTGTGCAGAATCTAAACAAAAACAAGTCTGTTGTGGTTTGTTGCCAATATGATATGATCTTGCCATCTGATTTTAAAAACTTAGCGATAGACAAAGGATTATAATTTTGCCAGTCAAGGCCGATGACTTTATATCCATCGTAGTAATCTTTCACCTCCTCACTCTTATCTAGGTGTTTGTAATCCTGTAATAATTTATCAACCTCACTCTGGCGGAATCCGTAGTATTCACTGAGTGGGTTTTTTTGGAAATATGTATATACCTTAACATTGTTTAATTGAGATCGCAGTTCTATTGGCAATTGTGTTATTCCAGTGAACATCGATCTAAATACAGGGTACTGGGACCAACCCCTTCTTGGTGAGGGTGCTTTGGTCAAGCATCCGAATATGTACCTTAGATATTCCAGAATGTCCTTCGCTGATGTATAACTAAATTTCCTCAGTGAATATAATACACTGTAGTCGAAATCATCAACTAATAATATAACTTTTTTTTTGTACTTTAGCCGTAGAGTATCAAATAAACAGGAAAGTCCAATGTACCAATCAATTTCTTCATTATGTGACAGGTTGAATTGTTCAAATATTTTGGTTAGCATCTGATAGCAAACCAAATCTTCTGTGCAAATTTTGTCCTTGCTTCCAAAATATAACCACCAATCTAAAAAATCAGCAAAGGCATAACGGTAGATTGCATTATTCAACTGTCCTTTTAATTCTTCCGCAGATCGTGCATGTTGTTGACCCAACGCGATAGAAATTACTATGTAGTTTCCAAAATGTTCATTAAAGAACTCCTCATTTTGAACAACCTGCAAGTGTGCCATTTTATTCTTGAAATGGTTATACAATGGATGTGCTGTTCTATTCTCTATCAATGTGTAGCAGTCTTCTTCAAACTTAACATTAAAAAAGTCATTGATCATTTGGTTATTAATGGTTTTTCCAAATTGGCGTGGCGCTAATAAATAAACCGCACAAGTCCCACTGCTAATAAAATCAATAAGAAGGCCAGTCTTATCGACATAATTTTTTTCAGAGGCAAGTTCAAAGAATGTTGCTGTAGTTGCTGGCGCTCTATCGGCATTGGTAACTTCAGCGAAGAGTAAGAAATGTAACAGGATCATAATATGGATTACCATCATTCTAAAAAAATCAAAAAGATATAAGTAAGTCAATATATAAAAGTGTTGAAAAAAATTTAAATACAAAATTGCCCTAAAGCATTTTAGACCATACTTCTATGGAAGAAAGTTTGAGGTCGCCACTAATCACAGAGAACTCATCTCACGTGGCTATTTAATGTAAAGCACCCAAGATCGTGATTAGTCACACTGAGATTGAAACTAGAGGAGAATTTGAGTACAATATTCTATACAAGTCTGGCAGGATGAACACAAACGCATACACAGGGTTGAGAACCCATATCCCACCAAATCCTGCGACTTTTGGGGGTTATTTTTGATCCTAGTCCCATACTTACCAACCGCATACAACTTTATTTTCCAAATACCAGTCCATCCCAACCGCATATAAATGAAAATCCGAAATCCCAATGGTTTCTCCTAACTCCCCAACAGCAGGTAAATAAAAATCCTAAATCCCAATCTCTTGCGGAAAAAATCCCACGGCATTCAATCCTGCGCAGACGCGCTATCGAGAATTCGTGTAAATCTCGTAATAGATATGCACACGCGCAGTAACAAATAAGCCTGGGAGAAAGATGTTTTTTATTCTGACTAAATCCTATAAATAATTTTTTGCGGGATTCTGTAGTGAAAGGTGACCTTATGAACATAACAAACTCGCCCCTTCCATCCCCCGCTTCCTTTGCGTGCTACAGTGTAAAATGTGTTCCGCGACGGCGTTTTTTGGAATTATTTCGCGAAATATTGTGTTTTTCGACAAAGTAGTTATTACAAAAAATATTCCCCGCAAAATTTCCAATCAAAATGGTTATCATGATTTTTTTCATAAAACTCATTTTAACCCTATAAAAGTATGATTTTTGTAAAGTAATATTTCACCCGCCGCTACGTTCCATTATTTATGCTGCTATAACTATACACTCCGGCGCGTGAAATATTCCTTTACCAGGCATCAAACAGAAATTTTGGAAAAAAATAATGACTTTAGTGACTTTTTATCAGGCAAAAAGTGACCAATTTTTTGAGAAGTGACCAAGTTTTCAATTTTTTCTCAACCATACCCCCTCCCCACCCCATTATTTTTTCATAATTGTATTTTTCTCTGCGATGGCTCTAAAAAAATCTTCAATGTCACATTTTTTCGGTCATTTAAAGTTTTCAATCATAATAAACACCATATAAGCGAAGAGCGACCACCCTGGGATTACTTAATAATTCGTTTGTTTATGTAAAATCTCTCTGCGTATTCGGTTTTGGCCGTTTTTTTGAACTAAGGGTCGCAAATTGCGAAAAACCGCACAGAAATGTCGTTATCTCAGTACATTTTTTAAAATTTTGAGCGTATGCGGATTGAAAAAACCAAATCGAGAAACTACAAAAGTGACCATTTTTTCTTGAATTTTGATGTTTTATCAATCAAAACAAAAAAAAATCTCTCAATCAAGTTATTTCTCAATTTTTACCAATTTTTCAGTGCTTTTGGCCAAAAAATGTTCAAGATTTGTCTGAAAAATTATTTTTGATTGTCAGATTGGTCTAATTTTTAGATATTTCAATGTAATAAAGGTTGAATAGGGCCAATATTCAATTAGAAAGCCCAAACTTATTTTTTGCTTTAAAATGAGAAAAAAGTAACTCTTGAGGGGTAAATAATTACAAAAAGTAACCGGAGTCAAAAAAAGTAACCCTGCTATGATGCCTGATCGAATGACTTCCCCCCATCCCGCCAATACATCATTTGGTTGTACTGCATCAAAAAAGCGACTTCTATTTGCGAAAATTGATAAAATGATTATGAATTATTAATGTAAGTATAAAATGTACCGTATTGTAAGGTTAGCGACGAAAGTTGAACTTGTTTGTCACGAACAAAACGTATGTAAGCATTTCGCTCTGCGATGAAAAATATTTCAAAAACTTATCAAGATGAATAAGATGATAATTTAAAATGAAATTTATCATGTAATCGCAAATAGATACTAGAAATTTCCAAATATTCAATCAAATTTTATTCATTCAGATATGCAATACCTATTTGAGAGATAGACTGACTAAAATACCGACCAAGCGAAGCGAAGACAATTTTTTTTTGAAAAATCTTCTTTGAAAAGGAAAAAAAATCACTTCCTTTTGACCTTTGCGTGATGAAAAATCTCCTCCCCGAGCTTGAGGGGGGGGGGGGGGGTGCTCGAGCTCCCTGAGATCTCTCCCTTGAGTGTACTTGGTAAAAATAATTCAATAAAAATGTTCAAATCCCATTTCTGTCAAAAATTTTTCTGGACATGAAAGTGTTCAGCTTTTATGTACCTAACTCTTAAATATTTTTGAATAAATTCGAGCTACTTTTACGAAATATTTTCTAGCAACGCGATCGTATACGATTAATTAATTCTGCTGGATTGAAAAAAAGGGGTATAAATTTAGATCCTTCTTTAATTCAATTTGAATATGTTTTATCAAAAGACTACCAATTTTCTTTCCATTTCAACAACTTATTTTTTCCATCCAATTATACTTTCTTTGCTTGCAAATATCCAACTTTTGAATATTTAGGTAGGAAAAAAATGTGTCAACAAAAGCAATTTTCAAGGACAAATGAGGTGCTGTTTTATGTGTGGAAATTGGTTCAATTGCGGATTTTTGGGCCTTCTGACCAGTAGCGCCGGAAAGTCAGGTACAAGGGGTGCATTGTGCCCCCCTCTCAATTACCTCAGGTGGGAATTCTCAAAGCATTTAAACATTTAACAAAATTTGGGGCATTAAAAATCCAATTTTTTTAAAACTCTGCCTTCGCTTTGCTCGGTCATAAATAAAAGTACCATCATATGAACTATTTGAGGCGAGATGTTAGTTTGACCCTGAATTGAAAATTGGGCCCCCAAAGAAGGGTGCAAGGGGGCAACTTTTTAAAATTTTCGAGTGGGGTATCGTTTTATATGTATTTTGGGCTCAGAAATTCAAGTCCGAAGTCAATTTTACCCAAACTCGAGAATTGAGCCCTCGAGGGGGTACAAGGGGGCAACTTTTTAAAATTTTCGAGTGGAGTATCGTTTCATATGTATGTTTGACTTTTGAATTCATACTAAAGTCGATTTTCCTCTTACTTTAAAACAAAACGATGGATATTCCAAATGAAGTACTAAATTTGTTGGATAACTGAAAGATTTGTCAAAGTTACCTGATTTTTAGTCAATTTGTATACTTGACTATTTAATTTTTCATAGGTAATTAGTTAATTACTCAAGATCTGTTTGATAGGCGCGATTTTATATTTAGTCAATTTTTAATCGTTACATTTTTGTTCCTCTACCTTAAGTACCTATATTTTGTTTTATTGATTTAATAAATTTTTTATGTTCCTATTACTTCAATTCAATTCTTTTTTTATTGTACAAAATTACAGGCATCATAGTGAAATTTGGTGGGAAAAAAGTAACTTTAGTAACCCAATTTGGGAAAAAAAGTAACCAATGTATTACCAAAAAGTAACCAAAAACTCAATTTTTAATGGTAAAATTTGTAAAAAAAAAAAAAAAAACATGTATGTACTTAATGCAATTATTATAACTTATAAGCGCTCCCAGAAATTATGTAAGGGAGGGGCTGAGAATTGGAGAAAAATGGGGTGGGGGGGGGGTAAAAATTCGTAACAAACTTCAAAATCTATTTTTACAGTAGTGCTCGTAAAGTCAGGTTAATTTCAGTGGACAGATGAAAAAATGTAATACAGATAAAAGCGAAGAAAAACTGAAAAATTGCAAGAATTCTCTAAATCTGAATCAGTGAGATGAATATAAATGAAAATCAGTGATTCGCATTGATCGTTTAGTCAAAATTACTGATTTTTTTCTGGTTAATTGAAAATCGACTAAGAAATCAACGACTTTTGACTGCAATGTCAATGAAAATTATTTTATTGGTTCAAAAAGGCAGAGTTTTTATAAACTTGATTGATGTAGATTTAGAAAGTTATATTCTAATGTAAGAAATAAGAAAAATTATTTTTAAAGAGTAATAAAATGCACTTCTCTGAACACTTTTGAGGTAAAATTTCATTTTTTTATTGAGCTTGGATTGAATCTGCTCGACTCCGGGAATTAATCAGACATTATGCAAGGGCGGGGAAGAATTTGAAAAAAATGAGGGTGTGTCAAAATTCAGTAAAAAAAAGTGAGTATCTAGCCTACTTACCCTGTAAATTTATATGAAAATCAGTGATTTTTCATTGAAATATTAATCAAAATTACTGATTTTTATTTGACAAATTGGAAATTGATTTGAGTTTTGACTGAAATATGGGTGAAAATTTCTAGTTTTTGATGAAAATTATTTCACTATACTTAATCAAGAGAATGAAAATACACCAATTTTGACTGATTCAAATTTAGGGAATGGTGGTGTATTCAAGAAACAGAGGTATTAATGTACTGCCCGAGCGGAGCGAGGGCGAAATTTTTTGAAACAAAAAAGTCTCCAAAACTCGACTAAACCGAAACTAATCAGACACTTTACGCTTGAAAAAGTCAATTTTTAGAGAAAAATTATGAAAAAAAGGTAAATTTTTTGAGAAATTTTGGAAAAAAAGTAACTTTTAGAGGTAAAAAGTAACCAAAGTAACTTTTGAAGTGGAAATAGTAACCAAAAGTAACTTGTCTCGAAAAAAGTAACCAAGTTACTAAAAAGTAACCACGCTATGATGCCTGAAATTACAAAAAAATAAAAAATTTCTCCTCTTGCACTCTCTTCTGAGCTAAATTTTCGAGTGACTGTAAAGTTGACTTCAATAATGAATTCAGAAGCCTTAAATACATGTAAAACGATACCCACTCGAAAATTTTAGAAATTTGCTTCCTTGCACACTCCTGGGGGCTCGATTTTGGAGTAATTGTAAAATTAACTTCATTATGAAATGAGAAGTTCAAAATACATATAAAACGATACCCCACTCGACAATATCAAAACTTGCTCCTTGCACTTCCCTCGAGGGCTCAATTTTCAAGTTAAAGGTAAAATTGACTTCGAGTATGAATTTAGGAGCGCAAAATAAATATAAAAGGATACCCCACACGAAAATTTAAAAAAACCTCCCCCTTGCACCTCCCCTCCCACCACCCCGAGGGCCCAATTTTCAAGCTGGAGTAAAATTGACTTCAGACTTGAAGTTTGAAGCCCAAAATACATATAAAAGGACACCCCACTCGAAAATTAAAAAAACAACTCCCCCCTTGCATCTCCCCTCCCTCCACCCCGAGGGCTCAATTTTCAAGTTGGGATAAAATTGACTTCAGACTTGAATTTAGAAGCCCAAATTACAAATGAAACGATACCCCACTAGAAAATTTCAAAAATTTGCCCCCTTGCACCTCCCTTCGTGGGCCCAATTTCTAATTTAGGGTCAAACTAACACCAAAAACGGGTTCAGCGCTTCAAAATACCCTATTTACGATTCATTTTAGACAGGTTGCGGTCGTAATTACGAAGTTATGGAATTTTGTCCACCTAAAATCGCATTTGATCCCACTGTCCAACATTACAAAAGAAGGCTCCCTTTTATCTCCTACTTTATCCACTTTGCACCCTCTTAAAAAAACCTTCTGACGACACTATGCAGGCATGCCACGCAGATTTTGGGGATAAATAGTGACTTTAGTGACTTTAGTGACTTTTTCTGAGGCAAAAAGTGACCAATTTTTCAATTTTTTTCATAAATAAATACCCCCCCCCCACCCCAACAAAAAAATCATAATTCAAACTGTATTTCTTTCTGCGACAATGCTGAAAATACTTTTTTTCTGACAAATTTTTTTATTAATAAATCTTTACTTGAAGCTACGAGTTTAAGAAATATGCTTCAGATAACTGAAAAAAAGAATAAACTTTATTTATAATAGGTTTGTTCGAGCGCTCCGAAATTATGAAAAAAAAAATTGTGAAATTCATAATTTTTTTGTTTACATTAGTGGTTACCTATCATTATTTTCTAAAACTTCACATCTTTTAGTGTAAAACTGATAAAAATTGAAAGGTGTCGTTTCGTGTATTACGTTTAAGCACTAATTTTATCGTCATTAAACAAATTTTGCAAGAACTTATTCATTATCATCGAAAAAATGGTAATGAAATTTTACATGTATAAAAATCAATGGTAATGGGTGACCCTTGTTAGTGGAAAGGCACCCTCACGATTTTCTGAAAATTATGAATTTCCTAATTTCTTCTCTGCAGTGTGCGACGAAGCTTGTAAATTTTCGATGCCCTTTTTACGAATTTTTAGCAGGGAGAGGTTTTCTTCCGTTCGTTTTTTCGCTGCCAATATCTCTTCTTGCCGTTTATCTTTGTCTTCCTTCGTTTTTCGTTCAGCAATCAGATATAGTTCATGAGAACTTCTGGCTTGCCTTCCCAATAATAAGAGCCGTTTACTCATCGGTGGTAAGCCAGAAATAAGAACAGAGCTTTTTCTCAAAGAACGAACATTTAAAAAAAAAATTTAAAAGAACAGAGAACAAAAGAAAGAACAGAAATTTCAGTTGCGGTTCGTGAACAAAAGAACGAGAACTGTTCTCTTTGATCTTCAGGTTCATTCTCGTTCTTGTAAATTTTTGTTAAAAATCCGAATTTTTCATGTTTTTTTTTCTTTAAATTTTTTTTTAAATTTTATTGGTTTGAAGTTGATTTTACGCAACTCTACCTACAAAATTATTGAAAAAACACCAAAAGAATGGGAACGGGAACAAGAACAGAAGAACAAGCTTTTTGAAAAGAACAAGAACGAGAACGGAGAACAAATAGAACAACTAGGAAGAACGAACGAACGAAAGAGCGCATCAATTTTCTTTAATTTTGGGACCAAAAGACCTGGGGACGAGAACGAATTTTCCTTGTTCTCGCAGCCCTGATGTCAAAGTATCAATCAACAAGGCTGGTGCACTATTAAGTAGGTAAACAAATATTTTTGATACGAAAGTAATTTTTTTTAAAACTAGTATTTAAAAAAAAAATAGTATTTTTCTTAGAAATTCAAATTTTTTTTTTAATTTTATGCAAGAGCGGAAGGCCCTTTGAATGAAAAAAGTGACTTCGGAGTGAAATAGGGACTTTTAGTGACTTTTGGTCAAAAAAGGGACTTTTAGTGACCAACCCTGAAAATAGGGGACAAGTCACTAAAAAAGTGACTCCGTGGCATTCCTGCACTATGTCTACTCTCTCATTCCGAATCAGTGAAAAATCACTGATAAACAGTCAGAATTGCAGCACAGGAAAAATCAGTGAAATTCACTGATTTTCAGTGATTTTTCACTGAATATTCAAAGAATTTCACAGATTTTTCAGTGAATTTTCACTGATTTCCAGTGATTTTCTTTCACTGATTTGTTTTCAGTGAAAAAATTTTCACTGATTTTCTCCTGTGCTGCAATTCTGACTGTTTCTCAGTGATTTTCGGTAATTTTCACTGATTTATAATTGAAAGAGTACTGGATCTGAAAAATGAAAATTCTTGCTATTTTTATGCTATTTTTCTTGCTTTGAATTTTCCATAAAAAATGATCTCTCTTTTTATCCTTCAGTAAAAAATTCAAGAAAAATAAGAAAATGTTGAAAATTCTTGCTATTTGCAGTAAAAACATTAAAATTCTCGTTATTTTTTGGTTTTCTCGTTTTTCATTCCATTAGACACCATGATTCAAAATTTCTTCGAAGCTTTCAAAATACACTGAAAATATCCAACAACCAAGTCCACCAGAATAACACCTCGCAAAAAACCTCGCCACATTCTCTCGCTCCAATTCACCTACTTTCCACTGCACATTCACCCTAGCGAGCTTCAAGCTCGCACCGTTAAAAGCTCCTCGCATATCGTATACGATTACGACACGAGCACTGCATGGTAAACTTAACCAACCACAATTACAAACTACACAACTACGTCATAATATTAATACGGTATATACGTAAGCGTAGCATATATTTAGAGTAACCGCGTAACCCTTCTGGCTGATGTCGTCATCACCGTGGGGGTGCCAACCGTTTCATCTCAGGGACCCCCATGAGGGGGGTGAAGGGCCTCGGACACGTTAAACTTTCGGGGGATCGAGCAAGTTCCTACCTCTCGTTCACGTGTACACGGAAAGACGGGGGAGTAAACAAGCCCAAGAAGAGTATACGTTTTAGTAACTTCATCGTTGTCGCGAGCCACGATACGCATGCGCTCGTCTCTTGATCCTAGAACAGAAACTTGCTGCGTAAGAGTTGATGGGAAAAAAATAATGAAAAAGGTAAAGGAGGAATTCACACGATTCACTCTTACATGAATGTACGTAGTTGCCGCAAGTTAACGCGTACCGTGCACGCGTCCGAAGAGACTTACGTCGCGAAATTCCTTGTAATCGTACTACGGTCATGTATACCACGGTTGTTTACATCGGGCTAAATGCGCTGTGTAATTTTATCGAAAGGCAAATCGTTCTGGGTTAAGATATTCGTACTGGTGATATTGGTATCGTTTTCGGTGTATGTTTACTCCAATATGTATTGTTTCTTGAAACCCCAGGTAAGCTTTTGATTTGCTCGAAATCTGTACTCTAATCGATAAAGAAATTTTTATCTATGATGCTTTTCGTACGTAGCCTTTCGTAAATTTTGCATACCATATTTCGATACAGCTTCCTCAGTTCAGCTGCTTGGATGGAATACCCTGGTTCCAGATCTTTCATCCCCCAATTACTCTCAATTTTGATCATAAGTATTAAGATAAATTACGAACTATACAATTTATTAAACCTGGTATCGAGCCAAAAGATTCAAACAGGTGTTCAATGTACTGTAAGGTCTCCCATAAGTCATCACTTTCTAGTTTCTTTTTGTGTGTTCTACGTCGTCGAGCTGTCGTCCTTTCGTAAATATTTACCTATTGAAATGATAATTGCTTTTATTTTTCCGCATTTTCTTTCCTTTTACCATACGTTTTGATATTAGCCTGATTTGATGTTCACGAATAAATATTAATTGGAATTTTCGTCGAATTTTGAAAATTTGCATTTTCGAAATTCATTTTTTATCAGTGACTGTTCGAAATGAATTTTGAATTTTATTCCAAAGGGTATAGCCGGATAAGGGGTGATTTTGGCCCCAACCCCGATTTTCAATCTATAATGCTCCCAGATTGTGTACCTCGACGAAAAAAAATTCTGGAAAAAATTTTGGCCCCCAACCCCCTCCCTTTCAGAGCTATGACCATTTTATTGAATTATTTTCATGAATTTTTAATTCCAACGGAAGTGATTGAAATTTTTTGTTATTTGGCTTAAAGTTAAATTTCGTAGGGGTGAATTTACGATAATTTTTTCATCAATTTTGGTGCACTCCTTCATGAGGTTTTGGCCATTTGAAATTTTCAACAGTAAAAAAGACCTTAACAGCGAAGTTCGACTAATTTTTGAAAATATCCTAAAAATGTGTTTTCTGACGTAGATTCAGTTTTCGCGATTGAGGTGGCGCAAGAGCCAAAAATTGCAAAAAAAAACGTAAAAATGTTGTCATTTTGGAAGATTTTTCAAATTTTGGGCATTTATACGGAAAGAAATGACCTAATGAAGAAACTAACGCCGGATTCGTGTCAAGCAGGTCAAAATACCCCGATAAACATCCTCTTCGCGATCATTTTACTTTAAATGTCGAAATTCACTTTTTTCACTGATTTTTCGCGACAATAAAACTAAATTTCGAAGAATGATCGCAAAGAGGGTGTTTATCGGGTGTTTTGACCTGCTGAACACGAATACGGAATTGTTTTTCTCATCTGGTCATTTCTTTCCGTATAAAATGCTCAAAATTTGAAAAATTTGCCAAAATAACATTTTTACGGTTTTTTGTATTTTTTGGCCCTTGAGCCACCTCCATCGCGAAAACTGAATACGTGACGTGAATCTACGTCTGAAAACACGTTTTTAGAATATTTTCAAAAATTAGTCGAACTTTGCTGTTAAGGTCTTTTTTACAGTTAAAAATTTCGAATGGCCAAAACCTCATGAAGGAGTGCACCAAAATTGATGAAAAAATTATCGTAAATTGGCCTCTACAAGATGTAACGTTGTGTCGAAAAACAGAAAATTTCATTCACTTCCGTTGGAATTAAAAATTCTTGAAAATAATGCACTAAAATGGTCATAGCTCCGAAAAAAAGGGGATGGAGACCAACATTTTTTCCAGTTTTTTTTTTTTACATCAATGTACACAATCTGGAGCTATTAGATTGAAAATCGGTGCTAGGGCCAAAAACACCTTTTATCCGGCTAATCCCTTTTCTTTGATGAAATTAGCCTGATTTGATATCCACGAATGAATAAATATACCTGAGGGATTTTCCTTGAGTTTTGAAAAATCTGGATTTTCGAAATTAATTTTTCATCAGTGAGTGACAGTTTAAAATGAACTTTGTTCCCAATGTTCTTTGATGAAATTAGCCTGATTTGATATCCACGAGTGAATAAATAAGTGATTTTCCTCGAGTTTTGAAAAATCTGGATTTTCGAAATTCATTTTTCATCAGTGACAGTTTAAAATGAATTTTGTTTCAAATTTTGCTTGATTAAATCAGCCTGATTTGATATTCGTGAATAAATAGTCCAGGTAAATAAGAAAAAAAATGTACCCCCCCCCCCAACAAAAAATTCAATCCTGATTTTTTTTTTCGTGTTTTACGTTTGTATAATGGTCCACTGCACAACATACTAAAATGGACACTCCATAACCCTACGCTACCCCCATGGGGAGGGGGGGGGGGGGTAAATGTCCGTTGAAAGTTGGTTTTTCGTGAATATCTCCTCAAATAAGCCTCAAAATGGAAATATGGTTATGAACAATCATGTTCTACGTGTAATTTCCTATCAGACAGGTTCGCTTTTTTTTCGAAAACACCTACCTCTTTGTCCAAAAATTAATGGTGAAAAACGCCTATTTTTCCAATATTTGCAGTATTTTTGGAAATGATGGAAATACGAAGCTGACAATACCCAAAACTATACCAGTGAAGAGTAATTTTTTTATACATGCTGGTAGGGTATTTCAAAAAAAGTCACGGCAATAATTTCAACCCCTACCTTTAATTACAAGGGAGGTTATTGAATACTGCATTTAAAAAATCGAGGTTGTGAAAAAAAAGTACTATAAACGCGATGCGATTGCTCATTATTGGTGATACGAAAGATTTCTTTGCGTCGTAAGGATTCAAAAACGTTATGTCAGTCAAGGAGTTTGAGGGGTGAGGGGTGAAATTCAAAATTTTGAAAATTTTCATGTTTGATGTCAAAAATTAGGTTTTTTTGGCATGTCAGTTACAATTTTGAGATTATTTTTTACGAGAAATCGAAAGGAGCTCCGGAAAGGTATAGGCAGAAGTTAAAATCAGTGGCAGTTCAAAATGAATTTTGAATTTTGTTCCAAATTTTCTTTGATGAAATCAGCCTGATTTGACATTCATGAATAAATGAAGGATTCTCCTCACGTTTCGAAAAATCTAAATTTATCGAAATCTATGTTCTATGTTATCAGTGGCATGACAGTTTGAAATAAATTTTAAGTTTTTTTTCCAAATTTTCTTGATTTAATATTCGTGAATAAATAAGGGATTCTTCCGAATTTTGAAAAATCGGAATTTTCAAAATCCATTTGTCAGTGGTAGTTCAAAATTAATTTTGATTTTTTTTTGAATTTTCTAAACTTCTATCAGCTGGAAAATTGACGATAAATCCATATCGCAGAATTTTGTTTTTAAACGAATATGAACCTAATTATCTACATTGGCGATTTAAATAGACTTCCTGATATTTTAAATTAGTTTTTCATTAAAATTACAGGAAACGCGCACTTTTCGCCAATTTAAAACTTCAATTAATTAACGAATTAAAAATCACCCGATCGATAGTACATTTATGATTATTTTTCTACGTAAATACTCGTATCAATTTCGTGAAAAAGATAACTACCTCTTGGAATCGCAATTTGTTAAATTTTTCAACCCGAGAATCGAGCGGGTAGACTGATGAAATCATTTTTTGGTGAATCGTTTCCTCCTATTTATGATAATTGATAACACAGGAAATTAATAAAAATTTTGAAAAATTACCTCTCGTGTTTGACGATAAGAGGTCAGAATCAGGATTGGTTCTAAAATTAGCCATAATTCGAGGTACCTATTTTATCAAAGTGCATCCCTTATTATGATTCAATTGCAAGAGAATCGTGAATAACAGCGCTGGATGTTGTAGCTAGGATCTGAATTACCTCCCATTTCTTTCTATTCCCCTTCCTAGTATGAAAAAAATTTCGCTGACCGTTTCAAAAATATTCATTTTTGGCTTTTGCTGCATAATTTTGGAGGAAATTTCGCTTTTTTTGCTCGAGCAGTAATTACGTATTGATTTGCATAAAATAATAGGTAAGTAATAGATCTTTGAAGAATTAATTTAAAAATCATGTCATCAATTTTTCATTTTCTGGCTCAAATTTTGTTAACATGGATTTTAGATATGATATATGTGGGTGGAACGGGGGGGAGGGGGGTTAAATCCATAAAAAATTAGTCCAATAGCTATGCAACAAAGTTTGTGGATGTATTTAAAGCCTTGTTCAGGGACAAAAAATTCAAATCCACCAAACCTGGTTCGAGTGATGTTGAAAAGTTACACAGTTGATTTTCCTTATTGAGACCAAAATTCGCCAAAATTTGGGATTTTTTCAGAGACCAAAAATTTAAAACCATTCGACTGACAAATTAAAAAATATCAAAAATCATACATAAAACTTAAAAAACCAAACTTCTCAAACTTTTTTTTAAATTTTGAATAAAAAGTCATTTTCAAAAACAAAAAAGGTTTCATGTAACAAGTTGGCAAAAAGTCATCCCATTATATTTTGAGTTTTGAAAACAATTTTTCTGAATATTAAAATGTAATAAAAAAATTAATTCTACAAAAACAACTTTTTCTGATTGACACCCTCCCCCCTCCCACTTACAAGCTATATCATACCAGACTTGAAAAATCAAAAATCATTGATTGAATTTAGGAAATTGTAGATCTTCAATCTCGACTGAAAATTGGTATTTTAATAAAAAATTATTTTCAAACGAAAAAAGTCTCTCGTAATTCATCAAAAAATCATCAAGTTATGGATTGAGTCCTGAGATCGATTGACCTTTTTTATTCGTTTCAAGTGATTAGACAATTAAATTCGATCTTTCAAGTTATTTATTGTGCTGAAAATTTTTCAAAATTGAAATCTCTTACATTTTTGACAAATTATTAAAACAGACGTATTTTTTGGACACCCTGTATAATTGAAAAATCATTGCACCGGTAGTATACTTATTCTACGACATTAATTAATTCGATTCGAAGAATAAACAAAGTGAAGAATTTATTGATAAAGAGTTCCGTTCTGATAAAAAAAGCCATTTAAAATGAAAGAAAAAGGCAATACAATACCCTTTTGATATGCAGATACAAGCTTATCGAGCTTACGTTGA
The DNA here is from genome assembly GCA_033439095.1 of Pseudococcus viburni. NCBI lineage: Eukaryota > Metazoa > Arthropoda > Insecta > Hemiptera > Pseudococcidae > Pseudococcus > Pseudococcus viburni. The sequence continues at coordinate 12,657 of JAVBJF010000156.1, read as the reverse complement.
GGTTTTTTTTACTTAATACGACGATCATTAATAATTATGGCACCTATTTTCATTTTCCCAAGTTAATTAACGAGCTGGTATAAGTGGAGGAAAAAAATCATATCTGAAACGAGCTTCCTTTGTCCATCTTCGCTTTTGTATTTCTTTTCTCTCTTCGTACTTAATTCCAATCGGCAAAAATCATTTTTCACGAATCGTCCGATAAGTTGAAAACTTTGCCCTTCGTGTCCTGCCTTCGTCCTCGATCCGAATAAAAATACCTAAATTTACACGAAATGTCACGCTCGTGTGATATTTTAGACACGTAGCGTGCCTTCTTTTTTTCAGCTTTTGCACAACATTTTGTCCGTAAATAGGCATAAACTCGGCGGTGAAAAATTTTACTCGGGAAATGATTCATGTAGGTAATTTTATAATAAGCTATTGTTGAGAATTATCCAACATTGTGTTTCGATGGCGTTTATTAATTGATACGATGTATACTCGTTTCATGTACATATAAAGACCTACATTCACAAAGTTTGATTTATTGTTTCGTTGTTTATTTTTGATAGGGAAATAAGTCGATTTGGGTAAAATATTGACCTACTTCCAGAAATCAAAGAAAATGCTAGATTTAAAAAATAAAAAAGAAGTAAATATGCTTGAAAATTAAGCTGTTTGCTCTCCCTTATTCAAAAAACAAACCCGCAGTATTCATTGAACTGGAAAAGCGCATTTAAAAGTAACGCTGGATTTTGAAAATTGCAAATCCTTATCGTACCTCTTCTCATCAAAAAGTTGTAAAATTTACCCAGCTTTAAAATTTCTTCTGTAATTAACCTAGATTTTGTAAGGGTCCTCGAAAGTTCCCGTTCAAATGGAAAAAAATTAAAAAGCAGAGTGTACATGTACACGATAGAGTAGACATGCCGGAAGTAATCTGCTAATTAAAATCAATAAAGAAAAAATGCCCTCCGTATTGTTCCGTTTGTTTCTATTTTTAACCTTTTTTTTCTTTCGGCATTCGTTTTAAATGGTATTTTCGTCTTTCTTTTTTTCTTTTATTCAAGAATTTAATGGGAATAATTGAATTTTGATGATAGAATTCGAGAAAATGAAATACGAACGTGAAATATCCGCGGAATAAAAGAGATTATATAGATTTTTTTAGAAAATTTCTTAAAATTATAAAAATTTATGAAAATTGAAAAAAAATCTCGAATAAGTTTGATTAAAAAATTGAGCATGTAAAATAAAATTTTGTTGACTAAAAAAAATTCATAAACAATAATTTTTATACAAAATTAACATCGGATTATTCCGAGATATCTGCATGATCAAAACGAAACTCGCGCAAGAAATCAAAAAAATTGAAGATATAAAGTACTAACCAAGCCAAAAAAATCTATCAAATCAACTCTTGACCAAAAATTAATAATTTTCTTAAAATTTTGATTAGAATTTTAGTAGGCCCATTGTAAAATTTTAGGGATTTTAAATGAATTGCCCAACCATATGAACATTTTTATCCTGTATTTTTAATTAGAATTCTAATTCGACGAAATTCTCGAAATGTGTAAAAATCGTCCACAATTGATTTGATAGCAATTAAATTTAATTTCATTCAATTATATTTATTTTTGATTTGAAAAAATATGTAAAAAATGCAAAAATGATAATTTTTTTGCCAAAATCATACTTCTTGAAAATTCATGTCCTCGTAAATACAATAAGTACATATTTAAAATTATGGGGGGGGGGAGATGAAATGTCGAAAATGATGCCCAATTTTTCAGAAAAAAAAGGATTGCAATTTTTTGCAATGAAACGCACACCTCACACTCGCTCTCGACACCTCCGACTCAGCATCGATGATTTAAAAAAAAATATTTTTCATGAAAAATGAATGAAATGAACGAAAAAACTGCCGAATCTTGTGGAAAAGATATCCTTAAAAGGATAACCGTCTACCTCCCGAAACTGGTTCTCAAAAGAAAACTTTTCAAGCTAGAAAAATGTTGATTTGGAAAAACAAGCTTTTTAGAAGGATTATATTCCAAGGATTGATTTCCAGAGAAAATTTTCCAAGACCAGCTTTGAAAAGTGATTTTTAGAAACTATGCGTCTTGAAAATTTTGGAAAACTAAGTTTTCCAAGGCAATTAATCCAAAGATACTCGTAGATGTGGAAAGTTTATATTGAAAAACAAATTTTCCAACGGATTTTTCATTGCGAGTTTTTTAAAGTAAACTGTGGAAAAAACTTATTCTGAAGTCATTTCATGTCAATTCAACCACCTTTTGACCTCGGATCGTCAAATTTTGCTCATTTTTTTTACACAAGATTCTTCCATTCCAAGGTTAGAAAACTATCGTTGTTTCGGTTCCAGCCCCCAAAGAGTCTAGGAGTTGAAACTACAGCGGTTTTTTAATATTTGGGACAAGAAAACTAGGTAAAAAATTTAAGCAGAATCTGGAACTCCGAGGTGAAAAGGAGTTGAATAGAAGTGGAATGATGCTTTGGAAAATTAGCTAGGTCTTGAAAATCTAATCGTGAAAATCCATAGTCCAGTGGCGTATTAAAGAAATGTTCGCCGATTGAATAGAAAATCTGTGCAGCGCCTGCCCCCACTCCAAAATATATTACGATATTTTTTCTTCAGGGGGTGCTTCGATTAAAAATGATATTGAACACACTTCGATTTTTTAGTCAACTGATTTTTATTGAATTTTGGTGATTTTTATCGAGTTTTGATGATTTTTTTCGAATATTTGATGATTTTTTTTTTCAAATTTTGATGATTTAAGGTACCTACTACCTACTATATCAAATATTCAAAAAAAAAACGTGAAAAAAAGTCGACGATTTTTCCTATTTTTGAAAATAACTAAAAAAGTTATCCTCTTTTGGTATTATTATTAACAATGTTTTTAGAACAGAAAATCCGGATCTATCCAATGGAGCAAACCTCACTCCTCCATCTTGCTCGAATCAAAAGTTAAGCGCGTTTAATTTGGAGAAAAACACAAGAAAAACGCCACTTTTTTGATTTTTCAAATTTCAAAAATTTTCATCTTTGGGACTAAATGAGATAGAGAAATGAGGTTTGCAGCATTGAATTAACCAAGTATAACACTACACAACATCGGATTGATATACCTCAATTTTACAAATAAAAATTTTTAATGAAAAATTTTTCGAATTTTTTTTTGACAAAAACTTTTTAAATGAAGAATTTGAAGATATTATTTCAATTTTGGGCAGTGTTATACTTGATTAATTCAATGCTGCAACCCCCATTTCCCTATCTCATTTAGTCCCAAAGAAAGAAATTTTTGAAATTTGAAAAATCAAAAAAGTAGTGTTTAAAAATCAAAAAAGTAGTGTTTAAAAATCAAAAAAGTAGTGTTTTTCTCCAAATTTTATATCAATTTTGGACAGTGTTATACTTGATTAATTCAATGCTGCAAACCCCATTTCCCTATCTCATTTAGTCCCAAAGAAAGAAATTTTTGAAATTTGAAAAATCAAAAAAGTAGTGTTTAAAAATCAAAAAAGTAGTGTTTTTCTCCAAATTTTATTTCAATTTTGGACAGTGTTATACTTGATTAATTCAATGCTGCAAACCCCATTTCCCTATCTCATTTAGTCCCAAAGAAAGAAATTTTTGAAATTTGAAAAATCAAAAAAGTAGTGTTTAAAAATCAAAAAAGTAGTGTTTAAAAATCAAAAAAGTAGTGTTTTTCTCCAAATTTTATATCAATTTTGGACAGTGTTATACTTGATTAATTCAATGCTGCAAACCCCATTTCCCTATCTCATTTAGTCCCAAAGAAAGAAATTTTTGAAATTTGAAAAATCAAAAAAGTAGTGTTTAAAAATCAAAAAAGTAGTGTTTTTCTCCAAATTTTATTTCAATTTTGGACAGTGTTATACTTGATTAATTCAATGCTGCAAACCCCATTTCCCTATCTCATTTAGTCCCAAAGAAAGAAATTTTTGAAATTTGAAAAATCAAAAAAGTAGTGTAGTACACCCACCCTAGTTCACCTACAAAAATCGTCAACAACATAGAAAAATTCTAGAGAAAGTGGTCTATCCGCTGCCGCAAAGCGAAACTTTCTACCTATCTTGGTTGTCGAGTAGCGTTCGGTAGAAAGTGCCAAGTAGAATTAAAAAAAAAAAAATTTCAAAGAGCATAACTCAGCCCCTGCAGTTCAAAGGTTAGGCAAACATACATACTTGGCCGCAGGGTGAGTTGTCCAATCACTGGTTGGAAGGAGCGCGGTCAAATATGAAACACCCTGTAGATATTTCGGTGTTACCAGACAATTACGACTTAAAATCACAAAATTCTGGAATTGAAGTTGCCCAAAATCGCAAGATGGGCCAAAACTGAAAAAAATTGGTATTTTTACATTTTTCTCCAAACTTTTGAAAGGTTTGATCATTTTAAATCAATTTTTGAAAACGTATACCCCAAAAAAGCGAAAAATGAGCATTCCTTCGGGTGTATTTATGGATCTGAGAAAAAATTGCCTTGGCGAAAAATTCCTCAGAAATCTAGATTTAGAAGGTGCGTTGTGCAATTCCTCTTTTTCAAGATATTGTAAAACTTTTCTAAAAGGTGCTCATCTGTGAGTGATACAAACGATTTCAATCTTATTTTATGATGAGTAGATAAAATTGTGCGCCGGGTGAGTACTCGCCTTTCTCATCCCCTCGCTTCGCCACTTCCCATGTCGAATTAATTCGACATTTTTCAAGGTGTCTACCGGATCTAAAAATGAAAATTCTCGCTATTTTCTGGATTTTTCTGGCCATTTTCGTGTAATTTTTCCCCCTTTGAATTCATTCAAAAAATAACCTCTTTCTTATCCTTCCATTAAAAAATTCAAAAAAAGTGAAAAATGTCGAAAATTCTGGCATTTTGCAGTAAAATCACTAAAAGTCTCGTTGATTTCTGTTTTTTTTTTATTTTTCTTGCCAGTAGCAAAATCCCATTGTAAAATCTGACTTAAAATGAAAATTTCGACGAGAAATTCCCAAAAAATTATAAACATTGAAGAACATCTCAAAATCCCATCGTAAAATCTGACTTGAAATGAAAATTTCGACGAGAAATTCCCAAAAAATTATAAACATTGAAGAACACCCCAAATCTCATCCTTTAATAAACATTAAATCCCAATTCAAACACACATTCACGTCAAAAGCCACCAAATTCCGAGTAAAATCCACCCAAACAAATAATTCATTCAACCTTCCAACCCATTGTTCGAAAATTCGACTCAGCTCCCCTCCTTCTTTCCATTCACTCCGCAACTTTTGGCGTGCCGGGTTAACGATGCTTATCGAGTTCACCCACCGAAGACTTCATACACAGCAAAAAACAAAACGTAATCCTCGACAAGTACCTCTCCACAATGCCGACTCTTTCAACCCTTATAAATCAACAAGTCCACTACACGTAGGTACCTTTACACCGTTCGCAAACACCGTCGAAGAAAATCTCTCGAGTGTACATTTTTCACGCTCGTCGTAAACCAATGCACCAACGTCTTGGTAAAATTTATCGATACTCGTATTAATCGTAATCTGCACGAACGAATCAGCATTTCTCAATACTGGACATCGTCCAAACCAAACAGTTGCAAATCGTACAATAACATCGCAGGAAGCCAGACCGTGACCAGACAGCAGAATCTCGTTTTGTTTACAAATATATTTCGCTTACGATATAATATCGATCGGTTTTCGGTTTTTAGGGTCGTAGTGTTCTGGTTTGCACATTAATGGTGTTATTTCGAATTTCAAACCAGGCTGTTGAGAAAAATTTTCGCCAAAATTAGCACCGATTCTTCGACAACGATTTCGATAAGAAATGCCCTCTTTGCCATTACGTTTACTATCGTTATACGCAGTATACTATAAAGGGGGAGGGGGAGGGGGGGGGTCAGAAAAAATATATTGCAGAAGGCACCCGAACTTCTGGCGCCTGGGTTTTAGTCGTGCTTTTTCTCTCCGTCATGTCGTAATATCTGTGTACACAATGTTGCATATAAAATACCCAATTCTTATATTATACTTCCTATATAGGATCAGATCAATTAGATGGAGCGATTTTTTTACACTCGACGTTTCATCGCGAGTATTAAATTATTTATACTTCGTTTTTGGCGAAATGGGTGAGCGAATTCGTCTCCATCGAATGTATCGGCTCCGAATCAGTTTTTTCTTCTCGATAGACTCGTACACGGGTACTTTTTCCTTCGTATAAGTATTTTTCTCTTTTTTTTTTCGTCAAGTTTTTCTTTCGTATTTTTTTCAATCCAGGCACGTAACGAACATCTCGTAAAAAAAAAAACCAACATTCGTAAAAATCCAGTTCTTATTTAGGAATGTTGATTGGATTATTAAGTAAATCTGATAAGTGATAATGATAAATCAATCGTTAGATATTATCGCGGGTGTAGGTACGAGTACGATCACGTATTTATTTTATTACCGACATGGAAATTACAAAAATAGGCATTAGTGTAGGTAAATATTCACAAGTTTGGACGTGTGGTGTAATTTTTTTCGAAACGTGAAGCGAACGAAGATTTATTGCACAAGGTCGTAACATCAACATGTATACATATGAGAATAACTCGTGGACAAAAAAATTAGGTAGGCATAGCGTCAAGTCTAACGAAGCTTTTGTTGTCACTGAGTTCTGGTTAATAATGTGATAATTTTTTTTTGTTTATGTTTTACAAGTATTTAATGCGTGTGAACACCTATACCACATGGTGATCCGAAAGTACGAATATGTGTTTAAATAAAAACAACCATGACCTTCGTCTTTGATATAGCTGGAATTTTCCATCTGGGTTTTCTGGTGTTCCTGTTTATTAATGTACGAATTATTTTGCTTTTAATTGAAAATATTGGATGAATATGTAAATTAGGGTTATTTCTTTTTCTGTAGAAATGTATCACGTGAACCGATAGATGAAATAATGCAAACATTTTTAAAATCGTTGTAAAAATCGAGCGAAATTCAAAAATATTACTCATTTGTTTCGAAAATCTCTTTAAATCAAAGTCAAACTGAACGAATATAAAATTTTGGAAAAATGTCAGTCAAAAACTATTGGGGAAAAATGTAAAAAAAAGTCATTATACAAAAAAAAAGTTGTTAAATTGTCGTAAAAAGTAAGTAAAAGTAATGTAAAAATCGATGGAACACTTGAAATTTTGTAAACCGCAATAAAAGTTTTGTAAAATATCATAAAAATCAAGAAAGAATAAAAAAAATTGGTAAAATGCCTCAATGTTTTTGTAAAAGTTACAAAAATTAAACCTACAAAATTTGAAAAAAATTCAAATTTTCATTAAAATTTGATAGGTACTTATAACAATATTTTTGAAAGTACCATGTAAGTGAATTTTTTAAAAATATATGAAGGTGAATAAAAGTAAAAAAAAAGAAAAATATGTAAATTTATTTTTAAATTTGCCGAAATATTGTCATAAAAATTGATAAAAATACGAAAAAATTATGAAAATGATGCAAGAGTCGATAAAATTATACGAGAAGTACTTCAAATTTCAAAAAAAATAGTTTTGAAATAAACACTTGCAGATTACGCATGTAAAATCTAGGAAAATGAAAAATTGTTTCTGGAAGTTGTTGAAATAGACCAAAACCAAACTGCATTAGATATCAAAATTTTTAAATAAAAATTGTTGAAACGTAAAAAATTTGCATAAAATGTTATAACATCTTTAAAATATTAAATTTTAGTTCAAAATGCAAAAAATGAAGTTTGATTAGAAAAAATTCTACAAAAATGTTGTTAAAAGTTGTCGACATGATATTAAAATCATGAACTTTTTTTTTGAAAACGTCAAAAAATTGTTTCAAAATGCTCAAACAATTTACAAAATTGTCCGAAAATTTGTTCAATTGTCAATGATGTCAAAATTGTCCTTAGTTGAGTTGAAATTGTTCAAAAATGTGGTAAAGATCGTTTAAAATAGGTACAGGAGAAGTCCTGTGGTTTAAATATTTGTAGAAATGTCGAAAAAAAAATTAAAATGAATAAATTGTTTGAAATGCAAAGTTCGAAAATGCGTTCAAATATCATGAAAATTGTTAAGATTAGGTCACAATTATTCAGATTGAATAAAAATCGATAAAATAGTTCAAAAACGTGGTAAAAACTAAAAATCGTTCAAAACATCGAAGTCGTTCAAAAATTTGTTTAAAATGCCGCCAAAACTTGTTTCAAAAGCATAAAAACTGTAAAAATATCGTTAAAAGCGTTTCAAAAACGACTGAAAATTGATGAAAAGTTTTCAAAATGAGTGAATAACGTCAAGAAATTATCGAAATTGATAAAAAAATTGTTTAAAGAAAACATCTCAGAATGCTTTGAAACGTCGAAAAAAATTAACAGATTTATTTAGAAGTTTGTTCAAAATCCAATAGAAATTTACACATAAAATGTCTTAAAAATGTCGTAAAAAATTGTCCAAAAAATGGGAAAAAAATAAAAAGCTTGTTTGAAAATATTCGGATTTAAAAAATTACTTTGAAACTGCTAAACTTCCAAAATTGGTAAAAAAAAAGAAATTCAACGAAAAAAATGTAAAAATCATTCAAAACGTTGAAAAATCAACAAAATTGCCCAAATAATATACTAAAATGCTATAAAATCTATAAACTTGTTTAAAATGTTAAAAAATCAATCAAATTATTTAAAAATTTGTATAAAACATAAGGGTAAGGTGCCCTAATTTCGACCATTTTTTTTGAAACCGCCGCCAACCAAAGCTTATCTCAGTTAGAAATGTCGAAAATGGCTTAAAAGATACATTGAACCTTCCCCTAACCCTTCCCAAAATTTTAGAGTCCTACAATAGCTATATGTGACCTTCCATGACAAAACCGACCTTCGGGCTGAAAATTGAGTTTTTCACTTTTTTTATAATTTTGGTCTCCAAACCTTCAAAATTCATTTAAAACCTTCTTGAACACCCTAGGTGTTTTCGGCCCGAAGGTCGGTTTTGTCATGGAAGGTCACATATGTTTTTTTACACGGATTTTGCATAATCTGGATTTTGGACACTTTTTAAATTCTCTTTTTTTCGATTATGTTATCAGTTTTCTAAAGAAAGAAGACTTTTCCATTCTGAGAATCCAAAATCCATTTCTATAATCTACTCAGCGAGTAGCTTTTCATTTTGGATTCTGATTTTAAAATTCAGGATCCGGATAATCCGAATCCAGATTATGCAAAATCCGTGTAAAAAAAACATAGCTAATGAATAATGATTTCTTATATTTTTTTTTGAATTGTTTCCCAAAGTAACTCAAAATTCAGTTTTGAAAAATTGGTACCCTAACTAATCTCGACCAACCAAAAAAATGAAGTGCCCTGATTTCGACCACCTAGAAAAAAATAAGAAATCAGCATAAAAATATGATAATTGTTGAAATTAAATCAGAATTATTTAAAACTGAATGAAAATTAAGAGAATTGTTTTAAAATTTTGCAATATAGTTGTTCAAAATTTCGAGAAATTCATGTACGAAAACTGGTTTGAAATGATCTAAAATTGTTCGAAATACAAGAAAAACTGTTTGAATTCGCGAAAAAATTAAAAACATTATTCTTTAAAACAGAAAAAATAGCTTTAAGATCGTTGCAATGTTATGAAAATTGTGCAGAATTATGTAAAAACCATTCAAATTATTAAAAAAATCAAAATAACTGGAGACATCATTAAAATTGTCCAAAAAATTGTTGAAATCTGATCAGAACTGATCAAATCGAGTAGAAATAATGAGAAAACTTACAAAACCCCCAAAAAATTATCGAAATTGTTTGAAAATTTCACGAAAAATTGCTCAAATGAGTATGAAATAAATTTCATCATTTTACTGATATTGAAACACATTTTTGCAATACTTCGCAAAATTTTCGAATCATTTTCAACAATTTTACTACACATAGCGTTCTTATCTACTTTTAAAATGTAATTTCATATTTCGAAGCATTTTTCACCATTATACACGATTTTGACAATTTTTGAGATTCTTTAAACATTCTCAACGTAATTTTAACGCAATTTAAAACAAATTTTGTAATATTTGAGACGAAAATATGTCTCAATTAATCTAGATTGGTAAAATTTGGAAGATTATGTTCATCGAAATTATAATAATTTCATTACTATACTCTTCTAGAATTGATACCTATAAAATATTCTGACATGTTAGTGGTCAGGAGTTGAAAATTGAAGAAAATGAAACTAAAATTTCTATCACATCGTTTCAAGTAAGATGTAACCGCAATTTCAAACCAGCCCTCGGGGTGTAAATTTCAAAGTAGAAAAAAAATCGCACACTTGATTTAATAGGCTTACACCATTCATTAAACGTACACCAAACCACTCATCAATATAAAATTAGATCGTGTGTAATCGTAATTCCGCATCTGCAGATCATCTTGAAAATACCTTATTAAAAACCTGAAAAAATACATAGTCGAAGATGCTGGGAAGAAGGGAGGGAGGTATAAACACGCGCTACGTACATCGTCAGCATAATAATTAACCTCTGAACTTGAATTGTTGGAAGATTTCAAGATGTACTCGTATAAAAAAAAACAACCTGTATGTGTTTCGATTACATCAACCTTTTGCAAAGAGTAGAAGGAGGGAAATTGGCAATAGTTCAAACAACTGATCGCGATTGCTGGTATCACGCGACAATAATAAATAAAATCTGTAAAAATATTGGGCCGAGTACCTAATAATAATTGTAAACAAGTCGTAAATCAGCACGAAATATGTTACACTTGCGTACGAATTACGAAAAAAAAAAAATTCAGATCGACATTGCGATTTGTGGTTGGTATAATTCCAAATAAATCGCCCATCAGGTGAGCTCAGAATTGATAAACGACTGTGATCAGGTGCACGTGAGTCATGAGCCAATCCTCTCAAGGCGGCTGGAAAACTGAGATTATTTTTCGTTCGGGATGACATCAGCGAGTGTACGTAACGTAATGAATAAATCTTCATCCTTGAAAACCTATTATATTCGTATACTTCGTCAAAATTTCTGACAGTACGCATATGTGAGTTGAGCAACGAGATACACGAGTTTGGCATCTTGATAAGTACTCGAATACTAACTAGCTCTAATTATTTTTGCCGAAAATGGAATTTCGACGATCCAAGTCAAATTTAATCCAAGTTTGAATTATTTCGACTCGGAATTTTTTCTATTTCTTCCATTCTATTTTTTTCAAAATTGTATCCAATTTAAAAGATTTTCCTACGGTAAAATTTTTCTAATCTTGATTTTTTCATTTCATATTTTTATTAGATATTTTTTTGAAATTTCTTCCAATTAGATAGGTAGGTACTTGTTGAGTTGGAATTTTTTTTGAAAAATATGTGGTTGAGAATTTTTTTTAGGTTCAAAGTTGGAAAAAATTTCAAGAATTTCTAAGTTGAAAAAAAATGTTCAAGTAGAAAAAAATTTGAGGAAAAATTTTCAAGTTGAAAAAAATAGTGAGGGGAAATTTTTAAATTGTCGGAAAAAACATTTTCGAGCTGGAAGAAATTTTTAAAAATATGAAGAAATTAAAGTTGGGAAAGTTTTTAATACTAAAATTTTTTCAAATTTAAATTTTATCACAGTTTTTATCACGGCAGTTGAAATGAAATTAACGATAAGAAAGAATACGAATACAAAAAATGGACACGAACGAGAAAAAATTGAAATTTTCTTCATCACCTGCTCCTTTCCTCCCTCAAGAAAAAAAATCAGATGAAAATTCACCAACAAATAGAATTGATAAGGTTGTAAATCATAAAAATTGTTAAATTCTACACCATTTGAATCTGACGTAGGAACAAAATCACGTTTATTTGCCCTCAGAAATTATGGAATTAGGTAACTAAATAAATGAAAAAATGATTGAATCGGGAGCTTACTCAAGGGGAGGGGGCTGAGGGGACTCGAGCCCCCCCTTAAGCTCGGCAAGGAGATTTTTTCATTATATAAATGTCAAAAAAGAGTATGATTTAAAAAAAAATTCACCCACGCTTCGCTCGAGCAATATATTAGTAATTTTCCACTGATTTTTCGGTCAAAAATTACTAATTTCTCAGTCAATGTCTCATTTATCAGAAAAAATCTATAATTTTGACTAAAAAAATCATTAGATCTCTCCATTTTAAAACTTTTTTTCGCTCAAATCTGTAGGTATATATTATTTGCCTACTGAAAGTACTGAAAGGGGTGAGCCGATCATTAGTTCCTCACCCGGATGAGAGGAGCGAGTGCTCGGGCTCACAAAGCCTTCTCACAGTTCTGGAAGCAATACGTTCAGCATACAAAGTATGCTGTTGAAATACGGAGCCTTACAGCTCAACACACGATCACACTAAAAAGCCTCACATGTGCTCAACTACTTGGAAGTGACCTCCTTCACGAATAAACATTAGGAAAGCCACTGACGAGCTCGGCGCTCGGATAGAGCATCGTAGCTTCGCTAGAAACATCCACCCAGTGTTGCCAACACCAACCTTACGATCAGTGTTGTTTCTGGGGGAAGTGGGACAATCCCTACCGTGACATATGCCCCTTTACACCTTTGAACTAGGGAT